>JANAVB010042220.1:8165238-8590238 GCA_029216955.1 Iris pallida | reverse complement strand
TTTCTAGGGGAAGAACTGCTTCACTCCCATAAACCAGAGAGAATGGCGTATTGCCTATTAGAGTCCGGACCATTGTACGATAGGCCCAGAGACATTTGCCAAGCTTGTCATTCCAATCGTGCTTGTTTGAAGTCACAGACTTCTTGAGAAGTTTAATGAAGGTTTTATTGAAGGCTTCTGCTAACCCATTAGCCGCTGGATTGCAGGCAATAGAGGCTACATTCTGGATTCGATTCTTATCGCAGAACTGATAGAATGCATAGCTCGTAAATTGTGGACCATTATTATGGATAATCCTATGAGGTAGGCCGAAGCGATAGATAACGTGATATTTGATAAAACTGATCACGTTCGACGTCTTCACTTCGGTGAGCGGTATAGCTTCCGCCCATTTGGAGAAGTAATCGGTTATAGCTAGGATGAACCGATGTCCTCTGAAAGATGGTGGGCTGATTGGGACTATGACGTCCATACCCCAGGCTTCAAAAGGCCAAGATGCTATCGTCGGGTGTAGAAACTCTAAAGTTTGATGAATGAAGTCGACGTAGAACTGACAAGCCCTACACTTCTTTGTATATTCAACAGCATCTGCCATCATCGTGGGCCAATAATAACCCAATCGTCTGAGGCGATCTTGTTGTCACGACCCGATCCCAAGTTAATGGGTCGAACCGGACCATGCCCAGCCTGCACCGTGGTGAGACGGCGTCAGTAAGCTGTTCCATTGCAGGTATTCACAACAACACAAGTACATTTGTCACAACTGTTATATTCGGAAATTGAAACTTTATAAAATATTTCGAAGTACAACTGAAAAGGAAATGCTGAAATAAAACTACAAGATCCAAATAAAGAAGAAAATACAGAAAAGAAAGACTATCTAAACATCTGGTTCAGTAGTCCCCTGGATCAGCGTCCTCTAGAGACGGCTCCGGTATCGTCGCAGGGTAGAGAACCGGGTCATAATAGCTATCGTATTATAGCTCATCATCCTCAGTGTTACCTAAAAATGTTGTCTCCAGTCAGGAGGGAGCAAGAACGAAATATGCATCTCATAATTTAGATAGTAATTGGAAAGTGCAGGGTAAACAGTTTGAAATAATGATTTTCAGCCGTTTAAAACAGTTCTGTGTGTTTTGAATATGCAAACGTCTATGACCGGCTTGGGTTTGATCAGTAGTATCCTGGCGATACGATATGGCTTATCCCCGTGTGTAAGAGGGATAAGCTAATACAGTCATGTCATAGGGGCTTTGGTCATAAACGCCTACACTATTCCCCCAGTCCCACAATCAGTACAGTATCAATCAGTAGTTGAACCCTAAAATAGAGTTCCGTGTCAGCAGTGTGGTTTAACATGCAGCTTAACTTTACTAAGTAAAATACAGGAATACATAATTCGAAACTTGCCTTGTATTAAATGACTGGAAAGACGAGTCGATACCGAGGAGGAACGTCAGGTATGTCTTCGAGCTCCTACAGTTAAGAACTCGATTTAGATCCGTTGTATAACCAGGCTAAGTGTGCTAGTTGCAATCTCTAGTAGTAAGTCCTAGTTAGGTTTTAAGTTGTTATTAGGCTACAGCTAACGTTTACGTCGCAAGCTACGTGCGTTGATTAAACCGGTTAATTTGATTATTTGGAAATAATAACAAGAACCAATTATCTTTGGAAAACTTTGTATTTTTGTAATATATCTATAAAAATAGTTTCTTTCAGTGCCAAAACATAATCTAGTTATCTTACCAATATTTTATCCATTTAATTAATTCTTAGTTAATTATAAACGATAAATGATTACGTTCTAACTATGATTTATACGTCCAATCCAACCACCCAAAAGAATCACATCAACCACCCAGAAAAGAAATAAAACTTATACCATGCAATACAAGGGCACAGCTAATCATCCTAGAGTTATGGGCTTATGCCCTTTACAATTCTTTTACATAAAATAAGAGGGAAATTCTTTTACATAAAATAAGAGGGAAATGTTTAGTTCCTAATTAAATGTGCAGTAAAAATAATTATCTATAATAAATAACTTAAACATTAAATAAAATAATTTAAATCGAAAGTTTGGAGTCTCAGACTCGGTCCATCGTCACATCTAGCTAATACCTCAACGCCCGGTCGGACCGGTGCGTTTGCATTTCGCTAGGGCCCACAGACCGGTACGGTCGTCGCCCGAAAATCAGTTTTAAATTTATTTTCCGAAAACCAATTTGAAATCCAAATAAATAAAGTTTTTGTAAAAATTTGGGCAGCATTTCCTCTATTTCGGGACAACCCAAAACTGGGAAATACGCCAACAAAATCCTGCAATTGTTCCAACCAAAGAATAACCCATTTTTATACCGAAAATATAACCACAAAAATAATTTCCCAACCAACAGAACATTCCCGAAATACTCGGAAATTCCACAACCAAAACCAACAGCATAAAAATCTCAGCAGACAATAATCACAAAACGCTAACGTAGCTAACCGAACTACAGCGTAGCTAACCGAATTTCCGAAGGGGAAATCGGGGACCGTTATCATCATCGACTACCAATAAAATGCAACGGGGCAGAGAATTTATACCTTGGGATGCTCGGCTAGAGCTCTCAGATGATATAATAAAAGAAAATAGAATCCCAAGCAGCGACGTTGACGACGAACGCCGAAAAATCCAGAATAGGGCACGGCAATAGGGAATCAGCAAGGAACTCGCAAAAAGGGCGCTGTCGGCGGCGCAAGGGGAACGGTCGCCGGAGAGCCGACGGGAAGGGCGCGAGGGGAACTCCGCCAAGGGCAGCGTGGAGGCGGTGGCCGAGAACGGCGGGGTCGCCGGGGTCGGCGGGGTCGCGCGCCCGCTCGGGAAGAGGGCGCGGCGCTGGCTCGAAGGGGCGCATGGCCGGGGCGCTACCGGAGTCGGGCGGCATTGGGGTCCACGCGGACGGGCTCGCCGCGAGGGGAAACTCGGCAGGTGGCGCGCAGACGGCCGGAGTGCTGTCGCGAGAAGGGGGCAACGACGGGGTCGGCGGTCGGCCAAGTGCAGCCGGCCGGAGGGTGAGGGTTCCCGCGCGGGTTGGTGGAGGAGGGGCGCGGGCTTGGGAATGGGTTTGGGAGAAGGGGTTCTCTGTGAGGAAAATAAAAGGAAGAAGTTGGGTGAAGAAAGGGTTTGTGAGTAGGTGAGTGTGGAGAGTTAAGAAGAAGAGATGAAAGTTTGTTTGTCTTCAGTGAATACGGGTGTGAAGCAGAGGAGTGGGGGTGATGGGGATATTAAGGGGAATAATGAGAGTGAACGTGTGGTGAGGAGAAGTTTAGGGTGAGAAAAAAAAGGAGAGTGGGAGAAAAAGTCTCCCCAACCATGCTGGTCCTACGGGACCAGCCAACATTTATTTTTTTTTTTTTTAACAAAGTCAAAACCAGATTTGGAAGGAAAATAGGGCTCGGGCCTGGGTCTGGGTCTCGAACTCGGGTCTGGGTCCGAAAATCAAAAATCCAAGTTATTAATATTTTCGAAATTCCTTTTCACCCAAAAATATTTAATAATAATAATAATAATAATAATAATAATTTTAGAAAAATGCTAACAATAATAATACTAAATTTTATTAAATAATTAATCACCGGATATGGGTTTCACAATCTTTCCTCCTTAGAAAATTTTGTCCTCAAAATTAAAGGTTGGGTAGAAAAAACAAACAGGTACGGGTACTGCGCCCGTAACTCAGGTCCAACCATAAGAATTTTCAAGGCAGTCGTGGATGAGACGGTTTAGGGACAAGTTTTTATTTATGATATCATCCATGCAGAAAATACAAAAGCGAACCAAAGTACACGAGGTTGATCAGACCATCATGCACCGGTCCTGATTAGACCATATATTAGTGGGTGCACCCAATAAAATATCATCATGATCAAGCTTGATTAAAGAGATAGCTTGCAAAACTAGGCTAACTTAGCAGCATTAGTCAAATTTAGAACGGGGAAAAGAAAAGATAAGAAATAGGAGTTTAAGTGATGGCTCAAATTCTGATTTTCTTCTCATCTCTGACTAGGCTTGCAACTGGTTTCTCTGGCACTGAAAGGTTGAGTCCAAACTTGAGCTCTGAATTATCCAAAATATGACTCGGATCCGAAGTGTAGCATCTGAGCTGTGACGTAGAAGACGTTGCACACTCTCAAGATTAGCTGGTAGAGCTAACTGGTACGCTACTTCCAACTCGTCTTAAACTTTAAATGGCCTGATGTACCTGGCCTCAATTTCCAGCTCCGTCAAAACTGATTGTTCCTCTGGTAGGAGAAACTTTACCAAATACAATTTGGTCTTCCCAAGACCTACCAAAATCCAAGACGCAAAATCTCAATACATCTTCAAGCGTCTGGATTGACCTCTCTGATTGCTCGTCCCGCGGTACTTCATGAATCCGGTAGATGTGCTTCTCGTACAATGCTGTCCACTTCTTAGTGGATAAACCAACTTTGAAGGGAAATAAAGTGTGCTGACTTAGTCAGTCGGTTTACTATAATCCAATTGGTGCCCTTTCCTCCTTGGGAACAAGGCAATCCTTACTCAAAGTTCATTTATATGCTTCTACTTCCACTCCGAATTGTCCAGCGGCTCCAACAAACTTGTTGTTCTCTTGCTAAATTCCTCATGTTGACAAATTTACATCTAATCCTATACCTGGAATTGCCCTTCTTTATTCCGTAACACCAATCAATGGAGGCATATTCCGATACATCTTATTATCTCCTGAATATATGGAATACTGCGACTGGTGCATTTCTTTCATCAACTCGTTCCTCCGTTTGTCAGCCAATACGTAAAGTCTCGTACCATTCTTCAGAGTTCCACTGCTGATCAATTTAGAAACCCTCAAGCGTTCCTGCCAACACTTGATCTCTATGCCTGCAAAGTGCCTCGTTTTGAAACTACGATCTCTTGATTTTTGTCCCTCAGCCTCGAACTTCATCAATACTGAATCAGCATCCAGCTCCGTCCTTCTATCTCCAGGTAGTATAACCTCCAGTCCAAACTTCTCGATGTCTTCTAGCAGGTGCTAGTCCTTGGTTAAGAACTTCGCCATCAGTATCGACCAAGTGCATCAGCGACCACATTAGCCTTACCTGAATAGTACTACAGGTTGATGTCGAAGTCCTTTATCTGCTTCAGCCATCTTCTTAGTCTAACATTCAGCCCTTTCTGAGTGAAGACATATTTCAGACTTTTGTAGTCCGTATATATTTCACTCCCTTTCCATAAAATCATGCTTCCATAGCTTCAAAGTAAAGATAATTGCAGCAAATTTTAAATTAGGTGTGGGATAATTCTCCTCATGAGTCTGTAGTTGCTTATATGTGTAAGCAATTACTTCCCCATGTTGTTGAAGAACGCAGCCCAGTCCTTTTCCAGAGGCATTACTGTAAATTGAGAACCCACCGGTTCCTGCGGGTAGCGCAAGGATTGGTGTAGTGGTAAGTCTCTTCTTCAGCTCCTCAATGCCGCCTGGCAAACTTTCGTTCAGATGAACTCTTCATTCTTCCAAGTGAGCTTCGTCATCGGCTCAGCAATCTTGGCGAAATCCTTCACGAACTTCTGGTAGTAGCCGGCCAAGTTCAAGAATCTTCCGAATTGAACTTGGGGTATACCACTCTTCAACAACAGCTATCTTCCATCGAAATTTCTTCTCTTGACGACATGGCCAAAAGTCCACCTTGTCAAAAAATCCACGTTCAGATAACTTACCATAAAACTTCTTTTTCTTCAAAGTTTCCAAATCTTCCTCAGGTGTTCTTCATGCTCTTCTTCAGTCTTCAAATATATCAAAATGTTATCGATGGACAAGATAAACTGATTCAAATACTCATGAAAATCTCTGTTCATGAGATTCATGAACACAGCAGGAGCATTTGTCAGTCTAACGTCCTGACCAAAGAAAACTTCCCATACTTGGTGTTTGAACGCCGTCTTGGAAATGTCCTCTTTCCTGACTTTGATTTGATGGTAGTCAAATCTTAAGTCAAACTTCAAAACACCCTAACTTCACACAAACAGATCAAACAGATCCTCGATCCGGGCGGAGAGTACTTGTTCTTTAGTGTCTGGTAATCGATGCACATCCGTTGTTCCATCCTTCTTGGGCACAAATAAGATAGGTGTTCCCTAAGGTGAAATTCCACCCTGAATAAATCCTAGAGCCTTCATTGATCTGGTCCTTCATCTTCTTGGCCACCTTCGGATTGACTCTGTAATATCCTTTAGAATTAGGGTAAGAGCCGGGGACTAGGTCATGGGTGATTCCTTATGTCTAGGTCCGGGAAGACTATCAGGGAAAACATCTGCCATAAAGGTGTAACTAAGAATTTCTTATTCATGTGGAAAATTATAGCAAAAACTCTTATGATTGATCTAAGGACATCCTGTTACAACTTCCAAAAAGATGATGATATTCAGCAGTTCTAGGTACTATTCTTCATGGTTCTGGCTACTATTCTTCATGGTTCTGGCTCTTGCATGAGCAGTCTCCAACTGCTTCATCTTCTATGAACCTCGAGTATGCATCATGCCTTATTGTAAGGGGCAGGGTCTGCTGGATAGGAAGAGGGTCCCTAGATTGTGGCCTAACAGGTGTTGCTGGGATATGAGCTCTGGTTTGATGGAAAGATAAGGGCAGTCCTTTACCCGATGTTTAGCAGATCATATGCCAAACATTGTCCAAACTCTTGCGGCAACTAACGACCGGATGACCAGGCCTCTTGCAATAGTTACAAGCCCAAAACTTCTTACGACAAGACTGTCGGAAAGTAGAGTACTTGATGGGACCCAAATATCTTCTAGATTCAGGGGTATACTTCCTAGGACGAGGTTCTGCTCCAACTTGATTGGAGATAACTAAGGCTACATCATTGACGTTCTTCGTGTCTTCTCTCGTGATATTCTTATGTTCCTGCTGGGCTTCATCTTGAGCTTTCTGGAACTCCAGGATTTCTTGAAATAGGGCAACCATTTGAGGGTGTTTGCTGGTACTGGTGGAGCAACAACAATGGATACTCCACCAAGGAAATGCAACACAGTTTGAGATGAGGTAGAAATCGCCAGTGTAGTGAAAACTTCACTGGATGCATTATGAGGACGGTCAAACAGCCACGAGGGAAAAGACCCTGGGCTTGGTTGAGGAGATGGGGTATGATCCGGAGATGACACCTCATCGCCAGCAGGATTTGGTCTTGTCAATGGTCATTCTCTGGAAGGTTTAGGTCGCACACATAAACAAGGTAGCCTACCGGTCTATAATCAAGCAAAAATATTTATTTATAAAATATTTCGGTCCTATGTCGTGACAAATTGATGTTCTAGTGTTCTAGTTGCTTCTAGATAGGTTTTCCTAAGTTGTTGTTGTTGTGGACCTGCATGGGCCACCACTGAAAATATGTCACGACCCGATCCCAAGTTAATGGGTCGAACCGGACCATACCCAGCCTGCACCGTGGTGAGACGGCGGCAGTAAGCTATTCCATTACAGGTATTCACAACAACACAAGTACATTTGTCACAACTGTTATATTCGGAAATTGAAACTTTATAAAATATTTTGAAGTACAACTGAAAAGGAAATGCTGAAATAAAACTACAAGATCTAAATAAAGAAGAAAATACAGAAAAGAAAGACTATCTAAACATCTGGTTCAGTAGTCCCCTGGATCAGCGTCCTCTAGAGACGGCTCTGGTATCGTCACAGGGTAGAGAACCGGGTCATAATAGCTATCATATTATAGCTCATCATCCTCAGTGTTACCTAAAAATGTTGTCTCCAGTCAGGAGGGAGCAAGAATGAAATATGCATCTCATAATTTAGATAGTAATTGGAAAGTGTAGGGTAAACAGTTTGAAATAATAATTTTCAGCCGTTTAAAATAGTTCTGTATGTTTTGAATATGCAAACGTCTATGACCGGCTTAGGTTTGATCAGTAGTATCCTGGCGATACGATATGGCTTATCCCCGTGTGTAAGAGGGGTAAGCTAATACAGTCATGTCATAGGGGCTTTGGTCATAAACGCCTATACTATTCCCCCAGTCCCACAATCAGTACAGTATCAATCAGTAGTTAAACCCTAAAATAGAGTTCCGTGTCAGCAGTGTGGTTTAACATGCAGCTTAACTTTACTAAGTAAAATACAGGAATACATAATTCGAAACTTGCCTTGTATTAAATGACTGGAAAGACGAGTCGATACCGAGGAGGAACGTCAGGTATGTCTTCGAGTTCCTACAGTTAAGAACTCGATTTAGATCCGTTGTATAACCAGGCTAAGTGTGCTAGTTGCAATCTCTAGTAGTAAGTCCTAGTCAGGTTTTAAGTTGTTATTAGGCTACAGCTAACGTTTACGTCGCAAGCTACGTGCGTTGATTAAACCGGTTAATTTGATTATTTGGAAATAATAACAAGAACCAATTATCTTTGGAAAACTTTGTGTTTTTGTAATATATCTATAAAAATAGTTTCTTTCAGTACAAAAACATAATCTAGTTATCTTACCAATATTTTATCCATTTAATTAATTCATAGTTAATTATAAACGAGAAATGATTACGTTCTAACTATGATTTATACGTCCAATCCAACCACCCAAAAGAATCACATCAACCACCCAGAAAAGAAATAAAACTTACACCATGCAATACAGGGGCGCAGCTAATCATCCTAGAGTTATGGGCTTATGCCCTTTACAATTCTTTTACATAAAATAAGAGGGAAATGTTTAGTTCCTAATTAAATGTGCAGTAAAAATAATTATCTATAATAAATAACTTAAACATTAAATAAAATAATTTAAATCGAAAGTTTGGAGTCTCAGACTCGGTCCATCGTCACATCTAGCTAATACCTCAACGCCCGGTCGGACCGGTACGTTTGCATTTCGCTAGGGCCCACAGACCGGTACGGTCGTCGCCCGAAAATCAGTTTTAAATTCATTTTCTGAAAACCAATTTGAAATCCAAATAAATAAAGTTTTTGTAAAAATTTGGGCAGCATTTCGTCTATTTCGGGACAACCCAAAACTGGGAAATGCGCCAACAAAATCCTGCAATTGTTCCAACCAAAGAATAACCCATTTTTATACCGAAAATATAACAACAGAAATAATTTCCCAACCAACAGAACATTCCCGAAATACTCAAAAATTCCGCAACCAAAACCAACAGCATAAAAATCTCAGCAGACAATAATCACAAAATGCTAACGTAGCTAACCGAACTACAGCGTAGCTAACCGGATTTCCGAAGGAGAAACGGGGACCGTTATCATCATCGACTACCAATAAAATGCAACGGGGCAGAGAATTTATACCTTGGGATGCTCGGCTAGAGCTCTCAGATGATATAATAAAAGAAAATAGAATCCCAAGCAGCGACGTTGACGACGAACGCCAAAAAATCCAGAATAGGGCACGGCAATAGGGAATCAGCAAGGAACTCGCAAAAAGGGCGCTGTCGACGACGCAAGGGGAACGGCCGCCGGAGAGCCGACGGGAAGGGTGCGAGGGGAACTCCGCCAAGGGCAGCGTGGAGGCGGTGGCCGAGAACGGCGGGGTCGCCGGGGTCGGCGAGGTCGCGCGCCCGCTCGGGAAGAGGGCGCGGCGCTGGCTCGAAGGGGCGCACGGTCGGGGCGCTACCGGAGTCGAGCGGCGCTGGGGTCCACGCGGACGGGCTCGCCGCGAGGGAAAACTCGGCAGGTGGCGCGCAGACGGCCGGAGTGCTGCCGCGAGAAGGGGGCGACGACGGGGTCGGAGGTCGGCCAAGTGCAGCCGGCCGGAGGGTGAGGGTTCGCGCGCGGGTAGGTGGAGGAGGGGCGCGGGCTTGGGAATGGGTTTGGGAGAATGGGTTCTCTATGAGGAAAATAAAAAGAAGAAGTTGGGTGAAGAAAGGGTTTGTGAGTAGGTGAGTGTGGAGAGTTAAGAAGAAGAGATGAAAGTTTGTTTGTCTTCAGTGAATACGGGTGTGAAGCAGAGGAGTGGGGGTGATGGGGATATTAAGGGGAATAATGAGAGTGAACGTGTGGTGAGGAGAAGTTTAGGGTGAGAAAAAAAAGGAGAGTGAGAGAAAAAGTCTCCCCAACCATGCTGGTCCTACGGGACCAGCCAACATTTAAATTTTTTTTTTTTAACAAAGTCAAAACCAGATTTGGAAGGAAAATAGGGCTCGGGCCTGGGTCTGGGCTCGGACTCGGGTCTGGGTCCGAAAATCAAAAATCTAAGTTATTAATATTTTCGAAATTCTTTTTCACCCAAAAATATTTAATAATAATAATATTAATAATAATAATAATTTTAGAAAAATGCTAACAATAATAATACTAAATTTTATTAAATAATTAATCACCGGATATGGGTTTCACACTTGTAATTTGGGGCATGGTTGATGTGCACCATAAACTCCATCGTGAGCCTCACGGAGTGCATGTTTTGCTTATGTGTCTGATAAACATCGCAACAGTAGCCCATCGTAAGAGCGTCCGTACAACATTTTGGTAGTTGTATCATAGTAAAATCTGAGGGATCGTTTTTGGACAGATACTGCTTCTTTTGGGTCCTCGTGGAGGATTCCATAGACAACATAGTTTATGAAAGAAAATCTCCAGTCTTTAACGTCGATGTTTGTTTCCATTGTGTAACTGTGATGAATATGCAAGGCGTCTTTCGCACAGAATAGTTCTCAACCAGACACTGTGATCGACTGCTGAGTATTGGTAGTAACAGTTAGAAAAGAAGCAAGACCGGTTAAAGCATCTGATTCTATATTCTATAGTCGAGGCACGTGCTCGATGAAGAATCCAGCAAAAGTAGAAGCCAATTTGATTATCGCTTTGTGATATGGGATGAGATCTTCGTGATGAACTTCATAATCCCCTCGGACGTGACTGACTATTAGCTTAGAATCGTCGTAAGCTTCTAGATAGTCAACTCCTAGTTGTTTTGCTAGTTGAAGTGTCAAGGCTGATCAATAGGGCATTTTATTCGGCCACGTTGTTGGTGCAGGGTTCCACGATAGAGTATGCATGATGTATAACCAGATGGTCGGGTGACACAAGCACGATGCCTACTCCGGCCATGATATTTCCTTTAGATACTGTTTTTGATGCACCATCAAAGAACATTCGCCAAATGGGGATTTCCTCAGTTGCGGTATTAGACTCCACTACTTCATCGGGGATTTCATCGTAGAGTTTGGAAGATTCTGGCACTAGATGAGCTGCTAGAAAATCAGCTAACGCTTGGCCTTTTACTGCCTTATGAGGAACGAACAACATATCGTATGGAGTCAACAACATTGCCCATGTAGCTAAACGGGAATTAAGAGAACCCAGTTTAGTCATGTGTATTCTGAGAGGATTGACTTTAGATATGATGTGGATCGTCTGCCCAGACACATAGTGGCGTGTCTTCTGGATAGCAAATACCAGTACAAGACATTACTTTTCTACAGGTGTGTCTCTGTGCTCGGCACCCACCATCGTGCGGCTGAGGTAGAAGATTGCATGTTCATGGCCGCCTTCATTCTTCTGAGCTAATAGGGCACCAAGGGAATGGTCCATAGCACGGACATATAGTAAGAAGGGCTTCCCCATTATTGGAGCCACAAATACTGGGGGCTTGTGAGATATTTCTTGATATCGTCAAATATGTGTTGATATTGTTCAGTCCAGACGAAAGATGCGCCTTTCTTCATGAGATGAGTAAACGGTTGACACCTTACAGAAAGGTTCGAAATGAATCGTCTGATGTAGGCAACCCTTCCTTGAAGTCCGTGTAGCTCTTTGAGATTTCTTGGGAGATGCATATCGAGAATAGCTTTCACTTTCTTCGGGTCAAGATGTATACCCTTTGAATTTATAACAAAACCAAGGAACTTGCCGCTGGAGACTCCCAGAAAAGACTTGGTTGGATTCATCTTGAGTTGGTGTGCACGCATTAGTTCGAACACCGTTCTCAAGTCTTGGAGGTGGTTGCCCTTTAGACGACTTTTTACTGCGATATCGTCTACGTAGCATTCCACTGTTTACGTAAATGATCGCAAAAAATTGTGTTCATAGCTCGCTAGTATGTCGCCCATGCATTTTTCAATCCGAAGGGCATCACCGTATAGCAATATACCCCCAACGGTGTTCAAAAATATGTGTGTTTCTCATCATTAGAGAACATCTTGATCTGGTTATAGCCTGAGAACCCATCTATGAAGGACATCCGCTCGAAGCCGCAAGTATTATCGATCATTACGTCGGTGATCGGTAGAGGAGACTCATCTTTCGGGCATACAGAGTTCGAATCACGGTAATCGATACAGACTCAAACTTTACTATTCTTTTTCATGACTAGAATAATGTTAGCGATCCAGTCAGGGTGTTGTTCTTCGTGAACGAATCCACTGCAATAAGCTTCTTGACTTCACTCTCGATGGCCTCCATGATATCTGGTTGGAATCGTCGTTGCTGCTGCTTCACTGGCTTAGCTTTAGATGAAATATTTAGGCGGTATATAGCAACTTTAGGGTCCAAGACTGGCATGTCTTCATAGTTCCAGGCAAATACATTAATGTATTCTCTTATAAGTTGTATAAGAGATTGTCGTTCATCGCCAGACAGACTTTTGCTAATAAAGATTGGTTTAAGAGATGATTTATCTCCTAAATTGACTTGGACGACTTCGTCTTCAGTAGGTGGTTCACGTTGTTCGAAATGTAACTCCCACCTAGTTTTCAACTTTTAAGCCCATTGTTTAAGCTCGATCGATTGGACATCATCTACAATTTGGTCAACTGACACCATATTGACGGACAAAGTTGCTTTGAACATGTCTCCCATGTTGGATTCTGAATCCTAAAGGCAGGAATCATAAAAATGAGAACAACGATCTGCTTCGACGTCTGATCTTTCTGGAGTTGTTGGAGGAGTGACATAACTCAAACCAACACCGTTTTGTTGATAATAGTTCTTGGGTTTGTCGGGAGGAGCAAAGTGACATATTGGCAACCGTCATCCCCAACTGTATTTTAGCCCCTGGTCGCTTTTTATATCATATCCCATGTTTTGGATGATATTCTTGGCCTGCCAACTATATCAAAAAAGTTGCATTTTTCCAGAATCATAGTCAGCTTCGGTGTTGTGATAACGAGAAGTAGAGTCCAGAATGAACTTTCTTTCACCAAGTATTCGACCGAAGATGATTAGTTCTTCACCCTTTCTTTCTAGCTGGAACGATAAAGTAGTAGATATCTTCTGGCTAGACTTTTTCTCGCAGATGAGGCATCGCGATCGGCATGCAGAGATGTGGTCCTATGCCATGCTCTAGAGCGTATATCGTATCTATATACTGGTTTACAAATTGGTAGACATCGGAGTAATTCAAAGATAAATATTTACTTAGAAAATATGCAGGTTCTTCTTCAGGGATAACATCATCCGCTGAAGGTACATTATTATGAGTATTAATATACTCATTGAGAGGATCATTGTCTGGAACAGGAGCCACAGACTTGGCCAAGTTTGCCACATAGGGTAACTCTTCAGGATTGGGAGGACGGACTTCAGCAGGTTCCACCCGAGGTATTTTGCGGAGAGTGATGGTCAATGGTTTGACCTTATCAGGTTTCTTTTTAACCCAGATTGTGAGAGACTTTGGAGTACTTTTTGGAGTAGTACGTCCTTTGTCTTGGATAATCAGGGGACCATCACTGGAGGATGAACTCACTTCAGCTACATCGTTAGCTTCGTTGCCGTCATCCTTGGAGGGCTGAGATTAGTAAAGTACCGAATCTCCATAGTAGGCTTCAACGCCCTTAAAATAATCGACATCGACAAACTCCGTCTTCACGACGTCATCGCTATTGACGTACTTGAAGCATTGGTGAAGTGTAAAAGGAACGATCATGTTCTCGTGTATCCACAGACGTCCCAACAAGACGTTGTAGGATACATTGGCGTTGATTACATAGCAAGAAACCTCTGTTCGGAGATCACCAATCTGGCACTTGAGACGGATCTTGTCCAGCGGGTGGCTTCTTCCAGCATTGAGAGCCATAATAGTTGTATTGGTTGCAGATAGTTTGTACTGAGGGATTCCTAGAATTTTGAGTACACTTCTAGGAATGATGCTGGGGGGACCTGGATCGATGTGCATCTGATCCACCTTAATCGCCCTGATATACCCTGTATAGTACAAAGGTCTATCATGATGATTATTTTTGAGTAGCATGTCCTCTTGTGAAATGGTGATGTTGGACACCACTTCCATAGTACTGTGGCAGTGGGGACAGGAGACGGGATCTTCAGCGGAGGCTTTGATTTCAGCGAGATAAGAGTCGGCATGTAGTAATACCTCACTTAAGGCCTTTCATGTTTCTTTGGAGGGTCGCAATAGATCGAACAGAGACAACCTGGTAGGTGTATTGGCCAGTTGTGCCAGTATGTCAAAGTTGTAAGGCCGGTCCATGCCTTCGGAAGTAGGCGCCTTCAGAAACTTGTCAAATTGTATCTCTTTCTACTTGGCTTTGTCGGTAGTTGAAGGCTTAGGCAGACCGGCTTCTGAACTTATGGGGGTAGTAGGAGCTTAAGAAGGTACTGCTTCTTCTTGCACAGGGTCATAAGTCCGTAAGTAAGCCTTCCCATATCGTGTCTCACCAGATAGAACTTCGTAAATGGGAGAAGACACCATATGACAAGATTTATATTTCTTGTCCCTCTTTATTTTGGGAGATACCACCCCCTATGTCATTTCTTGCACAAGGTTCGGATGGACCCACATAATCTCACCACGTTCAGTCGTGAGTGGGACCAAGGTTGAGTTGCGAGATGGCGGCAGGTTGACGACTTCCATAATTGCTTTGGGGATTGGGACTATGCTATTTGGGACTTCTATGGGAGGAAGTCACCAAATTGAAGAGAGATCATGTTAGAAGATACGACCTTGTCTTCAGCTTCGAGGTTGATCACTTGGCTGTCGATAAGCTGTTGTATCTTCTTCTTCAGGACGATGCAATCCTTGGTAGAGCGGTGAACGTACTGATGATAAAGACAGTACATGGGATCGTTGAGTTGGTTTGCCTCCACAGGACGTCGTGGTGGAGGCAATGTCAGTTTATTACCTGTTATTAATGTTTGAAAAATGGTAATAACATCGTCCTCGTCAAAGGAGAAAGTCTCCTTAGGTTTTTCAGGAGCGCCTTGAGAATTGGAAGCTCCCTTGAAAGTGTCGATCTTCAAGACTTCTTCCCTTTACCCCCACGGATAGGGATAGTTTGAGGGTGCTTGCCTTTGTCTTCAGATTTGGGTGTTTTCAACCCTAGCAATTCCAGATCAGGGACGTCGTTTTCAGCAGCATCCACGGCCCCAATGAAAGCGGGCCATGTATCATGCTTTTGTATACCCAGACAGAACATCACTGTAGGAAGGAAGTTATGTCGACAAGTATCCATAAGTTCTAAGTCTGGTATACCGAAGGGCATCTTCAATGCTAGTCGCCTGAAGCATTCGATGAAAGTAATGACAGACTCAGTCCTCCTTTGCTTGGTCTCGATGAGGGTGGACATACTAACATGCATGCCACTCTCATAAAACCTGTTGAGGAATAATCTCTCCAAGTCTTTAAAAGAATTGATATCCGTCAGGCAGACTGTAGAACCATTCAAAAGCTACCCCCTGCAAGGTGCTAATAAATAGCTTTGACAAGAACGGATCGTCCCTGGGTAAGTGTAGAGTCTGCGTGTTGAAGTATGTCATGTGTTGACGAGGAGAAGTCGTACCGTCAAATGAATTTAGCGTCAGTGGCTTGTAGTTAGGAGGGCAAGTAGCGTTCTCCTATTCAGGAGGATAGGGTTGAGATATCCCCATCTTCTGAAGCTCGTCTTTGTGTGAGATGGTATCGAGACGGGCAATAGGAGAATCAATTGCATCCTATTGATTGAGCAGGTGTTGAGAAACAGTGATGTACGGTTGTCAGACGTCGTTGGTGAAGGACCACCCCCAGCATTTGTAAGATTTGGAGGAGGCGTAACGGAATGATACTCCTTCTGTAGTGAAGGAGGGTTGATGCTATGAGATGGACTAAAATGTGCTGAGATATTTTGTTGAGGTGGAGGAACAGCCCCAGCAGCTTGGACCGCCATGATACTGGTAAGTATATCAAACATCTTGGCAAATGCTGTTTCAAGAACTTCTAGCCTTTTGTTGGTCTGATCAATGTCTTCTTCAGGTCTCTCTCCATCCACCATGTATGTAGATAACATACGAGGACGAACAGAGGAAACAGTACAACTGGTGCTGATACTATCTGTCTCTGAGTTAAAAAGTCCCTCGTCTTCAGGTAGGGGAGGTAGATAGTCACCGTCAGATTCGAAGAGATTATCGTCATCTGGAAGGCTACCCCCGGTGTGAAGGTCATCTGCTTTAGACTCTGAGGGAATACTACCCCCAGCTGAAGGATCATCACCTCTAGCTTGGGAGTCCTCGCCATCTATATGAAATCTCGTCCTCGACCGAGTACCCATATAGACTCCTTCAGATGTGACAGCCTGCTGTCTATCTGTTGGCAGACTTCTTCTTTTTCTGTTCGCGAAACTGAGAGAAAAAGTTGGATTCGTGGTCTACCTTCTTTGATTGGGGCTCCCGTAAGGGGGACCCCAAGAAGCTATGTTGGATGAAACACACAGCGGCTTTTCATCGTCAGAGCGATGCAGCCGTCGAAACACGGACTGCCTATGAGGCACTCTCGTTGCTTTGGAGCAGCAATAGTTGATGACAATACTGGTGCACGGATATACGCCATGAATTATTGTATCCTCCCTCGCTTTACGCTTATGATTTATCTTGTCGCGTAAGTCAGCGGAAGAGAGTTTTGCCTTAAAACCCATGTCACATGCATCGTCGAGCTTTGCATATGGGTTTGTAAGGAGAGTTGGTGCATCTGGACTTAGTTCACGTGCAGGGGCAACCCCCACACCTAAGTTCTGTAATGACCTTGAAGACAGCCCCGTGTTATATGCGTTGGGGCCTGTCTTTTTGCTTTGGGCACATAGACCCTGAAGTCTGCCTTTAGGCGCATGCTTCTCAGAAGTCTTGGCAGCATGCCTAAGCTTCCTTGATGTGGGCGTATAGTATGGGTCAGTAGAGCTTGGGTGCATAGCCTTGGGCGCATGACCCTGGATGCATAATCTGTCAAAGATAGAAGTCTTCTGGCCAGAGTTATGCACCCACACACCCTCTTGGGCACATAGCTTTCGGTGCATGCTTGGTGAAGCGGCATTGTTTTCATCCAGTTTCGTCTCCTTCGTTTGTGAGCCTCGCTGAGTTTGTCCAGAGTGTCGAGTACTTCAATTCTTGGCATTGTAGTGTTTTCCTTTGCCAAGTCTCGAGCGTTGAACACTCTGTTGTTGGTTGCACAAGAGAGAAGTTGCTGCGCTAGTAGAGCCCGGAACGGTATGAGCCTTCTTCATTTGTGAAGCTTTTGTGGCAGAGCCATGCGTCTACAGAGGAGCTCTATGCGCCCACATGGCAGAGTCCTTCGGTTGCATGTCTTCTATGACACTGGCAGGGTATGCACCACGAGCCTTCGGAAGCCAAGTCTTGCGAGACTTGTTTGGCTTCACTGATTTTGAGGGAGTAGAGCCGTCCCTCGAAAGCATTTCTTCGAACGCCTACTGATCAAACTTTCACAAACAACATCTTCTGAGTGCTCTCTACTTTGTCGGTATCGGATTACATCACCATCTTCTCGTCAGATGAAAAGATAGTCCCCAGTAGAGTCGCCATTTTTGTGGACACAGACAAAAAAGAAGAAGAAACACTATCTTTTCTTATTGGCGCAAGGCACCACAAATCGAATACGACTGAGAGATCCTGCACTGAGGATCCCCGAGTACAAAAAAGAATTCTGGGGAATAGGACGATAAAGATCGAGCGTTAGTTGCTCCTTTACTCCGTTGATACTCCGATTACAAAAGTGGAAGAAAATCTAAGAAAATTGCTAACTCTCGGCTCACTGGAAAAAAGTGCAGCAATTTGGCTCTTGAAAATGCTCTCCGTTCTCTGCTTTGAAGAGGTATGAGACCCTTTTTATAGTCATTTCCGTGCTAGAGTGATGTTATGCGCCCATATAAGAAAATACATGAATTTTTATTGGGCACATGGTCCTACTTTGGGAGTATAGAGTGTAGGCGCATGCGGACTGCGTGATCGTGGGTTGATCGTGGGGTTGACGTGGCCATATGCTCCGGTGCACAACTGCTCGTGGAGACTGACATGGCCGTTGCTTCGGTGCACGATTGATCGTGGGTTTGACCGAGTCGGAGGCTTCTGACTTGGGCGCATAGCCTGAAACAGGGCTATGCGCCCCCTTCTGGAGAAGCCTATAGTGGGCGTATGGACGCATAGCTTGCTCTGGTGACTTGGACGCATAGCTCGCTCTGGTAACTTAGGCGCATATGACTAACTCTGGTGACTTGGGCGCATATGACTTCTCTGGCTTGGGCGCATATGACTTCTTTGGCTTAGGCGCATGGTTGTCAAGACTGCTGAAATTTTTCATGCTTCTACACGGGATAGTCCTGCTCGTCTAATCCTGGAGAGATCACCAGGTCCTGAGAGGGATGTAACAAGATACATAAAACATGTCGAAATAACTGAATGTGAAAATATGCCACTATGACAGTACAGGTTTTCCTAACCGTCTATATGTGATGCACTTTTGAGGACAACGTTCTGCGCAGAGGCTGTAGGATCACGCAAGTAATAAAGAGTGGCCGTCAAGTAGCGCTCATCCGAGACACTATCGACCGGGTAGCAAGTAGCGCTCATCCGAGTCACTACCAACCCATAATGTGTGTAAAAAGTAAATGTAGTCCCTATGCTAGTAGCTGTCCCCTCCCCAAAATGCTCATGTCCAAGATGTATCCACAACCTGTCCAGTTGGCAACTGCTATGGCTTCTAACTCGACTCACTAATAGCAGTTATCTCCTATTCGTCGCACGTCCCATACGTATCGATGGCCAGTCGAGTATGCAGGTCCGTGTCCAATATGAACTCACTCATCGTGGGATACACATGTGTCAAGGCCATAGGGGATATGAAAATATCCCACTCTCATAGGGTGGTCAACTGACACAAGGTCGACATGCACAATAAGATATAAAATAACGAGGATGACTAAATCTAGTCGCTTGCACCCAAGTGTGACTTGAACGCACAAAATATAAACAAAGAACAAATAAGAGAAATAAATATGCAATAATAAAATATGCTGAAAATAAATGAGCACAATCAGAATCTATGGCAAGGTATACTTGCCTGCGGTACGAGGAGGGCAACTCCAACTGTCGCAAGCGTCAACACAAAACTCATAAATCACAAATGACTCCGGATGCTAAAACAAACATCAAAAATGTTCTCGGTAAAAAAGATATACCTAGAAAATGCCTGTCCAAAAGTCAATTTCTTGAACAGGGACAAAATCGTAATTTCAGGTCAAAACGATATCCGCCGTTGGACCCGCTTTGCACCGAAACGTGTGCCAGAATCTACGATCTCTCAAGTCGTCCAACTACATGTCTACAGATTTGGTTTCTCGAGACGAGCTCAATGGTATGTCAAATTTTGGATTTCGATGAGCCGTGTACAATTTCGTCCGTTAGTTTGGATCGCGAGCTCGCCAAATAGGCATTCCGGTCGACTTTCTCAGATTTGGACCAAACTTGGCACACAGGACCAAAATTTTGATTCAGACATGTTGGTACAAGTTTCGTCTCGATCCGACGACTGTGCACGAAGTTATGGTCAAGTTTGCAAAGTATCGATACGGGGGTATCTCGACGGATACGTACTGATTTCGTCGCGCACACGCAACGAAATCGGATTCCGTCAGTTCCCACACGTCGACAACATCCATATGCGCCTTTTGATGCGTATAGTACACGACCACGTCGCCCGATTTGTCGGGGTACGTGCCATATCGGCTAGAATTTTTAGATTTCTAATGTTCTTGAAACAGTTTTTCGCCTAAGTTCAACGTTATATAACTTTTTGTGCAATTAATGAAATATACATCTATGAGATGCGTTTTGATCTCGGTTATGTTGACTTCAACCATGTTAAATTAGTTTCACAAAAACCCGTATTTTGTTCGAAAACCGGATTGCAAGTAGAGGTCCGGACAGCCTTCTAAACTCTATTTTTTAACAGAATTTTGCTCAACTTTGCGTCGATCTCCAGGGCGATACACGGGTTTATATCGAATTCCCTTTGGAGGGTTTCGAGAGGGTTATACGGTCTTTCCATAACAATTTATGGATCGTTGTTTCGACGTGTGTGCAAAATGTTACGAGGGGTTGAACATGAGTACCTGGATGTCGGCTTCTGCGGGACGGGGTCGAGCTTTTCGACTATTTCTCCGCGTTGGACGATTTTCGATCGTCGCAGACGGTGGTGGGGCTTGCTGGGAAGAAGAGGAGGCTACTAGGGTTTTGTTTATACATATTTTTTCATTAATCCTATGTATATATAGAGATAGATGGAGAGGGGCTGAGGCTGTATTCTCCGACTCCCATAAGGAGTCGGCTACAAGGGGTTGGATTTCTAAACATGTAAAGGGGGAGGGTTCTGGTTATCTATAGCACTGTAGCTGCGGCTACAGTGCTAGCTTGTTTTCTTTTGCTTTTTTTTCTTTTTTTTACCCAATATATATATATATATATATATATATATATATATATATATATATATATATATATATATATATATCTTAGAGCAATTTAGCTAGCATTAAAAGTAAAATATTATAAATCACTATCTAAAAATTCTAAATAATGTTGTAGACTATATTTAATAGTATAACACATACTCATCAAAAATATATATATGTATATACCTTAAATACAACTAAATAAATAAAAATGTATTAAAATAAAAAATCGTAAAAAATTCTGCATACAATATGGGGATTTACACTTCCACAGGATCTTGCGATATCGGGCCACTAGGGGGTGCCCGATCATATCGCATCTTGCCTTCCTCGATGACATTCTGATATTTACGAATGGCGACCAGCGTATCATGCAGAAAATTAGTGGGTTGATGGCCATATATAAACAGGCGTCGGGTTAGAGGGTCAACAGAGATAAGAGCCGTATCCTCGTCCCGGAGTCTCTCGATCGGCCGACTAGGTATCTGATGGGATCGATCTCAGGTATGCAGATTACATCGCCTCCTTTTGTCTATTTGGGGTGTCCTCCGACTTTGGGTAGATGCAAAGCCTCTATATTTGAGTCGCTGATCCGTAAGATTCAGAGGATCTAGGGATGGCACCTCAACTTGCTATCCATTGGCGGTCATCTTATCCTCCTTAAGCATGTCCTAGCATCGAAGCCCATCTTCCTGTTGTCAGTTTGCAAACCATCCAAGAAGGTTTTCAAGGTTTTGGGACCTCCTTCATCCACTTCCTTTAGGGCCGTTCTCTGGGAGGCTATAATAGATGTTGGGCGGGGTGGTCCTCCGTGGCCCGTCCGACCAAGAAGGGCGGCTTTGGCTTGAGGTGCCTGGACGAGGAGGCTACAGCCTTTACCATTAAGCTTTGGTCCAAGAGATACCTCTGGCGACGCTATCTGCAATCTAGGTACTTCAAGAATCGTCACCCGGTCTCCGCTATTGCCAACAGTAAAGCGACTCGTGGTTGGCGACAGCTCCTGGAAGGCAGAGACCTTGCGGAACCATTGATTCATTTGCGGGTTGGGATGGGTGATACCATGGCAAGGGAGGAAAAGTGGCGAGTGTGGTCATCTTACGGCTAACCCCTTACATGTCGGCCGCATATTAACGAGCTGTGGATATTCGGCCCCTTGGCGGAGGCTTCATTACGGAACGCTGGCATCTCTGTTGGTTATCTTCTGGACGCCCTTATATGGAGCCCGATCCAGAGTAGGGTTTTCACGCCTACGTCAGCATGGGAGGTGGCCAGATTTCATCGACCGATCGTTCCTTTCTGGGTGTCCCTATGGAATGGAGATATTCTGCTGATGTGGCCCATCCTGGTCTCGTATTTTATCTTCAACAAGCTGCCCATCGATGATAAGGTACAGGAGTTGGGTATAGCATTGGCATCCCGCTGCCACTATTATATGAAGTCTAAATCCGCCCCCTTACGTGGTTGTAGTTGCGCAATGCATTTTTTACTTGCTTTTTCGCTTCAACAATCAATTGTTGGGTAGAGAAAACTTTGCCGCCGTATCTAGCTTTGTTCCTACTCTTCCATAGAACCCAAACCACCCCAGCAACGATGACCTGCTTAGTGTGTCGCAATCCGGATGCCCACCAACGCACGCAATCACTTGTGAAATCATCGTAACCACTATTTACCTACCAAGTTTGATTGAAATGGTCCCAAACCTCAAAGGCGACCCTCCCATTAAGGAAGATGTGCTCCGAGGATTCTGACTCTGGCTCGTAGCAGCAGTGACACTTAGATACTAAGTGGAAGCAAATCTAAATGAGAGTATTATCGGTAGGAAGCTTACCGCTAATTAGATGCCAAATGAGGATGGACCAATTTAGGGGGATGCAGGATCCCCAAAGATTTGTGAGGTTACCACCACCGGAGCTTTGGTTCTAGCTAATTCCTACGTCGTTGCCGTTGAGAATAAACCGGACGTAGATGGCTTCCAAATAAGCTTGTCCAGCCATTGCCGAGGGACCATCCCTACACCCTTGATCGACGTGACCCCCTCATGACCCAGAGTCCTTTGCAATTTAGCCCAATCCCACGCACTATCAGTAATGAGATCCGAGATCAGACAATCTGGCCTCCTCTATCGTGCGATGAGCTTGCCCGTGTGCAACCAGTCCTCCCAAATAACGTTGGATTTCCCGTCCCCAGCCACAACGCTTTATTACTCTCCCCGGTGGTTCTTGCCTTCAGCAGTCTCCTCCAGTTAGCCGTAGCTCTGGACGTTTCCGTCACCTGACACAAATGAATTCGACGAGAGTATCTACACTTGATGAAAGTGCACCAGAGAGCTTTGGATGCTCTAAACTTCCACCATAATTTTAAGGATAAAGCCTCCTGAATATCTTTCAAGCGTCGAACCCCAAATCCACTTTCCCGTATCGGTCTAGCCAGCGTAGCCTAGCTGGCCCATATTCTGCAGTCTACCCCCTCCTTCGAGCCCTAGAAGTGCACAAACATTTTTTCAATCAGCTCCAGAACACATTTAGGGGAAGAACAGATGGCAAGTGTATAAATCAGGATTGAGACGAGAACATGACGGATTAACGTAAGTTTACCTTCCAATGATAAGAATCTGTTATGCCATTCATGCAGGCGAGCTCCAATCTTTTTGATCAGCGGCTCGTACATCGCAACAGTCTGTCGCCCCCCGGTGATTGGAACACCAAGATAGTAGAACGGGAGATTTTGGATTTGAAAGCCAGTCAGCTCGGCTATGGTGGTTCTACGCTACCGTGGGATTGACTAGTCGATAATGACCCTGCTTTTCGTCTGGCTAACTGCGAGGCCCGATACCCTTTCAAAAGCGAATAAAGTGTCCATTCGTTTACGGATCGATTTCTTTTGGCCGGAATAGAAGACTAATGTATCGTCCGCATACCCCAAGTATGAGATCACCGGGCAGCCGCTGTTGGTGGAGTAGGCGTTGGATGAACGGGATGCTAGCCGATGTAAATTTTTGCTTAAGGCCTCCGCCGCGATGATAAAGATAGTCGGGGATATTGGGTCACCTTGCCTCACACCACGAGTAGACTTGAAGAAACTGAAGGGTGCACCATTGATGATCGATAAAAACCAACAATTGTTGATGGAGTGGTATATCATGTCGACGATCTGGTTATTGAAGCCAAACCGCGGCATAACCCATATAATGAACTGCCAATTAATAGAGTCACATGCTTTGAACAGACCCAATTTCATAACAATATTTCTGCCACTCTTCTTGTTCCCCAAATCCGCCATAAGCTCTTATGCTAATAAAATGTTATCAGTGATCTCCCTACCCTTGACGAAACTATACTGCTCCGAAGAGATAATCTTGGGGAGGACGCTCGCAAGCCTGTTCGATAAAAGTTTCAAAAATATCTTGTTGGTGCAGTTGCATAGACTGATAGGCCTAAATCCGAAAAAGAATTAGGCTTATCCGTCTTAGGGATTAGGGCAATGCTCGTGCTAGTGATGGTACGGGAATACTGTACCTTGCGAAGAATAGTTGAGCCGTCTCCAACAAGTCTTGCTTTACAATCTTCCAATAGTGTATAAAAAAATTCAGTCGTGAACCCGTCGGGGCCGGCCGAGCTTCCGTTGTCAAAAGTTTTGGTAACACACTCCAGTTCCTTCATGGTCGGGGCAGCACTAAGCAGTTGGTTGTCCTCATCAGTTATCAAACTAGGGATCGCGAAGAGAAACTGCCCGTCGGGGATGACAGTGCCTTTCTTGAAAAGGTTGGAGAAGAACTTCACCGCTTCCTCCTTGATTTCCGTCGGGTCGTTGGTGATCTGATTATCTGCCTTACAAATCCTCTGGATAGCGATCTTGTTGTGTTTGCTTTTTACACAGGAGTGGAAAAAAGTCGTGTTTCTGTCCCCTTCGTTCTCCCATTTTAGCCTCTCTTTCTGCCGCTAAAATGAGGTTTCAATCTCTAACTTTTCCTTGAGACGAGCTTGGGCTTCCTGAAGTGTCGCTCTTCCATTGCCAACTGTGTCTTCATCGTAGGTCTGTTTCACCAAGGTGACCGCTCGCTCTGCTCTTTGGACCACTTCAAAAATGTTGCCAAAGGTTTGGAAGCTCCATCTCGAGAGGGCCTTCCTCGTCACGGCTAATCTAAGGCCCATCCAAACCAAACCGTCCATGTGTTATACCGAACACCATGCCTCTTCAATAATAGACAAAAAGCTCGAGTGATGTTTCCAAAAATAAGAACCAAAATCCCTTACATGTCGTTGTATTGGCTAGTCGTACAGTGATCAAGAGCGGGGCATGGTCCGACTCCTCTCGATTAAGATGCTCCACCGATGAATAATCCGCTTGATCAAGTCAGGGTTGGTTGACTAAAGCTCTGTCCAGGCATGACCATTACCTTCTCTTCCCCTCCTGAGAGTTAAACTAAGTAAAGGGGCACCCCGAGAATGGAAGCTCCACCGTCATCGCCGTAATCTGGAAATTATTGAAGTCGTGAATGGATGAGAGGTCAGGGTCCCTACCTCCCATGCGTTCTTCAATCTTAGCAATGGAGTTGAAATCTCCCCCACATAGCCATGGTCCCATTTACTAGCTTTGGAGAATTAGAAGTCTCTCCCACATGCTATGTCTTTCCCTTATATCATTACTGCCATGAACGATGGAAAGCATGGCCTCGTTGTAAAAGTCTTGATGAGTGAAAGAGAGGGTCACCGCTTGATCAAAAGAATTGGTTATCGTCACTATGATAGCGTCGGTATGCATAATCCAAATATTTCCCCTGTCATTCAAAAATAGCAGCTTGAAAACCCAATATCAGTTGAAACAAAGTAATCTTGATCTTTGCCGCCTTTGGTTCGATGAGCGCAAGCAGTGATACATCATACAATTTGTAAAGGGCCTTGATGCGGTTGATCAAAGCCCAATTTCCTGTTCCCCTCACATTCCAGATGAGGAGCTTAAACATTAGAGGCTGGGGTTACAGCCTAGTTGCCGATCTAAGGAGGAGAGCAGTGGGCTCTCGGATTTGTTCTTCCTGTTTTTTTCCTTTGTGGCTTGTTTCTGCCACTTTATGAACTTCTGTTGGGGACAGTGGTCATGCCAGTCGAAGATGACCTACTGGGATGCAACCTTGTACTCGCCTGAGAGCCTCCGGTATTGGTGAGGGTGTCTTTGGTGTCTCCGTCTACACAGTTGGGCGTCTTAGTACTGTTCAATTCCATTTGAGATTAGGTAATTATAGGGGCCTGATGTTAGGAGCTTCCTGGGCCTCCTCCCCCTAAAGATATGGTGCATGGTCACCCTTCACCGCTTCCCCTGAATCATGCCACAGCTACTTCCCCAAGACCGGGCTTGATGTGCAGTCTACATCCGCTCCAGTCTGTTTAGATACATTGAGGTCCCCAATACCTTGAGTAGGAGAAGCCAGAGTAGATATCTGCTTATCTAAGCAGATATATGTTCCCGTGGTGGATACCCCTGCTCCAAATTCGGCTGACTTGGAGTGATCTGCCATCTCCAGAATTGGGTCTGTGCCAACCTTGCCTGCTTGTTCTGCCAATTTTGGAGAGCGCGCCATGTTCCCTGGGTCAGGACCCAGGGTGGCTGCAAGGGTGAGGGACTGACACCTACCAGTATCAGATCCTCCACTACGCCCCCGTCATCATGTCACAGAGGCAGTGAAGGCTTCAACGCCTCATTCCTAGATACTAGTCCCTGATTTTGATTCAACTTGCAGTGTGCGTCTAGATGACCCTGATGGAAGCATGTTGAGTAGTAGAGTGGTCTGGATTCAAAAACAAGCAGTTGCCAAATACTTTGATCTCCCGGCAGTTCGATGCAAACTCGATCCGGAAGAGGCCGACTTGAATCCATCCCCACCAATATCCGAGTGGTGCTCGGTTTAGTCTTCTCCGTGGTAGGCTTGTAGAGTTTCAATGGGGGCCCCAAATTTGTGAGCGATGTGGAACAAAGCAGCCTTCGCAAGCAATTGTACTGGTAGATCTGGTAAAGGGACCCAAATGGGGACTAGGGTCGTTTCCTTCATCGGAGAGAAATTGGGTGTCCATTTTAAGAGTCTCATCGGCGCCTTGGCAACAAACAATAATTCCTTTGAACGCAGCTTAAGGAAATCATTATCGCATTTCGTCGTAATCATCACATGTCAGGTGTCGAGGATGCCCACATGCACCTTCCCGATGAAGCCAAACAAAAGCAAAGCCCGCCGGATAGCATCCATCGACGGCTAGATCTGGGGAATTTCCCAATTAAATACAGACGGAGGGGTAGTAGCAGAGATGCCTCATCCTCATCATCAAAGCGCGCCGTTGGGGCGCCCTGGAAGCTTAAGGGAGCCAAGTTTTTGATGGTTGGGCCCGGGTCCGTGTGGGGGCCGAACCGGTCAGGGCATTCGCAAAGGATCTGCGTGTCGGGGAAGCCGCTAGTAAAGGGATTTACGGGAGTGGGGAAGGAGAAAGATTAAAAGTTGAAGGAATTTGCAAAGGTAGGAGAGGAGAGAGATGAAGAGCAGGAGATGGTGCCACATGCTGAGGGCGGACGAATGGGAGAATGCTCGGCATAGTTGCCGAGCACGGGAGGGAACGATCGGTCATACCTAAAAGAGAGAAAGGGGCAAATATATATATATATATATATATATATATATATATATATATATATATATATGTGGAAAATTCTACAATACATCCGCTGGAAATGGATGTATCGATACATCCGAAATCTGGACCGTTGGATGTTTATCCAACGGTTCAGGTTTAATTCAGATAAAATAATACAGGAGACACCATTTAATGCTGATTTAGACTTTTGACCTGTTGGTAACTTGCTTTAGCAGGTCATTCTTCACTTTAATTTTTTCAATGAACACCCTAAATTAACTCATATTCACTCTCTCAAAAGGTCCATCCAATTTAATCTGAACCTTATTTTTTTTTTTTGGTTACAGGCCATGGTATTCGTGGTGGTGGAAAGAGAAACGGAGATGAAGAAGGAAATAAGAAACGGTTCGGATCGCGTCGAACGTCGTCGAGCACCCCTAGAACAACGAGGAGTACTAGCTGTGCCGAGAAGAATCGGTCCGCTTCGCGTCGGACGTCGTCGAGGCCTCCTCGAACAAGGAGAAGTATCAGCGGCGCCGATCTAAATTTACTGCCCATGACATTGTCTGAAATTTTAATTTTCATTTAACAATTTAATATTTTGTTAATAAAGCTACATGTCATGGTGGTGGTGGTGAACTGAGGAAACCCGCTTCTGAGGTCGGGCGGATTATTTTTTAACTTTTCTAAAGATAATATTTTCGAGGAGAATATTTTTTTGGACAGAGAATGGCCGTTTTCTTTGCTTTTAACACGGAGAATGGCCATTATCTTTGCTTTTAATACGGCGAATGGACGGAGAATGGTATATTTAGGACGGAGAATGGTACATTTAGGACGGAGAATACGGCGAATGGCCATTCTCTTTGCTTTTAATATGGCGAATGGACGGTGAATACGGCGAATGGACGGTGAATACGGCGAATGGACGGAGAATGGCCATTCTCTTTGCTTTGAATACGGCGAATGGACGTTGAATACGGCGAATGGACGGAGAATGGCCATTCTCTTTGCTTTTAATACGGTGAATGGACGGAGAATGGTACATTTAGGACGGAGAATGGACGGAGAATACGGCGAATGACCATTCTCTTTGCTTTTAATACGGCGAATGGACGGTGAATACGGCGAATGGACGGTGAATACGACGAATGGATGGAGAATGGCCATTTTCTTTGCTTTTAATACGGCGAATGGACGGAGAATGGTACATTTAGGACGGAGAATGGTACATTTAGGAAGTCGACAAAAGCTCGTTCTCTCAAATCTCTTCTTTGTGTAAATTAAATCCAAGGAGGACACAATCCCTAATTTTAGTTATTGCTTAGCAGAGACTGCTTAGTTGTTGTAAAATTGTGTGTTGCTTCTGTGTCACTTTCATCTTTAATCTCATGTTTTCTATAAATATGTGTTCTGTTTGATTTTGATTTAGTAATCTTTCCGTAATTAGTTTTTTTGTTTCATCCAACAATTTAATATTTTTGTTATAAATCTACAGGGCATGGTGGTGGTGGAAGGAGAAACGGAGATGAAGAAGAAAAGAAGGAGAAGCTCCGGTTCGCGGCGGACTTCGTCGAGTTCCTCATTCAAGCGGAATTAAACCTCTTATAGAGTTCCTTAATTGAAGTTGATCACGATAACCTTTTGTAATTTTCAAACGGATAGTAGAATCTTCCTCGAGCCCTCCTCAATCAAACGGCTAGTAGAATCTTCCTCGAGCCCTCCTTAATCAAATGGCTAGTAGATTGTTTGCTAGTCTCGAAATTTATTTGTCTTTCCATCTTCCTCACTTTTTGTACTTCTCTCTTGCTATATATACAATAGTTTTCTTGTTTCATAGTACTATTATTCATTCTGAAATACATAGAATAGTTTTCTGAAATACAATAGTTTTCTTGTTCTCAAGATGTCTACTCGTGTGGGGGAGAAATGTAGAAGACGTAGAAGATTGGATGCCAAATCCAAATGAAACCGTCATTCCGCGTTTGTTGCGCAAGATTGAAGAACATCTGTCCACGATTTCAGCTGATGTTGCAAAGATAAAAATTGAACAAATGAAGTTATCTCGGCGTTTGGAGAAGATTGAAGAATCTACAGCTTTGAAGGAGGCATCTTCATAGGGAGCATTTAATAATGTGAAGGTGGTTTCCGTTGTATCTTCTTCCGAAGAGGAGGACGTAGAGCTACAGTCTCGTAGTAAAGCATTGGACCGATATATCGCATTGGACGTTATAGAAGAAGAAGAAACTGACTTTAGCAGTCCTTCTAAAAGAATGCGTAGAAATTTACATCCGGTCACACCATCCAAAAATTTAATAAGGGGTTCAACCTCGAAGCCTAGCAATTGTACTAGTGTTTCTTCGAGATATTACGACTATATTTTTGTAGATGATAGACCTGACGAGTAAGTAATATGAGTTTTGATTTAATTCCAACAGTTTTTTTCTCCTAATTTATTCGTTTCTTTTCTTAGAGAAATAATATCATCTTGCAACAAAGTCTATGTGTCTCGGTGGGAGATGAAGACCTTAGCTCCTTTAACGAAAATTACCAATGGGGTATGTATATATAGTATATTTCTTCTTAGATGCCATCTATGTTTACTTCGATTCCATCGCTGACATTTTTAATGATTTATTCAGATTGTAGGTTTTGTCTCTGCTCTTCTCACCGCGGAGGAACGGAAAAGAACCTCCAATAAAGCTAATGTATGGTTTTTACCAATAAGGATGTCGGTGAGTGAGCATTTTATTCTTCAATGCATATGTATTAACAATTTTCTCGTTTGTCCTTCGTAATGTATTAATTGCTGTGTATGTAGAAAACCACGTTACCTCCATCCGTCAAAAGGCCTCATGAATTATGGAAGAAGTTTAAATATTTTCAGGATTACATGGAATCTTTAAGCACTTGTAAAGAGGTATTAATGTATTTATGTTTAATTATTAATCCTAATTTTTTGAAAATTTACTAATTTGTTTTACCTAATTATCCTGATTCAGATATACATACCCATTCTTTTGGGCAAACACTATACTCTTGTAAGAGTTCTGTTTAAAAAAAGGACTGTTGAAATTTGGGACTCACTTGCATCTAAAGATGATCCGATTCAAAGCAGAACAGTTATAAAAGAAATAGTAAGCTCATATTCATCAATTTTTATGAATTGGGTACAAGATACGCGGTATACTAATACATATTGTATTCTGGTAATTGTAGCTTTCAAATTTGGATATCTTTCTCGAAGAAGAGATTTTGAAGCTGAGAGATGCTAGGTTCAGCTTTTCTACTTTTGCAATAAAACGTCCTTCTTATGTTCCCCGCCAAGGCAATTTAGTTGATTGTAGAATTTTTGTAATTGCATTCATGAAAGATCGATGTAGCCTGGACTACCGTTCTATCGATGTAAGTATGAAAATATGTCGTCAAAAACTTCAACTTTTTAGAGCAATATTTTTGATGTTATGTTTGTTATATGCAGTTTGATGCGGAAAAGGAAAGACGCAAAGTTGCTGAATGGATTACAACTTCAGAGCACAATGAAGAGCTAAAAAAGAAGTCCAATCTGATTGAATATGGAAGACGATGATTTTTTTTTCTTCTTCTTTTATATCTAATGTATGGAAACCCCTAATGTATTATGTTCATTTGTTTTGTTGAGTTGTAATGACATTTTTGCCAAACGGCTTCAATTCTTTTTGTTTAAGCAGAATCATTTCTGTCTTTCAAATTAATATAATTAAGCAGAAAGGAGTCTTCTGCCCTTCCATCGAATGACATTTTTGCCCTTCTAATTAATTCAAAACACCCCCGAACCCTTTTATTAAAAAAAGAAAAGGAAAAAAGAAAACCGTTTCGGAGCTTCCTCTTCTTCCATAATCCACTCTGTACTCAAACCTAGGTCATTCTTCTCCAAAATCTTCAAACCTTCCTCCCCATTCGCAATATTCACACCATGTCGGCATCAGCGGCAGAATCATCACCGACAGCATCAACAATTAGAGAAGATGCACCAGTTACAGAAAATCTAAAAGCGATATACGGAGAACAACGAAAACCCTATTCTAAGAAAGTTGCACAAAGGAAAAAGGAAAAAGCTGCTAAACAAAAAGAAGTACAAGAAGAAGTGCAAACAGAAGGTATAACTTTGATTTTATGTTCGCAAATTTTGTATATATTACAAGGAAAATGACATTCTCCGTCATAAAACGCATTTGAATGTTAAATTCTATTCGCCGTTTAATTTGGAACGGAGAATGGAATTCTCCGTCTAACTTGAAACGGAGAATGCCGTTCCAGTGTTAAAACGCATAAGAATGGCCATTCTCCGACCTAATTTTTTGTTTTTTTTTCTGTTTTGCAGAAAGAAAATCTGTCAGGAATAAGGATTCAAGACTTTTCCGTTCTACCTTCAAGCCAATGCTAAATCTTATGGAGGAGGTCAATCGAGATGTTGGCCGTTTACCTGAGCCAGTTATTGGTTCCTTGAAGAATACCGGTTTCTGGAATTTTGTCGAGATTTTCTACCAAAACAGAGTCCATGTCTCCGAAGTGGCCAAGGTAACGGAAGGGCTTGAGAATTTAATTGCAAGTTACACAGAAGAAGAAGATGGCGTCGGGTGCTTTGAATTGAGCACCACTGTTAAAATCGTGCCAAGCGTCAAGGATATGGCAGTTCTATTCGGTCTACCGCTGAATGATGAAAGCGTTGATGATGTTTCTTACAGAAGATTGATAAAGGAAAAACAACAGCAGCCCACACCACCAGCATCATTGAGCCTGTGTAGAGATCATTTCACAAGATTGCTGGCTAATACTAAGGGCAAACACTCAGAAGTCACGAATAAGGAAGTGAGAGACAAGTTCTTTGAATTGTTACGACGGCTTCGTGGCGGAGATAACGCTGTTAATCCAGATGATTTGGACAAGCTAATAATCTTTCACTTGTGCCAAACAGTATTCTTCACAAAGTCTGACGGTTCAAATTTGCCGTACAGATTCTTGGCCTTGGTAGACAGTGTGGACGTCATCAACAGTATATGCTGGCCAAGGTTAATCCTGGCATATGTAATGGATAGCATAAAGAGGAGTAGAAGCAAAACTGAACAAGGGGATTACTCAATGGCTTTCCACAAATTGGAAGGTTGCACAATATACTTCCTCTATTGGTTTGCAGAACATAGTAAATTTGTGGAAAGAAAGTTCGCCCCAATTCCTGATTACCCAAGATTTTTCACATGGAATGGGTACGAAATCTCAAACTTCCTCAAGGCCGAATATCACAACAAAATGAGATCCAAGATGATATTGGAAGATCTGGTTATACCTGTTGGGGAAGAAGAAGGGCACAAAGAAGATGAGCCACCTATAGAAGAAGTTGAAAAAAAGGGAGAGGAAGAACACCAAGAAGCAGGTGGGGATAATTTTGATGAACAACGAATACCACAGCATCATGAAATGGGCGCTGTGATGGACGACTCAGCAAAGGAATTGGAGGTTTTGAGAAGACATCATTCTGATATTCTTGCGCAAAATGAAGAACTCAAAGAAAAGTTGAAAGAGATGGAGGCACAAGGAGCGCAGTTACGTGCAGCCAACATTGAGAATGCCATACTCAAAGAAAAGCTGAAAGAGCTCGAGGCAGAAAAAGAGCAACAACGTGCAGTGAACGTTGTGACGGAGGGCTCTGTGCATGAACTGGAGGATTTGAGAAGACATCATTCTGATATTCTTGCTCAGAATGAATAACTCAAAGAAAATTTAAAAGAGATGGAGGCACAAGGAGCGCAGTTACGTGCAACCAACCTTGAGAATGAGAAACTCAAAGAAAAGCTGAAAGAGCTCGAGGCACAAGAAGCACAACAACGTGCAGTCAACGTTGTGATGGAGGGCTCTGTGCATGAACTGGAGAATTTGAGAAAGCAAAAATCTGTTCTTAAATCAGATCTACATGCACAAGGTAAAATCTTTTCTATTTCAAATTTCTGATTTGTAATCTTCCAGGAGAATGACTATTCTCCGTGTACTATAACACGGAGAATATTCATTCTCCGTGTTATTTGAAACGGATAATTGCTATTCTCTATCATTTCGATACTGGAAAGGTTATTCTCCGTGTAATTCCAAACGGAGAATTCTATTCTCCGTATTATATTACACGGAGAATATCATTTTCCGTGTTAGGTTCACATCATACATTTCATTGTTGTTTGTTTTATTTCAGTGCGAACAACCAAACAACTCAGAGAAACAAATGAAAGGCTCGTTGAGGAGAAAAGGGAGCTTCAAAATAAAGTTGAATCGTTTAATATTGAAGCCAATGAAAAGGATGGGAAAAATTAAAGATCTCGAAGCCATGGTTGTAGTACTTCAGAATGAGGAGTTTCAAGCAGCTGCTGAACTTGCTGCTCCAAGAGAAGTCAGAAGAAGAGGAGGATCGGGGGGAAAGAGGTTAATAAAAAGCAATACAGTTGGAGAGGCTAATAAAAAGCGGAAGGTTAATGCCGCTCCGAAATCCCGAGAAGACGTCAAAATGGCTGAATTAAAGAAGAACCACGTCATACTTAGGGAATGCGATGAACTCTTACTTTGGAAATATGCGGATGAAGAGCTGAAGAAACAATACATCGACATCGTAATTCCCAGAAAGAATTCTCCAAAGTATGTATTCTGAACCCTTTTTTTCGTTCGTTTTTTCTAGACTTTTTTCACAATTATGTAATGAGAATCTATCTTTATTAATTTAATCTAAACTAAATTTATGTGCAGTGATATGGTATACGAATTTTATCCGGAAGAGGGTGAAAATGGAGTTTCAGTCCAGCTGTCGGCAGTAGACATGCAAGACATACTCAACTATGACGACATGGAGGCTGGCATACTGGACATAATAATAAGGAAGCTGAGAGAAATTCAAGACAGTAATAGGTGTGCCCCGTCTAGTTCGAAGGAGGTGCCATTGATCCAGAAAAAAAAGCCGGCGCCCCAATCACATAAGTGGTCTGCATTCATGACGGCCCCCACATTGGTAAGAATACAAACAGAAAAATCTATATTCATGTGTAAACCGATGAAAAATGACAGAAAAAAATTACTCATGATATTATGTATTGTTTTTGGGAAACAGACCATCGTTCAACGAGCCAATAAAGAAAACGCAAAATCCGGCGCCTTTGAAGACATCTAAACAGATTTAGTAGACTTCGTCATGGGTTTAGAGGACGACATAGAGTTGCTATTCATCTCACTCTTTAATACATCCATCAAACACTATACTCTGCTCACATTCAACTTTATCTCCTATGACTGGACACACTACAACTCCTTGAGGCTAACCACATACGATACGTGCAAGGAGGATGCAGAATTAATGAAGAAAACCTTAGAGCCTATCGTCAGGAGAAAAGTTGATATGATGAGGGAGAGATGCCCGACGAAGAAGGAGTATGAGAGCAAAGTGCTGAATTGTTCTCTAAATTGCCCACAACAACGGGCACCCAACTGCCTCTTGTACACGGCGTATTATATGAATATGTTGACGACTCCTCCCTTCGAAATACCGGGAGGAAATGACAATGAAACTCACCAGAAGATTACAAAGATGAGGTTGTCATGGGCTAAGGAGTTGCTTTCAAGCAAATATGTAAAACGAACCTAGCAATGACATTGTAAAACAACAATGTAATTATGATGTAATTGGGCAAGGAACTTCTGTCTTTTATAAGCTCTGCTTTTATAATATAATCATTTTTGAATTACATTTACATTGTCAAAACCACGAAAAGTTTGACTTTTATTTACATATGAAACAACTCGAACTCATGCACCAAAAGGGTAGTCATTTTTATAATAAGATCTTCCAAATTCTGCCATTTATTGGCAAAATTTAACAACTCGAACTCATGCGCCAAGCTGCAGTCACTTTTATTGTCATTAATACCAATGAATCTGCCATTTATATGCCATTAATACCAATAAATTGTTCCATTTATATGCCATTTATTCCTAATGAATCTGCCCCTTCGGATTATATTCTCCGTTTTAGTTGAAACGGAGAATGGAATTCTCCGTTTACTTGAAACGAAGAATAACTTTACCGTTTAAATTAAATCGTTTGAGGATTCTATTCACCGTTTATTTCGGAACGGATAATAACATTCTCCGTCTGTCTTGAACGGATAATAAACAAATTAAAATGTTCATTCGCCGTTTCTATTTAAACGGAGAATGACGTTCTCCGTGTCTTTCGAAACGTAGAATGTTATTCTCCGTTTAGTTTGAAAAAGAGAATGAAGATGAGCTTGATGAGAATATAACGAGGTTGGTATGGACTAAGAAGACTACAATGATGAGGTTGGTATGGGCTAAGAATTAGATTTCAAGAGAACTTCTGTCTTTTATAATGTCTGCTCTGCTGTCTTTTATAATAAAATCCTTTTTGAGTTAAATTTACATTGTGAAAACCACGAAAACTTTGACTTTTTGAGTTAAATTTATATTATGAAAGTCTGAAATACTACATAAATTCCTACTATCAAGAAAAAAGTTGAATGTCAGCTGCGTGCGGGCATCGCAGAGCAATGGAACTACTTCAGGCAAAGGATTTCCTTGAGGCAGTGAGTTCCTTTGCCTCAGTGAGTTCCTTTGCTCGGAGGATGCACGATGAAGTGACTTGCCTCAAGGAGTCATCCTACGGTTCCTATGCTCTGACGATGCACGATGAATACCATCTACCATGCGGACACGAACTAAAAGACGACGGAGAACAACACTCCTCACAGTTGAAGCTTTCAATTGGATTCCTTGAGGCAAATCACTTCATCGTGCATCGTCAGAGCAATGGAACTCCCTTAACAAAGGAACTCTGTGCATAGTCAGAGCAATGGAACTCCATGAACAAAGGAACTCCGTGCATAGTCAGAGCGAATCAAAGTGAGAGCACAATAAATCCAAACCCACACTCTGTCGGAGCGCTCGTAATTTGATCCAAACAGGATGGATCCAAATAGGACACGTCACCGCACGGGATTCTAATGAGAACATCGCCTATATCTTTGGCTTGTATTTCATTATAATGTCTCTTATAGTATTTGTCAATTCATATGGAACTGCTGTTGGTGTTTGTACTTGCTCATTTTTCTGACAGGATACTGTTGACATATTACAATTGTCTCGTGTGACTGATTGCCCGACCTATTATAGGATCGAGTCTGATGGAGTAGACCCGGACTGTGGCTTATTAGTAGAGCTACTAGACTTTGCTCACCCGGAGTCAGATGAAGAATGCGACTGGCATTCACATTCGACCGGGTCACCAACTTCTGACTCGGATACCAGCATCGGAGACGTGTTCAGACAAGTCCTGTCAGTCAACATGGCATTCACCGACGCCTATGAAGAAGACGAGGATATCCCCGAACTTCTTGATCTAGAACCATGGGCACAACAGCTAGACGAACAATGGAAGAAGCATTTCGAACAAAGAGAACCTCCCACCGAAGACGAGGTCATACAAGTTAATCTTGGTGATGAAGCCTCCCCGAAACCAATCTTCATTAGCCAGAGTCTGACAGATGAAGAGCGAGATTCGCTGCTCCAACTCATCAAAGAGTATATCGATGTGTTCGCCTGGGGCTATGAAGATATGCCAGGATTGGACCCCGAGATCGCACTCCACAAACTTAATATTCGTCCGGATGCAAAACCTGTCAAGCAACAGCAACGACGGTTTCGCCCCGATGTCATGAATGCTATTGAAGACGAAGTCAACAAACTGATAGCCAGCGGCTTCATTCGCGAAGAGTAGCATCCAGACTGGATAGCCAACATCGTACCAGTTCTCAAGAAGAACGGAAAGATCCGAATATGCATCGACTTCCGAAATCTGAATGAGGCATGCCCTAAAGATGAATTTCCTCTCCCTATCACGGATATTATGATCGACAACACCTGCGGTTTCGAACGTATGTCCTTCATGGATGGCTTCTCAGGATACAACCAGATCAAGATGTTTTCTGACGACGAAAAGCACACATCATTCCGAACACCAATTGGTACATATTGCTACACCGTTATGCCTTTTGGTTTAAGAAAAGCTGGCGCCACTTACCAAAGAGCTATGAGCGTCATCTTTAGAGACCACTTGCACAAGACAGTGGAATGCTACGTCGACGACATCGCCGTCAAAAGCCGTTCAAAGGAAGATCATCTGCAAGATCTCAGGACAGTGTTCGACCTAATGCGAGCCCACAATTTAAAGATGAACCCTACGAAATCATTCTTGGGTGTCTCTAGCGAGAAATTCCTGGGCTTCGTCATCACTTCTCAGGGCATTCACATCGACCCCGAAAAAACAAAGGCAATCATGGAGATGGGTCCCCCGAGAAATCTCTACGAACTCCGAGGCCTCCAAGGCAGGCTAGCTTACATCAGGAGATTCATCTCTAATCTCTCCGGTCGATGTCAACCATTTACCCATCTCATGAAGAAGGGAGTCTCTTTCGTATGGGATGAGGAATGCCAGCGCACTTTCGATAGCATCAAAGAATATTTGTCGAATCCTCCAGTCCTGGTAGCTCCTGTTGCTGGGAAGCCATTCCTGCTCTATGTGCGAGCTATGGAACATTCTCTTAGTGCCCTATTGGCACAGAACAATGATACGGGCCACGAACAAGCTATATACTACCTCAGTCGGAAGATGATTGGGCCAGAATACCGATACACGGCCGTAGAAAAGGAATGCCTTGCTCTCGTGTTCGTAATCCAGAAGATGCGACACTACGTCACGGGATAAACCATCCACGTGATATCGCGGATCAACCACCTCAGGGTCCTCATGACCAAACCTGGGGCACTCAGCTCTCGCCTTGCTACCTGGGCGATATTACTATCACTATACCACATGATCTTCATCCCGCAAAAGGCTGTCAAAGGCCAGGCACTGGCAGACTTTCTAGCAGCCCATCCAGGTTCGGAGACGACTAGGGTATATGAAGAGATACCGGACGAGGTCACAAGTTCAAATACAGTTTCCCATGATGCCATATGGCGAATGTTCTTCGACGACGCTTCGAGAACTGGACCCAAAGGCATTATCATCGCTGGAGTTGGAGTGGTGCTGATTTCTCCCTCCGGCTTGGTGATCAATCGGGCCTACTCACTCATAGAGCCCTGCTCAAATAATGTGTCCGAGTACAATGCCTTGGTCATTGGCCTCCAACTTGCAAAAGAGCTGGGGGTAGAGTATCTTGAAGCATACGGCGACTCGCAATTAATCGTCAATCAGATTCGGGGGTCGTACGAGGTCCGCCACGAAGACATGATCCCGTATCATCGAATAGCAATCGACATCATCTCATCTCTGGGAGGATTCTTCATAGAACATGTTCCCAGACTCCAGAACATTGAAGCTGATGCTCTAGCTGGTTTGGCCGCTTCCCTAGCTGTACCAAATTACGCTCGTCATCAGGTCGACATAATAAGCCAGGAATTGGTCTATCCTAAGGATAACATTCGATGCATTAAAAGCTACTCCGTCCTTTCAGTCGATGAAGCACCAGACTGGAGACAACCGTTCATCGACTTCGTAGTATACGACATCCTGCCAGAGAATCTGAAGGAAGCTACTTCTATCAAAAGACGTTCTCTCAGATTTTTCTATGATACGGAGACGAAAATGCTGTATCGTCGATCCTATGATGGTTTACTGCTTCGGTGTCTATCAAATACAGAAGCCAAGGAAGCCGTGCGCGAGGCCCATGATGGTGTCTGCGGGGCCCATCAACCTGGCCCGAAACTGTAAGACCGCCTTCGCCGAATGGGCTATTACTGGCCCACGATGGCGGCAGACGCAATAGATTATGCACAAAAGTGCAAAGCCTGCCAAATCCACGCCGACTTCATCCACCAGCCATCTAAATTCCTACATCCGACTGTGGCCTCTTGGCCATTCGAAGCATGGGGTATGGACATCGTCGGCCCAATTACCCCGCCTTCATCCAGAGGACACCGATTCATACTCGCAATCACCGATTACTTCTCCAAATAGTCGAAAGCCATCCCATTGGCAGAGATAAAAACTTCAAACGTGATCAGCTTCCTTAAGCATCATGTCATCTACCGCTATGGACTGCCCCGAAGGATCATTCACGACAATGGGCCACAGTTCACAAGCCACGCATTCTATCGGTTCTGCAATAAGCACCGAATTCAAAATATTGCTTCGACACCCTATAACCCAGCAGCCAATGGGTTGGCCGAAGCATTCAACAAGACCATAATCAAACTACTTAAGAAATTCGTGTCATCCAACAAGCACGATTGGAACGAGAAGCTCGATGAATGCTTATGGGCGTATCGCACCACAGTTCGAACAGGCACCGGGAATACACCGTTCTCCCTGGTGTACGGGAGCGAGGCAGTTCTCCCATTAGAGACTCAGATCCCCTCACTCCGTGTCTCCCTCACACATTAGTTGACGACAGACGAAAACCACCATCGTCGACTACAGGAATTGGAGGCCCTAGACGAGAAACGCCTGTTAGCTCGGCAGCGAATCGAACTATATCAGGCCAGAATCTCCGGAGCTTTCAACAAGAAAGTCAAGGTCAGAACATTCCAAGTAGGCAATCTCGTTCTGGCGATTCGGAGGCCGATGGTTATGACGCATAAAACTGCCGGCAAATTCCAACCAAAATAGGAAGGCCCGTTCATCATCGAAGCTGTATTCTCCAACGGCGCCTACCGCCTCGTAAAACAAAATGGAGACTTGCTCATGTTGCCCATCAACGGCAAGTTTCTGAAGAAGTATTATGTCTGAAACAAGATCCTCAAGACATCTCAGAGTGTCGAGTCATGTACCTCCCTGTACCACTGAACTTACATTCTTGTTCCATGCATAGAGTCATGTACCCGCTGGTACCTCTGAACTCATTCCCAAATTTTACAATCATTCGAGTTATGTACCCGCTGGTACCTCTGAACTCATTCCCACATTTTACAATCATTCGAGTCACATGCCTGGTGGTACCTCTGAACTCATTCCCCACATTTTTTGATTATTCGAGTCACGTGCCCGCTGGTACCGCTGAACTAACACTCACCATTCTCTATATTCCAGAGTCATGTACCCGCTGGTAACGCTGAACTCATACTCATATTTTCCAGATTATCGAGTCATGTGCCCGCTGGTACCACTGAACTCACACTTTCACAATATCTAGTCATGTACCCGCTGGTGCCTCTGAACTTACATCCCGGTCACTCTTTCAGATAGTAAGTCATGTATGATAATACCTCTGAACTTTCTTCCTATAAGAGATCCCCCCTCATGATCCACTACCCGTACTTCCAGTGCACAAAAAAGGGTAAGCGATCCACAAATTCCCAAAACGGCCATGTCCTCATTACCTCTGAGTCATTTTCCTTCAGCCAAAAACAAATCACCCCTACATAAAACTTCCATATCCTCATTACCTCTCAGTCATTTTATGTGCCCCCTCTTCATTAAGCCCACTCCTGCCATATCCTCATTACCTCTGCGTGGGAAGGCTCCATAGAAGAAACCTTCATACTTGTCATGTCCTCATTACCTCTGAATAAGTATGTCGGTCCCCTTTCAACCTATTATCCGTACCCACAACCGGAGTACGACAAGGATAATAGGTCCACAAATGTCCTCTGTTGACCACAAACGTCCTCTGTTGACCATAAATGTCCTCTGTTGACCACAAATGTCCTCTGTTGACCACAAATGTCCTCTGTTGAACTCAAATGTCTTCTGTTGACCGTAAACGTCCTCTAATGACCACAAATGTCCTCAGTCGACCATAGATGCTGTACTAGGTCTCCAGTACACGCCTATCCCTTCCCTATCATGCCTGGGAGCCCAGTTGCTCCCTGGCATTCTCTCGAATACCAAAAACTTCTATAGCTGTCTTATCGCGAAGTTGTTCTAGGTATTCCTCTCCAAAACTTGTTACTCATTCCTAAAACCAAGGTACGCCCATGGTAACAGGTCCACAAATAATCCCCCAGCAGGTTCAATCCCACAAACACCACAAGTTCAAGAAAGAGGAGATGAGTCGAAACATGCTCATTTATTCATAATTCAAAGTACTATATCATCTGGGATCATATCCCTTGACAAAAAGAAAAAAAAAGAGAAGGGAAAAAAAAGCAGCAAAAGAAAACAGAAGACTGATCATTGCTCCGGGGCACATAACGCCGTGAGACGGTCCGTCAGCAAGGCAACCGACCGCTCAAACCTCTGCCTAGCTCGACGCTCCGCCTCTTGGGTCAGCGCCGTCTCGTCCTCCAGATGAGCGTGAGCTTGCCAGTTGTCCTCAAATTTCTTGAAAGCTCGCTCCAGGTTAACAGAAGATCGGGAAACCCTCTCGGCCTCCTGAACGATCGACTCCTGTTCCGCATGAGCAGCCCTCGGCTCCGACTCTAGGAAGGCCAATTCCTTCTGAAGTACGAGAATTCGCTCCTTCGTGTCAGCTATTCCACGAGAAGCAGCCTCCTCCCGAGCCCTACAAGCTTGACTTCGACGACCCAGCCTGTCGTACGAAGCAAAAAGCTTGTCGAGGTCCCCCGTCACAACTGGCCTGGCAGTGTCTCGAGCGAGCTTTATCCTATCCCGAGCGGCAATAAGGAAGCCCCGCTCCAGTTCAATCGCAGCAGGCAAGTCAGCCTGCCGTAACACCAGCAATCGGGTCACGAGCTGATCAGCCTCTGCCAACTTGGGCTCCAGGGGCGCAGCCAACCCCATCCCGCCAGGAAGAGTCTTCAAAGTTTCAATTTGACCCCGAGCACACCGCAAAGACAGAGAAAAAGGGGTCCCCTGTTCTATGGCACCATCTATGCCCCTCTTTAAATGGCGATAGAAGCTATCGACCACATCCTGGGACGCCTCGCCCAGAGCCTCCGAAGAAGCCGGCGTCAACGGGAGTGTAGCTGGCAGCACCGAAGAAGACGCGATAGAATCTGCCGCTCCTGCCACAAGAGAAACAAACTCCGTGCGGAAGGACGCCTGAACAGCGGCCAATTCTTCTTCAGCAACCCTCAGAACTTGAATGCTCGGCAGGGCCGAGAAGTCAGTCTCCGAAGCCGTATAAGCAGCAGAGGATGAGACGGAAACCATCGTTCCCGGAACAAGCTCTATTTCCATCTGCCCAGAGCTGGCAGGAGGCCCCTCGACATGAGTCGGAGAAGGAAAGGAAACGCTCCTTTCCCCCGGATCGCGGCAAGCCGAGCCTTCCCCAAGAACATCCGCTGTGGGAAGTAAAGGGTCATGACCTGTAGGGCCAAGACAACCATGAATCGATTTGACCTGGAGGATATGTTGATAGAGCAAATACCCCCTCACTAGTCAATATTTGACTTATCTTACCAGCGGAAGAGTGTGGAGGCTGAGGTTCACCTACGGCCACCATAACCTCTCCACCAGCGGCCTCCGAGTCGGATAAAATAGACTCCTCCGCCCCTGCACCCTCGGGAGGGGATGCAACGAGATCGGCGTCGCCTTGCTGAAGTTCAGCGATCTCGGAGACAGGCCCGAGGAAACCTTAGTCACCTCGGGCCGAGGCCTCAGCAACCTGGGAGCCCCCAGTCGTCGCTGAGAGAGCCCCCGCAGAAAGGACCGCGGTACACATGTCGCTAATCAAAGCAGCAAGGGCCGGATCAACTCCAGGGGCAGCAGACGGTTCAGGAGAGCCTGGTTCGTCAGACGCCTACAAAGAAAGATGGTTAAGTCATATCTCCAAGAAAAAAAAAAAGCCACAACAAGGAGATAGCTCCAACATAGTCGTACCTCCGGAGCAGCGTCAGCATTTTCACCCCTCTCGGTAATAAGCAATCCACGAGACCTAACGGTGGCTCTTTTTACAGAAAAGGTCGCTCTGCCGTCAGAAGACTCACGTTTGACATGTTTGCGTGAGGGACCAGGCACAGCGGGAGGCTGCCCTTCCCTCACTACTTCTTCTTGTGAAGCAAGCAACGGATCCTCCGCCAGTTTGTCTGGTGTGGTAAGCGGTTGATCCGCTACTTCTTCACCCCCACCAGAAAGAGAGTCTTCGCTATCATGATCATCATCCTCCTCAGCCGTCTCGGAAGGTTCTGATTCAGGGAGGGGAGTCTGGAGCGCTAGTTGCTTTCTAGCCTTAGCCCACTTGGGCTTTTCCTCTAAGCCGGTACCCACGATGAAACTGGTACTCGGATCGAAATTAACAGGAGGCTTGTTCGCCATAACATGATATAAGGCAGCCACGTACAAAATTTCCCTCGGCGCCTTAGCATCAGGGACCGAGAAGCTGGCCCGAGTATGATAAGCGTCATAATAATTCCACGCTCTGACACCATCAAGAACGCTACCTTCAAAGCCCAAGCAAGGGCTGGGACAGTCAAGGAATAACTGGCTATAGCTAAATTGGCGGGAAAACCTACTAGGCAGGTAGGGCTCCAAGTACACATTATCGCGGTTACGATAAACCAGATGCGTGGGGCGGATGTTGCGCAACCAGGTGAGCATATTCGGAGACAGAAAGTGAGGAGGTCCGGTACCATCAAGGTATACATTCCTCACTTCCTCATCTAAAAAATGAGGAACAGACACGAAAAAGTTACACCCATCCACCCTCGCCAGCGCCCTCCGACAAGCTGGTATAGTATTGTATTCCCAAGACTGGCGATGGCATTTGAAAAGGAAAACATCTTTATCTGTAGCATCTTCCGCTATTCCAGGTCCCATCAAAGACTTGTAGTGTATCAACAACCACCCCATCAAATAGTGGAAAGGTAGCTCTATGCGCTCAAAGTCCAGCGTCTTCTTGCGGGCAATGACCTTGGACGAGAATGTTCGAAGACCAGGGTGTATGCTACACACCATAGCCGGAAGAAGATCCAGTCTAACTCCAAATACCAGCTTAACGGCAGGGAGAATGAAGTGGCGGCTGATCCTCTTAATAGAACCTGCCCCTTCCGAGACTATGCAGTTCCGTAGCCATATCATTAAGAATCCAGCCAGGAGCGCCTTCTCTGACATCTGCCTGGTGCCATAGTAAAAATAGCTAAGAGAGTCAGTTTGACTCCCGAATATGTCGCTCTTGGACCGCGACTTCTTGACGCTCAACATCAGGTCCTTTATCTCTCCCTAGGTTCGAGGGGTTCGAGGAGTAACCTCGCCAGAAGGGTCAACTTTAAAAAGATAATTGACCCAGGATGTGGTGTGGGGAGCGGTCCCTTCTGAGCTATCCTCCCTTTTTATAGCCATCTGGTGACAAGCACTATGATGGCACAGCAACTCCTGATACACCGCAACAAAACCTGGGAGTCGTCGGTTCAAGTCCTCGAACTCCTCGTTCGATGGGGTGTACACCTCGAAAGGCTCGTTCCTCCACGGAAGTTTGGAGACAGTATACATCTCATGGAGAGCAAGCCCCAACTCCCCTCCGGGTGCAAAGAATGTCCCCGTTCGCCGGTTATACATCTCCAAGAGCGCCACGAACAATGGTTTATTGATATGAAGCCCGTGACAAGTGCCCCGAATGGCATGATAGAGTCCCACCTCCCGCAGGAATGTTCCGTAGGTCTGCAGAACCCAAGTGGTCAAGTGGGCCCACGTAGAAGTGGGGTTTATCCAGTTCAGCAATGCCAGTCTGCCAACGGGATAAGATTTTTTGCGAGCGAGCCGATTCAGGAATATATCAGCTTGAGTGAATGTGAAGTTGGGACCGTATACGTTCATGAAAGAGCCTGGGGCCAGGCCCATCATGTACCGGAGGACGGAATCCTTACCCGCGTATGCTGACCGCATGTTCGGGTTATAATAGATGTCGCCCGTTAACATCCCTGATTGGGTAGGAGTTCAGTTACACACCATCTTCCTGTCCAACAACACCATATTGAACCACGACAGAGGATAATGACGCTCCATGAGAGGAATATGGATCGCCATCCCATCCAAAGAAAAATTCCAGTTCTCAGAGATCTCTAACACTCGGGGATTCTTTATGATTAAAGCGTCTCTAATGAGGAATGAAGGCTTCAGGTATAATCCATCCAACTTCCCAGAATTCATCATGGCACGGAGATAATGGAGGGTCTGATTCTCGATGGCGTTCAACCTCTCCGAAGGCTCATTAGCAGAAAATTGATTCAGTACGTACTTAACTAAGTCATCAAGACGCACGCCCAAGGCGAACTGATTTGAGCCCACTAGGAGTTCCCCCGCAGGATTTACTGGCAGATTCACTGAAGAAAGAGATGAAAGAAATAAGATTAGAAGATAGTCAAAACAAAAGGAGCATTTGAAAGATCATTTGAGTCTATGCGGCTCAGGTCGTCACAGCCTTATGTGGCTCAGAACCAGATGAGTCCATGCGGTTCGGATCATCATAGCCTTATGCGGCTCCGAGTCAGACAAGTCCATACAAATCAAGTTCAGACTAGCTTATGAAGCTTCTGCGGTTTGGGTTCAGAAAGGCCTAGGCGGTTCAAAGTCCACGTAGACTCATGCGGCTCCGAACAGATAGGCTCATGCGGCCACAAGCAGATGAGCTTATGCGGTTCAAAAGTAAACTACGCTCATGCGGCCCAAACCGAAAATATATATATGGTTCAGATCGAGTATGACAAGCCCATGCGGCCTCCTGGGCGAAGTACTTATGCGGTCATATCGACGAACTTTGTACATACGGCTTGTGCATAAATTATGCAGCAGAGCCATGGCAGTTAGGGTTCTAAAGAAATGCCCTTACAAGCGATGGGTGGATGAACGTCGGAATGAACTGAGTGAACAGCGGCCGGCGGAGGAGTGGCCACGTTCGTCGCCGCAGCCGCCGCAGAAGCGATCGCCTTGTCCTTCGCGGCCTTCGACGCAGCAGTCTTCTTGGGAGACATGGGTGCTTGGGAGAGAAAGGAGTTAGAACAGTAGAAGATCGAAGAGAGAAAGAAGATTTCCTAGAACGAGAGTGTTCCTATTTATAGACAAAGAAGGAACGCCTCGACCTGCGTGCAAATTGATAACCGACTCTTCGGTCATCGAGGCAAAACGGCTGAATAATAGCCTGACTCTTGGGATCCTGGCCCAAGAAAGCGACTCTTAAAAATCTGCAGCAGATCAAGAGCATTAAATGCAAGAGATTTATAGAAGATTTGTACACGTGGCAGGAAGACGTGGCAAGAAGCTTATGCAGCCAAAATAGCCCATGCGGCTCAGAGAGTTATACGGTTGAGGTAATCATGTGGCTAGTCAAATCCATACGGCTAGGACAGAATACATCTATGCGTCTCTGGTATAATCATGCTTCTTATTCAAAGTATTTCAATTTTGTAAATTGAAAACTTTGAAGGGGGTCTTGTAGAAGCATGAAAAAGAGAAGAAAAATGATCCATGCGGCCAAGGAGCCACATGCGACTCAACGAGTCCCATGCGGCTCAATCACAGAGGGGACTCCATGGGGCCAGCAGAGGAAAGCCACGTGCCTTTTTAGAACGGCTGTACCAAGCGTCATTCAAATGTAATTAATGCTCTGACAGCTGACAGCTGACAGCCCTGACAAAAAGTAGTCATAATGACTGACACAAGAGCAACATCTTCCTAGGGAACTGGAGAAGATCTTCCCAATTTCGAGGCTAGTTTATGCGGCCAGATTAAACGAGTTCATGCGGCCAGTGCAGAAAAACCTATGCAGTTCAATCATGAAGGTCCCCCATGCGGCTCGGCTATGAAGAAATCCATGCGGCTCGGCCATGAAGACTCTCATACAGCTCGGCCATGAAGACCCCTATACGTCTCGATCATGAACCTATTCATGCGGCTCAGTCATGACAACCTTCATACGGTTCGAGTATAGAGACTATTCATGCGGCTCGGTCATGACGAACTTTATGCGGCCCAAATATGAAAGCTCCCTATGCGGCTCAACAACGATGACAGGACACGTGTCCTAAAGATAATCAAATCTTGGGTCAGATCCCGATAATTTGGGACACGTGGCAAGGGAATGAATTAAATGGATTCATTTAGATTTGCGGGCATCAGCAAATCATCATGATGGGGATTTATTGCAATCAACATTAATGACTGACATGATTTGGTATAATCATCATTAATGGCCCAGATCCTTCACGCTTAAAATGAAGGGCATAGATTGACCAATCCACAGGCCGCCGCCATCTCCAAGAGGCAATCATTGGCAACCCTAATGATCACACCCTATTCCTATAAATAGCAGGGTGCTATTCCCTTGTGAGGGACAGACGGACAAGAGAGAGATACTAACATACAGAGAGACACTCCCCCAATAATCAGAGAAAAAAAATCCACAGAGATCAATCCAGAGAGAGAGAAGCCAGAAGAGCAATACGAGGAGAGCAAGGAGAGCATTTCTCTATCAACGCAAACCATCTCGTCACAGGTGCCAAGGTTGCATACCGATCGTCCAAGGAGTAAGGCAGGGCTGCAGTCGCCTTCCCGAGCCTCTATCGTCACCCTCCAGAATCAAAAATAAACAATTGTACTTAGACTGCTGTACCTAGGTTTTCGTCCCTAGGCTTTCTTTGTACAAGCGAGTTTGTAACGTGAAGTAAAAGTCCAGTCCTCCCATAAAACTGTTCTGCTCTTTTATATTTTATGGCAAACATACGTCCTTTTGACTAAGTTGTGCCGTACGTCGCGCACCTCGAATTTTTGGTACAAACGAGTTGCAAGCAATATCAAGTATCACTGGTCGGGAACAAGAGACACTTAGAGTGTAAATCGATAGGAACACTATAGAGTTATTAGGCGTTCTCGGAAGATTAACTTGGATTTTGAGGAACAGTGCGATCGACTTAGTACGTCGATACGACGTGAGCGATTACGCTAGAGATTTGTCGAACGAATCTGAAAGATGTCTTAGCGAATGACGCGAACGTGATTGAGGACTAGATCAGATGGCTCGAATCCTGAGTGGTGTATGGATTTTCTTAGAAATCATTCAAGCAAAATTGAGGATTACGAATAACGGCGAGTATGTCAGCGAGGCGATGCGATCGCACAAAGCCTTAGAATGCGTCACGCTTAGTTGATCGTGACTTCGTGTGTCCCGAACGAGATGTCGTTCGGACAACTTGTGAATGAGCAACTGTCACGACCCGCACCTACTGTGACGGTTCGAGCACGTAACAACGCCCAGCCTATGCCGCAGTGTCGGCGGTAGAACGCTGTTCTAGGTCACTATCTAACCAAACAAATCACGCAATTATAAAATATACTTGTCAAAATATTAACTCCGAATGGAGGACAAGTATAGATATAATGTAAACTCAATCACAGTCTAAGCACGATATGATAGCACAGAAGATTATAACTAAGACTAAATAACATAAATAAAACCAACAACTAAATAACATAATCTCAGACAATCTCAACTACGTATCTCAACTTATATACAACTCCAGTTCTAAAACATGAAAGCTAAAACAAGACAAACTAGCTAAACTCCCAATCACTCCTGAGTGTCGGGGCCATAGGTAGCTAAGCCATCTCCTGGTCAATAATATGTAGGGCACGTGTCCTCAGGGCAATCATCTGTAAAATTTACAATAGGTCCAGTCAGGACAGGAACGAGTACAACTCATCAAGAAAACCCAAGTAATGATAGGGAACTATAAAGCAGTTATAGGCAGTTTTATTGATGAACATGGTGGGTTATATTCAGGTGATGGTATAGAGAAACAGACAAGATTCAAGAAAAGTAAATAACTAAAACAAGAGCAGAATCATGGCAATGAAGACTGTAAAATAAATCTAGCTGAACTAGAGTAACATGATAAGTCCAGACAGTAAATGTAAACCAAGTATAATCCTATGTAAATCTAGTACGGGACGAATCTAATAAAAGATGAATCTAGTACAAGACGATTCTAGTCAGTGATCAAGAATCCAGGTGAGACCAACTATACTCTAATAGTGTATTTTAAAATACTGAGATCGACATGTAAACGGCTGTAGGTATAAGGCAGATCTTTCACTGATCAGGCGAGAGATGGCTATGCTTCCAGTAGATTCCAGTAAGGAGATTCCAGATTTGGGATATGTCTACATGCCTTACTCAATATTTTTCCGCCCCGCAATACAAGTGAATCCAGTACAAGATACAAGAATCAAGAGAGTCCAGCCAAACACGATGATAATAGTAATGATTCTAGTAATAGAGGCCAGACAATATGGTAAGTGTGTCGCATACATGAATCCAGAAATATCCATACGTGTGGTAACAGAGAATCACATAAAGCTAACTAGAACTGAAGTACAGTAACTGACAAATAATGAGAGAACTATCAGAGAATGTACTCGCCTGATACTCTGAAAGGAGTAGTGTAATGTCAGATGTCTGCACCGGAGTCACAATGTCCTAAATAGAGCGGTACAGGTTATAATGTGTTTAAAATAAGACGAATGATGTTTATGATGCAATATACATGATTTCTAGGCCAATCTAGGTCAAAGTCAACTCTAAGTCAACCAGTCAACTGTCTAGGTCAAACTAGGTCTAAGTCAAACTTGGTCAACTCCGGGTCAACCCAAGTCAACATCTAGTCAACTCTATAATAAAGCTATTCACATAAGTTAACCATAATCCTACATTTAACTAATCCTATACTCTAACTCATATATCAAGTACTCCGTATCTCAATACAATATTGACTCAACCCTAGTCATTCACAAGCCCTACATTACCCTATACATGTATATACCTATATATAATGTACCACTTTATTCTAGGTAGCACTATCCTAGACCTTTAGGTAAATCCTATATCAACCTTAGACTATAGGCTAAACATCTTGCTAGGCTAATAGGTAAATACCAATACAATACATATAGATATATCATATACCACACACACACTCTAAGGATACATTGACTTCCTATCTAACATTCTACTATTCATACACTAACACACCCATCTAACTAATTAATGCCACAACACAATATCCTAACCAACTTCCATCCTCACATGCTAGCATATTAACTTATTAAACTCTTTAACATATATTCCCCTCTCAATATTTGAGACAAACCTAGGATACATGATATCCTTACACACTACTCACTCACACTCTATCAAAACTCTAACATACACTAACCAACCCACTATCTTACATCTATACTAACCAATACTAAAACATATGGAAGAAAATGGGAGGGGTTCACTGCCAATAAGTGGCAGCCTACAAGCTGCCACAGGGGGTTCAATAGGCAGCAAGGAAATGGCCAAAACAGCAGGCTTCCCTATTGTTGCAGATGCTGCAACCTGGGCTATTGCTGCCCTGATTTCCTGTGAAGGGCTGAGTTCTCACAACTCCCCCTTCTAACCATCTACCCCTCTCACTTTCTATATAACATCTATCTATCTAACCTCATATACCTATCACTCTATCTATTCATAACAACACACAACACTCTCTATTAAGACACACACTCTCACAAGACACAAAGACACACTCTCTATCAAGACACACACTCCCACAAAGACATAAAGACACACACTCTCTATCAAATATACATATCTATACTTATGTGTTCACAGATTTGGGTGTAAGTGTCCAAAAATAGTGAAGTGTCAAGAACAAGTGTGTGAGGATGTGAAGAGTTCTCAGTGTCAAAATTCAGTTCTGTGTGTGTGAATTCTCAATTTGTGTGTGTGTGTTTAAATCTCAGTGTTGCAACTGTTCTCAGGAAGAACAGTTCAACAGTTGTGACGTATCAGTCAAATGCATTGAAAACTCAGGAAAACAAGGAAATAGCTCAACCCCATGAACCAACCCAATGTGTACATACATGTATATATATCATCAATTTATTAATCAACTAAACCTGTCAAATAAATACCAAATCAGTTAAAAAAATAGGGTTTAAAATCAGGATTTCAAACAAAACAGGGATGTATCAGTCAACCTGTTGGACAGCCCCAACTCCATATTCGAAATCTAAAACTTAACATAAATCAAAATCAAACTTCCAGTAATCTAATACGAGTGTGGGTGATCTAATCATGGTATTTAAACATTACAAAATAGTAAAAAATTTAACTCAGAAATAAAAATAATGAAACTGTGTATCAGAGAATGGAAAGCTCGACAAATTTCAACCCATTTGAAATCGAAAACCCAAATGATCATCAATTGATGTGTGTAGAGGTTAATACATGTCATTCGTGTCATGAGGGATGTGTTCGTGTCTAGGAAATTGGACACGAACGTGTCCAAACAAAATGAACACAACAAATCGACACAGCTCAGAAAATCCTCGTGCTGAGGTGTAGAGCGAGCTAGGACACGACACACGACACTAGAGGGCTCGTGCTCGTGTCCTAGGGTTCGCCTAGGATATGGGAATGTGTCCCACAGCCTGTACTGTGTCCACATGACTCGTGTCACGTGCACGAGACGTGTATCTGACGCAATTCTCTCGCGCGCTCGTGTCAGGCTAGGACCAGTGCAAGTCGATTTTCTCCGTACACACAAAACGAGAACCCATAAAACTTTACGTGTGTGATGTCAGTCACTAGGAGAACGTGTCTACCAAATTTTGTGACCTGAGTCGTCGTGTCGTGTCCGCTATGGAACCCGAGCAGCAGGGCAGCGCACCTGGGCCTCGTACACACGGTCGTGTCCAAATTTGGACACGAAAACCAATCCAATTCGTGCTCAGACACAGACCATAGTAATCTACACATAATAATCTTTCCAAATGTGTAATTTATTTTGAAAACCAAGAACAAAAAGTTCAAAGAGGCATTTCATCAAACACCCAAGTATACACTATGCCACGTGTCCGATACGGACACCAAACGGACACGAAATCCACCCAAATTTTGGGGAGAGCTAGGAGACTCCTAGATCTAGCCCTAAATGCAAAGAAAACAAAAATTTAAATCAATTTGGGGAGTTTTACCTATAGGTGCAAAAAGCATAAAAAAGCTCCAAATGGGGGTGTTCCTCTTGATGACCAAATGCTCCAAATGAGCCCAAAACTGAGATTAACCTCCAGAAATATTAAACATACAAAAATTAGAACCTAATGCACAAGACTAGGATTAAAATGAATTTTTAGGGATTTTTGGAAGGGAGAAAAATACCTTTCTTTTCCTATGTGTTGAAATGAAATAAAAGAGGCAAGAACCAATCAATAAGTGTTTATATAGGGTGGGGATCCCTATGTGGCTGGTCACTTAGGGTTTGGTTAGGGTTAGGGTGTCAAATCATGGGCCATGGGCCAAGTCACAAGTCATTAAGTCCTTAATCACAAGTCATTTCATTAAAACCACAAACCATGAAATAATTTCACTTAAACTAATCCCCTCATTCTAAAACCAATCTCTAATGACTAAAATGAGTTAACTCAAGCTAGACTAGGGTTACCATAGCTAAGGTTAGCTTCTAGGCTAGTCCACTAGGTCTCAACAAGTCAAGGTCAAACTAGAATTCACCAATTCAATAAATCATCAAATAATTCAAATAAGTCAAAATAACCAAATTACCCCTAGACTAAAAATGATAATTAAATCAACCTAATGCCATGGTTAGGCTCTAGGTCATGCAGTCTCTAGGGTTTCACTGACAGCACATCAAAATCATAAGTCATGACTTGAAGCAGTTTTTAAATAGTTTAAAATGATTAAAAATTACCAAAAATCGTAATGTGAAAGAAATATCAATAATAATAATTATAATTACAAAATTTCAAAATTATCCTCATCTGAAAAACTGGGTGTTACAATCCTACCCCCCTTATAAAAATTTCGTCCTCGAAATTAAGATGATCGTATCCCTACTCGGTCAAACCCCCAGCAAATCAAGTCAAAGATAACACGCAACACAATCCTACTGGTCGTGATTTCACAGTCTCGAATAGGGTAGCTACACTATCTAGCAATTACAACAATATCCTGGTAGGTACTAATGGAATCACACAGGAAGGTGGGGAAGAAGAATGAGAAGGACAAACCTGCTAACCCATCACCTGCAGCGTCGGTCTACTCGACTGTTAGCGCAAAAGCCCTGCCCCTCTGGGGTGTATCCCTCTAATGATGCGGGGCACGGTGCTACGCTACAGGCGGCCTAGCTCCTTCTATCTAATCCATGACACTCAAATAATATCCACCCTGATATTCTACTCAGTGATACTAGGGCACCATCCATATGGTATCTATTCTGCAATCTGTTAATCATACCCGTCTATCCAGAACCATGTTACCAGAATCCTCATCACACTAATAAGTATGGCTGCAATAATCCATAGAGTCCACAACTAATGTACATACCTCTAGAATCATGGTATTTAAAATTTTTGCATTGCCGCTAGTTTGGCTGCAAAAACTTTAAATTCCCACACCCGAGAAATATATCCAAAATTAGACTCTATCACATCGCCCAACCAGCTAATATGGCTGTAGAAGACTCTAGATTCCATGACTGAGGCAACCTAGCCCATAATGTTATCTTGGTAGAAAATCAAGTCAATAATGAATATTAAGAATCAAATTCAACGATGAACAAGGAAGATAGACAAATACTGTCAGAATCGAATTTCTAGATAGTTTATAATAAGATTCTCAAGGGTCATCCCAGGAATCTTCTCAAGTAGTCCTAACTGTGATTGAGTACTCTCTCAACTATGCCTATTCCTGAGTTCCTATCGCAGGCGCGCAGCAGTACAACTAATCGTTCCACTACCACGACATCGCACTAATGCGACTCTCGACCTGCATGGGCCACCACTAAAAATATGTCACGACCCGCACCCACTGTGAAGGTACGAGCACGTAACAACGCCCAGCCTACGCCACAGTATCGGCTGTAGAACGCTGTTCTAGGTCACTATCTAACCAATCAAATCACACAATTATAAAATGTACTTGTCAAAATATCAACTCCGAACGGAGGACAAGTATAGATATAATATAAACTCAATCACAGTCTAAGCACGATATGATAGCACAGAAGATTATAACTAAGACTAAATAGCATAAATAAAACCAACAACTAAATAATATAATCTCAGACTGTAAAACCCCTTAATTTTCAAAATTTTATTTATTAAATAATATTACATGATTTAATTGATTTTCTATAATTATATATAGGAATTATTTATATGTGTGACTATATATTGGGTTGTGTGTTTGCCCCTGGTTTTTCTTAGACCTTAATCCTTAAACCAAACCCTAATCTATTTTTTTTAGTCTCTATTTAATTAAGAATGAATTTACATGTTTATGTATACTTAGAATGCTAATTAATTTCTTAACCAACCTTAACCCATTCTCTACCACATGAATTTTGGTTTCCACAAAGTATGGATCTCTTGTAACCAAATGATAACCACTCCTCCCTTTCATTTTTTCGGCCACACAACTCCTCTTTCCCCTCCACTTTTCGGCCACACCACCACTTCTTCCCCCTCCATTTTTCGGCTACCCGAGAACTCCCCTTCCCTCCTATCTCGGCCGGCGTGCGTTCAGCGAAGAGATCACCTCGTCCTCGGCGTTCAGGCCATCTCCGGCGGCGCCATCACCATCGTAGCGTAGCCCCGACTCCCTGCAGTCGGCAGGTACGATCGTGATTAATTAATTAATGATTAATTGATAGTAATTTGTACCTAAATTATTAGTCCATTGATTAGAGACATTAGTATAGATTCTATATTAATTGTATCAGATTTTTATACAAATTATTCGTATTTATTAAGTATTTTAACTGATGTCAATGAAGCAGTTTTTGTGTAAATTTCCACAGAATTATATATTCTGTTTTGATTTTTTTGAATTTAATCCATTAGGAATCACTCGATATGATCTATACATAAATTGTAGGTAATTATGTAAACTAATTACTGTTAAATTTTCAAGATTTAATAAATAGTTTAGATATTTTATTTATATTTTAAACTGTGAATTACTGATTCTAAATGACTGTTTATTTACACTGTTTTGGATTTTTATTAATTAATTCATTAAGAATTAATTAATGAGTGTTATACAAAACTTGTAGATAATAATTATACCTATTTACTGTAAAATTTTCAAAAGAGAATAATTATGTTTAGTATTTATTTGGCATTAAACCAGAGTTAAATATATTTGATTATGTAATTAGTTCAATACTAGTTTTAATTTATAATAATTATAAATTATTATTGGTAATGCTCATAAATGTATAGTCACTGTTAGAAATGTTATTTTCTGTGATTTATGATTTTTCCCAATTTATTAGTGAATTTTTTAACATTTAATTCTAATTATAATAGCTAAATTGGTAATTTCTATATATTAGTAGTTAAATGTTTTTAATTACTTATAAATTAGGTAAATAATATTAAAAATATTATTTCCAGTGGGATTTCATGGAAAAGTGTTTTCATTTATAATTAATGGGAATTTGTGAATGCATGTGTTTCTTAATTGTTTAACTAATTAGTTGTAAGTAATTTATTAATTATTAAATTATTAATTGTATTAATAATTTCAGAATATAAAGTATAATAATAAGTGCTTCATACTTATTATTGTATGATATTATTCATATTTATTAGTAATGATTAGCTAGTAGTAATGGTTTGAATAATAATTATCGATTAATTATCAATTAAATGTATAGTTTAATTTGGTTAATTAGTATTGAATTAGGGTTAATGTTATTGTAGGATTATTCGTTTCTCGGAACTTGGACTCGATACCAGACTCGGACTTTCAGCTATTGGACACAGGCAAGTACACCTTGCTTGACTTTACTACGCAGTATTACATTTGACCATTTATTACAGTTGTGTGCACTCATCACCATTTATGACTACCCTGTCAATAGTTAGTATAACTTGACACATCTCAGACACGCATCACATATGAGTGAGTTGAGTGCAGAGATTTTGTGTTGATTGGCCATTAACATGTGATCTTGAGTTGTAGCAGTGGTTAGTTACATTATATGTATATTGCCGTCTTGCATATTATTTGTACCGTGTATACGGTACAGGTATTCATTGGGTGGGGAGAGTCTACTAGTGGTGTATGAGAAGTCTGTTTCCAATGTACGCTGGATGCTCGTAGCCCCTCGTTCTCAAACCGTAGAACGTTTGGTGGACGTTTCTTCTTCTTCTCCCCCTCTCATGTGCCACTAGAGATGTCTCAAAATACATTTACACTTAGATGGTTAGAACACCTTTAATTGTGTACTACGTATTTCCTGTCCTTGTTTGGTTAAGGAATTACTTAGTAGCATTTTTATTTAGTTACTTTTACTTTACTGCTCAGTATTATCTTGCATGTCATATTTCCTGTGTACTTGTTATGTCCCTCTGAGGACCTGGTATCTTTTCCAGAGCTTGACGAGGATTCCTACCCGACTGATTACGGAGTAGCTGGATTAGACGACGACCTTGAGGTGGAGCCACAGCCTTGATCCTTTGGAGGCTAGCTTTATCTTCTGATGTGGGTTCATTTCCTGTATTCAGTTATTTCCTACTTTCCATTTTATTTCATTCCAGATGTACTGTTCAGTGTTTGGACTTTCTTTTGACATTTATTGTGACTCTGGGAACTCTCTTTACAGTTATCTATTATTTGTTTCATGGATGAGACTAGATTTTACCTGCCTGTGTTGTTAATATTATTAGTCTTACTTCAGCGTACTACGACTAGTCATAGTCCATTAAATTGGGTTAACTATATCTGATCGTACAGCTGGCATGCCACGTGTTCCCGATCCGATTATTTGGAACTGGGGCGTGACATGTTTTAGTGGTGGCCCATGCAGGTCAATGAAATTTGTTTGGTTACGTTACTGTACCAGACAAGCCTGCAAATTAGGTATAGAATATAGGGTCTCATCCATACTTGATTATATCATTCTTGAATATCCTTGAACAAAATCTTTTGCATCTCGTTTGTTTCCGTCCTATTCTTAATTCCTTCTATCATATCTCTGCAGAATCATGAATTTGAGGAGTGGACGTACCGCTGCCGGTGGAGACAACCAGTCATCTGGTACGGATGAACAGTCCGCAAGGGTAGTTCCAACTCACCCTTTGCTTCCAGGGCAGACGTCTCAGCCAGTTGGTGCACAACCGACTGGGGTACCACCACCTCCCCCGCGGAACCCTCAGACACCATTTGGAGTGCCCCCGACTGTGCCACCAGACAGTCAGGCGCAGATGTTTCAGTTCATGCACATGATGATGCAAGAACAGAGGCAAGAAGCAGCTGAGCAGAGGCGGGAAGCTGCTGAGATGAGACAGGGATTCCTGACAGCTATGGAGAGGATGACAGCACCAGCACCTGCACCAGCTCCGACACAAGCTCCCGCGAGACCAGCGCGGGTAGGTTCAGTGAAGGACTACGTGCAGATGGACCCCAAACCTTACAAAGGGAATGAGACTCTGGAGGAGACCACTAATTGGATCGCCAGCACCAAGAAGAAATTACAGGCATCTCAGTTGTCAGAAGATTTATGGATGACTGGCGTAAGAACTCAGCTGGAGGGGAATGCCCATCACTGGTGGGATTCTATGGAGCGTCAGTTGGGTACCCGTCAGTCGTGGGAACAGTTTCTGGAGTTCTTTGATAAGAAGTACTTTCCTGCTACTGTGAAGAATGCTTTATACAACCAGTTCCTGCACCTGGAGCAGGGAAATAAGACAGTGGATGAGTATGACTCGGAGTTTAGTCGTCTCAGCAAATATGGGGAGGTGCTGATCCCCACCGATCTGGAGAAAGCTAAGAGGTTCCACAACGGACTGAGACAGGAGTTACAACAATTTACCAGCACTCAGTCCCGAGTCTCTTATTCTGAGGTGCTGACGGAGGCCAGAATCCAAGAGTCAATTGTCAAGGGGAGGCAACACCAGCAGAGGAGCCAGCAAGTACAGCAGAAGACGCAGCAAGGAGGTCCTATTCGGCGACCTATGGGACATCAGCAGCATCAGAGGACTGGACCCTATCAGTTGAAGGAGCTCCCAACTTGTCATTACTGTGGCAAGAAGGGTCACTTGGAGAGAGAGTGCAGAAGGAGGCTGGGTACTTGCTTAGCCTGTGGTTCAGGTCAGCATCAGGCTCGAGATTGCCCGGTTCGGGGAGCTATTGTGCCAGCAGGAGGACAGAAGCCACCAGCATCAGGAGGTCAGCAGAGAGGACCTATACTCCCTTCCCAGTCAGCACAGTTTGAGAAGGCCAAGCAGCAGGCAGGAAACAAGAAGCAGGGTCAGATCTTTGCTCTCACTCAGGGAGAGGAAGAAGCAGTAGGAGAGGCTATCACAGGTACTATCTTAGTAGGTTCATTGCCTGCTACAGTATTATTTGATTCTGGTGCTACCTTGTCTTTCATATCATCTAGATTTGTAGCTGTGCATAGGATAGCTACTTCTACTATGCCTAAGAGTTGGAATATTATTACTGGTGGGGGTTTAGTACCTGTAAATAGTTCATGTAGAGCCTGTTCGGTAGTTATTTGTGGCAGGGAGATGAGAGCTCGACTTTTGGTATTTCCTATGCCAACTTATGACGTAGTGCTGGGTATGGATTGGCTTAGTCAATATCATGCGATATTGGACTGCCATAAGGGTTGTGCTATATTTAGACCGCCAGGCCAGCCGGAGTTTGCATTTCAGAGAGGAAGCATTGAGAAGGGAATCTCTCAGTATCAGGGAGCCTGCATGGCGATGGAGGTGGCCCCGCCACCGATCATTGATGAGTTTTCTGATGTCTTTCCTGATGATCTGCCGGGACTACCACCCGACAGAGAGGTTGAGTTCACAATTGAGCTCATACCAGGAGCGGCACCAATCTCTTCAAATGTCTATCGATTGGCGAAGAAGGAGCTAGATGAAATGAAGGTACAGTTGCAGGAGTTGCAAGACAAAGGATTTATCAAACCAAGTGCATCACCATGGGGAGCCCCAGTCTTGTTTGTGCCAAAGAAAGATGGAACAGTTCGCATGTGCATTGATTATAGGGCTCTTAATGCTGTGACAATCAAGAACAAGTATCCCCTGCCCAGAATTGATGATCTATTTGACCAGCTGACAGGAGCCCAGGTATTCTCGAAGATTGATCTGAGATCGGGATACCATCAAGTGAAAGTTCGGAGGGAAGACATCCAGAAGACGGCATTCAGGACTCGGTATGGTCATTATGAGTTCTTAGTAATGCCCTTTGGTTTGACTAATGCACCTGCTGTGTTCATGAATTTAATGAACAGAGTATTCCATGAATATCTTGACAAATTTGTCGTAGTATTTATCGACGACATTTTGGTGTATTCAAAGAACCATGAAGAGCATGAGGATCACTTGAGGAAGGTGCTGGAGGTCTTGAGGCATCAGAAGTTATATGCGAAGCTGAGTAAGTGTGAATTTTTGCTAGATCATGTTTCATTTCTTGGACATGTTATCTCAGGGAAAGGCATAGAAGTGGATCCGACGAAGATATCAGCAGTGGAGTCGTGGCCAACTCCAACCGATGTTTCAGAGATACGAAGTTTTCTAGGGCTTGCCGGATATTACCGGAGGTTCGTAGAGAATTTTGCAAGGATTGTGGAGCCCATGACCAAGTTGACCCGCAAGGATCAGAAGTTCGAATGGACGGAAGAATGCCAAGCTGCCTTTGATGAATTGAAGAGGCGCCTTACCACTGCACCAGTTTTGACCATACCATCGGGACCAGGAGGTTTTGTCATCTATAGCGATGCATCCGGGAAGGGATTAGGATGCGTCTTGATGCAACATGGGAAGGTAGTGGCATATGGTTCTCGGCAGTTGAGGACCCATGAGAAGAATTATCCCACGCACGACTTAGAGCTTGCGGCGGTGATATTTGCCCTGAAGCTTTGGAGACATTATCTGTATGGAGAAACGGTGGAGGTATATACAGATCATAAGAGCCTCAAGTATGTCTTTACTCAGAAAGATTTAAATTTGAGGCAGAGGCGTTGGCTTGAATTGATGGCAGATTTTGATATAGAGTTACAGTACCATCCAGGGAAGGCTAATTCAGTAGCAGATGCATTGAGCCGGAAACCTATGGCGCACTTCTTGACATCACAAAAGGAGTTGCTATACGATTTGGAGAAGATGGGCATTGAAGTTGTTAGGCCTGGAGGAGTTGCGCAGATGATGAATATTCAGGTTCAGTCTTCATTAGTAGAGAGGATCAAGGCGACTTTACCCACAGATGCCAGATATCAGAGGCTTCGACAGAGGACAGAGCAGGGACTGCAGACTGGATTGAGGATTCACGAAGACGGGACCTTGAGGTGTGGTGATCGCCTCTATGTTCCTAATGGGGAGATCAGGCAGGAGCTGATGGCAGAGGCTCATAGCTCGATTTATTCTATTCATCCAGGAGGTACGAAGATGTACAGGGACCTGAGACAGCACTACTGGTGGCATGGAATGAAACGTGAGATAGCACGTTTCGTGGCGAAGTGTTTGGTGTGTCAGCAAGTCAAAGCTGAACATCAGAGATCCGCAGGATTGTTGCAACCGCTTCCGATACCTGAGTGGAAGTGGGAGCACATCACTATGGATTTCATTACGGGATTTCCGAGGAGCCCAGCTGGACGAGATGCAGTTTGGGTGATTGTGGACAGATTATCGAAGTCTGCTCATTTCATACCATTTCGAGTGGGGCAATCTACAGAGGTATTGGCAGACTTATATATGAAGGAGATAGTGCGATTACATGGAGTACCAGTCAGTATAGTCTCTGATCGAGATACAAGATTCACATCGCACTTCTGGAAGAGCATGCAGGAAAGTCTGGGCACAAGACTGAAGTTCAGCACAGCTTATCACCCTCAGACGGACGGGCAGTCAGAGCGTACCATTCAGACGTTGGAGGACATGTTGAGAGCTTGCATGTTGGATTTTGGTGGATCCTGGGAGGATCACTTACACTTGGTAGAATTCTCTTACAACAATAGCTACCAGGCAAGTATCCAGATGGCCCCTTTTGAAGCATTGTACGGAAGGAAGTGTCGATCACCAGCATGTTGGGGCGATGTAGGTGAGAGACAGATATTGGGACCAGAGTTGGTGACTCGTACAGTAGATACAGTCAAGAAGATTCAGGGACATCTACGAGCAGCACAGGACCGGCAGAAACAGTGGGCAGACACTCATAGGCGACCTCTTGAGTTCAAGGAAGGAGATCATGTGTTCTTGAGAATCTCCCCGACTAGAGGTACAATCAGATTTGGAGTCAGAGGAAAGCTCAGCCCAAGGTACATCGGACCATTCGATGTGTTGGAGAAAGTTGGCGAGGTTGCATACAGATTGGCACTTCCGCAGTCATTGGAAGGCGTCCATGATGTATTTCATGTCTCCCAGTTGAGGAAGTATGTGGCAGACCCTAACCACATACTTGATCATTCAGAGATCACCGTGGGACCAACCTTGTCCTACGAGGAGCAGCCTGTGGAGATCCTAGACCGCAGAGAGAAAGTGTTGAAGGGGAAGACCATTCGACTAGTCCGAGTTGCGTGGAAACACCATTCTCCGGGCGAATCGACTTGGGAGCGGGAAGATTCTATTCTGGAGCGTTTTCCATACCTTCGTGAGGCGTCTGGTATGACTAAATTCTGTTAATAATTGCTCTCTAGATTCTGCTTAATTTAGTTTGTAAATTGCCTAGAATTAGAATTGTGATTGTGTGATTCTTTTACCCTAGCTTGTTTCAATTTCGAGGACGAAATTTTAATAAGTTGGGGAGAATGTAAAACCCCTTAATTTTCAAAATTTTATTTATTAAATAATATTACATGATTTAATTGATTTTCTATAATTATATATAGGAATTATTTATATGTGTGACTATATATTGGGTTGTGTGTTTGCCCCTGGTTTTTCTTAGACCTTAATCCTTAAACCAAACCCTAATCTATTTTTTTTTAGTCTCTATTTAATTAAGAATGAATTTACATGTTTATGTATACTTAGAATGCTAATTAATTTCTTAACCAACCTTAACCCATTCTCTACCACATGAATTTTGGTTTCCACAAAGTATGGATCTCTTGTAACCAAATGATAACCACTCCTCCCTTTCATTTTTTCGGCCACACAACTCCTCTTTCCCCTCCACTTTTCGGCCACACCACCACTTCTTCCCCCTCCATTTTTCGGCTACCCGAGAACTCCCCTTCCCTTCTATCTCGGCCGGCGTGCGTTCAGCGAAGAGATCACCTCGTCCTCGGCGTTCAGGCCATCTCCGGCGGCGCCATCACCATCGTAGCGTAGCCCCGACTCCCTGCAGTCGGCAGGTACGATCGTGATTAATTAATTAATAATTAATTGATAGTAATTTGTACCTAAATTATTAGTCCATTGATTAGAGACATTAGTATAGATTCTATATTAATTGTATCAGATTTTTATACAAATTATTCGTATTTATTAAGTATTTTAACTGATGTCAATGAAGCAGTTTTTGTGTAAATTTCCACAGAATTATATATTCTGTTTTGATTTTTTTGAATTTAATCCATTAGGAATCACTCGATATGATCTATACATAAATTGTAGGTAATTATGTAAACTAATTACTGTTAAATTTTCAAGATTTAATAAATAGTTTAGATATTTTATTTATATTTTAAACTGTGAATTACTGATTCTAAATGACTGTTTATTTACACTGTTTTGGGTTTTTATTAATTAATTCATTAAGAATTAATTAATGAGTGTTATACAAAACTTGTAGATAATAATTATACCTATTTACTGTAAAATTTTCAAAAGAGAATAATTATGTTTAGTATTTATTTGGCATTAAACCAGAGTTAAATATATTTGATTATGTAATTAGTTCAATACTAGTTTTAATTTATAATAATTATAAATTATTATTGGTAATGCTCATAAATGTATAGTCACTGTTAGAAATGTTATTTTCTGTGATTTATGATTTTTCCCAATTTATTAGTGAATTTTTTAACATTTAATTCTAATTATAATAGCTAAATTGGTAATTTCTATATATTAGTAGTTAAATGTTTTTAATTACTTATAAATTAGGTAAATAATATTAAAAATATTATTTCCAGTGGGATTTCATGGAAAAGTGTTTTCTAGCCAAATTTAGACTTGCCATTATTTATTAATTAGTATTTATAATTAATGGGAATTTGTGAATGCATGTGTTTCTTAATTGTTTAACTAATTAGTTGTAAGTAATTTATTAATTATTAAATTATTAATTGTATTAATAATTTCAGAATATAAAGTATAATAATAAGTGCTTCATACTTATTATTGTATGATATTATTCATATTTATTAGTAATGATTAGCTAGTAGTAATGGTTTGAATAATAATTATCGATTAATTATCAATTAAATGTATAGTTTAATTTGGTTAATTAGTATTGAATTAGGGTTAATGTTATTGTAGGATTATTCGTTTCTCGGAACTTGGACTCGATACCAGACTCGGACTTTCAGCTATTGGACACAGGCAAGTACACCTTGCTTGACTTTACTACGCAGTATTACATTTGACCATTTATTACAGTTGTGTGCACTCGTCACCATTTATGACTACCCTGTCAATAGTTAGTATAACTTGACACATCTCAGACACGCATCACATATGAGTGAGTTGAGTGCAGAGATTTTGTGTTGATTGGCCATTAACATGTGATCTTGAGTTGTAGCAGTGGTTAGTTACATTATATGTATATTGCCGTCTTGCATATTATTTGTACCGTGTATACGGTACAGGTATTCATTGGGTGGGGAGAGTCTACTAGTGGTGTATGAGAAGTCTGTTTCCAATGTACGCTGGATGCTTGTAGCCCCTCGTTCTCAAACCGTAGAACGCTTGGTGGACGTTTCTTCTTCTTCTCCCCCTCTCATGTGCCACTAGAGATGTCTCAAAATACATTTACACTTAGATGGTTAGAACACCTTTAATTGTGTACTACGTATTTCCTGTCCTTGTTTGGTTAAGGAATTACTTAGTAGCATTTTTATTTAGTTACTTTTACTTTACTGCTCAGTATTATCTTGCATGTCATATTTCCTGTGTACTTGTTATGTCCCTATGAGGACCTGGTATCTTTTCCAGAGCTTGACGAGGATTCCTACCCGACTGATTACGGAGTAGCTGGATTAGACGACGACCTTGAGGTGGAGCCACAGCCTTGATCCTTTGGAGGCTAGCTTTATCTTCTGATGTGGGTTCATTTCCTGTATTCAGTTATTTCCTACTTTCCATTTTATTTCATTCCAGATGTACTGTTCAGTGTTTGGACTTTCTTTTGACATTTATTGTGACTCTGGGAACTCTCTTTACAGTTATCTATTATTTGTTTCATGGATGAGACTAGATTTTACCTGCCTGTGTTGTTAATATTATTAGTCTTACTTCAGCGTACTACGACTAGTCATAGTCCATTAAATTGGGTTAACTATGTCTGATCGTACAGCTGGCATGCCACGTGTTCCCGATCCGATTATTTGGAACTGGGGCGTGACACAGACAATCTCAACTACGTATCTCAACTTATATACAACTCCAGTTCTAAAACATGAAAGCTAAAACAAGACAAACTGGCTAAACGCCCGATCACTCCTGAGTGTCGGGGCCATAGGTAGCTAAGCCATCTCCTGGTCCGTAATATGTAGGGCACGTGTCCTCAGGGCAATCATCTGTAAAATTTACAACAGGTCCAATCAGGACAGGAACGAGTACAACTCATCAAGAAAATCCAAGTAATGACAGGAAACTATAAAACAGTTATAGGCAGTTTTATTGATGAACATGGTGGGTTATATTCAGGTGATGGTATATAAAAACAGACAAGATTCAAGAAAAGTAAATAACTAAAACAAGAGCAAAATTATGGCAATGAAGACTGTAAAATAAATCTAGCTGAACTAGAGTAACATAATAAGTCCAGACAGTAAATGTAAACCAAGTGTAATCCTATACAAATCCAGTACGGGACGAATCTAATACAAGATGAATCCAGTAGAAGACGATTCTAGTCAGTGATCAAGAATCCAGGTGAGACCAGCTATACTCTAATAGTGTGTTTTAAAATACTGAGATTGATATGTAAACGGCTGTAGGTGTCAGGCACATCTCTCACTGATCAGGCAAGAGATGGCTATGCTTCCAGTAGATTCCAGTAAGGAGATTCCAGATTTGGGGTATGTCTACATGCCTTACTCAATATTTCTCCGTCCCGCAATACAAGTGAATCCAGTAAAAGACACGAGAATCGAGAGAGTCCAGCCAAACACGATGATAATAGTAATAATACTAGAATGATTCCAGTAATAGAGGCCAGACAATATGGTAAGTATGTCGCATACATGAATCCAGAAATATCCATACGTGTGGTAACAGAGAATCACATAAAGCTAACTAGAACTGAAGTACAATAACTAACAAATAATGAGAGAACTATCAAAGAATGTACTCGCCTGATACTCTGAAAGGAGTAGTGTATTGTCAGATGTTTGCACCGGAGTCACAATGTCCTAAATAGAGCAGTACAGGTTATAATGTGTTTAAAATAAGACGAATTATGTTTATGATGCAATCTACATGATTTCTAGGCCAATCTAGGTCAAAGTCAACTCTAAGTCAACCTGGTCAACTGTCTAGGTCAAACTAGATCCAAGTCAAACTTGGTCAACTCCAGGTCAACCCAAGTCAACTTTTAGTCAACTCTATAATAAAGCTATTCACATAAGTTAACCATAATCCTATATTTAACTAATCCTATACTCTAACTCATATATCAAGTACCCCATATCACTATGCAATATTGACTCAACCCTAGTCATTCACAAGCCCTACATTACCCTATACATGTATATACCTATATATAATATACCACTCTATTCTAGGTAGCACTATCCTAGACCTTTAGGTAAATCCTATATCAACCTTAGACTATAGGCTAAACATCTTGCTAGGCTAATAGGTAAATACCAATACAATACATATAGATATATCCTATACCACACACACACTCTAAGGATACATTGACTTCCTATCTAACATTCTACTATTCATACACTAACACACCCATCTAACTAATTAATTGCCACAACACAATATCCTAACCAACTCCCATCCTCACATGCTAGCATATTAACTTATTAAACTCTTTAACATATATTCCACTCTCAACATTTAAGACTAACCTAGGATACATGATATCCTAACACACTACTCACTCACTCTCTATCAAAACTCTAACATACACTAACCAACCCACTATCTTACATCTATACTAACCAATACTAAAACATATGGAAGAAAATGGGAGGGGTTCACTGCCAATAAGTGGCAGCCTACAAGCTTCCACAGGGGGTTCAATAGGCAGCAAGGAAATGGCCAAAACAACAGGCTTTCCTGCTGTTGCAGATGCTGCAACCTGGGTTATTGCTGCCCTGATTTCCTGTGAAGGGCTGAGTTCTCACAACTTCCCCTTCTAACCATCTACCCCTCTCACTTTCTATATAACATCTATCTATCTAACCTCATATACCTATCACTCTATCTATTAATAACAACACACAACACTCTCTATCAAGACATACACTCTCACAAGACACAAAGACACACTTTCTATCAAGACACACTCCCACAAAGACACACACTCCCACAAAGACACAAAGACACACACTCTCTATCAAATATATATATCTATACTTATGTATTCACAGATTTGGGTGTAAGTGTCTAAAAACAATGAAGTGTCAAGTACAAGTGTGTGAGGATGTGAAGAGGTCTCAGTGTCAAAATTTAGTTCTGTGTGTGTGTGTGTGTGTGTGTGTGAATTCTCAATTTGTGTGTGTGTGTTTAAATCTCAGTGGTGCAACTGTTCTCAGGAAGAACAGTTCAACAGTTGTGAAGTATCAGTCAAATGCATTGAAAACTCAGGAAAACAAGGAAATAGCTCAACCCCATGAACCAACCCAATGTGTACATACATGTATAGATATCATCAATTTATTAATCAACTAAACATGTCAAATAAATACCAAATTAGTTAAAAAATAGGGTTTAAAATCAGGATTTCAAACAAAATAGGGATGTATCAGTCAACCTGTTGGACAGCCCCAACTCCATATTCGAAATCCAAAACTTAACACAAATCAAAATCAAATTTCTAGTAATCTAATACGAGTGTGGGTGATCTAATCATGGTATTTAAACATTACAAAACAGTAAAAATTTAATAAGTTAACTCAGAAATCAAAATAATGAAACTGTGTATCAAAGAATGGAAAGCTCGACAAATTTTAACCCATTTGAAATCGAAAACCCAAAAGATCATCAATTGATGTGTACAGAGGTCAATACATGTCATTCATGTCATGAGGGATGTGTTCGTGTCCAGGAAACTGGACACGAACGTGTCCAAACAAAATGAACACATCAAATCGACACAGCTCAGAAAATTCTCGTGTTGAGGTGCAGAGCGAGCTAGGACACGACAACCGACACTAGAGGGCTCGTGCTCACGTCCTAGGGTTCACCTAGGATAGGGGAGCATGTCCCACAGCCTGTACCATGTCCACGTGACTCGTGTTGCGTGCACGAGACGCGTATCCGACGCGATTCTCGCGCGCGCTTGTCTCAGGCTAGGACCAGTGCAAGTCGATTTTCTTCGTGCACACTAAACGAGAACCCATGAAACTTTACGAGTGTGATGTCAGTCACTAGGAGAACGTGTCCACCAAATTTTGTGACCTGAGTCACCGTGTCGTGTCCGCTATGACACCCGAGTAGCAGGGCAGCGCACCGGGGCCTCGTGTACGCGTTCGTGTCCAAATTTGGACACAAAAACCAATCCAATTCATGCTCAGACACAGACCATAGTAATCTACACATAATAAGCTTTCCAAATGTGTAATTTATTTTGAAAACCAAGAACAAAAAGTTCAAAGAGGCATTTCATCAAACACCTAAGTAGACACTATAACACGTGTCCGATACGGACACCAAACGGACACGAAATCCACCCAAATTTTGGGGACAGCTAGGGGACTCCTAGATCTAGCCCTAAATGCAAAGAAAATAGAAATTTAAATCAATTTGGGAAGTTTTACCTATAGGTGCAAAAAGCATGAAAAAGCTCCAAATGGGGGGTATTCCTCTTGATGGCCGAATGCTCCAAATGAGCCCAAAACTGAGATTAACTTCCAGAAATATTAAACATACAGAAATTAGAACCTAATACAAAATACTAGGATTAAAAAGGAATTAAAATAAATTTATGGAGATTTTTGGAAGGGGAAAAATACCTTTCTTTTTCTATGTGTTAAAATAAAATAAAAGAGGCAAGAACCAATCAAGAAGTATTTATATAGGGTGGGGATCCGTATGTGGCTGGTCACTTAGGTTTTGATTAGGGTTAGGGTGTCAAATCATAGGCCATGGGCCAAGTCACAAGTCATTAAGTCCTTAATCACAAGTCCTTTCATTAAAACCACAAACCATGAAATAATTTCACTTAAACTAATCCCCTCATTCTAAAACTAATCTCTAATGACTAAAATGAGTTAACTCAAGCTAGACTAGGGTTACCATAGCTAGGGTTAGCTTCTAGGCTAGTCCACTAGGTCTCAACACGTCAAGGTCAAACTAGAATTCACCAATTCAATAAATTATCAAATAATTCAAATAAGTCAAAATGACCAAATTACCCCTAGGCTAAAAATGATAATTAAATCATCCTAATGACATGGTTAGGCTCTAGGTCATGCAGTCTCTAGGGTTTCACTAGCAGCACATCAAAATCACATGTCATGACTTAAAGCAGTTTTTAAATAGTTTAAAATGACTAAAAATCACCAAAAAATATAATGTGAAAGAAATATCAATAATAATAATTATAATTACAAAGTTTCAAAATTACACTCATCTGGAAAACTGGGTGTTACAGCAACGCGGGTTAGAAAACGATTCGGAACGATGAATAAAAGTGAATATCTTGATCGAGGAAGCTCGAGGATTGCACGTGTGATCTTGGATTGAATCGAATGGAATTATTGTATATCCAGTTCGGACAATAGCATCAGTCGCACGACTCGAAATTGGTTGCAAAGGAAGATCGTCAGGTTACGCATATCGTCGATGGTATTGAGGTGTAACAAAGATCGATATGCGATAACTCGGGGGTACTCTGACTCGGCGAATGACGATCGTGCAAATATCATTGTTCCGATGGATGCTATACTCGAGATGTTGAAATGTGTCGAGAAAAAGGTGAACTTGGCTCGAGGATTTTCTAGTTGAACGAATGACGATCGAACTATCGAACTGAGATCTTGACTTGGATAAAAACGAAAATGTTTGGATTTGCTTCGTTGACAACCACAACATTGACGTCTTTGTCTTATGTGAGCGCAACTCCAGCCTTGCACATGCGTTGTGCCAATTAGGGCGATCACTCCGCATGAGCGCTAGTATGGTGATTCATACAGCGGGGATGATTGAACTAGCATGGCGTGGCAATTTGTGTGCTTCGACTTGTGGTTTGACGCGAAGGTGGACTCGAGAATGACTTAACGTGAGTTACGGTTGAATTTTAGGATTGTGTAGGTCCAATCCGCGTATCGAGAATGAATTAGTCTAGACGCAAGCAAGAGTTACGCCCTGATGAGAATGATTATTCCGCAGGAGCGTTGCATGGTGATTCATGAACCATCGTGGATGATCGAACTCGCGTGAGATTAGAGCACAACATATTGTCGAGCTAGACGACCTCGTGATTGAATACACGAATTGGGTAGAATTGGTGATTTGAAAAGAATCGAATACGCACAACGAATGCATTGATGCGAATAGGTGATCATACTCGATGTTTAGAAATCTGAGTGACGCGAACTTGGGTAGAAAACCCCGTACTATCGACCTTGGTTTGACCATAGATTGGGGTCAGTATTGGCATTATTGTTGGAGAAACTATGATTCCAATCCTGACATTAACTTAGCCTTAAAAAATGGCCTAGCGGTTAGGCGAGACGCCCTGTTTCATGTGTTAGCAATCGAAGTATTGATCTTGAGGATTGGCATGGATTAAAAGAGTGAATCAAGAATAGGAAACCCTGCTCACGAGACTCGACTGACATGCATATATTTCAGGGACGTCTGAGTATGTGCACGATGCGACTCGAGTGAGAATGACAAATTCTCTATCATGCGGCTTGGCTAAATACATGTATTTTGGGGACGCCTGGAATGCATGCACGATCCAGCCAAGTGATACGTTAAATGCAAGTGCGACTTGAGCATTGGGAAGTGTCGACGATTTAAAATCATGTTAATGGAAAGATTGATAGTCAGTGCGAGCGTGGCTCGGAATTGAAATAACGCGTAGGCGTAGTGAGTACGATTAAGTCTTGGCCATAGAAATGGCAGAATGGCTTGTCTTCAGGAAAGTCTCGAGGACGAGACTTGTTCTGAGTGATGTATGTTGTAGTGCCCCATCCCGCAAAGTCAATCGAAGGAATCGGAATGCCGACGGCGTTCGGACTTAGCCTTGCAAAGGCTACTTGAAGGCTCGCTCGGTCGAGGTGACTCCTCGCGCAGGTGGGATAGTTTCGGTGAACTTGCCTCATCTTAGCCTGCACTTAATAACTCGCATGTTTTTAACTTGCACAAGTAGGCTAATATAAAAGCTACGAACGCACATAGCTAAGGGAATAATCCCGACCCGTCGGAATGTCTTAGAACATAAAAAATGGTCCCACGGTCTTCATAAAAGTCGGCTCAGCGTGCTTTCAAATGACACTCGATCCTTCGATCCCGTGGATTGGGAGAAGGAAGTTGGCTTAAGTCGCTAAGTTGTCCCGACACTTGAAATAGCCTAAGTCATAGGCGTCGCCTGCGTGAATGCTTGATAAAGCATGCACGGTCCCGTCGTTTTTTCCCAACACTCGAATCAGCCTAAGTCATATGCGTCGCCCGTATGAATGCTTAATAAAACATGCACGGCCCTGTCCTGCAAGTCTTGGCATAGCCTTAGCACGTCCCGCAAGTTAAGTCGTCTTGTACGGCTTGTTGGCTTAAGTCTAGGCACCCGAGAACTTGGTTGTTCAAGTCGACCCCGTGCATTGCACGTTCCCTCGATGCGAAGCTCGGCGTAGCCTTTGCTCATCGACTCATTGCCCGAATAAGTAGACAAGAGTTGTGCTGGGCTATCGAAGCCAATTCTAGTACTGTCCCGCTCTATCTGCAGTTGTCAAGTCACGTAGTGCCTTGAGAACAAGGCTCATCGTATAAATCATATGACTTGAGCGATAGCGTCGCCTATAGAACCAGGTCTGTCTAAGGCACGAGCTATAGTCGGTTTAGTGAAAAGCTTGCCACGAACAAAGAAAGTCCACGCGACTGGTTGTCGCCGAGATCGGTCCCGCTACTTGGGAGTCTCGTTAAGTCTTGATAAGTTCCGCACACGAGATCGGTCCCGCGGCTTGGAAGTCTTGACAGATAGAAGGAAAGCATGGTCATGTTAAGGAAGGACTGGATAGATCGAATTGAGACTTGCATGGTCATTGGACAACTTGTCGACAAGGTATAGTCTTCTCGAATGATTGTCGGGACGCCGGGATCATTCGGCCCGGAGGAAGTGAGTACGGCTCAAAACAGGATGCCGGATAACCGTATGGGAGTATCGGCACTTCCGGGGCTAGCTACCCATTGGAAGGGCGGCCTGATACTCCCGTCGAGCCGTGTCCAAGATAGCTTGACATTGCTAGTGACCACTCATATATTGTGTCGGCAAGAGCGGCAATCCGCGTGTTTGCCTTTTGATAGCGTCAAGTACTAGCACGGTGTCGGTCGAATCATGAGACAGTCTAGCACGACATGTATCAAGTCAGCAAGAATGTAATCCTGTTAGTGCTAGCTATGTATCAGTACGGAAGGAATGAGTTATAGCTTATGTCAGCAAGACACGTGCTTCGGCACAAAGCATGGCTTTCACGTATCAAGTAAATTGGCATTTGCATATCAAATATTGGCATTCGTGTATTGGCTTTCGCGTATCAGCATTGCTAAGTCAGGGAGTCGTTAGGCACGACCTCATCTTGAAGCACGGACAAGTCTAAGCTTGGTCTAGAGGCACGCAAAAGTATTGAAAGTCTTGGCAAGACCGAGTTCGCATGAGTTGCTCCTCGACGAAGCGCTATCTCGAATATGTTGAAGTCTCGAATAGAGTATGGCACGACCCTGCCGTCCCGAGTTGAAGTTTGGTCAAGTACCTAGGCGATGAGGCACTGCCTCAATCGAAATACACGTTAGAATTATAATACGACCATGTCATGGCACCTCGGTTTGGTCGAATGTCCTTATCCTAAAATTGATCCTAAGGCAAGACTAGCAAGAAAATCGAAAGGGTTTTAAGCTGCACAAAGTAAATAAACGTGTCGGCTTTGTATGGGTGGGCGAGAGCTCACTCCACCAGTACATTTGAGTACTGACACCCACACAGTTTCCATGTGCAGGCACAGATAGAAGCTCGTGGCGCGGAGCTCGCTTGGATGCGTCGAGGCACGGAGTTCCTTGGCGAGTCGAAGCGTGCGGCCACGTGGACTTAAAGACTTATACAGGACATGATGTATGGACATCGCCTTCCGAAGCTTCCGCTGACTCAAGCATTGTAATCGAGAGATGAGAGAGAGCAAAATGAATTATAAAATGAGAGAAAAGTGAGCACGAGAGACATGTAATTTGGCCTTGCGCCCACAAATGTAATCTTGTATTCAATATCAATAAAGAGCTTCTTCTGAATGACTTGTGTTCATTGTGTGTTTGTCCTTAAATTTTTGCTGTAATGTTCAATGTTTCTGCTTGGTACTTCTGTGCGACGACCCCGTCGTCGCCGATGTAATCGGCCATTATGCAACTGCCTTGCACGAGCGCAATTTAGGCTCATGCGGCATCATGCCTTAGCAAGGACGATCGCTCCTACAGGAGCGGGGCGTAACAACTCCTTGAGGCCGGGATGCTCCAGGCTTCCATTTCCATTAAAGCCAAGGAGGCTCAGAAGGCAGCGGTTGTTTCCTCACTGGTGTCGGATCACAACATGAGTGCGGATGTTAGTAGAGAGAATGATAGTCTCCCATCCGACGCTCCTAAGCAATATTGTAGGGGCAAAAATAAAAAGCACCGAGAAGACGCGGATGAGGTTGTGGCACTTCTACCATGACCCGGTTCCAATCGACAAAGACGACGCACAGTGAGGTCCCTACACCCCTCCCTCCTCCAATCCTCCCTCCCCTCCCTATGATTAGCATCCTCACATGGAACACAAGGGATGTCGCCAATAAGCCCACCTTTAGAAGGATTAAAATTTTGTGCAAGGTACATAATGTATCTATTCTCACCTTTATCGAGCCTAAGCTGCCAGTTGCTAGGTTGAACAACTTCAAAATAAAACTGGGCTTTGTGTATGCGGCGGCCAGATACAAGGACATCAAGATTTTTTCGAAGATGGATGCTCCAGTCCTAGTGACATACGACTTCGAGCAGGCCCTAACACTGAATGTGGACATAAGAAGCATAAGAGTCTGCTCTAAGCTAACTGTAGTACATGGAAGTTGTTCTCAGTGTGAGCACAGACTATTATGGGATCACTTGCTCAATAACACTAATATTGCTGCCCTTGATCCGTGGATATGCACGAGGGACATCAACACCGCTACGGAACGTACGAAGAAGACGGGAGGCCACCCTCCAGCATCGTCGGCTATGAACGAATTCGTAAACTTTATTATGGAAGCGGGGTTATACTCCCTCCCATACTTGGGTAACTACTGTACCTAGTGCAGCATGTAAGAAGATGCGCTTCATCAAAGTTCTAGGTTGGACAAAACGTTGGTGAACCAAGGCTGGGAGGCTTTGAACGTGAATCTGCACTTGTCTCACCTGAATGCAACTAAGTCAAAGGTTCTTAGAGGTGGTTCAAACAGCTTGGGGTTCCACAAAGGGTCCCAACCCGCTGATGCAGGTGTCTCTTCGGCTGAAGGCTACTAGATGTGTCCCCTTGGCATGGAGCAAGGATACATATGGGGATATCTTTCGGGAGGTTAGAGTGGCAGAAGATAAGGTGATCAGAGCGGAGGCTAATTCGGCGCGTCTCGATTCGACGGAGAATAGAGCGGCCCTGAATCTCGCCAAAACTCGTTTGAAACAACGGCTCAAGACGGAGGAAGATTTATGGTCGAAGAAAGCCAGGATAAAGTGGGATATAGTCTGCAACAAAAGCACAAAATTCTTCCATTCTTGTGTTAAAGGTAGAATAAAGCATCTCTTTATTTACATTATTCGATATAGCAATGGTATCTTCCTTAACAAGATTTAAGACATTCAGAGAGAGGCTAACAGTTTCTACTCCCACATGTTCAAGAAATAATCACTAAACCTAGATGTAGATTGCTTAAAGGCTATTCCTCCCCTGGTGACGGAGGACGAGAACGAGGTCTTGATGTGCCTCTCTTTTATGGAGAAGATTAAAGGGACTGTATGGAGCCTGAGAAAAGATAGCTCGCCAGGTCCGGACGGGTTCTTCGGCCAATTCTATACCCATTGCTGCGACATTGTGTGACAGAATGTATGGGAGGCGTCAGCTGCTTTCTTCCCGGGACTGAGCCTTCGAAAGGCTGTGTCATCTGCAACGCTTGTCCTGATCTCGAAGAAGTTTCCTCATGCTTCCTTCACTGACTTCCGAGAAAAATAGGTTAGTGAGGGGCAGGGCCATTCAAGACAACATAATGCTGGCTCAAAAGATGGTCCGCTACCTCAAACACCAGACAGAGGAGACAATATAGAGATCAAACTAGACATAAAAAAGCTTATGATCAGCTCGACTGGCAGTTCATGATATGGGTGTTCACAGCTTTTGGCTTCGTGGAGGCTTAGATTGACATCATTTGGAGGGCAGCTTTAAATTGTTGGTTTTCAACGGTGGTAAACAGTCAGTAGTCCGGATTCTTCAAATCCCAAAGTGGTATAAGACAGGGGGATCCTCTGTCCCCGACGATCTTCATCACAGTGGCTAAAGCTTTTAGTATGAGCCTTAACCTTATGACGCACATCCCGAGGTTCAAACATTTTTATACGGCCAGCGGTTGCCACATCATTACTAACATTGCGTACGCAGATGACGTCATTATTGTTGTTGCCGGGAACGCCGGGGCACGCGTTTCGATGGAAAATACAGAAACTGAAACAGTTGTAAAGACAACGTTTTAAATGCAATTCCTTAAAGAAGGTTTTGCAACAGAGATCCAGAAGGATTCTACAAATTACGAGATCTAAAAAGATATCATAATTCACGAATAATCTAAAGAGATTTTTGTGATCGTAGCAAACTGGCAGTAGTGCCTTCTAAAAAGAAGATACTGACAGAACTGCTAAAGGCAACAGAAGGGTGACAGGCGAGAAATAGAATTGCTGGGGTAAATGATCACCGTTGCTCAAAGCTTTATTCACCCTCTGCGAACAGCTTCCAGGAACCAGTAAGGTTGACGGAAAACCTTGGAACACTCCTGCTCTTCTGACTCCTCGGAAGACGGCGAACTCCTCTGGCAATGGCTCTACTCTTCTCTCTCTGTTTCTGAAGTAACAGAACCCACGCGTACTAAAAAGTACTAGTATTTGTGTTAAAAAACACGCTCACTACTCTGTTGTGTTAACGAACACTTAGAGTTTTCTCCCTGGAATTCTGATTTCTCTAACACTGAGAGAGAGGAGAGAACCTGCATATATAGCCCACGGGGCGGTTGCCAAGCAGTTGCCTAAACTTCAGGGTAGTGGCTGAACCACTCCTAAACGTGCAGCAACTGCTGCAACTGTTCCCGCTCTAATATGCAGCCAGCCATACGCACATACGCACTCTACGAACATTGCGTACGCTGCGCACACTGCGCACTCTACGCACACTGCGTATGCTGCGCACACTGCGCGTACTGGGCGTACTGGGCTGCGTACTGGGCTGCGTAACTGGGCCAGCATAACTGGGCTCGAGTAACGGGCTGTACAACGTGGTCGCGCAAGTGGCTCGCACAACGAGCGTAACTTAAGCGCACTATGCGCCTAGCGACGATGGTGACGTGCTAAGAGCAAAGTGCGCCAACAAAATGCCACATTACGCCTCATGAGCCCTTGAGCCCGAGTCCGAGCCCGAGCCCGAGTCCGAGTCCGAGTCCGAGTCCGAGTCCGAGTCCGAGTCCGAGTCGCTAAGCTCCTACGGAGCTTAGCTCCATGGAAATAAATTTCCAAGAGCAAAAAGCTTACAGCTTCTTAATTGTTGATTAAGCCTTTATACCATTAATAATTAATCCCACATGGCACACACCCATGTGCACTATATGTGCATCTCCATAAAGAGCAAAGACTCATATATATGGAGATACACATTCCTTTCTAGCCGATGTGGGACTAAAAACCAAAACAAAAGGCTAAAAACCCAACAATCCCCCACATATCTCTATATATATGAGTACGAGTGTTCCCCACAGTAACTGTCCATTATGCTTTTGGGATAGATGCCACTTAAGACTTGAATCTTCCCACGTGAGTCAAAAATCAAACTATAATACAAGAATGGACTAAGCCTTGAATTCTGCATCATAGCTGAAATTTTTTCCACTCACATAATATAGTTACATGTGCTTCTGGCTACACATTAAAGGCCCTGTGCCAGCCTGGTTTCAGTATATAATATTGGGCATCTACAAGTTTACCCTCAAGAGACGGCCTGATATCTCTTTGTCCATACACTATAGGTGAGTTCTTTATTAAAGAGACATGGCATGAAGCGTCCAACGCTTTCTTTGCGGTGCTACGCCGCTATGACATGGCCTTAAGCCGAGGACCTTACCCCGAATCACCGGGAACCTCATCGTAGCGTCATACTACCCGTAGCATGAGGTCTAGCCCCTTTGTAGTGCCAAACTACCTAGCATGAAGCCTTACGCTTCTGTACGGTGTTACGCCGCTACGACATGGCTTGCAAGGCCGAGGCTTTATCCCTAGCCGGGTTTACCTCATTGTGGTGTCGTGCCACCCGTAACATGAGGAACACCTCCTCTTTGTAGTGCTGACTACATCCCTCTTTAATTCAATATACAGTACTAGGCCAACTGCCTATTTGCTGTGCTACGCCGCTGTGACTTGGCTAACATAGCCGAGGCTTTACCTCCTTCGAGAACCTCATGGTGGAGTCACCGCCACACATAGCATGGAGTCACACTCCTTGTAGTGCTGTGCTACCATGCTTCCTGTAAAGCATACCAGGCATTCACTCTGCCTGAGAACTCATTAAGGCAATTAAGCCAACTTTCCCACAGGAACCGTTTTCCGCAGAAAACAATAGTAGACAACAGTGGTTATAGGTCTATAACCTCTCCATGCCCAATAGAACATATACCCACCATTCCTGATATTCTTCCAAATAGTGGTCCTCCCTTGAACCAAAAGCTAGATGCCTAGTAGATAAATCTTTGAACTAATAACATAAAACTTTATGGTAGGAATACAATAATACAATATCATAATGCCTTCAAGCCTATTTTACAAGCTGTGTCATCGACCAGCTGGCGCTTGAGGCCCTTGGTGAACGGATCCGCCAGGTTCTCCTGACTCCGAACATCAATTACTGCAATAATACCTCTCTTGATAAGGTCGTGTACTGCCCTGTGCTTCAACCGCACAGTCCTCTTCTTCCCGTTGAAAAGGTTATTTGATGCCACCGCCGCAGTCGCCTGGTTGTCGCAGTATATCGGTATCACCGGTATTTGCACCCCAACCACTGGAAGATCATACATGAGCTCCCAAAGCCATTCTGCTTCCTCGGCTGCGGTTTCAAGTACAAAGAACTCAGATTCCATGGATGACCGCGAGAGCATAGTCTGCTTCTTCGACTTCCATGATATAGCAGCTCCACCCATTGTGAAAATCTATCCACCTGTGGACCTCTCGCTCTCCACCTCTGAGCACCAACTGGCATCACTGAAGCCTTCCACTACCGACGGATCTCCGCTGTAGTACAGTGCATATGTCTGAGTCTTCTTGAGATATCTCATAACCCGTTCCACAGCTTTCCAGTGTTCAACACCTGGATTGCTCGTAAAACGACTCAGCATTCCCACGGCAAAAGCTATGTCAGGCCTTGTGGCAGTAGTAGCATACATCAAACTCCCGATTACGCTTGCATACTCCAGCTGCCTGACGCTTTTCCTTGAATTAGGCTTCAGCTTCAGATCACACCTGTACGGCGTATCGATCCCTGGAAGACCCCGATACCCATAACGAGTGATCATTTTCTCAATATAATGAGACTGTGACAGCGCTAGTCCATTGTCTGTCCGGATGATCTTGATCCCTAAGATCACATCAGCTTCCCCCAAGTCCTTCATACTGAACTTGCTTGAGATGAATTTCTTTGTCTCTGTGACATCTAATATCCGTACCTAGGATAAGCATGTCGTCCACGTACAGACAAACGATCACACCTCTTCCATCAGCGAACTTCGTGTAAACACACTTGTCCGTATCGCTGACCATATAGCCATTTGACCTTATAACTTTGTCAAATTTCTCATGCCACATCTTGGGAGCCTGTTTAAGATCGTACAAGAATTTTACCAACTTGCGGACTTTGTCTTCAAGACCCCTGATGACAAATCCCTCTGGCTGTTGTATGTAAATCTCTTCGGTCAGCTCGCCATTTAGGAAAGCCGTATTCACATCCATCTGATGTATCACCATCTTATGTATTGCTGCGAGAGCAATCAACATTCTGATGGTGGTCATCCGGGCTACTGGAGCATACGTGTCAAAATAGTCAATCCCCTGCTTCTGAGAAAACCCTTTGGCTACCAACCTAGTCTTGAACTTGTCAATAGTTCCGTCTGCTTTCATCTTCTTCTTGAAGATCCATTTGCATCCGATGGGTTTCGCTCCTTCAGGAAGATCAACCAACACCCAAGTGTTATTTGAGGTGATGGAATCAATCTCATTGTCAATCGCCTCCTTCCAGAAAACTGCGTCTCTGGTCTTCATCGCCTTATCATAGGTAAGCAGATCTGCTTCCACATGATAGGTGACAAAGTTACTTCCGAAGTCCTTCGGCCTCCTCACACGCTTAGCTGACGGCTCAGCTTGTTCTGGTTCAACCGTTGTATCAACAACAACATCTTCTTGGACCACATCTTCATTGAAGACTTCAGTCTCTTGTGCACCCTCATTATTCTTCGGAACATCCGGAAGAACAATATTCTTGTGCCTTGCAAACTTGTCTTCAAAATATTCTGCATCGCAAGATTCAATGATATGATTTGACTCAATATCAAGAAATCTCCGAGCATCACTCTTCTCGGCATACCCCAAGAAGATCGTCTTTGTAGTCCTTGTCCCAAGCTTCTGAATCTTCAGATCTGGAAGCTTAACATAAGCCAGACACCCCCACACTCGAATGACATTCAAGTTAGGTTTGACCTTGAACCAGAGTTCATGAGGAGTAACGTCTGAAGTTGCATGAGGCACTCTATTTAGAATAAAAGTGGCCGTCAATGCAGCTTCTCCCCAGTAGCACTTAGGAAGGCCAGTAGTCAACAACATTAAATTTATTATTTCTGTCAACGTCCTGTTCTTCCTCTCAGCTACTCCGTTTGATTGAGGAGAATACGGAGCCGTAGTCTCATTGACAATTCCATGTTCCTTACAGAACGATGCGAATTCATAAGACCTGTACTCCCCACCTCGATCACTTCTTATCCTTTTGAGTTGTTGTCCAGTCTGCCGCTCAGCTTCGGCTCTGAACTTCTTGAACTTCTCGAATGCTTCGTCTTTAGCCTTCAGCAAGTAGACGAACGCATACTTTGAGAAGTCATCGATGAAGGTTATGAAATACTTCATCCCGGCCTTTGTAGAGAACTGTTTGAAGTCACAGATATCGGAGTGTACCAACTCCAGAAGATCTGTACTTCGATTAACCCGAGGAAAAGGTTTCCTTGTGATCTTTGTTTGAGCACAAACTTCATATTTCTCTACCTTACCCCCACATTTGGAGATAAGTCCTAGACTAGACATTCTATTTATTCGTTTACAATGAACATGTCCTAGCCTATTATGCCACAACTCAAGAGTATAAGCAGAAGGAGTGATTTTATTAATTACACTAATTACATTGGACTAATTTACAAGCTGAATCTTGAACATTCCTTCGGTATAAAAAGCTTTCCCGAAATATGTTCCCTTGATAGACATCACCATCTGGCCAGCATTGATGTCCATTCTGAGGCCTGTATTGTAGAGTAAGCCTCCCGAGATCAGGTTCTTGGCGATAGCAGGTACGTGCTTCACGCCTTGAAGCGTCAGAGACTTGCCAGAAGTCAGCTTCAGAATAACCGTCCCGATCCCTAGAACTTCAGCTTGTGCTTGGTTCGCCATCACAACCGCTTCAGAAGTGGGTGTGTAGGTGGTGAACCACTCCTTACTGGAGCAGACATGGCAGGTGGCTCCAGTATCTACCCACCAGTCTGAATCACATCCTACAGCATCAACCTGTCCAATCATAGCAATTAAATCAGTAATCATTGAGACTTTGCCAGGCTCACCTTGCTCGGATTTCTTGGCCGGTGCTGTACATTCACTTTTGAAATGGCCCAACTGGCCACACTTGAAACAAGGCATCTTTGCCTTAGATTTCTTTGACTTGAAAGAAGTTCCCTTAACATTCAAGTTGTTAGGGTTCTTCTTCTTCTTCTGGAAATCTGCACGCTTTCCCTTTCCCTTTGTTTCCTTGGTCTGAACCAAATTGGCGTTAGCCAATTGCTTGGACAGTGTGTCCACCTTCAGTTGAGCCCGCATCTGGTCCTCAACATAGATTTCCTGTAGGAGATCTTCAAGGGTGATCTCCAACTTCTTCCTATGCATGTTTGCATAGAACTTGCTCCACCCAGCGGGGAGCTTTGAGACAATCCCTCCAACAACAAACTTGTCGGGGAGGGGCATAGCCTCGGCTTCCAATTTCTGTCGCAACTTCAGAAATTCTTTGACCTGCGGCAGCATGGACTTCTCGTCCTCAAAGAGCCATTTGTGATATTTTTCAACCACAAATATTTTGCTCCTGTTCTTGTCTTCTTCGTACAGTTTTTTCAGAGACTCCCATATGTCTCTGGCAATTGGTTTTTTACTGTAGGATTCTGCTAGAGAATCCTCCATAGCATTCAGGATAAGCAACCTGCAAATGCTATTCTCCCTTCTCCACTTTGCCTGAAGTTTAGTAGCCGCAGAGATTGCGGCAGCAGACCCAGTATCTGGAACAGTAGGTTCCTCTTCAAGCAATACGTGATCAACGTCTCTAAGTTGAAGAGTAAGATAAACCTTCCTCTTCCAGACTTGATAATGCTCTCCATCAAACTTCTCTAACTTACAGAAGTCAGTGTTTAGGAGTGAAGCATTAATATTTTCTATCGTAGCAATAAAGCTTTGAGTTTGTTGTTGCCGGGAACGCCGGGGCACGCTTTTCGATGGAAAATACAGAAACTGAAACAGTTGTAAAGACAATGTTTCAAATGCAATTTCTTAAAGAAGGTTTTGCAACAGAGATCCAAAAGGATTCTGCAAATTACGAGATCTAAAAAGATATCGTAATTTACGAATAATCTAAAGAGATTTTCGTGATCGTAGCAAACTGGCAGTAGTGCCTTCTAAAAAGAAGATACTGACAGAACTGCTAAAGGCAACAGAAGGGTGACAGGCGAGAAATGGAATTGCTGGGGTGAATGATCACCGTTGCTCAAAGCTTTATTCGCCCTATGCGAACAGCTTCCAGGAACCAGCAAGGTTGACGGAAAACCTTGGAACACTCCTGCTCTTCTGACTCCTCGGAAGACGGCGAACTCCTCTGGCAATGGCTCTACTCTTCTCTCTCTGTTTTTGAAGTAACAGAACCCACGCGTACTAAAAAGTACTAGTGTTTGTGTTAAAAAACACGCTTACTACTCTGTTGTGTTAAAGAACACTTAGAGTTTTCTCCCTGGAATTCTGATTTCTCCAACACTGAAAGAGAGGAGAGAACCTGCATATATAGCCCACGGGGCGGTTGCCAAGCAGTTGCCTAAACTTCAGCGTAACTGGGCTCGCGTAACGGGCTCTTAAGCGTACTATGCGCCTAGCGACGATGCTGACGTGCTAAGTGCAAAGTGCGCCAACAAAACGCCACATTACGTCTCATGAGCCCTTGAGCCTGAGTCCGAGTCCGAGTCGCTAAGCTCCTCCATGGAAATAAATTTCCAAGAGCAAAAAGCTTACAGCTTCTTAATTGTTGATTAAGCCTTTATACCATTAATAATTAATCCCACATGGCACACACCCATGTGCACTACATGTGCATCTCCATAAAGAGCAAAGACTCATATATATGGAGATACACATTCCTTTCTAGCCGATGTGGGACTAAAAACCAAAACAAAAGGCTAAAAACCCAACAATTATCTTCTCTGCCGAGGACACTGGTACGATCGCCATGGTAGCATAAGTCTTGAGGAGATACTCTAGCACGTCTAGGAAGAGTATTAATAACAGCAAAACCGTGGTGTACATGCACCATTCCATTTATATAAAGAAGAAGAAGAGCCTCGAAAGAACCCTCGGATACACAGTAAAGGGTCCACCATTTGATTACTTGGGCTACCCTATGGTATATGGTCGGAGCAATGCTGGTCTGTTTGAAGATCTTATAAAGAAGATTAGAAGTAAGCTGGAGGGATGGCACAATTGCATATTATCGCAGGGAGGCAAATTGGTTCTCATGTCTCACCTATTGAGTTCTATCTCGATATACATGCTCGCTGCAGCCTCCCTACGAAGAAGTTCATTTCTAATATCGAACGTATGTTCTCGAGGTTTTCTGGGGACAGCGAGAAGGCTTGGCAAAACGGTGTGGTCGAGCTGGAAGATAATGGCACAACCGAATGAAGAGGGCAGGCTCAGGGTACGCAGGGTGGCGGACATCATCGACTCTTTCTCTATAAAGTTATGGTGGAGGACTAGGACTCACAACTCCCTCTGGAGCAGATTCGTGAAGGAAAGGTACTTTCATCACTCACATCCGACTACTATGTTAGCTAATAGCAGAGCTTCATCTACTTGGAGGAGGATCCTTCGTGGCAGACTTCTCGGTGAGCAGCATATCCAACTTACGGTGGGGAATGGCGAGTCCAGTGTTATCCTTCAACACTGGATGGGCTGCTATCATTTAGCATCATGGGACCCGTCCCTTTCGTTCACATCTATAGCAAGCTTGGGGAGGGCAGACCGTACCTACAATTTGTCGAAGGCTGCTTCTCTATTTGGTACGGTCGGTGCTGCAGCGGTGAGGGCGTCCTCTGCTCGCCTGTCTGATACACCTGACCAGCTCAGCTGGCCGCTGCACCCGGCAGGTAAGTTGTTACTCTCCTTGGCGTGGCACGGTATCCGCGAGCACGACAACGATAGCCGCGGGAAGGCTTGGTAGCACAGCATCCCCCTCAAGTGGTCTATCATTGCGTTGAGGGCAACCGGATTAAAACTTCCCATGGACGATACTATTTCATCTATGGGTTTTTGCATTTTATTCAAATGCCATTGTTGTTCTATTCCTAATGTCGAGACTGTATCTCACATCCTCGTCGAGGGAGAGTCCGCATTGGAGGTCTGGGGCCACTTCAGCAGGGCATGCGGGGTAGCTTGCTGCGGCATCGGATTTCGGACCGTCTAAGGAGGTGGGGCGAGGGGGCCACTAACCATGGCTGTAAGATCGTGGTTGTAGATATTGTATAGGTTCTTTTGAAGAACCATAACAAATTTAGATGCGAGGAGTACAAATTCAACATCGATCAATCGATAACCGAAATTCGACTCAGATATTAAAGGCCAACAGGAACTGTTTTCACGAGGCCATGGAGATTCTAGGAGTAGTCAGGAGCAGGAAAGGAGAGTAGTCGGTTCTTTGTTTGACTATTTCGGGGGTCTGTTTGGTTTATACAGTATACTTCTTTTTCCTATCTTGGTAGTTTTTTCCTAGTGGTCACCTAGTGTTGACCGTCTCTCTGTAATGGTTGCATCATTTTGGCATACATGGTATACGAATATCTATTTTTCTAAAAACAAAAAAATAAATATTATATATATATTGTTAGAGTTTGGTCTATTTCTAAGTGAATTTTAGTCCCACATCGGCTAGACCAAAGGAGTTGTATCTCTATATAATAGCTTTCCTATTTTAGAGATGCACATGTGGTGTGGAGGTGCACATGGGTGTGCCATGTGGGGTTATTTTTCTAATGGGAAAAGGACTAAATCAACAATAAAAGCATTCATGCTTTTTGCTCTTGGGAAATTCATTTCCACGGGAGCTAAGCCCCGTAGGGGCTTAGCGACTCGGACTCGGACTCGGACTCGGACTCGAGCTCGGGCTCGGGCTCAGACTCGGACTCATGGGCTCATGGGCTCATAAGGCGTAATGTGGTATTTTGTTGGTGCACTTTGCACTTAGCACGCAGTTGCACAAGCCCAGGTTGTGCTGGTTTGTGCTGGTTGCGCTGGTTGTGCAGTATGCGCAGTTCAGTGTGCGCTCTGTCGCACAAATTGTAAGGAGCGCTGGGTGTGCGCAATTGGCAGCAGAACGTGCGTTTGTATGTTCTGGGCGGTTGCTACATGTTCGGGGTGGTTATTACCACGTCCCTAACTTTGTGGCAACCTACCCAGTTGCTGCAGGGCCTATATAAGGCATCCTCTCTCTCAAGGCTCATTACAGAATAGAAAGAGAAGCCACCAGAAAGTTTACGAAGTGTTCTTTAGCACAAGTAAACAGAGAATTCAGACGTGTTCTTTAACACAGTTATGATCTGTAGCCTTTGAGAGAGAGAGGAAAGGCGCCGCACCAGTGTTGCTTTTGCACGGGAGTTCGTGTCCGTCCGAGGAGTCAGAAGAGCAGGAGTGTTCCAAGTTCTCCGACGAACTTGCTGGTTCCTGGAAGCTGTTTACATAGGGCGAATAAAGCTTTGAGCAAAGGTGATCATTCAGCCCAGCAGGAGTTCTTCCATCTTTCGCCAGTCATCTTCTTCGTTGCTGCCAGTAACTCTGATTGTATCTTCTTTTTAGAAGTACTACGATCTGATTGCTGTGATTACGAAATCTTTTTAGATTCTCGTAATATCATAACGATATCTTTTTAGATCTTCGTTATACTTGCGCAACCTTCCTAGAAGTGTTGCGTTGGAACATTGTTTTTACAATTGTTTCATATTCTCAGTTTTCCATCGAAAAATTGTGCCCCGGCAATAATAATCTCAAAGCTTTATTGCTACGATGGAAAATGTTAAGGCTTCACTCCTCAATACTGACTTTTGCAAATTAGAAAAGTTTGATGGAGAGCATTATCAAGTCTGGAAGAGGAAGGTTTTTCTTACTCTTCAACTCAGAGACGTGGATCACGTGCTTCTTGAAGAGGAACCTACCGTTCCAGATACTGGGTCTGCTGCCGCAATCTCTGTGGCTACTAAACTTCAGGCCAAGTGGAGAAGAGAAAATAGCATTTGCAGGCTGCTTTTCCTGAATGCTATGGAGGATTCCCTTGCAGAATCCTATTCTAAGAAGAATATCGCTAGAGGCATATGGGACTCTCTAGAAAAACTCTACGAAGAAGACAAGAACCGCAGTAAAATATTTGTGGTTGAAAAATATCACAAGTGGTTCTTTGAGGACGAAAAGTCTATGCTGTCGCAGGTGAAGGAGTTCCTGAAACTTCGACAGAAGTTGGAAGACGAGGCGATGCCCCTCCCCGACAAGTTTGTTGTTGGAGGGATTGTCTCAAAGCTCCCAGCTGGGTGGAGCAAGTTCTATGCAAACATACATAGGAAGAAGCTTGAGATCAGCCTTGAAGATCTCTTGCAGGAAATATATGTTGAGAACCAGATGCGGGCTCAACTGAAGGTGGACACACTGTCCAAGCAATTGGCTAACACCAATCTGGTTCAGACCAAGGAGCCAAGAGGAAAGCAGGCAGCTTTCCACAGCAAGAAGAAGGACTCTGACAATCGAAAAGTCAAGGGAACTTCTATCAAGAAAAAGAAGCTAAAGTCTCAAATGCCTTGCTTCAAGTGTGGCAAGAAAGGCCACTTTAAGAATGAGTGCAAAGCAAAAACCAAGCAATCAGAGCAAGGAGAGCCTAGTAAGGTATCTATGATCACTGACATTGTTGCTATGATTGCACAGGTTGATGCGGTAAGGACTGACTCTGATTGGTGGGTAGACACTGGAGCCTCCTGCCATGTCTGCTCCAGTAAGGAGTGGTTCACCACCTGTACACCTACTTCTGAAGTGGTTATGATGGCGAACCAGACACAAGCTGAAGTGCTAGGGATCGGGACGGTGGTGTTGAAGCTGACTTCAGGGAAGTCTCTGACACTTCAAGGCGTGAAGCACGTACCTGCTATCGCCAAGAACCTGATCTCAGGAGGCCTACTCTGCAAAGCAGGCCTCAGGATGGACATCAATGCTGGCCAGATGGTGATGTCTATCAAAGGAACATATTTTGGGAAAGCTTTTTATACCGAAGGAATGTTCAAAGTTTAGCTTGTAAATCAGTCCAATGTAATTAATGTGATTAATGAAGTCACTCATTCTGCTTATACTCTTGAGTTGTGGCATAATAGGCTAGGACATGTTTATTGTAAACGAATAAACAGAATGTCTAGTCTAGGACTTATCTCCAAGTGTGGGGGTAAGGTAGAGAAATGTGAAGTTTGTGCTCAAACAAAGATCACAAGAAAACCCTTTCCTCGGGTTAATCGAAGTACAGATCTTTTGGAGTTGGTATACTCTGATATCTGTGACTTCAAACAGTTCTCTACAAAGGCCGAGATGAAGTATTTCATAACCTTTATCGATGACTTCTCAAAGTATGCGTTCGTCTACTTGTTGAAGGCTAAAGACGAAGCATTCGAGAAGTTCAAGGAGTTAAGAGCCGAAGCTGAGCGGCAGACTGGACAACAACTCAAAAGGATAAGAAATGATCGAGATGGGGAGTACAGGTCTCATGAATTCGCATCGTTCTGCAAAGAACATGGAATTGTCAATGAGACTACGGCTTCGTACTCACCTCAATCAAATGGAGTAGCTGAGAAGAAGAACAGGACGTTGACAGAAATTATAAACTCAATGTTGTTGACTGCTGGCCTTCCTAAGTGCTACTGGGGAGAAGCTGCATTGATGGCCACTTTTATTCTAAATAGAGTGCCTCATGCAACTTCAGATGTTACTCCTCATGAACTTTGGTTCAAGGTCAGACCTAACTTGAATGTCATTCGAGTGTGGGGGTGTCTGGCATATGTCAAGCTTCCAGATCTGAAGATTCAGAAGCTTGGGACAAGGACTACTAAGACGATATTCTTGGGGTATGCCGAGAAGAGTGATGCTCGAAGATTTTTTGATATTGAGTCAAATCATATCATTGAATCTCGCGACGTCGAATATTTTGAAGACAAATTTGCAAGGCACAAGAATATTGTTCTTGCGGACGTTCCGGAGAACAATGAGGGTGCGCAGGTCTTCAATGAAGATGTGGTCCAAGAAGATGTTGTTGTTGAAACAACGGTTGAACCAGATGTCGTTGAGCCGTCAACGAAGCGAGTGAGGAGGCCGAAGGACTTCGGAAGTGACTTTGTCACCTATCATGTGGAAGCTGATCCGCTTAGCTATGATGAGGCGATGAAGACCAGAGACGCGGTTTTCTGGAAGGAGGCGATTGACAATGAAATTGATTCCATCACCTCAAATAACACTTGGGTGTTGGTTGATCTTCCTGAAGGAGCGAAATCCATCGGATGCAAATGGATCTTCAAATAGAAGATGAAAGCAGACGGAACTATTGACAAGTTCAAGGCTAGTTTGGTAGCCAAGGGGTTTTCTCAGAAGCAGGGGATTGACTATTTTGAAACGTATGCTCCAGTAGCCCGGATGACCACCATCAGAATGTTATTGCTCTCGCAGCAATACATAAGATGGTGATACATCAGATGGATGTGAATACGACTTTTGTAAATGGCGAGCTGACCGAAGAGATTTACATGCAACAGCCAGAGGGATTTGTCATCAGGGGTCTTGAAGACAAAGTCTGCAAGTTGGTGAAATCCTTGTACGGTCTTAAACAGGCTCCCAAGATATGGCATGAGAAATTTGACAAAGTTATAAGGTCAAATGGCTACATGGTCAGCGATACGGACAAGTGTGTATACACGAAGTTCGCTGATGGAAGAGGTGTGATCGTTTGTCTGTACGTGGACGACATGCTTATCCTAAGTACGGATATTAGATGTGTCACGGAGACAAAGAAATTCATCTCAAGCAAGTTCAGTATGAAGGACTTAGGGGAAGCTGATGTGATCTTAGGGATCAAGATCATCCGGACAGATACTGGACTAGCGCTGTCACTGTCTCATTATATTGAGAAAATGATCACTCGTTATGGGTATCGGGATCTTCCAGGGATCGATACGCCGTACATGTGTGATCTGAAGCTGAATCCTAATTCAGGGGAAAGCGTCAGGCAGCTGGAGTATGCAAGCATAATCGGAAGTTTGATGTATGCTACTATTGCCACAAGGCCTAACATAGCTTTCGCCGTGGGAATGCTGAGTCGTTTCACGAGCAACCCAGGTGCTGAACACTGGAAAGCTGTGAAACGGGTTATGAGATATCTCAAGAAGACTCAGACATATACACTGTACTACAGTGGAGATCCGTCGGTAGTGGAAGGCTTCAGTGATGCCAGCTGGTGCTCAGAGGTGGAGAGCGAGAGGTCCACAGATGGATTCATTTTCATAATGGGTGGAGCTGCTATATCGTGGAAATCGAAAAAGCAGACTATACTCTCGCGGTCATCTATGGAATCTGAGTTCTTTGTACTTGATACCGCAGCCGAGGAAGCAGAATGGCTTCGGGAGCTCATGTATGATCTTTCAATGGTTGGGGCGCAAATACCGGTGATACCGATATACTGCGACAACCAGGCGACTACGGCGGTAGCATCAAATGACCTCTTCAACGGAAAGAAGAGGACTGTGCAGTTGAAGCACAGGGCAGTACACGATCTTATCAAGAGAGGTGTTATTGCAGTTATTAATGTTCGGAGTCAGGAGAACCTGGCGGATCCGTTCACCAAGGGCCTCAAGCGCCAGCTGGTCGATGACACAGCTTGTAAAATGGGCTTGAAGGCATTCTGATATTGTGTTATTGTATTCCTACCATAAAGTTTTATGCTATTAGTTCAAAGATTTATCTACTAGGCATCTAACTTTTGGTTCAAGGGAGGACCACTAATCGGAAGAATATCAGGAACGGTGGGTACATGTTCTATTGGGCATAGAAAGGTTACGGACCTATAACCACTGTTGTCTACTGTTGTTTTCTGCAGAAAATGGTTCCTGTGGGAAGGTTGGCTTAATTGCCTTAATGAGTTCTCAGGCAGAGCGAATGCCTGGTGTGCTTTACAGGAGGCACGGTAGAGCAGCACTACAAGGAGTGAAACTCCATGCTACAGAAGGGTGACTCCATAATGAGGTTCCTATATGTGGGGTGCTGCCCAGTAATAGGATAAAGCCTGGGCTTTGCAGGCCAAGTCACAGCGGCGTAGCACCGCAAATAGGCAGTTAGCCTAAAGCTGTATGTTAAAAAATAAAGAGGGGTGTAGTCAACACTACAAAGAGGAGGAGTTCCTCATGTTACAGTGGTACGACACCACAATGAGGTACCCAGTTAGGGATAAAGCCTCGGCCTTGCAAGCCATGTCGTTGCGACGTAACACCGCAAGGGAGCCTAAGGCTTCATGCTGGGTAGTTTGGCACTGCAAAGAGGCGGTTGCCTCATGCTACAGTAGTATGACTCTACGATAAGGTTCCCGGTACGGGGTAAGGCCTCGGCTTTAAGCCATGTCATGGCGGCGTAGCACCGCAAGGGAAGCGCAAAGCGCTTCATGCCATATCTCTTTATAATGAACTCACCTATAGTGTATGGACAAAGAGATATCAGGCCGTCTCTAGAGGGTAAATTTATAGACGCCCAAAATTATACACTGAAACCAGGCTGGCACAGGGCCTTTAATGTGTAGCCAGAAGCACACGTAACTACATTATGCGAGTGGAAAGAATTTCAGCTATGATGCAGAATTCAAGGCTTAGTCCATTCTTGTATTATAGTCTGTTGTTTGACCCACACGGAAAGATTCAAGTCGTAAGCGACATCTCTCCTAATGCATGATGGAAAGTTACTGTGGGGAACACTTATACCCATATATACAGAGATATGTGGGGGATTGTTGGAGTTTGGTCTATTTCTAAGTGAATTTCAGTCTCACATCGGCTAGACCAAAGGAGTTATATCTCTATATAATAGCTTTCCTATTTTAGAGATGCACATGTGGTGTGGAGGTGCACATGGGTGTGCCATATGGGGTTATATTTCTAATAGAAAAAGGACTAAATCAACAATAAAAGCATTCATGCTTTTTGCTCTTGGGAAATTTATTTCCATGAGAGCTAAGCCCCGTAGGGGCTTAGCGACTCGGACTCGGACTCGGACTCGGACTCGGACTCGGACTTGGACGATGGCTCATGGGCTCATAAGGCGTAATGTGGCATTTTGTTGGCGTACTTTGCACTTAGCACGTCAGCATCATCGCTAGGTGCATAGTGCGCTTTAGTTGCGCTCGTTGTGCGAGCCACTTGCGCAGCCACGTTGCGTAAGCCCAGTTGCGCTGCCCATTTGTGCATGCCCAGGTGCGCAAGCCCAGTTGCGCTGCCCAGGTGCGCGCCCAGGTTGCGCTTAGGTTGCGCTTGGGTGCGCTGGGTTGCGTAGGGTTGTGCTGTGTTGTGCAGGATTGTGCTGGGTTGTACTGGTTGCGCTGGTTGTGCAGTGTACGCAGTGTGCACAGTGTACACAGTTCAGTGTGCGCTCTGTCGTACAAAGTGCAAGGAGTACTGGGTGTGTGTAATTGGCAGCAGAACGTACGTTTGCATGTTCTGGACGGTTGCTACATGTTCGGGGTGGTTATTACCACGTCCCTAATTTTGTGGCAACCAACCAGTTGCTGCAGGGCCTATATAAGGCATCCTCTTTCTCAAGGCTCATTACAGAATAGAAAGAGAAGCCACCAGAAAGTTTACAAAGTGTTCTTTAGCACAAGTAAACAGAGAATTCAGACGTGTTCTTTAACACAGTTCTGATCTGCAGCCTTTGAGAGAGAGAGGAAAGACGCCGCACCAGTGTTGCTTTTGCATGGGAGTTCGTATCCGTCCGAGGAGTCAGAAGAGCAGGAGTGTTCCATGTTCTTCGACGAACTTGCTGGTTCCTGGAAGCTGTTCGCATAGGGCGAATAAAGCTTTGAGCAACGGTGATCATTCACCCCAGCAGGAGTTCTTCTATCTTTCGCCAGTCACCTTCTTCGTTGCTGCCAGTAACTCTGATTGTATCTTCTTTTTAGAAGTACTACGATCTGATTGATGTGATTACAAAATCTCTTTAAATTCTCGTAATATCATAACGATATCTTTTTAGATATTCGTTATACTTGCGCAACCTTCCTAGAAGTGTTGTGTTGGAACATTGTTTTTATAATTGTTTCATATTCTCAGTTTTTCATCGAAAAATTGTGCCCCGACAATAACAATCTCAAAGCTTTATTGCTACGATGGTAAACGTTAATGCTTCACTCCTCAATACTGACTTTTGCAAATTAAAACAGTTTGATGGAGAGCATTATCAAGTCTGGAAGAGGAAGGTTTTTCTCACTCTTCAACTCAGAGACGTGGATCATGTGCTTCTTGAAGAGGAACCTACCGTTCCAGATACTGGGTCTGCTGCCGCAATCTCTGCGGCTACTAAACTTCAGGCCAAGTGGAGAAGAAAAAATAGCATTTGCAGGCTGCTCAGAATCCTATTCTAAGAAGAACATCGCTAGAGACATATGGGAGTCCCTAGAAAAACTCTACGAAGAAGACAAGAACCGCAGTAAAATATTTATGGTTGAAAAATATCACAAGTGGTTCTTTGAGGATGAAAAGTCTATGCTGCCGCAGGGGAAGGAGTTCCTGAAACTTCGACAGAAGTTGGAAGACGAGGTGATGCCCCTCCCCGACAAGTTTGTTGTTGGAGGGATTGTCTCAAAGCTTCCAGCTGGGTGGAGCAAATTCTATGCAAACATGCATAGGAAGAAGCTTGAGATCAGCCTTGAAGATCTCTTGCAGGAAATATATGTTGAGGACCAGATGCGGGCTCAACTGAAGGTGGACACACTGTCCAAGCAATTGGCTAACGCCAATATGGTTCAGACCAAGGAACCAAGGGAAAAGCAGGAGGCTTTCCATAGCAAGAAGAAGGACTCTGACAATCTAAAAGTCAAGAGAACTTCTATCAAGAAAAAGAAGCTAAAGTCTCAAATGCCTTGCTTCAAGTGTGGCAAGAAAGGCCACTTTAAGAATGAGTGCAAAGCAAAAACCAAGCAATCAGAGCAAGAAGAGCCTAGTAAGGTATCTATGATCACTGACATTGTTGCTATGATTGCACAGGTTGATGCGGTAAGGACTGACTCTGACTGGTGGGTAGACACTGGAGCCTCCTGCCATGTCTGCTCCAGTAAGAAGTGGTTCACCACCTATACACCTACTTCTGAAGTGGTTATGATGGCGAACCAGGCACAAGCTAAAGTGCTAGGGATCGGGACGGTGGTGTTGAAGCTGACTTCGGGGAAGTCTCTGATGCTTCAAGGCGTGAAGCACGTACTTGCTATCGCCAAGAACCTGATCTCAGGAGGCCTACTCTGCAAAGCAGGCCTCAGGATGGACATCAATGCTGGCCAGATGGTGATGTCTATCAAAGGAACATATTTTGGGAAAGCTTTTTATACCGAAGGAATGTTCAAAATTCAGCTTGTAAATCAGTCAAATATAATTAATGTGATTAATGAAGTCACTCATTCTGCTTATACTCTCGAGTTATGGCATAATAGGCTAGGACATGTTCATTGTAAACGAATAAACAGAATGTCTAGTCTAGGACTTATCTCCAAGTGTGGGGGTAAGGTAGAGAAATGTGAAGTTTGTGCTCAAACAAAGATCACAAGGAAACCCTTTCCTCGGGTTAATCGAAGTACAGATCTTCTGGAGTTGGTACACTCCGATATCTGTGACTTCAAACAGTTCTCTACAAAGGCCGGGATAATGTATTTCATAACCTTCATCGATGACTTCTTAAAGTATGCGTTCGTCTACTTGCTGAAGTCTAAAGACGAAGCATTCGAGAAGTTCAAGGAGTTCAGAGCCGAAGCTGAGCGGCAGACTGGACAACAACTCAAAAGGATAAGAAGTGATCGAGGTGGGGAGTACAGGTCTCATGAATTTGCATTGTTCTGCAAAGAACATGGAATTATCAATGAGACTACGGCTCCGGACTCTCCTCAATCAAACGGAGTAGCTGAGAGGAAGAACAGGACGTTGACAGAAATGATAAACTCAATGTTGTTGACTGTTGGCCTTCCTAAGTTCTACTGGGGAGAAGCTGTATTGACGGCCACTTTTATTCTAAATAGAGTGCCTCATGCAACTTCAGACGTTACTCCTCATGAACTCTGGTTCAAGGTCAGACCTAACTTGAATGTCATTCGAGTGTGGGGGGGTCTGGCATATGTCAAGCTTCCAGATCTGAAGATTCAGAAGCTTGGGACAAGGACTACTAAGACGATCTTCTTGGGGTATGCCGAGAAGAGTGATGCTCGGAGATTTCTTGATATTGAGTCAAATTATATCATTGAATCTCGTAATACAGAATATTTTGAAGACAAATTTGCAAGGCACAAGAATATTGTTCTTGCGAATGTTTCGGAGAACAATGAGGGTGCGCAGGTCTTCAATAAAGATGTGGTCCAAGAAGATGTTGTTGAAACAACGGTTGAACCAGATGTCGCTGAGCCGTCAACGAAGCGAGTGAGGAGGCCGAAGGACTTCGAAAGTGACTTTGTCACCTATCATATGGAAGCAGATCCGCTTACCTATGATGAGGCGATGAAGACCAGAGATGCGATTTTCTGGAAGGAGGCGATTGACAATGAAATTGATTCCATCACCTCAAATAACACTTGGGTGTTGGTTGATCTTCCTGAAGGAGCGAAACCCATCGGATGCAAATGGATCTTCAAGAAGAAGATGAAAGCAGACGGAACTATTGACAAGTTCAAGGCTAGGTTGGTAACTAAGGGGTTTTCTCAGAAGCAGGGGATTGACTATTTTGACACGTATGCTCCAGTAGCCCGGATGACCACCATCAGAATGTTGATTGCTCTCGCAACAATACATAAGATGGTGATACATCAGATGGATGTGAATACGACTTTTCTAAACGGCAAGCTGACCGAAGAGATTTACATGCAACAGCCAGAGGGATTTGTCATCAGGGGTCTTGAAGACAAAGTCTGTAAGTTGGTGAAATCCTTGTACGGTCTTAAACAGGCTCCCAAGATATGGCATGAGAAATTTGACAAAGTTATAAGGTCAAATGGCTACATGGTCAGCGATACGGACAAGTGTGTTTACACGAAGTTCGCTGATGGAAGAGGTGTGATCGTTTGTCTGTACGTGGACGACATGCTTATCCTAAGTACGGATATTAGCTGTGTCACGGAGACAAAGAAATTCATCTCAAGCAAGTTCAGTATGAAGGACTTGGGGGAAGCTGATGTGATCTTAGGGATCAAGATCATCCGGATAGACACTGGACTAGCGCTGTCATAGTCTCATTATATTGAGAAAATGATCACTCGTTATGGGTATCGGGATCTTCCAGGGATCGATACGCCGTACATGTGTGATATGAAGCTGAAGCCTAATTCTGGGGAAAGCGTCAGGCAGCTGGAGTATGCAAGCGTAATCGGAAGTTTAATGTATGCTACTAATGCCACAAGGCCTGACATAGCTTTTGCCGTGGGAATGCTGAGTCGTTTCACGAGCAACCCAGGTGCTGAACACTGGAAAGCTGTGAAACGGGTTATGAGATATCTCAAGAAGACTCAGAAATATGCACTGTACTACAGCAGAGATCCGTCGGTAGTGGAAGGCTTCAGTGATGCCAGCTGGTGCTCAGAGGTGGAGAGCGAGAGGTCCACAGGTGGATTCATTTTCACAATGGGTGGAGCTGCTATATCGTGGAAATCAAAAAAGCAGACTATGCTCTCGCGGTCATCCATGGAATCTGAGTTCTTTGCACTTGATACCGTAGTCGAGGAAGCAGAATGGCTTCGGGAGCTCATGTATGATCTTCCAATGGTTGGGGCGCAAATACCGGTGATACCGATATACTGCGACAAACAGGCGACTGCGGCGGTGGCATCAAATGACCTCTTCAACGGGAAGAAGAGGACTGTGCGGTTGAAGCACAGGGCAGTAGACGATCTTATCAAGAGAGGTGTTATTACAGTTATTGATGTTCGGAGTCAGGAGAACCTGGCGGATCCGTTCACCAAGGGCCTCAAGCGCCAGCTGGTCGATGACACAGCTTGTAAAATGGGCTTGAAGGTATTCTGATGTTATATTATTGTATTCCTACCAAAAGTTTTATGCTATTAGTTCAAAGATTTATCTACTAGGCATCTAGCTTTTGGTTCAAGGGAGGACCACTAATCGAAAGAATATCAGGAACGGTGTGTACATGTTCTATTAGGCATGGAGAGGTTACGGACCTATAACCACTGTTGTCTACTGTTGTTTTCTGCGAAAAACGGTTCCTGTGGGAAGGTTGGCTTAATTGCCTTAATGAGTTCTCAGGCATAGTGAATGCCTGGTGTGCTTTACAGGAGGCACGGTAGAGCAGCACTACAAGGAGTGAAACTCCATGCTACAGTAGGGTGACTCCACAATGAGGTTCCTATATGTGGGGTACTGCCCAGTAATAGGATAAAGCCTCGGCTTTGCAGGCTAAGTCACAGCGACGTAGCACCGTAAATAGGCAGTTAGCCTAATGCTGTATGTTAAAAAATAAAGAGGGGTGTAGTCAGCACTACAAAGAGGAGGAGTTCCTCATGTTACAGTGGCATGACACCACAATGAGGTACCCAGTTAGGGATAAAGCCTCGGCCTTGCAAGCCATGTCGTTGTGGCGTAACACCGCAAGGGAGCCTAAGGCTTCATGCTGGGTAGTTTGGCACTACAAAGAGGCGGTTGCCTCATGCTATAATAGTATGACTCTACGATGAGGTTCCCGGTACTGGGTAAGGCCTCGACTTTAAGCCATGTCATAGCGGTGTAGCACCGCAAGGGAAGCGCAAAGCGCTTCATGCCATGTCTCTTTATAATGAACTCACCTATAGTGTATGGACAAAGAGATATCAGGCCGTCTCTTAAGGGTAAATTTGTAGACGCCCAAAATTATACATTGAAACCAGGCTGGCACAGGGCCTTTAATGTGTAGCTAGAAGCACACGTAACTACATTATGCGAGTGGAAAGAATTTCAGCTATGATGCAGAATTCAAGGCTTAGTCCATTCTTGTATTATAGTCTGTTGTTTGACCCACACGGGAAGATTCAAGTCGTAAGCGACATCTCTCCTAATGTATGATGGAAAGTTACTGTGGGGAACACTTATACCCATATATATAGAGATATGTGGGGGATTGTTGGAGTTTGGTCTATTTCTAAGTGAATTTTAGTCCCACATCGGCTAGACCAAAGGAGTTGTATCTCTATATAATAGCTTTCCTATTTTAGAGATGCATATGTGGTGTGGAGGTGCACATGGGTGTGCCATGTGGGGTTATTTTTCTAATAGGAAAAGGACTAAATCAACAATAAACGCATTCATGCTTTTTGCTCTTGGGAAATTCATTTCCATGGGAGCTAAGCCCCGTAGGGGCTTAGCGACTCGGACTCGGACTCGGACTCGGACTCTGACAACAGTGTAGGGCACGTCCATCGAGTTACTCTATCTTCTAATATGGTGACCGTCGAGTTCTTCGAAGGCAACGATGATTTCGTCGAAGCTCCCGAATTTGATCCTTGGACACAAAGAATGGACACTCAATGGGAACTTTTCTTCGAGCAACGAGAACCACCTACTGAAGATCAATTAATTCAGGTTAATGTTGGAGAAGAAGCTTCGCCAAGACCAATCTTCATCAGTAAAAGCCTCCCAGAAGCGGATAAGCAAGAATTAATTCAGCTTATTCGGAAATACATTGACGTCTTCGCCTGTAGCTGCGAGGATATGCCAGGATTATATCCTCAGATTGTTACTCGTAAACTCAACATCCTGCCTAATATAAGGTGGGTCAAACAACAACAGCATCGATTACGACCTGATATGATAGATGCCATAGAAGCTGAAGTCAAGAAGCTTATCGCCTGTGGTTTTGTCAGAGAGGATCAACATCCTGACTTTGTGGCTAATGTTATCCCAGTCATGAAGAAAATAGTAAAGGTCCGAGTCTGCATTGACTTCAGAGACCTCAATGAAGCTTGTCCCAAGTATGAGTTTCCTCTTCCAATCACTGACGTCATGATCGACAATACTTGCGGGTGTCTATTGGTACTCCTCTGGAGTATATTGGTATACCGTCATGCCGTTCAGTCTTAAAAATACTGGTGCAACCTATCAGCGGGCCATGAACACCATCTTTTACGAACATTTACGGAAGACAGTCGAAAGCTATATCGACGATATTGTTGTCAAAAGTCATCTAAAGGAAGATCACACCCAAGACTTGAGAACTATCTTCGATCTAATGTGCCAGCATCAACTCAAGATGAATCCCACCAAGTTATTCTGTGGAGTCTCTAGTGGCAAATTCCTCGGATTCGTTATTACCTCTAAAGGTATACACGTAGATCCCGAGAAAATCAAAGCCTTTCAAGATATACGTCATCCATGCAACCTAAAAGAGCTATGAGGATTCCAGGGATGGCTTGCGTACATCAGAAGATTTATTTTAAATCTGTCTGGACGCTGCAGGATGTTTACTCAACTGATAAAGAAAGGTGTATCTTTCATTTGGACTGAAAAATGCCAGCAAGCATTTAAAGACATAAAACAGCACTTGATGAACCCTCCAGTCCTGGTACCTCCAGTCACAAGAATACCCTTCTTAATGTATGTCAGGGCAATATATCATTCCTTGGGTGCCTTATTAGCTCAGAAAAACAAAGAGGGTCATAAGCAAGCTATCTATTATCTCGTCCACACGATGATCGGTGCTAAACATCGATACAGTCCGATGGAAAAAAATGTTTAGCCCTGATGTTTGCTGTTCAGAAAACTTGACATTATATCACGGGTCAAACCATTCATGTCATCTCTAGAGTTAATCATCTACGAGTATTGATGAAGAAGTCTGCTACACTTTATTCCAGAATTGCTATATGGGCCATATTGCTAGCACAGTATGATATGGTCTATGTTCTATAAAAGTCTGTTAAGAGTCAAGCCCTAGCTGACTTTCTGATGGCTCATCCAATCCCCAAGACATCTAAACTCTATAATGAAATTCCTGATAAAACTCTGAAATCTAACATGATTTCAGAGGAAGTTCTTTCCTAGTGTCTATTCTTTGACGGTGCATCCAGAATTGGACCCAAATGTACCATTGTCGTTGGAGTTGGAATTGTCCTCGTATCACCATAAGGATTAGCTAATCAAAGAGCTTATTCCTTAGACAAACCATGCTCCAATAATGTGGCTGAATATAACGCGCTACTCATTGGTCTCTAATTGGCTAAACAGTTGGATATTGAATATCTTGAAGTATACGAGACTCTAAGCTGAACGTCAATTAGGTTAGAGGCATGTATGAAGTGCGGTGGATATTGAATATCTTGACGTAGACGGAGACTCTAAGATGATCGTCAATCAGGTTAGAGGCACGTATGAAGTGCGGCATCAAGACCTCAGTCTACATCATAATACAGCAGTCAGACTGGCTACGTCATTCAAAGGCTTCTTCATTGAACATGTACGTCGAGCATATAATACAGAGGCTGATGCACTTGCTAATCTTATGGCAGTATTAGCAATTCTATTAAGAAGACAACAGATGATAGTCATCACTAACAGGGAATTATTTTGCATCAAGAATAACTCGAATATTGAATTCAGCAATTCATCAAAAGTTTGTACCAATAGTAAAGACTGGAGGGCTCCTTTCATTGACTTCGTGGTACATGACATCTTACCCAAAGATCCCAAGGAAGCTACGATAATCCGTCGGCGATCGCTTCAATTTTATTACAATCATACCTCCAAAATGCTCTATCGGCGAACATTTGACGGTCTACTCCTACGTTGTCTTGCGGGAGATGAAGTAAAACAAATATTACGTGAAGCTCACGATAGTATATGTGGTACACATCAGCTCGATCCTAAGTATCCGACGTATGGGCTACTACTGGCCCACTATGGTATCAGATGCCATTAAGAATGCAAACAATGTCAAGCGTGTCGAATCCATGCAGACTTTATCCACCAGCCATCAAAATTTTAACATACAACCGAAGCATCATGGCCCTTTGAAGCTCGGGGCATGTATGTCATTGGTCCTATCAACCCACCATCATCTAGAGGACATCGGTTTAATTAGCTATAACCGACTATTTTTCGAAGTGGGCAGATGCTATACCCTTGGCTAAAGTCAAAACCAGTAGTGTGATTAACTTCATCAAACATCATATGACTTATCGATTCGGTATCCCTCGACGAATCATCCATGATAATGGGCCCCAATTTATCAGTCAAAGTTCACTCGATTCTGTGATAACAACATGATCAACAATGTTGCTTCCACAGCCTACAATCCTGCAGCTAACGATTTGGCAAAAGTATTCAACAAAACGATCATCAAGCTTCTCAAGAAGTTTGTTTCTACCAATAAACGTAACTTGAGCAAAAAACTTGGAGAATGTCTATGGGCCTACCGTACTACCGTATGCACCCCGACAGGCTGTACACTGTTCTCTTTGGTGTATGGATGTAAAGCTGTCCTACCGTTGGAAATCCAAATCCCCTCGTTAAGGATGGCAATTACCAATGAACTCACAATAGAAAACAATGATCGACTACGACTTCAGGAAATTGAAGCACTCGATGAGAAATGGCTATTAGCTCAACAACATATTGAGCTATATCAAGCCTGTATCTCAAAAGCCTTCAACCGTAAAGTTAGAGTATGAGCATTTCAAAAAGGAGAATTGGTCCTTACTATCGGACGTCCTATGACTATGACACACATGAGAAAGGGTAAATTCAAAGCAAAGTAGGAAGGACCCTACGTTGTAAGCAAAGTTTTCTCAAACGAAGCTTATCAACTGATCGAAATGAACGACCGTGTCGCTATGATGCCTATTAACGACAAATTCTTAAAGAAATACTATGTTTGAAGAATGTATAAGATGTCTTCTGAATATTGTACATATCTCAAATCTTCTATCTACTCTTCTGTAAATAAATCCACAGATAATAAACTTTCAAAAAAATCCCCAGTGGAGTTTATCCAGATCAAATCACATCATCACAAACATCGTCTTTTGGAATCCAGATATTTTAAAAGATATCCTATTTTTGAGTCCCATTTGACTCAAAGATAATCAATAGATATATGAATTCACGTCCATATTACCTCTGAATTCTGCTATCTACATCAACGGCTTGTCACATCCACGTTACCTCTGATAATGTCGTCCTTGAAATGACAATATCTCAAAATTATATTATGTCATGTCTATATTACCTCTGAATAGATATAACAAGTATTATTGTTTTCTAGAAGATATGTCACGTCCGGTACCTCTAAACATACTTCCTACTCTTATCTATTACTTACGTCTATAACAAATGTGCAATAATTAATGGAGCCACAAAACATCAGTATCTTTCATACCAGCACACAAAAATCATTATATTTTATCAAAATGTTCAAAATATAAGAGGTTATTACATCAAGATAGCTTCATCCCTGAGATTAAGTGCCAAGATCAATGATTAGCTTTTTCATAGCCTCAGTACGCTCTATTTGGGCATCAAGCACCCTCTTCCTGACAAACACTCTAAAAAGTGGTGGCGCAGATTATAAAATGCGCAGGGTTAACCAGATCTCTAAAAAAAGATGGTCCACGCTGGCATGTTGTGTTGCCATCAGGTAGCACCCAAATTCGATCATTCTCCAGCGATCACCTTCGAGTGGTGGGTTCACCCTCTCGACTCTCGCCGACGGTGGCGCATACTGAGGCACCCTCATCGATGACGCATGCGATATTCCGACGACCGCTTTGCGCTTGTCAGTAGCTGATTTCTTCGGTGGCATTGATGATGATCAAAGAAGCTTCTGAGATTGGGAAGAAGACAAAGAGTTTGGAAGAAAATAACTTTTTCAGTAAAAAGTAAAAAAAATTCTTTCTTAACTGCTATTAAAGCTACTCGCGATGATTGTGCAACTTACAAACAAAACTCGGAGTCGATTGCCATGCTGTCATATGCCATTCATATCGATCACTTCTAATTCAAAGTATTTCAAATTTTGAAACCATTCAACTTTGAAAACTTTGAAGGAGATCTTGTAGAAGATCAAAAATGAATAGGCATCATTCATGAAATGGTTCCAGCATCAAAATAGAGCTGGTCATTAAGGTGTGTGGGACTAAGGTGGCTCCGATCATTTGGGTGCGCCAGCACCATGTGGCAAGCTTCCTCGAGAAGCTGTAAAATCGTCATAATGACTGACGGCTCGTCAGTCGAAGAAAATCCCTTCGAATCCCGAGCAACGTGGCGCTCGAGGATACTGTGTCAGTTTCTGCAATTAATGCTGATAGCTATCTCGCACTAGCTATCATTTGGCACGAGGTAATTAAATTACCCAGAACTGACAGACTGAGTAAGGGGCGCCAGTTATCAAGTTGCGCCTGGCGCCACCTAGTCAATTTTCATTCATAAGCCAGATAATATAGCGTGCATGCCACTAATCTTGAAGAATATGTCCACTACACTGCCTACAACCACGCGCATCTCTCTTACAGAATAACACGCGTCCCCAGCAGTTCAAGTAACCGTTCGCGCTACTGAGTGAATGGCGTACAAAATGCAGTGTGCGCCACTCAGAATAACTGGTTGACAGTTATTTCAAAACTCTATAAATAGAGTTCCAAATCAGTTCTAAGGCATCACGAATGATCATAATCTCCTGACAAGGTGCTGCTGCATTCTCCAGAGGCTCGTGTCTTAGATATCACATCATCCAACGGATAAAGTAATCGTCTTCAGATCAGATTCCTACAATTATACTTTCCCAGAATCAAATTGTACTTTTCTTTTTCTTAGTTTGTAAAGAAACTTTTATTTTTGCAAACGTAAATCATACGAGATATTATTTACATTATATACAAGTATAATTATATATATAATTCTCCATTTCAAATAATTCAATAATACTTCATAAAAAATTTAAAAAAATTAGTTTTATAAAATATATGGCAAAATTTAGGGACTTCACAACATCTCTGCTAACTATTTGGTAGACTTCACCACTATATATGGTAGGAAGTGAGCAACCTTTGTGAGCCGATATACTATCACCAGAATTACATCTCATCCAGACTGGGATATAGGTACCCCAGTCACAAATTTCATGGTGATTTGCTTCTATTTTTACTTTGAGGTGGGGAGTGGCTTAAGTAGTCTGGCTATCCTTTGGTGCTCGACCTTGACTTGCTGACAGAACAAAAACTTTGGGATAAATTGAGCTATCATTATCTTGATCCCATTCCACCAAAAATGATGATATATATCTTTGTACATCTTTGTGCCTCCTGGTTGGATAGAATATTGTGAGCTTTGAGTCTCGGTCGTGATCTCATGTCTGATATCTCCACTCGGTGCATAGTGTGACGCCCCAGAACCAGAATACTAGAGAGCGGGGGCGAACATAGCCTGCTACGTATATTGAAATGGAATCCACCTCGCTATACGGTCACGGCTGTCTAGATATGAGGGTTTACTACAAGCCAACGTTCTCTTAAGGTCAAGCCTATTGTCTCAATCTCAAGCAAGTAATATAATTACAAGATGTTAGACCACCAAATATACAATTACATATTCAGCTGATCATGAAGCTAGTCATACAAAATACGAGGACTAGCAAGAGTTAAGTCATACATGATCAACCCTAGGATTTATTAATCATGTTACAGCCCGTAGGCAGACAGTAAGTAAAGATGCATCGAGCTAACAGGTGCTCGTCGGCTAAACACCTCAAAAGAATAAATTTACAATGTAGGGGGTAAAACAAAATGGAAAACCCACTCGTAGCCCGGGTTCCTTCTAGTCGCCACCATTAGGCTGGAAGTTCGGTAGATCCTCGGGTGCCGCTCCAAAATCTGGCCACACAAAACCAGCTCGGTCAAACCCCAGAAAGAGCAAGTACCACAATGAGGCCACGAAATAAGAACAAAAGCCAGCATATCAGTATCACGTCCTGATCCCAAAACATATGGGATTAGGACATAACCTGGCCAGCTGATACGACCTAGAGTGAGCTACCCAATTTAATGGACTCACTTAGGCGTACTATGCTGTAAAAATAACTATACTACACAGGCAAGTGGTATCATCTAGATCTCATCCACAGGAACAAAGAAAGTAATGCTGAAATATATAAAACTGAAAATAACATGGAGTCTGAAAAAAATACAACTGAATAGTCTGGTGGGTACAAGCCCACAGAGTACAACACTGAATGAAAATACTGAAAGTAGAAAGATAACTAGTCATGAGCATCGACTAACTAGATAATGATGCTCATAACCTAAACAACACCATACCCTGAGTCAAGGAAACTCCTCAGGAAGCACCTCGTCGTCTACTGCAGCAAGTCCTGTCTCAAGTCCCGGTTCGCACCCAGTCAACTGCAAGTGATCGTCTAAATCTTGAAAGCAACCAGTCCTCAGGGGACATAGCAAGATACAGAGTAAACATGCCATAAAGTAATACTGAATAACTGTAAAGGGTGAACTAACCAGCTAAGTGAATGCACTTTGAACCCTAGTACGTATGGGTAGGTAATAAGGCTTTGGCGTCGAAGCACGGGCCGATGTCGGATCACGAGCCGAGGTCCCACTCATCCGGGCAACACTGAGCGACTTGGCCCTTTCTCAGATATTTTGGCTGTCCCATACGTCTATTAATTGTCTTCCCCAGCCCCTCTAAAATGTACAAGTTGTATCCACTACTTGAACATTCCGACTCTAAATGTAAGGTCCCAATAACTAGACACAACCTAACCATTCTATGTACCAGGACACGAACCCTTGCATCGATGATCAGTCGAATGCGCAAGCCCGTGCCATGGTATGAACTCACTCAGTGCCGTGTCGTAACATGTGTCAGGGTCATGGGAATCATGACTATGATTCCACAACTTAAGGAAGGTCACATAAGCCTAAGTCAAGTACATGAAGCTCGATGTCAATGCCGTCATCGACTGTATCCGAGGTATCACTCGGACACACAACTACGTCCACTCTACCAAGTGCACAATATAAGTATGAATGAATAAACCAGTAATATAAGGCAAGGTATACTTGTCTGAAACTTCGGAAGTCGCAAGCGAAGATCCGGGCTCCTCAATCAAGATCGTATCGTCTGGGGTACCTACAAATACAACAACCACGATTTACGATAAGTTAAACAAATATTCATGATTTACATTTCCATTCACACACAAAGTTGTGCATACATATATACGTATACAGGTATATACACATACGCAAAAATATATATATATATATAAAGTATATATACGAAAATGTTATATATAAAAATGTACATACGGAATTGTATACAAGGATATATAAAAGTATACATACAGAACGGATATAAAGGAAATTATATATATATATATATATATATAATTTATATATATATATATATATTTTATATATATATATATATATATATATATATATATATATATATATATATATATATATATATATATATATATATATATGAAATATATACGAGAACATATATATATATATATATATATATATATAAAAAAAAAATATATATATATATATATAATATATATATATATATATATATATATATATATATATATATATATATATATATATATATATATATATATATTTTATATGAGTTATATCTACGAAAATGTAAATAGGAAATATTCAAGAGTTATATACAAGGGGATGTAATATATATACGTATGTACGGAAATATATACGTATTTACGGGAATATATATATGTAGAGAAAAATATATTTGCATATATATTTACATAGAGACAAAGTATCTATGTTTTTATTTATATAAAGTATTTTACATATATATTTGAAAGGGTGTATATATATGTATATACATATATGGGAAGAGTATTTATATATATTTGAAAAGTATATATATATATATATTTATACATAATGAAACAATACCATTTATTTAGATGTATACAATGAAGACAAGAGAAACCATTTGTACATAGATATTTATGTAAAATCATTTGTATATATATAAACCATTTGAACATAGATTTATACATGAAACTATCAATATGTATATAAACCATTTGATATATATATGAACCATCCACAACATCTACATTGACACATGCATGGAAGAGTAAGTATATACATGTATATACACAAGAGTATATATATATTATACATAAAACATGTGCATGTGGTAGAGTATATAAATATATTTGAAAAAGTGTATATATACACAATGAGACAAAGTGTATATTTTTACATATGTATTTAGAAGGGGTATATATATATACATTATAATTTATATGTATAAACCACATTGATACACTTGTACTTGTAGGAGTATATTTTTATATATATATATATATGTATATTCATACAAGAAATACATACATACATATATATATATATATATATATATATATATATATATATATATATATATATATATATATATATATATATATATATATATATATATATATACACAATATTGTATATACATGGATTCATTTCAACAAGACTTATGAAATTAATTCCTACATTAAATTACACATAAACCCACATAAAATAGAATACCCCTATTAATCACACATTCTCATACTAGAACATTCATACACATTTGCATATTTATCCATAGAAGAATATATATGTATATATACCTATGCATAATAAAATAAAGAAGGGGGAGTGGAGGAGCTCACCAAGGAGTGATGTTGATGGTGAAGGGGGTGGTGGTGCTCCGGCCAGGGGGGGTGCTGCCGGCCTAGAGGAGGCTGTGGCCGGCCATGGTGGTGGGGTGGTCGGCCATAGAGGGTGAGGGAGTGGTGGTGGTGAAGGAGTTGATGATGAAGAAGAAGGAGGAGTGGAGGAGCTCTCGGTTTAAAAGGAGGAGGAGAGTGTGAGAGAGATGATGAGAGGGGGAGAGTGGACCGAAAGTGAGAGAGAGGAGGGCTGCTCCTGTCGGGTGGGGGGTTGGAGTGAGGGAGAGTATGGTGGTAGTGATGGTGTGTTTTAAATTAGAGGGGGAGAGAGAGAGAGAGGTGATGGTGATGTGTGTGTGTTTAAATTAAGGAAGAAAGAGAATGTACTAAAAAGTAGAGAGAGGAGAGAGAGATGGCCGAATGAGAGGGGGGGTTTGTGTATTCGGTTATGGGGGAGGGTGTGGGAGTGTTTGAGAGAGAGGAGTGATAGTGATGGTGATAGTGATGGGAGTGTGTTTTAAATAAAGGGTGATAGTGATGTTTGGGTGTTTGGTGTTTTGTAGAATTACTTTATTGGTGTTGTGTGCATGGGGGCATGATGAAGGGGTATTGTCATGGTGCTTGAGTTGAGTCCCAATGGGTCGGGTTGGGTCACAATTGGGTCTAATTGGGTCCCGGTAATTAAAATAACTTAAATTAGTCGATTATAATCATTGATAAATAAATAGTACACGGGGACTCAATTGGATGGGACACAAGTGGCATGTGTGTAGTAGACTCAAAATGGTCTGCGTCCATAACTTGGGTCGACCAGTTTGGGTCAAACTGGCGTCTCCAATACAAGTTGGAATTAAATAAAACTCGGTGGGGTAAATCAGGATTGGGTCAATTGTCCGAAAAGTTGTGCGATAAAAATGAAGCACAAGAGAGTGTGTCTGAGTGGGACACGATGGTCATGGACGGAGAGTATCTCGAGTAGATCATGCATGACAAGTTGGTTTGGAGAAAATAACTAATCTTGTGCTTCTAAATCAAAAGTCACGGTAAGGTACACATGATGATCAAAAATAAAAGTGGGAATTTAATAATAATTCAAATGGCCTAATTTGACCCGAAAGTTCTGCGATGCAAATAGAGCACAAGGGAACAAGTTTGGGTGGGACATGATATATCAACAGGAAGATAAATTTGTTTAGAACAAAAATCACAAAGAGCGTTTCGAGGGGATGACATCTCTGGCGCTCCAAAAATTAAAGTCACGAATAATATATTTAATTATCAAAACTAAATATAATAAAAATATTTATCAAAAATAAATTATTTAAAAATAAAAAAATAACCCTAAAAATCCAGAGGGCTTACAATCTATCCACCTTGCAGAATTTCGTCCTCGAAATTAGACACATCATATATAACAGCACAAGAATATAATTATGAAATATTCTGTGTAAAACATACCCCTTTCCGGCAGAACTGGTGTCGAGACTAACTGCTGACTCATGTCCCGACGCCATGGACATCTCCTAACATGATGTTGCTTCGATCCACACTTCAAGCACAACCGTAACCTCTTTCTGCACTCCTTCCGAATGTGCCCCTTCTTGCTGCAAAAGTGACAAATCTTGAAATCCTTCGCCTGGCACGGAACGACTCTCTGCTGGATGTGCTCTCTTGAATGCCTGATCGGTCCTCCGTGTTGTCCTCCAGCTAGTACGTCAGTGGTAACAAGGTACCTCTGAATCAATGGATCCTGGCCGATGGCCTCCTGGACTCTGTCTTCTTCTAACGTCTCCACATACGAGTTCCTTGCCTGAGTACGTCTGAACTCTGCATCATGCTCGTCTACAGTCACGTTCCTTTGGTGAATTGGTGCAGGCTGCGGTGCAGGTATCCTCTCTAGGATCGTCATCATACTCTGCATCAAAGCTTCAGTCTGTTGCCACTGTGCTTGCATCATCGTCTGAAAGAACTGAAATATCTCCTGCTGAGCCATCTGGGGAGCAAGTGGCACGCACGGCACCTGAGGTAGAAGAGAAGGCGGAGGAGGCAAAGGAATCTCCTGCTGGATCAGTGCTGGTGAAGTCTGACCCTCCTGGTGAGTTGGTGCAGTCTACGATACAGGTTCCACGTGAATCGGTGGAGTCATCAGGAAGGTTTTAACATGTCCCAGAATCTGGTCTGCTGATGGAGCTAGAGTCCTGTCGTCACTGGGCTCGGTGTCGGATGCTAAGACAACGCCATAAGTCGTGCATCCACTACGCAAATTCATCTCTCTAAAATAGACAGGATTCTATTACAAAAGGGACAGAAGGAAACATGATACAAAAAAATCAGAAATAGAATACGAGTTGAGGTTCAAAGGCGATAATCACAAGTGGATGAGATCCTAACACTGCTAATCCTAATCGCAGGCTCGAGTCGGCACAGTAACGTAACCGAAACGATAAACAAGACCTGCATGGGTCACCACTTGTAACGCCCCAGTCCCAAAATACGTAGGACTAGGAACGTAGACATGCCAGCTGTTTTCATACTAAGTACGTAGGTCTCGTATGAATACATAAGCTGTAAAATATAGTAATCCAAGACAAACTAAATCTCATCCACAATGAAAAGGATAATAATATAAAAATCAACTTGAATATTTTTGGTACAATCGTTGGACGGAGACAAAGTCCACTACCAACTATCTCAATGAAAGAAATGTACATGAATCGAAAAATGGCAAGACGAACCAAGCGTAATTATTTTCGAAAGAATGGAGAAAATCGCGGCCTCGGCTAGAATACCTGCGAAAGACATGAACACACACCTGGGAAAAAAACCAGGTCCTCAGAGGGACGTAACAAGACACATAACATCATGCCATAAACTGAATAAAGTTAGCTCAACAGAAAACTATATATGACTAAACAGATAAGGGTCTTAACCATTCTATGTGAACATGCAATTTGAAGACAACATTCCACACAAGGGCTCCCGAAGCTAGAAACACGGCATGTTAGCGTTTCAACCAAGTCACTAGTGGCGTCTAGAGAAAAGTAAATGCACGGCCCATTAGCACTCGAACGAGAACTAAGGGGCATCTAGAGAAAAATAAATGCACGGCCACTAGCTTCTTGGGTGAGTCACTAACGGCAGCTAGAGGAAAGTAAATGCACGGCACATTTGTGTTTCAACCGAGGCACTAGTGGCATCTAGAGAAAAGTAAATAAATGCACGGCCACTAGTCTCTCGACTGAGTCACAAATGGCATCCAGAGAAAAGTAAAGGTATAAAAGCCCCTGCGCCTAATAATTGTCTTCACCCTCCCCATGCACTACTCGTGCTGAATCCACATCACGACATTCCTAATAACTGCTAAGTCGCTAAGTCTTCTAGACAACCATAACTATTTAGCAGTTATTGCCTATCGCACGGTATGTTCGCACCGATGGCCAGTCGATATGTAGGTCCGAGATCTATATGAGACTCGTGACTCGTGATACACAAGTGTCGGGCCAATGAATGCGACCCAAACAAAGGTGGTCCCTTAACTCTAAGCCAAATGCAACTAAAATATAATAATTTGCAAGTATAATTTATATTTTCTAGAATAAGTAAAAATATGCATGATATTGAGCAAGAAATTTAAACAGTGAAGGCAAGGTGTCTTGCCTGGTGTGTCGCCTGGTATGGTGCAATAATCCGACAAGTTACGAATGTCCAATAGCCACGGTCGATGTATAAGAGCTCGAGGTTGCGAGAAAATAGGCAAGCATGATCAGTCATGAGTAATGAGGTAATAAAAGAGAATTTGCTAGGAGAAATACTCGTACCTATCTTTTTTTAGAAAAATATCCACATCTATTTGGAAACTAGATTTTTGGTAGTAAACGGATTTTAGTAAAAATATTTAAAAATCAAAATCATTCTAAGTGGTCTAAATAACTTCATAGCGAAAATATATCATTTTAAATTGAAAAATACTACAAATTATTTTATAATTTGAAAGCTACTTATATATTTTAATCAACAAAATTATAAGAAATTAAATACTAAAAATTTGATAACCCATATTTTATACATATTTGTAAATACTTATACCTATTCATTTTTAGTTTATAATAAATAAGAAAATGATATCCTTAATATATATAAAAAATATAATAATAATAACAATAATAATAATCCTGAAAATAATAATAATACTAATCATAATAAATAATGATAATTTTTAACAGTAAAGTAAATGATAGTAATGATAATAATAATAATAATGGTAAAAAGTAATAATAATGATAATGAAAATGATAATGATAATACTAATAATAATGGTTATAAAGATAATAACAGTACTAATACTAATAATAATATTAACATTATTAATAATAATAATATTAAACAAAACTATTAATAATAATATAAAACTCAGCACTCATTAAGTTTATAATAATATTAATAGTAATATAAACTATTTACTGTTCTTATCAGTTCGAGAGAGAGAGAAAAGAAACGGCGGAGAGGGTTTACCAAGGAAGCGGCCGGCGGCGGCCGCTCTGGCGCGGCAGCGCGGTTGGAGAGGAGAGAGGGCACTGGGACGGTCTCGGCGGAGCCGTCGGCTGCGGGTGGGAGCGCGTCGGCGGCTCTGCGCCGGAAGGGCTAGACGGATCTGGGCGCTAGGGCTGGCGCCGGGGCGGCGATCTCGCGGTGGAGACGCGGCGGTCTTGACGCTGGAGGTAGGAGAGGAGGCGGTCGACGGTGACTGGCCGGGCTACTCGCGGCGGTGGCGAGTGGGCGGAGCACGGGGGTCGGTCCTCGCCGGGTCGAGCTCGTCGGCCCCTTGTCGCGCGGCGCGACAGGAGCTGGATGCAAGGGGTCGGCCTCGGCTTGGGGCGGAGATCGGTCAGTCGGTCTGAGGCGGTCCACGGCGCAAGAAAGTTCTCGCCGGTGGTCGCGACGGAGTCCAGGTGAGTGTTTGGTTAAAGTTTCCTTTTCTTTTGGTTTTTCTGTGTTGGGGACGGTGGTGACGACGGGTTGGGATGTTGCTGCGGTGGTGGCAGTTGACCGACGATGTGGTGATTGTGGGTTTGGTGGGTCGTCAGAATTATTGGGGGTTTTAGGACGGTGGTGGTGGTGTTGGCCGGAGGAACGACGGCGGAGTGTCGGGATGATGATGGCGATGGCGGAGACGGGCTTCGGTTTGACGGAGATATTGGTGGCAGTGGTTGGGAAGGTGGTCGGGATTGGGTTTGGTTGGTGACGACGATGTGGTGGCGGTGATGGCAGCGGGGATGGTGGCGGGGGTATTGGTGATTGCCGTGGACGAGGTCGGGTGTTTGTGCGGCGGAGTTGGAGACGACAGGGAGACGGAGTGGCAGTATTAGGTTTAGGAATTTTTCGTGTCGGAGTTGTCGACACGGGGTCGAAATTATGTATATGTACTAAATTTACATATAGTGGATGTATGGAGGCACAGACACGATGCACCAATTTGGGTGGAGAAATATTTGTGGAATTTTGACTTGTGGAGAAATAATGGAGGAGTACCTGCCTATTTATAGGATGTGGGAATTCCCATTAAGATAGGAATTAGGATATTCAAATCCCAAATTAGATAATTAGCTAATAATAATTTAAATCCAAATTCAAATCCAATCCGAATCTAAATCAAATTTAAATCAAATTTCAAATTATAGGTATTATTTTAATTATTTAAATAAATCCATGGAATCAAATTAAGATTTAAATTACCATAATAATTCAAAAATATATTTTCCAAAATTACTAATAATAATAATTTCGAAAATTACATTATTATTTAAAATAAACTAATAAATAATTACGAAATATTTATCTATGACCAAATAATATTTACATAAATATATTTTTCTAAAATAAAATTTTATAAGAATAATTATTTATTATTATAGCTGTATAAATGAAAGGCTTTGTAAATAAATAACAAACTTGAAAATTTTGGAATGCTAACAAAATAATTATTATGTATATTATTTTTGAAATCATAAAAATAAAAATATTTTTCAAAATTATGTACGCTCGCACATATTCGTACTCGTCGAGCAAATTCGAAAAATGAACTTTCGCGCATGACGTACAATACGACTACGCGACGTACAATACAAAATTTTAAATTAGTATCAATTTAATAAAAAAAAATAGTAGAATTTTAGGGATTTTACACCACTAAAACCATGTCACGTCCCGATCCCAAAACATATGGGATTAGGACATAACCTGGCCAGCTGATACGACCTAGAGTGAGCTGCCCAATTTAATGGACTCACTTAGGCGTATTACGCTGTAAAAATAACTATACTACACAGGCAAGTGGTATCATCTAGATCTCATCCACAGGAACAAAGAAAGTAATGCTGAAATATATAAAACTGGAAATAACATGGAGTCTGAAATAAATACAACTGAATAGTCTGGTGGGTACAAGCCCACAGAGTACAACACTGAATGAAAATACTGAAAGTAGAAAGATAACTAGTCATGAGCATCGACTAACTAGATAATGATGCTCATAACCTAAACAACACCATACCCTGAGTCAAGGAAACTCCTCAGGAAGCACCTCGTCGTCTACTGCAGCAAGTCCTGTCTCAAGTCCCGGTTCGTACCCAGTCAACTGCAAGTGATCGTCTAAATCTGGAAAGCAACCAGGTCCTCAGGGGACATAGCAAGATACAGAGTAAACATGCCATAAAGTAATACTGAATAACTGTAAAGGGTAAACTAACCAGCTAAGTGAATGCACTTTGAAGACAACCCTAGTACGTATGGGTAGGTAATAAGGCTTTGGCGTCAAAGCACGGGCCGACGTCGGATCACTAGCAGAGGTCCTACTCATCCGGGCAACACTAAGCGACTTGGCCCTTTCTCAGATATTTTGGCTGTCCCATAAGTCTATTAATTGTCTTCCCTAGCCCCTCGGAAATGTACAAGTCGTATCCACCACTTGAACATTCCGACTCTAAATGTAAGGTCCCAATAACTAGACACAACCTAACCATTCTATGTACCAGGACACGAACCCTTGTATTGATGATCAGTCGAATGCGCAAGCCCGTGCCATGGTATGAACTCATTCAGTGCCGTGTCGTAACACGTGTCAGGGTCATGGGAATCATGACTATGATTCCACAACTTAAGGAAGGTTACATAAGCCTAAGTCAAGTACATGAAGCTCGATGTCAATGCCGTCATCGACTGTATCCGAGGTATCACTCGGACACACAACTACGTCCACTCAACCAAGTGCACAATATAAGTATGAATGAATAAACCAGTAATATAAGGCAAGGTATACTTGCCTGAAACTTCGGAAGTCGCAAGCGAAGATCCGCGCTCCTCAATCAAGATCGTATCGTCTGGGGTACCTACAAATACAACAACCACGATTTACGATAAGTTAAACAAATATTCATGATTTACATTTCCATTCACACACAAAGTTGTGCATACATATATACGTATACAGGTATATACACATACGCAAAAATATATATAAAGTATATATACGAAAACGTTATATATAAAAATGTACATACGGAATTGTATACAAGGATATATAAAAGTATACATACAGAACGGATATAAAGGAAATTATATATATATATATATATATATATATATATATATATAAAATATATATATACGAGAACATATATATATATATATATATATATATATATATATATATATATATATATATATGAGTTATATCTACGAAAATGTAAATAGGAAATATTCAAGAGTTATATACAAGGGGATGTAATATATATACGTATATACGGAAATATATACGTATTTACGGGAATATATATATGTAGAGAAAAATATATTTGCATATATATTTACATAGAGACAAATTATCTAAGTTTTTATTTATATAAAAGTATTTTACATATATATTTGAAAGAGTGTATATATATGTATATACATATATGGGAAGAGTATTTATATATATTTGAAAAGTATATATATATTTATACATAATGAAACAATACCATTTATTTAGATGTATACATATGAAGACAAGGGAAACCATTTGTACATAGATATTTATGTAAAATCATTTGTATATATATAAACCATTTGAACATAGATTTATACATGAAACTATCAATATGTATATAAACCATTTGATATATATATGAACCATCCACAACATCTACATTAACACATGCATGGAAGAGTAAGTATATACATGTATATACACAAGAGTATATATATATATATTATACATAAAACATGTGCATGTGGTAGAGTACATAAATATATTTGAAAAAGTGTATACATACACAATGAGACAAAGTGTATATTTTTACATATGTATTTAGAAGGGGTATATATATATATATTATAATTTATATGTATAAACCACATTGAGAGGATGTTTGCGGCTTTCTTCTGGGGTAGTAAGGATGGAGTGGCTAAGAGGAGTTGGCTGGCGTGGCGGTTCGTTACTCGGACTAAGTCCGAAGGCGGACTTGGGATCAAGTGCCTGAGTGACATTATGGATGCTTTTTCTATGAAGCTTTGGTGGAAGTTGAGGCATGAGAACGGCCTTTGGGTGGAGCTTCTTAAATCAAAATATTTTCGTAAGCGTCATCCTTGTGATGCGTTTATGAATTCCAAGGGCTCTCATATTTGGCGACGGATTTTACGGGGGAGGAAATTGGTGGAGCCGCACATCTCGTTTAAACTTGGACGTGGCGAGGGATCGGCGAGGTATGAAGATTGGATTCCAGGGGGTCCTCGGTTGGATAGTGTTGCTATTCCTTCGGCTGAGGGAGTGACTTCGGGGACCAGGCGCAGAACGGGGAGACGGATTCGGGTGCGGAGTCAAACACAGGAGAGGGAGTCTGTTTTGATGGCCTCACAGCGCTTGGGTACTGGGGAGCTTCGGAGGTCGGCCAGATTGGCTGGGAGACGGGTGGTTCTTCCACAACGAACGGTGACTGTTCGGGCACTTTCGGATAGGGGGAGAAAGATCAGAGATTCGAGGGCGAGGAATTCCGATAATGGTGGTCCGCTTATCCGTTCTTTTTGGACAACATCTGGATAGGATCTGTCTTTGTTTGTGGAGCAGTTTGGAATAGAGGCAGCGGGGCGGCTTAGAGGGGCGAATCTGACTTGTACTTCGGATCCTGACTCATTGGTTTGGGAAGAGCGGAAAGGTTCTTTCACGATGGCTGCAGCTTGGAGATGTTGTCGGATCTCTTACCCTACATCATCACTCTTTTCTAATATTTGGGGCAAGTGTATTCCGGCAAAGTGGAGCATTCTGATGTGGCGGGTTTGTCACAACCGGCTTCCTACTGATGACAATATTCAGAAGATTGGCTTCCATCTGGCATCCAGGTGCCATTGCTGTCAGGCTGGGCATGGGGAGACCCTTCAGCATATATTCTTCCATGGGGACCTTGCTATGACGGTTTGGTCCGCTTTTCAGGATTTTTTCAAGGCTCGGATGCATAGTGACTTTCTGGTCTTTCTTCAAAGGTGGTGCCGGGGACAAGGTAGTCAACATCGGAGATCATTGGCTGGGGCGATCATTTGGGTGCTATGGAAGAACAGGAACAAGCAGCGGTACGAGGGGCGTGGTGCTGGGTTGGTCTTCTTGGTTCGGGATGTGAAGCGACAGTTTCAGAAGTCTTTTTCCAGTTGTCGTCACCTCCCGGCTATCCCTCTCTGGGCTTTAGAGTAGTGTTTCTCTTTATTTCTCTGTCTTAGTTACCATGAGGTCGGATGTAATTATTACCCTCTTTTTATCAATAAAGATAACAGTTTTTCCAAAAAAAAATGTATAAACCACATTGATACACTTATACTTGCAGGAGTATATTTTTTTATATATATATAAAAAAAATACAAGAAATACATATATATATATACACAATATTGTATATACATGGATTCATTTCAACAAGACTTATGAAATTAATTCCTACATTAAATTGCACATAAACCCACATAAAATGGAACACCCCTATTAATCACACATTCTCATACTAGAACATTCATACACATTTGCATATTTATCCATAGAAGAATATATATGTATATATACCTATGCATAATAAAATGAAGAAGGAGGAGTGGAGGAGCTCACCATGGAGTGATGTTGATGGTGAAGGGGGTGGTGGTGCTCCGGCCAAGGGGGTGCTGCCGGCCTAGAGGAGGCTGTGGCCGGCCATGGTGGTGGGGTGGTCGGCCATAGAGGGTGAGGAAGTGGTGGTGGTGAAGGAGTTGATGATGAAGAAGAATGAGGAGTGGAGGAGCTCTCGGTTTAGAAGGAGGAGAGTGTGAGAGAGATGATGAGAGGGGGAGAGTGGACCGAAAGGGAGAGGGAGGAGTGCTGCTCCTGTCGGATGGGGGGTTGGAGTGAGGGAGAGTATAGTGGTAGTGATGGTGTATTTTAAATTAGAGGGAGAGAGAGATGATGGTGATGTGTGTGTGTTTAAATTAAGGAAGAGAGAGAATGTACTAAAAAGTAGAGAGAGGAGAGAGAGATGGCCGAATAAGAGGGGGGGTTTGTGTATTCGGTTATGGGGGAGGGTGTGGGAGTGTTTGAGAGAGAGGAGTGATAGTGATGGTGATTGTGATGGGAGTGTGTTTTAAATAAAGGGTGATAGTGATGTTTGGGTGTTTGGTGTTTTGTAGAATTACTTTATTGGTGTTGTGTGTGTGGGGGCATGATGAAGGGGTATTGTCATGGTGCTTGAGTTGAGTCCCAATGGGTCGGGTTGGGTCACAATTGGGTCTAATTGGGTCCCGGTAATTAAAATAACTTAAATTAGTCGATTATAATCATTGATAAATAAATAGTATACGGGGACTCAATTGGATGGGACACAAGTGGCATGTGTGTAGTAGACTCAAAATGGTCTGTGTCCATAACTTGGGTCGACCAGTTTGGGTCAAACTGGCATCTCCAATACAAGTTGGAATTAAATAAAACTCGGTGGGGTAAATCAGGATTGGGTCAATTGTTCGAAAAGTTGTGCGATAAAAATGAAGCACAAGAGAGTGTGTCTGAGTGGGACACGATGGTCATGGACGGAGAGTATCTCGAGTAGATCATGCATGACAAGTTGGTTTGGAGAAAATAACTAATCTTGTGCTTCTAAATTAAAAGTCACGGTAAGGTACACATGATGATCAAAAATAAAAGTGGGAATTTAATAATAATTCAAATGGCCTAATTTGACCCGAAAGTTCTGCGATGCAAATAGAGCACACGGGAACAAGTTTGGGTGGGACATGATATATCAACAGGAAGATAAATTTGTCTAGAACAAAAATCACAAAGAACGTTTCGAGGGGATGACATCTCTGGCGCTCCAAAAATTAAAATCACGAAGAATATATTTAATTATCAAAACTTAATATAATAAAAATATTTATCGAAAATAAATTATTTAAAAATTAAAAAGTAACCCTAAAAATCCAGAGGGCTTACAATCAGAATATAAGAAAATGGAAGAAAAGTACAAGTAATAAAGAGTACAGTAGGACAATGAACGACTAGGGACGTGGAACCGTTCTGGGAGCCAGGTTACAACCCTTAAACCAAACAAGGACCGGGGTTGTACCCTTCGCCTGAATAGCACTATGTCTCTACCCATTTATTGTTAAAGATAAGTAAAACAATCATGTACAGGGGTAACAGGTACAGGGACTAGACGAGACTTAGACAAGGCTGGACACCATCCATTCACAAGCGGCCAAGCAAATACTACGGCTTACTACTTAACTAACTAGGGTTATCACAAGCCTAATTACTAACAAGATGCAAATTGAGAAATTCTCAGTCCCAAGCCCTGCAGACTATCCAGTTATCCTTTCGCGGGTTGAGAGTATGGTTGGGTACATCGCCCAGGGGACGATATACCCTTAGGTGACTTAGAGGGTGAAACACATGACAGTGTGCTGGAAATGTGCCCTACTCGTCGGCAGGCTACAAGTCCGTTTAAAGTGCCCAGATAACGAGATCACCTGTGGCTGGAAATTCTCCATAAACTATAGTTTGATCTAGTAATTAGCCTAATCCCTATTCAGTAGGGCCCTGGCTTCCTGCAATGAGAACATCCCATCGTAGAAGTCTGCTTCTGCTTCTGCTGCTGCGGGTACGTTGGGGTTGAATGCTGAACCGACGTTACTGAGGCCGTCCGCCTCGAAGTTCCAATGGTCAAACCTCTTGCTGCCTGGGCTGGAGCTGATGATTGGTGCATCTGATTATGGGACCGCTTCCTACCTCCGGTCCTATCCACGATCCTCTGGAAGGTGTACTCGTGCCTCCTAGCTGCCCTTAATACTGCATCGAACGTCTGGTGCTCAAACTGCTCGACTGCCAACAAGATCTCCAAATGCAGTCCCTGCTGGAACCGCTGGGCCCTATCAAACTCGGTCGCCACCAAGGTGGGGACAAACCTACTGAGTCTAGAAAACTCAGATGCATAACCGTCGACCGTTCTGACTCCTTGCTTCAAGTTGGTAAATCTCGTCTGTAGGTCTTACCGAGCTACAGCATCAAAATACTTCGTCTAGAATCTTTCTCTAAACACCGCCCAAGTGACCGACGCTGCTAATCCCACGGCCTGCGCCGTCCACCAACTGCGAGCCAAGTCCAGGAACTGTAGGCGTACCACCCACCTTCTCATTCTCAGGTGTCCTAGCTGCTTCCAGAATCACCTCGGTATCCTGAAGCCAAGCGTCCGCGACAATCGCATCTTCGCTGCCGTCGAAGAATGGAGGGTTCAAGAGCTTGAAGCTGTTGGCCGTGCTGTTCCCTGGATGATCGCCTCTGGTCAAAGCATCTGCCACTACCTGGTGCAAGGCGTCTCCTCTACGATCCTAGGAAGCTATCAAGGTCCTTATGAGACCTACCAAGGTGCCATCGTCAGGCTCGACGGGCTGGATGGGCCGGATTGGTGGTTCTCCTCCGGTAGGTACAACTCTGGAGGCTACTACGGAATGCTGGGCTTGATCTCCAAGTTGCGTCTGGTCCACGGGAAGTGCTCCACCTTGCTGATCGGTGGGGTCAGGTACAATGTCGCTGAAGAAGACGACACAGGGAAACAATAAGGAAGCACCAGGACAGATCAACTATACAAGCACATGATCAGGGCAAGAATCCAGAGATTCAGAGGATATGAACGAAGATCAAGGACGAGTACTGATTGAGACATCTATTTGGTAAACCCTCACATTCTTGAATGCCAAGACCTACATGGGCCACCACTTAAACCATATGACGCCCCAGAACCAGAATACTGGAGAGCGGGGGCGAACATGGCCAGCTACGTATATTGAAATAGAATCCACCTCGCTATACGGTCACGGCTGTCTAGATATGAGGGTTTACTACAAGCCAACGGTCTCTTAAGGTCAAGCCTATTGTCTCAATCTCAAACAAGGAATATAATTACAAGATGTTAGACCACCAAATATACAATAAAAGGTGTCCCAAATATTACATATTCAGCTGATCATGAAGCTAGTCATACAAAATACGAGGACTAGCAAGAGTTAAGTCATACATGATCAACCCTAGGATTTGTTAATCATGTTACAGCCCGTAGGCAGACAGTAAGTAAAGATGCATCGAGCTAACAGGTGCTCGTCGGCTAAACGCCTCAAAAGAATAAATTTACAATGTAGTGGGTGAAACAGAATGGAAAACCCACTCGTAGCCCGGGTTCCTTCTAGTCGCCACCAATGGGCTGGAAGTTCGGTAGATCCTCGGGTGCCGCTCCGAAATCTGGCCACACAAAACCAGCTGGGTCAAACCCCAGAAAGAGCAAGTGCCACAAGGAGGCCACGAAATAAGAACAAAAGCCAGCATATCAGAACATAAGAAAATGGAAGAAAAGTACAAGTAATAAAGAGTACAACAGGACAATGAACGACTAGGGACGTGAAATCGTTTCGGGAGCCAGGTTACAACCCTTAAACCAAACAAAGACCGAGGTTGTACCCTTCGCCTGAATAGCACTATGTATCTACCCATTTATTGTTAAAGATAAGTAAAACAATCATGTATAAGGGTACCAGGTACATGGACTAGACGAGACTTAGACAAGGCTGGACACCATCCATTCACAAGCGGCCAAGCAAATACTACGGCTTACTACTTAACTAACTAGGGTTATCACAAGCCTAATTACTAACAAGATGCAAATTAAGAAATTCCCAGTCCCAAGCCCTGCAGACTATCCAGTTATCCTTTCGCGGGTTGAGAGTATGGTTGGGTACAGCGCCCAGGGGACGATATACCCTTAGGTGACTTAGAGGGTGCAACACATGACAGTGTGCTGGAAATGTACCCTACTCATCGGCAGGCTACAAGTTCCTTTAAAGCGCCCAGATAACGAGATCGCCTGTGACTGAAAATTCTCCATGAACTATAGTTTGATCTAGTAATTAGCCTAATCCCTATTAAGTACGAATCCCTGACCGTGGTAACCAGGGAGTCACGTCCTAGACATGATGCAAGACAAGATAAGTGGATTGCACAAGACATCAAGAATGAACACCCACGACGTCAGAGTTGATTATACAAGTCAAGTTAGCCATCGCAACAGCATCAAGTCAAGTTACAAGTTACAGGTTTACAAGTTACTAGTCAGGAGTGCGCCGCCAAGGGCCACTATCAAGTTATCCAGTATCAAGATTAATCATGAATTACAGGTTAAAAGTTAAGGGCGCACCCCATCGGGTCACTATCAAGAAGATCAGAAAGTACTAGAATCATACTTCACAGAAATCACGAAAAACCGTACTAGTCATAAGCAAAACACCAAAAACCATGGCAGGTCGTGTTGGGTCGAGACAGTCGTGTTGTTGGAACAAGATCTCAAGACTCCAATCCATAAAAGAGAAGCCAAGTCCAAGGAATAAAACCAAACCATCATGGGCAAGTGGGTTGCGCTGGGGTTAGATTGCGCTAGGGTCGAACTGCGCATGAGTTGAACTGCACAGGAAATGAACTACGCATGAGTTGAACTGCACAGGAAATGAACTGCGCACAGATGAACTGCGCACAGTTGAACTGCACACAGATGAACTGCGTACATATGAACTGCGCATATATGAACTGCGTACAGATGAACTGCGCACAGTTGAACTGCGCACATATAAACTGCGCACAGATGAACTGCGCACAGTTGAACTGTGCACAGATGAACTGCGCACAGTTGAACTGCGCATGGACTTGCGCTAAAGAGCGCTGGCCGAGGGTCCTCTTCTCCATCAGGCCGAGAGATAACTCAAGAACACCAAAAATTTCCAATCTTCATAACTTGGCCAAATCAAAACAAAATTTGGATTTTCAAAGTTCTAACTTGTGTAAAATTGAATTCTCTTCCACATGGAAGCCTCAAAACAAGGAAAAATCTAAGTTTAATAGATCAAAACCAAGAAAATTCAAAAATGGTAAAAACTTAGATCTAGAAAAATGGAAGCTCCAAATCATAAAATACCAAGTTCTAATGTTGTTCACCATGGCCTAATCTAGCTAATAGACAAATAAAATAGGGTGCTTATTTGGTGGCAATGTGCACTTGCCTATGGTGTTGGTGTTGTGTGGAGAAAGGAAGAAGAAGATGAAGAAATTAATGGAAGTTATGAGGAGAGAGAAAGTTAGGTAGGGTTTTAATGAGGGAGGGTATGTTGTGTTGAGGGTGGAGATTAACTAGGGTGTTCCAATGCATACTAAACCAAACCAAACCAAACCAATTCCTTCTCCACAAAATAAAACCATGCCAGGTCCAAAACCCGTTTTACGAGAAAACCAAAATCCGCAAGTTAAGCCAAAACACAATTACAGGCCATAATCTGAGAAAATAAAATACAGGTTCAAAATACATATATGCCTAATTAAAATACGTATTCCGAAATACGGACGTTACACACAGGAACGATGCAAATTTAATACTTAACTCCGATATACAACCTGACTCACACTTTGCTACTATACTTTGAAGTCTACCATCCCATAACTATGCAGCTCTGATACGCTCTACCATTGTGGATTGAATATGCACATTGACTAACACGACTAATGAATAAGACATGTTATGAAGGAAACTCAAGTGAAAAAAAACCACCAACAAATAAGCTTAGCAAAGAAGGAGAAATCGGTAAAAGTAAATCCCTTAAAGAAAGTCTAATTTTAAACTTGCAAATAAAGTGACTTGAGCCGAAGCACCACAAAAATCATACTAAGCACACATATCCATTCTCCACACTGTAAATACCCTCCCAAAATGTTTGAAAATGGTAAACACAAATATATAGAAGAAGTTTGCAAAATTACTTACTCATTTTTTTCTATTTTTTACATGCTCGCTAGAGGGGCCTTGCTAGTCTTAGTGGTCTTGTAGGTCGTTCAGGAAAAGCGGGAGAAGAAGCAGCCTCAGGCCTAGAACTGGAAACAGATTGGGTCAAATTAGTAAATCGGTTATAACAAAAATAAGATACTTTTCTTTAGACATATGTAGCCATTTTATGGTCCGAGTGTACTTTGAGGTCTAACCCTACTTGCCTCATGTTACATTTTGGCAATTATTGGGATAACTGTTATGAAGTATTTTTAACGTACCCATTACGAGGGGTCCGATTTTGGATAGTTTTAGGTAGCGGCTTTTAAACCAATCTAACACATGCTTGTATTTCATTAACGAACGATTCTAAAAGTTTTTTAAAACAATAAAATTACTTATGTGCATATATAGTCCTCCCAAAGAAATATTTATCATTGTCCTACCAAATAATAATGCTCATATAACTTACAAGCATAAGATAGTTTGGCAAGTAATAAATCGTAAATGTTGAGAGCAGAGCATTCACTACCACATCAAATGGACCGCAAAATATAAAAACTCAAATTTTGGAGACAGTTGCCATGAGATGGGGCCTCAAAAGAAATAAAGATGAGAAAGAAGAAATATAATAGGGTATTAGTAGTTGTAATTATTATTTTTTGGTAAGGATATAAATAGAAAAAATAGCGACCCTCAAGACATCCCAATTTGACATGTTTATAACATCCAAAATTATATTCAATAGTTTTGGAAAAAAATTAAGTCGACAAAAATGAGTAGCTTGCGGTAAATATGGATAGATCACCATAATTATTTGGTAGGGTTTCATCACATTGTAGCATATGTACGTGAAGTTTGTAATCTTGAAAGCGTTTATCAATTTTATTATTTAAATTAATTTACATCTAATATAATTATTTTCTGTCATATAGATGTTGAGTCTTGGAAAGTTTGAATTCAAAGCTTTTGATGTGAGCAGAGACAATTATTTATCATGGCAATTGGATGCAAAGTTACAATTGCAGTACAACAAGCTTGATGGTACTATTAAGAAGAAAAATAAATAATCTTTTGAAGCCAAGGCCAATGCTTTGATTTTTCTACGACATCATATTCATGATGATCTAAAGACAGAATATCTATGTGAGGATGATCCATTAAATTTGTGGACATCTCTAAAGGATAGATTTGACCACTAAAGGATGGTAATCCTTCTGACTGCTCAAAGTGAATGGTTGAATCTAAGATACCATGACTATAAAAATTTTAAAGAACATAATTCAGCTATGTTTAATTTTGTTTTTCGCTTTAGATTGTGCGTGGAAAAAGTAATAGAGACTCGAATGATTGAGAAAATCTTCTCCCTTTTTCATGCAAATAATGTGCTTTTGCAGCAATAATACCATAAAAAATTCATAAAATACTCTAAACTGGTGACTATCTCCTTGTAACAGAGGCAAATAGCAATGTTCTTATTAAAGTCACAACTCTAGACCAACTGGTCAATGTCAATTCTTGAGGCAAAATTCAACCATTTTGGAATTAACAGAGGTCGTGGTGGAGGACGTGGGAGAGGGCATGAAAAAAATTTATAAAAGATACGGTCATGGTTATCAACCTTACAAAGGTGAAAGCAGTGTTTCACAAAACAATAAATGGAACAAATGGACAATACACTCTAAAGGGAATTCATATCCTCAAAATAAACCAAATAAGAATTGTTTCGATCCGATTGTTTTAGGATCAAACGGGAATCAAGTTACAAATGAACAGTTTGTGGAGATGCCTGAAAAATCTACCTTCCATTGAATGAGCACTCGGTCATTTATGTTTTTATTATTTATGAACTATTTACATTTGAAGTCATAAGTTATTTTTTGTTTCCATCATAGAATGTCTAGGTCATGAGAGCTTGTTTTATTGAAAATCTTTATTATAAATTTAGAGTCGCATTTCTATAATATGATATTATCATTTGAAATACTTAATTATTTCTTATTATACTTATGCTATCTAGGATATATGTTCATATAAAAAAATTATTTTGCTTCATGTAAACCAAATAGGAATAATATTGCTTGTCATAAATATGACAAAAATGGACATTGGTTTAAGCAATGTCGAACTACTCAACAAGAGGTTGACAGACTCAAAGAATCCAAGAAAAATAACTTGCATATGTGTTTGTAGATGTGCTATAACACATATGAGTTTAAAGAATCAAAAGCTTTTTCCAAAGTTAGTATTTAACATGCATAAAGAGTCAATAATAGTTGGGCCAGTCGATATAATTAAGGGCTTTAGAAGAGCAACATCATATTACCTAATGGTACTCAAACCTATTTGCAGAATGGGTTATATTCAAGCGGTTCAAAAAAAAATTATTGTTGCAAGGATATACGCATAATGGGTACCATATTAAAACTCGAAAGGATAACAACGAAGAGACATATGCATCACATCTAATGTTGGGAGCAAAAGGCTCATATTTGAAGAATTCTCTTGTCTTTTGGTGGGTCTGTATTACACCACCATGGGTATAATTTAATGTAATATGAATGTGGCAAAAATATAAAGCTAATGATCCTATCTTATATAGCATTTGGCATGGCCCTTTGGGTCATCCAGGACAAACTATGTTCAATCATATCATTGATAATTCTTGTAGATATTTATTAAAAATTTACGATCTTGACTTATCGAAGAATCACCTATGTGTTCCTGTCACAAGGGAAGTTTATAACTAGACCATATTTTCTAAAAGTTAAGAATGAGTCTCCTACTTTCTTTCAAAGAATATAAGGAGACATCTGTGGTCCTATTCACCCTACTAGTGGTCCGTTTAGATATTTTATGGTACACATAGATGCATCTACTAGGTGGTCACATGTTTGTCTATTGTCTACTAAAAATCTTGTATTTTCTCGTCTTTTGGCCCAAATTATTAAACTTAAATCTCAGTTTTCTGATAACATGATAAAATTAATTATTCTTGATAATGCCATAGAATTTATATCAAAAGTTTTTGATGATTATTGTACATCATTAGTGATTAAGATAGAGCATCATTTTTCCATGTGCACACTCAAAATGGTCTCGACCCGGTCCTGTAGGACCGATCGTCATCGCTAAGGTGTGATACCGCGTGATCCTAGGTTGCGCTCACGCAAGGTGGGTTCCATAACGGCCGATTACAGGCTAAGCGACGGGGTTGTCGCACAGAAGTCCCGACGCAGAAACATTGAATAAGCCAACGAAAAGTTAGAACCAAAACACAAGTCAACAAAAGAAACTCTTTATTGATATTGAACAAGGATTACAAAAGTGGCACGAGGCCATGATTACAATCACTCACTCTCACTCTTCTTTCAAGTTACAAGTCACTATGTTCTCTCTTATTTCTCAAAACAAAGTTTGACGAGCCAACAGATGCTTCAGATAGGCGATGTCCAAACATTATGTTCCGTATAAGTCTAGACTCCATGCGGCCGCAAGTCTCAAAATGCCAAGAGACTCCATGCCTCGACGCATCCAAGCTAGCTCCGCACCAACGAGCTTCTACCTATACCTGCACATGGAAACTGTGTGGGTGTCAGTTCTCAACTGTACTAGTGGAGAGAGCTCCTCGCCCACCTATACAAAACTAACACATATATTTTACTTTGTGCAATATAGTCCCTTTATGATTGTCTTTTTATTCTGGCCTTAGGATCGATTTTTTGGACACAAATGCCTGGCCCATTTGAGTCCCTAGACCATCATCATGCCATCGCATGGATAACTTACTTATCCTTGTGCCTCTCGACCGTTATCGTGCCAACAACATCAAAGTGTCAACTCTTGCTTGCCTTTTGGCCCATACCTTAAGACTCAATCACACGGTCGTGCCATAAGCTCCGTTTATGTATCCACGTTAAGGTCGTGCCTTGCAACTCAGTGCCACTTGACCAACTTTGCCTTATGGCCCTTCCTGACTTAAACTCAAAATGACGTAATCCAACTTACTTATACTTTTGTGTCAATGACTCACCAACCAATGCCATACCTCGTGCCATAGCACGGTATCTTCGTTGCAGCCAAATCTTAGGCCTAAACATTGTGTCACAAATCGTGCACACATTCAACTCAACTCATTAATACCGTACAGACAAATCTTGACTCAATCCAAAGGCATGTACGTGGATCATTGCTATTATGCCGACTCATCTATATGAAAGGGTCATTAGCACCACAAGCTATCATGGACTTATAGCTTTGCTATTCGGTGACCCTTTCAGCGCAAGTAGCGAGCCACACTGAAAGTTCTAGAATAACCTGAGCGGTACTCCCAGCTCGGCTATACCGTGTTTCCTTCTAGGCCAGAACGATCATGTGGCCCCAAGTTTGTCGTTTTGAGGAAACTTTTCCTTGTCGACAAGTTGTCCAATGACCATGCAAGACTCGATTCGAGCTACCGTCTTATACAATCATTTTTCTTCTAGTGTTACCATCTTTTCAGTATAATGTTAAAGACTTCTAGTATTTGAGACCGCCTCGACGACCCACGGTCGCGAGTATTCTTCCATATTGTCCTATCATTTCACTCACTCAGGAACGACTATTTGATAGCCCTTTTTCCAAACTCAATTTGAATCAACCGTGGCTCGTACCTTAAAACACTAAGTCCGTAACATCGTGCCGTAAGCCAACTTGTGTTTTGTGCGACACTACCGCCTAATTCATACTCCATATGACGAGCTTTGAGACTGTAGGACTGTGTGGCTATAATCAGTTATAGAAATCGTGGGACCGTGCGTGCTACTACTTCGATAGCCCTAGACATAACCTTTGCCTAACTCCATCGTACGATACAACTTAACCCGTAGGATGAGCAAGGCTATGCCATGCCCTTACACCGTAGAAATGCGCATTCAGATTTGTGGGACCCTTTTTGCTAAGCCAAACATTGGACAATGCATGCTGTATCAAGCATTTTATACGTGCGACGCCTATGACGTATGCTAATTTCAAGTTTTGTGGCAACGTAAACCAACTCTCCTTCTTCTAAGCCGCGGGATAAAGGATCGAGTGTCAATTTGAAAGCACGTCGTGCATGATTCTAAGCCGACTATGGGACCTTTTCCATATTCTACCTCAGTTTGACCTAAGTTGGGATCATTCCCTTAGCTATGTGGATTCGCCTCCTTTATTATAAAGCCTACTTGTGCAATTGAAAACTTTCGTTTTATTAGAGTGAAGGCCAAGCTGAGACAAGTTCACCGAAGCAACCCACCTGAGCGAGGAGTTGCCTCAACCGAGCGGGACTTCGAGCAAGCCATTGCATGGCTAAGTTCGAATGCCGTTGGAGTTTTTATGCCTCCAGTTGAACTGAGCGGGGCGGGGCACTACATTATATACCACTCATAGAAAGTTTTATCATCAAAACTTACTGAGTACACACACTTCGGCTTATCACTTGATTCGATATTCAATGACTCTCGTACACATTCCTCCTGTGCGTTTCTTCAATCCGAGCCATGCTCGTGCTTTGGTCATCTTCCACATCGAACAACTTGTCACGACCCATACCCTGATTAGAGGCACGAGAACGTGGGTACGTCTAGCCTACGCTGCAGTGTTAGCGGTAGAACGCTGTATAGGCCATCAATAACATCTAACATCTAACAACAAAGAAATATAAACTTGTCATCTCCGGGGATGTATAATATAATATTTCAACTATATAATCTCAATCACAAGTCTAAGGAAGATAGAGCACGATATGGAATCAGATAAAAGGAAGAAACTAAATATAAATAGTAGAGTTATCACAACACACAATAGATGTCCAACACAAATAATACATATCCAGATTATAAATAAGTCTCTACTAACAATCGGAATAATTCGATACAAACTGAAAGCTAGAAGTTCTAAGCTAATACTAAGGCGCTCTCTATTGGACTAGATCCTCCTCTGGCTCTTGTGTGCCACCCTCGCAGGCCTCATAGAAAGTGGGGCAATCATCTATATCATCTGTAATATTTGTCAACATATCCAGTCAGGATGGAACGAGCACATCACCTCTAACAGTTCAAAATAATTGACAAGCACTATGAGTATGTAATAATAATAAAATTCTTAACGATCAGGTTATATAGATAATATACATAGAAAATACGAGTGTATAAAGAACATGCAAAATATGAAAACAGTCAGATATAAAATAATGGTAAACCTGCCATGCAAGTATGTAATAGACAACTTCGAGAATTAGTATTTTGACCAGTGATTTAAAATACCAATTTGTCATGTGAATTGCTAGAGGGAGATATCCAGCAAACCATACACCTACGTTTTTGGCCGCTATTATTCCCGCAAGATCAACGGGATAGAAAGGGTATGTTCACATGTCTCCTAGGTATTTGCTCGCCCGACTAATACACATGGAATCCAGGTTCTTTAACACGCATTTCATTATTCGTGATAGATACATTAGTCATGATTTACATTATTCATGATAGTCATGAATGCACGTATCTCCAGTCAAGGAATCCTTAAAATACCAGTCCGTGAGTCCATCGTGTCAGAATCAAGATAGAACACTAGTATAACATGCATCACAGGATATATCAACATAATAAAACTATCAGAGAATGTACTCGCCTGATACCCTGAGCTACTGATATGTATAGATGTCCGAACTATAGTCATAGAGTCCTATTTAGAGCGAAATAGATTATAACGTGTTCAAGGTGTAAATATTGAAGTTTGCAATACAATCTACATGATTCTAGGTCAATCTAGGTCAAAGTCAACTCTAACTAAACTATGGTCAACCTTTGGTGAAACTAAGAGTCAAGTCAACTATCTAGTCATGCTAGGTCAAAGTCAACGCTTGGTCAACTTTGGTCAAACCTTTGGTCAATCTAAGAGTCAAGTCAACTATCTAATCAAGCTAGGTCAAAGTCAACTCTTGGTCAACTTTGGTCAACCTCCAGTTAAATTACGTCAACATCTAGGGTCTTGTCAACTATCTATTCAAACAAGGTTAACTAGGCTATTTCTAGGTCATCTATGGGTTACCTCTACATAGACTAGTATACCACATTATCTTATAATCTATTTATAAGTTTACCTATATACATTTCCATTTTCTATACCAATACTCATGGTAATCCCCAATACCTTGGTAATACTAGGTTATCTCAATCCCAACCTAACATATATGTCACCTTAGACTATAGGACACTATGTACATATATATATAGGTATATCCAATAGAGTATCATATTACCATAGACTATAGCTAATCTATCACCTTAGCTAATAAAGATAGTTATCCAATACTTTTAACTGTATGTAAAACTCATACCTTAGGTCAATAGATAAACTCCTTAAAGACACACACACACACACACACACACACACACACACACACACACACACACACACACACACACACACATATATACATAATATATATATATATATATATATATATATATATATATATATATATATATATATATATATATATATATATATATATATATATATATATATAACCTTCTCTAAGAGTAGGTAAACCCCCAAAACCCACTAAATGGTTATATGGCCTAGAACTTATTGTCCAAAGGGGATACCCCTTGCTGCCTCAAGCATGCTACTGCTGCTACTATAGCTTGCTGCTTTGCCACTGCAATACAAAGCCAAACTATGCTAAGCAAACCTAAGGTCCCCAACACTAACTTACTTAATCACTATTCCACAAAATCTGAACTAACAATAGCTAACTCTCTCAAACATATGCTCACAGCCAAGTGGCCAATGACACCAACTCTCCATCAAGATACTTACACAGATATCTACTCCCACATACCACTTGATACTAACTAATCAATGGGCGGGCATACCAAATTGGGGGGGGGACTGTAATGAAATAAGGCTAAACAAAGTAGAAAACAGTGGCTACAGTATAACCAAACCAAGCCTTCCCATATCTCATGACTGATATCAAAGTCTACATATGGGACATGATACAAAGCCATAAGGAAATCCCACTCCTCATTCAATATATCAGAGAATTCCATCAATAATCATAACTCTGAAACTGGAACCCACAAAACTCAACCCAATACTCTCCTCGAAGGCCTGCACAAGAATTTGTAGGGCCTCACTGATGACTGCAAGGCCAAGAAAACCTTGCCAAGCAAACCCATAGCCCATGGGTCAACTACTACTGCTGTCTTGTATGCAAGGGCAAGTGCCCTGCTCACCACACCACTGCCACTCTCTAAACTCAAATATTTATACTCACACACATTATATACATATAGATAACATGTATATACAAACTTAAAAACTGCAAAATATATGCCTACTCAAAACATATCAACACTTGTTCTTCCTAAAGCCTATCACTCACTGTACACCATAATACATCATCCTACACTACAGTATGTTGCTACCTGTTGTGGCTTTCTTCTAATGCTACCTGGGCAGTGGCCTAATGGCCTGTTGCATGCTCCAAGTCCCCTCCACTCTCTAAACAGTACTTGCTAACTGAAACTAACCTACATAACCTATATATAACTTGTAATCCCATAATAATAGTAAATCTGGGATAAATCTAAACTCAAGTCTATATGTATCAACATATGATACAACCCAGATATCAACAAAACCCAAAGCAAATTAGTTCAATACACAACATAAAACATATCCCAAAATCATCTAAAAACCTATACAACCAAAGCAAGGTTCGATTGTGTGTGTGCATACAAATGTGTCCATCAAGTGTCATGTACCAGTGTCCTACGAACGTGTCCAGATTGTGTCAAGTTGTGTCAAAATAGTGGTGTCAATCTAAGTTTGAAACTGTGCACAGACACTATCTCGTGAACACGTATCATGAGGTGTAGGACACGACGTGTCCAACCAGACACCATGGGGTCATGTCCTAGGGTAGCCTAGGTATAGGTGCACATGTTAGTGCCACTGATCAATGTCCAAGTGGTGTCGTATCCGAGTTTGAGAGGCGTATCAGTGTCCAAATTTTGCGTGTGTGCCGTGTCAGTGTGACCATTGCGAGCTTGAGTGCTCCTCGAATACTCTACTATATCCTTCCAAATTTTGGGAGCATGTTTTTAGATGTTGCCCCCACGTGTCCACCAAAAATGGTGTCCAAATGTGTCGTATCGAATGAGATATCACTCTCGGGTAGCAGGACATGCGCGACAGTGTCGTATCGTGTCCTCGTATCCAAATACTGTGTCCATATCACCCTAAAACCAACTCAGTCAAAATGAAATATAATATACACATTATTAGCTTTCTAAAAATATTTTTTCGCAGAAATCAGAGAATAAAAGTTTCTAAGAGGTATTTTATCAAATACTTTACACAACACTCCGATACTCTTACGATACACACATCAAATGGATTAGATTTGAACCCAAACTCTACCTAGGTCTAGGGGGACCCTAAATGAATGTATCTATAGTGAGAAATCAGGAAACAAAAGGGTTTAGAGATCATTACCTATTAAGAGTTAGAATCTCAATGAAAAACCCTTAAATGAACCCACACCAAATTCCTATGGTCAAATGCTCCCAATCCTTGCTAATTAGCCAATAGAGACCTCCTCTACACTAGGGGAGTGTATTGCAATTGATTTGGTCCAATTTGGAGTTGATTTTGATAAAGGGGGTGAATTTGGGGAAGAACACTATTAGGATTTTGTTTCTAATGAAAGAGGCAAGGAGGGAGGCTAACATGATGTTATATAGGGTGAGGGGGCTTCTCATGGCAGCTACAAAATTCCTCTAGGGTTAGGGTTGAAGTTCAATTGATTTAAAGGCCCCTACAATGTGTAATTGAAGCCTTTCTAGTTAAGGCCCAAGTAAATTAGGGTTTCCAAGCTAAATATCTGCTTAAGCTTAATATCTAGATAATACTAACCTTGTCATCTAGTTGGAAGCTACTAATCAAATATCTAGGCTCATGATCAATATCTAGATTAGGGCAATTCTAGGATTAGACCTAATATATCACTTAGCACATTTTCAATTAATGAAAATTCAAAATAATAATAAATCACAAATGACCGAAATACCCTTAGCCTAAAAAGTGGTAATTAGCTAATCTAATCACATGGTTAGGTCTCCCTGATCATGGTTAGTCTCTAGGCTAAGTTGTTCTAGGGTTTCACTAGAAAGGGATACAATCTCAATACATTAATTTAAATAATATTATAAAATAATCAAAAATTCAATAATTAATCATTAACATGATCAATTTTACAAATGTTCAAAATTATCCTCATTTTAGAAAAGTGGTGGTGACAAATCTACCCCCTTAGAAAAATTTTGTACTTAAAATTTAAGATGGTCGTACTCCATCTAGGTCAAACCCCCATCAATCAAGGTCAAAAAAATTATATTTAATAATATACAAATCATAGTCCTACTGGTCGTGATATCACAGTCTTAGTCAGGGTCACTATACTATCTATTACAGCACAAGCACAAATCAAAAGGTACTATTTAAAACATACAACAAGATGGAAGGACAAAACGAGAATAGGAAGACAAACCTGCTATCACATTACTTGCAGCATCGGCCTCCTCAACCGTCAACACAAAAGTCCTGTCCCTCTAGTGCTGGGCATGATACGGTGCCACAGGTGGCCTATCTCTACCTTCCTGGCCTTGCTCTCCGCCAGATGGGGGTACTTTAGGGCAATCCCTTATCTGGTGCTCGGCTGACCCACAAAACAGACATCTTCAGTCTCTTCCTGTAGATATCCCATGAATGACCAGGCTTCTTACAATAGTTGCAAAGAGAAACCCGATCTCCCTGCCTCTGCTGTTAAACCTGGGCTTTAGATCACTGATGGTACTCCTTCTGAACGTGGGGATGCTTAGCTGGTCCTGCACTACTGCTAGTACACACATGACGTCACCGGCCCTCTTGGGCCTAAGACCGAAGTCCTTCTCAGCAATCTCAGCATCCATCAATATCTGCTCAAAAGTTGTCTCACGACGCCCAGATGTGCTAGAACGAATAGCGTGGTTCAGGCCCCTCCTAAACTTACGGGCCTTCTCCCCCGCATCCTGAACCATGCCTGGGGCGAATTGGCTCAGGCGAAAGAACTCTGCCGCATACTCGTCCACCAACGAGTTCCCCTGGACCAGTCCTACAAACTGGCCCTGCAACACGCTAAGAGCTACATCAGAGAAAAACTTCTCCTTGAATAGCCTTCGGAAGTTCTCTTAGGCCAGCCTTCTAAATGATGCACGAGAGTCCGTGCGGTACCAGGTCAATACGATGTCGAAGAACTGACTAGCTGCATTTGATACCCACAGCGTCCCCGGGATCTCTGCCAACTCCAGGCTCCGTTCCACATCCTCTAGCCAATCATCGGCATAAAAGATGCCATCGGTTCCCTTGAACTGTCGAGGGTACAACTTCTTGAAATCTAACACAGAGCCAGACCTTGCCTACTGCTGCTCCAGGGCTGGAGCACCCAGTGGCAAAACAGTAGCCACCTTCTCGACTGCTGCCAGCGCCAACTGATGAGCATTCTCCATGCTCTGCCTCAAGACCTCTGTATGACGCTACGACGCCTCTACCTGTGCTCGCTGCGACTCTATCATATGCTAGAGAAGAGCGAACATCTGTAAAGTGTCTGTCGGCAGTACAGGTGGAGATGGAAGAGTCTCTGGCACGACGATACTAGGCCTCTGAATTTGCTGAGGAAGACCTCCAGGTGCTGTACTGGATCCAGCTACCTGAGCTCGAGTCACGGTCATCCTGGAGACAAATTCGAACAAAAGATCAGTATGGCACAAGATAAGATATTATCAAGGAAGGACAGTTGAATTTGAAGAATTTGCAATGAATGATTGAAATCAAAAGATTTGGAAGTTTCCTAGGTGTGATTGAGTAACTCTCTATACAGCCTAATCATATATTCTAATAGCAAGCTCGTAGCAGCACTTTAAGTCGGGCACCACTACGAAATTGTACTAGTTGTGACTCTGACCTGTATGGGCCACCACAAAAATGTGTCACGACCCGCACCCTGATTAGGGGCACGAGAACATGGGTACGTCCAGCCTACGCCGCAGTGTCGGTAGTAGAACGTAGTATAGGTCATCTATAACATCTAACATCTAACAACAAGGAAATATAAACCTGTCATCTCCGCACGGAGGTATAATATAATATCTCAACTATATAATCTCAATCACAAGTCGAAGGAAGATAGAGCACAATATGGAATCAGGTAAAAGAAAGAAACTAAATATAAATAGTAGAGTTATCACAACACACAATAGATGTCCAACACAAATAATACATATCCAGAATATAAATAAGTCTCTATTAACAATCGGAACAATCTGATACAAACTGAAAGCTAGAAGTTCTAAGCTAATACTAAGGCACTATCTACTGGACTAGATCCTCCTCTGGCTCCTGTGTGCCACCCTCATAGGCCTCATAGAAAGTGCGGCAATCATCTATATCATTTGTAATTTTTTGTCAACATATCCAGTTAGGATGGAACGAGCACATCACCTCTAACAGTTCAAAGTAATTGACAAGCACTATGATTATGTAATAATAATAAAATTCTTGACGATCAGGTTATAGAGATAATGTACATAGAAAAGACGAGTGTATAAAGAACATGCAAAATATGAAAATAGGCAGGTACATAATAATGGTAAACCTGTCATACAAGGTATGTAATAGACAACTTAGAGAATTAGTATTTTGACCAGTGATTTAAAATACCAATTTGTCATATGAACGGCTAGAGGGAGATATTCAGCAAACCATGCACCTATATGTGTGGTCGCAATTATTCACGCAAAATCAACGGGATAGGAAGTGTATGTTCACATGTCTCCTAGGTATTTCTCCGCCCGACTAATACACACGGAATCCAAGTTCTTCGACACACATTTTATTATTCGTGATAGATGCATTAGTCATGATTTACATTATTCGTGATAGTCATGAAACCACATATCTCCAGTCAAGAAATCCATAAAATACTAAACCGTGAGTCCATCGTGTCAGAATCAAAATAGAACACAAGTATAACATGCATCACAGGATATATCAACATAATAAAACTATCAGAGAATGTACTCGCCTGATACCCTAAGCTACTTATATGTATAGACGTCCGAACTATAGTCACAAAGTCATATTTAGAGCAAAATAGGTTATAATGTGTTCAATGTGTAAAGATTAAAGTTTGTAATACAATCTACATGATTTTAGGTCAATCTAGGTCAAAGTCAACTCTAACTCAACTATGGTCAACCTTTGGTCAAACTAAAAGTCAAGTCAACTATCTAGTCAAGCTAGGTCAAAGTCAACTCTTGGTCAACTTTGGCCAACCTTTGGTCAAACTAAGAGTCAAGTCAACTATCTAGTCAAGCTAGGCCAAAGTCAACACTTGGTCAACTTTGGTCAACCTCCAGTCAATTTAGGTCAACATCTAGGGTCTTGTCAACTATCTATTCAAACAAGGTAAGCTAGGCTATTTCTAGGTCATCTATGGGTTACCTCATCATAGACTAGGATACCACATTATCCTATAATCTATTTATAAGTTTACCTATATACATTTCCATTTTCTATACCAATACTCAAGGTAATCCCCATTACCTTGGTAATACTAGGTTATCTCAATCCCAACCTTCTAGGTTATCTCAATCCCAACCTAACATATATGTTACCTTAGACTATAGGAGACTATATATATATATATATATATATATATATATATATATATATATATATATATATATATATATATATATCCAATAGAGTATCATATTACCATAAACTATAGCTAATCTATCACCTTAGCTAATATAGATAGTTATCTAATACTTTTAGCTATATGTAAAACACATACCTTAGGTCAATAGGTAAACTCCTTAAATATATATATATATATATATATATATATATATATATATATATATATATATATATATATATATATATATAATATATAATATATATATATATATATATATATATATATATATATACATATATAAATATCAAACCTTCTCTAAGAGTAGGTAAACCCCCAAAACCCACTAAATGGCCATATGGCCTAAAATTTATTGTCCAAAGGGGACACCCCTTTGCTGCCTCAAGCATGCTACTGCTGCTACAATAGCTTGCTGCTCTACCACTGCAATGCAAAGCCAAACTATGCCAAGCAAACCCAAGATCCCCAACACTAACTCACTCAATCACTATTCCACAAAATTTGAACTAACAATAGCTAACTCTCAAACATATGCTCATAGCCAAGTGGCCAATCACACCAACTCTCCATCAAGACACTCACACAGATATCAACTCCCACATACCACTTGATACTAACTAATCAAAGGGCTGGCATACCAAATTGAAGGGACGGGGTGACTGAAATGAAATAAGGCTAAACAAAGTAGAAGACACTGGCTACAGTATAACAAAACCAAGCCTTCCCATATCTCATGACTGATATCAAAGTCTACATATGGGACTTGATACAAAGCCAGAAGGAAATCCCACTCCTCACTCAATATATCAGAGAATTCCATCAATAATCATAACTCTGAAATTGGAACCCACAAAACTCAACCCAATACTCTCCTCGAAGGCCTGCACAAGAATTTACAGGGCCTCACTGCTGACTGTAAGGCCAAGACAACCTTGCCAAGCAAACCCATAGCGCATAGGTCAACTACAGCTCCTGTCTTATATACAAGGGCAAGTACCCTGCTCACCACACCACTGCCACTCTCTAAACTCAAATATTTATACTCACACACATTATATACATATAGATAACATGTATGTACAAACTTAGAAACTACAAAATATATGCCTACTCAAAACTTCTCAACACTTGTTCTTCCTAAAGCCTATCACTCACTGTACACCACAATACATCATCCTATACTATGGTATGTTGCTACCTGCTGTGGCTTGCTCCTAATGCTACCTGGGCAGTGGCCAAATGGCCTGTTGCATGCCCCAAGTCCCCTCCACTCTCTAAACACTTGCTAACTGAAACTAACCTATATAACCTATATATAACATGTAATCCCACAATAGCAGTAAATCTGGGATAAATCTCATTTCAAGTCTATATGTATCAACATATGGTACAACCCAGATATCAACAAAACCCAAAGCAAATCAGTTCAATACTCAACATAAAGCATATCCCAAAATCATCTAAAAACCTATACAACTACAGCAAGGGTCGAGTGTGTGTGTGTGCTTGCAAATGTGTCCATCAAGTGCCATGTACCAGTGTCCTACGAACGTATCCAGATTGTGTCGAGTTGTTTCAAAACAGTGGTGTCAATCTTATAGAAGCATGGAAAAGAACAGGAAAATCCATACAGCTCAAAACAGAGGGAGTCTCATGCGGTTAAAAGAATCTCTCAGAGCTTCATGGGGCTCAAGAGTTTTATGCGCCTCAAAAGTTGCCAACATAGCCATGCGGCTCGAGTAAAAACCACGTGGCCTTATGCGGCTCGTCTCTACAGCTGGCCAATAAGCAGCGGCCTCATTTAATGCTCTGACACAACAAGGCAGCTCTGACATAAAGGTGAACTGACAGCTCTGATGTAAAGCTGCAATGATGACTCTGACATAAAGGCGTGCTCCTAGGAAAAAAAAATCTTTATAGATGGCACGATACATCAAATCCCAAAGTCTTCCATACGTCTTTGACACGTGGCCAGCCGCATGCGGTTCAGGTGGAGGCCACCCCCATGCGGCTGCTACTCTCATGCGGCTTGGATCATGGAGGCCATCTTCATGTGGCTCAAATCCTGAGAAGTCACCCCCATGCGGTCGCTACTCTCATACGGCTCGGATCATAGGGACCATCTTCATGTGGCTCAAATGCTGAGAGGCCACGCCCATGCAGTCTTGACACGTGGCCAGCCTTATGCGGTTTAGTTGGAAACCACCCTCATGCGGCTCAGATGTCGGAGGCCACACCTATGCGGTTGCCACCTTCATGTGGTTCAAATCCTGAGAAGCCACCCTCATGCGGCTCTGTCAAGACACTCTGTCCCTGTAGCTCATGGTTAGGACACGTGGCAGAAGATCAGTTCCCTCCGCGTCCCTACGGCTCGCAGCATAATGATGGTTGGACACGTGGCACCAAATCAATCAAGATTTATCCACACAGATGTGTTACTATCAACAAATCCCAACAACCAGATTTAGTACAATCATCATAGTTACCCGGATCAAATCAGATTTATTGCAATCAAACAGATTGAAAACGTGGCAGAAGATCCGAGCTTATCATAACAAATCACGAAGATTCACGGCAATCAACATTAATTGTCCATACGGATTTGGCACAATCAACATTAACTGCCTAGATTTGTTGCGATCAAGATTAACGGCCCAGATTTATTACCAACGAAAGAGGATCATGAAAAATGGTAATTAATCCCCAAACTGCCGACTTTTCAAGGGGCAATCATTGCAAACCCTAATGATCACACCCCACTCCTATAAATAGCAAGGTGCCATTCCCTTGTAAACCCCTGGCTGGATACACAGAGAGAAAAAGGCACGCATAGAAGAGTCTCCCCACACATTCCGAGAGCATTTTTTTCCTCAGAGCCAAGGCTACGTCCGATCGTCCAAGGAGTAAGGCAGAGCTGTCGTCGCTTTTCCGAGTCTCTACCGTCACCCTCCAGAATCAAAAATAAACAATCGTACTTAGATTGCTGTACCTAGGTTTTCATTCCTATACTTTTTTGTACGAGCGAGTTTGTATTGTGAGACTAAGTTCAGTCCTCCTATAAAATTGTTTTGCACTTTTACAATCAATGGTAAATATGATGGCGACTCTGCTGGGGACTAACTTCTCCACGGCTGAGGAGTTGGTGACGCAATCGGACGCAGCCAAACATGGCTCCATTCAACAAATACTGGTCGCCCGGTTCGACCAGCAGGCGTTTGAAGAAATGCTCTCCGACGGAAGCGCTGGCCCGGTCCAGCGGCTAGCCCGCACGAAGAAGGTCCACATGGAGTGGAGGCCCAAATCATTCGCTCCTCCCCAAGCTCTCGAAGAAGTACTCTCTGTTGCCCAAGATGGCGGGAAAAACTCTCATGCGGCCCCACTTCAGGCCACAGAAGACTCTGCTGTCCCCATGTCTGGCAGAGGAAAACACTACGATGTTGGACTTGCAGAGGCAAAGAAAAACTCTGTGCAGTCCAAGAAGAAGTCACATAAGGTCGCCAGCCACATAAAAACTTATGCGGCCATAGAAGCCAGCCGCATGTAGGAGGCTCATGCGGCCAGAACTTCCAGTCGTATGAAAAAGGCTCACGCGGCCACGAATGCCAGCCGCATGCAGACTGCTTATGCGGCCACCGCTCCTAGCCACATATAGAAGGGTCATGTGGTCACACATACAGCCACATATAGACAGCCTACACGGCTACCAAACCTAGTCGCATAACATCTGCTCCATGTGGCTCACGGTCAGTCTTTGACCGTCTCTCAGGCGATCCTGACCCCAGATGCTCTCATTCGGCTGTCTCTGTGGACTCTTCCTACTATGCACTTTCAGGTGCTAGAAAGAAGAAGTCTCGGGCAGCGCGGGCTCGTCGAGCTCAAACAGCTGTCCCAACATCTGACTATCCGGGCGTCTCGCTGACTATTACGCGAGCTCCTGATAAAAAGTTGTATAAAACTATCCATGTCGAGCCCCCGGCGGCCAACGAACGGGATAGTTATCAAGAATCTCCTAACAATGATCAGGAGCAAGTACTCGTACTACCCCCACATCAGGGAGCAAGCAGGATGCCAACACACTCATGTGTTCAGAACTTCCGGGCCCACAAAATGGGTGACTTGTGCAACGTAATTCTAAACAAACGCAAGAAAAGAGACGAAGACTTGGTGTGCAGAGAGTCCTTCTATGGACATCACTATACTCGAGTCATTGTCAACTGCTGCTGCAGCAAGGCGGCCATACAAGAGGACCGATAATCCATCTTCCAACGATTGCAACACCCAAGCTCAGAAGACGAGGCGCTTCTCGTCGCCTCCTGTAATTTTGCTCACAAGATCCCTGGCAGCGGAAGAGGGAAGAAAACAAACGTCTCCAGCCCGAAAATCTCAACCAAGAAACTCCCTTCTAAGCGGTTATCCACGACCGTTACGGGAGGAGTTTTTCAAGGTACTCGCTCAAAAATGAAATCTGCCACACTTGGAGATTCGTCGTCCACATCTCTGGGAGGTGCTGGAGCCGGGAATAGCACTTCTCCAAACATCCACGATAATTCGGTGTTCCAAGAAGATAATCTAGGGAAAACGGTTCCCCCAACAGATGCAACAGATTCTGACGTCCCTGAGGACGTCCACAACTCTCAAGACGAGGCAAGCTCTGAAGCTGGGGGTACCACTCCTTCTGAGTTCAAACCAGAGGAGAACATTCCTACATACCCTGGCGACTTCTCTGTACAGGGGTATGACTCAGAGGGCGCATCCTCCACCGTTCCTTCCATCTCTCCTCATGTAAGGTTGGTGTTCATGACGGACAGCAACCAAGATGGTCCCAGTGATCGCCAACACATCAACACTCTGGAGGCCATACTGCATACCCTGGTCAAGTCCGTAGACGAGATCAAAGCGGCCCTTCCAACTCTGCAAGGAAGAACACTTAGCCAAACAAATACGGGACCCGCGGTCAATGCGGACTCGAACTCTGTCGCACCAAACCCGGGTGATAATCCTCCTAAAATATCGGCCCCCACCGCTGCAAACGAGGCCAAGGAGGCATGAAGAGAGGTACAGGAGCTCCGGGCCATGTTCCATGCCCGAGAAAACTGCCAGGACCTCAAGATACGACAACCGTATCCTGCTGCATGGCGAGATATGCCCTTCCCACCAAGATATAAACCATTCAACATCAATCCATATGATGGAAAGACATCTGCAAGTAGGTACATCACCTACTTCAAAGTCACAACCGACCATCTGCCTCATGACGACGCCATCCTTACACTGTTGTTCATTGGACATTGAAAGGGGTCGCCTTTGACTGGTACCACAACTTGTCGAACAACTGCATCTATTCCATTGCTGGTTTCAAACGTATGTGTAGAAGCATGAAAAATACTAAAGAAAATGGTTTATGCGGCCAGGAAAGATCCATGCGGCTCAGAAAACTCATGCGGTTCATTGAATCATGCGGCACAAGGAGCTATGCGGCCCAAAACATTTCATACGGCTCAGAAGACACGTGGCCTGATAGTGCTCCCCTCCACCCACGCTGCATTAATTGCTATGACGGCTGACCCCTCTAAAAAGTTGACAGTCCTGACACCAAAGGCAGGTAATTATGGCTCTGCCATAATGATGAATCTCTAGGGAATAGGAAAGAAATCTCTGACACAAATCCCCCAAGAAGCCATAAAAATGCCACGTGGCCTTGCCACGTGGGCATTCGTAGGTGGCTCGCTTCTCATGCGGCTCAGAATAAATCCTATTCGGCTCAGGCCATAGGAGCCTCATGCGGCTCGAGCAAAGGACTTCCCATGCAGCTCAGAAGTAAATCCATCCTATGCGGCTCAGGCCATGAAAGCTTCATACGGCTCGAGCGAGGACTTCTCATGCGGTTCAAGAAGATCATATCCATGCGGCCCAGGCGGATATATACCTATGCGGCCCACAAGGATTACTCCTCTGTGGTTAGAGGACTCAAGTAACGGCCACTGCCCATACAGCCCTGACACGTGGGCTCATATTCATATGCGGCTCACATTCATATGTGGCTCAATATTCATGCGGTCCAGATTCCCCCCAGCAGCTCCTAGGATACATGTCCTAAATCGATTAATTCCTCAGATTGGCTGTCATTAAAGATTGGGTCAGATCCCAATAGATCTGGGATACGTGGCAGAAGAATAGATCTAATTTATTCGCAGATATCAGAAGATCAGTATAAGGAAGATTTATTCCAATCAGCATTAATTGCTCATGGGATTTGGTGCAATCTACACCTAATGGCTCAGATTCATCATAATTAAAACGAATGGCCAAGATGGACCAATCTCCAAGCCGTCGCCATCTCCATAAGCTAATCATTGGCAACCCTAATGATCACATCCCACTATTATAAATAGCAAGGTTCCATTCCCTTGTAGAGATATATACAATTTCAGAAAGAAAAATACGTATATACAGAGAGACCCCCCCAATAGTCAAAAAGAAAGAATACACAGAGAGAGAGAGAAGCCAGAAGAGCAACAGAGGAGCAAGAAAAGCATTTCTTCGTCAACGCCTACCACCTTTTCACAGGGAGCCAAGGCTGCATACCGATCGTCCAAGGAGTAAGGCAGGGCTGCCGTCGCCTTCCCGAGCCTCTATCGTCACCCCCCAGAATCTAAAATAAACAATTGTACTTAGACTGCTGTACCTAGGTTTTCGTCCCTAGGCTTTCTTTGTACAAGCGAGTTTGTAACGTGAAGTAAAAGTTCGGTCCTCCGATAATTGTTCTGTTCTTTTATATTTCATGGCAAACACGATGGCGACTCTGCTGGGGACAAACTTCTCCACGGCTGAGGAGTTGGTGACACAATCGGATGCAGCCAAGCTTGGCTCCACTCAACAAAAGATGGTAGCCCGGTTCGACCAACAGGCGTTCGAAAAGATGCTCTCCGACAAGAGCACTGGCCCAGTCCAGAAGCGAACCCACACGAAGAAGGCCCGTAAGGAGTGGAGACCCCGATCCTTCGTTCCTACTGAAGCTCTTGCAGAGACACCCTCTGTTGTTCAAGACGGCGAGTAAGATTCCCCTGCGGCCCCACTTCAGATCGTAGACAACTCTGCTGTCCCCAAGTTTGGCACAAAAAAATACTATAATGCTAGACTTACAGGGGCAAAGAGGAACTCTATGAGATCCGAGCCGCATAAGGGTATCAGCCGCAGGAAGAAATCTCATGCGGCTACATCCTCCAGCCGCATGAAGAAAACTCATGCGGCCATATCTGTCAGCCGCATAGCTTATACGGCTACAGTTGCCAATCACACGGATGAAACTCATGCGGCTATGGGAGTCAACCGCTTGTAGAATACCCATACGGCCATAATGGCCAACCGCATGCGGCCAGCCTGTACGGTCGTGACTCCTAGCCGCACAAAAACAATTCATCCGACGGCAGAAGACAACCGCATGCAGACAGCCTGTACGGTATCCAACCCTAGCCGTATAGCGTCCGTTTCACGCTTCTCTAGATCAGTTTTCGACCGTCTCTCATGCGGTCCTGACCCTGATACTTCTCTGGATGATAAGCCAGACTCTCTGTTATTCAACTTGGACTCCTCCTATTACGCACCCGTAGGTGCTAAAAGGAGGAAGTCTAGGACAGCGCGGACTCATCGGGTCCAGTCAGCTATCCCAACCTCTGACTATCGGGGCGTCCCGTTGACTATCACACGGGCCTCGGATGGGAAGTTGTATGCAACGGCTCGAGTCCAGCCCCCGGCGGCAAATGGACAGAGTGGTTCCTCTGACCTGCGGGAGGCGATCCTCCATAAACGCAAGGAAAGAGAAGGAGTGTTGGCATGCAAAGAGTCCTCGCTTGGACATCGCTGCACCCAAATCATCGTCAATTGCTGCTGCAATAACGCGGTAGTAACGGAAGATCGGCCGTCCGTCTTCCAAAGACTACAACCTCCGAGCTCAGAAGATGAGGCACCCCCTGTTGTCTCCTGCAATTCCGCTCAAAAGGTCCCCACCGAAAGGAAGGAGAAAAAGACAAGCATCTCTAGCCCCAAGATATCAACCACTACAGCTACAAAACTATCGTCTAAACGGTTGTCTTCCACCGGAGTATTCCAACACACCCGTTCAAAGACGAAATCTGCTGCAGTAGAAAATTCATCATCCGCATCGCTGGGGGTTGGGGGTAGCACTCATCCGAACATCCGCAACAATCTGATGTTTCAAGGAGCCGAGACCGAGGAAACGATTCTCCCATCAGGCACGACAGGCACCGATGTCCCCGAGGACACCCGTGATTCTCAAGACGAAGTAAACTCTGAGGCTGGGGGTACTGCTCCCTCCAAGTCCGAACCAGAAGACAATATTCCCATATATCCCGATGACTTCTCGGTACACGGGTACGACTCGGAGGGCACATCCTCCACCGTCCCTTCCATCACTCCTTACGTAAGGACAGTGTTCATGATGGACAGCAATCAAGGTGGTTCCAGTGATCGCCAGCGCATTGACAGTCTCGAAGCCATATTACTTGCTTTGGTTAAATCTGTAGACGATATTAAAGCAGCCCTGCCCACTCTACAAGGAAGAACGCCTGGTCAAACAAGCACGGGCCCCGCGGTCAATATAGATTCAAACTCAGCGGCACCAAACCCGGGCAATAATCCTCCCGAAATAACAGCCCCTACCGCGACAGATGAGACCCGAGAAGTAAAGAGAGAGGTCCAGGAGCTCCGAGCCATGTTCCATGCCCGAGAAAATGCTCAAGATCTCAGAATACGGCAACCATACCCTACTGAATGGAGGGATGTTCCATTCCCACCAAGATATAAGCCGTTCAATATCAACCCGTATGATGGCAAAACCTCGGCAAGTCGGTACATCACTTACTTCGAGATTACCACCGACCATCTGCCCCATGATGATGCCATCCTCACACGGTTATTCATTGGGGCGTTAGAAGGGGTCGTCTTCGATTGGTACCGTAATCTACCGGACAACTGCATCCATTCCTTCCCCGGCTTCAAACGCATGTTCTTGGAGCAATTCTACGAAGTAGGACAGGACGTCACTATGTCCACGCTCATGGACGTCGTCCAAGGGGAGAAAGAGTTGACAAGAAACTACATCGAGTGGTTCCGCCAGACCGCCATGAAGCTGCCCTCCGGAAATCCAGATTCCTCTTTGATTGAGATCTGCCAAAAGAGACTGCTTTCTACGATCAGTCTCTGGATGGGCGAAAGTCAATTCAAAGACTGGAAGGCATTCATCATCAGCGCCACAAGCGTCGAAGAACGACTAAAGAAGGCTCACCAACTGGGGTTACACATCTCGGAAGGAGAAAATAAGGGCGAGCATCCCAACAACAATAATGGGGGTAACCCCTCCAACAATCGGGATAGTAAGGAAAAGCAGGCTATGGTGGCTGACACAGCACAGAAGCTCGAGTCACAACCAGCAGACAAACAATGGCCGTAAATCGATTACTCCTTCGAAGATGGCCACGTCAAGCCTATCTTGGACATGCTCATACAAGGGGGTAGAATTCAGCTTCCTCCACCAAGACGGGAGCCTCGGCCGGCTGATCTGGAGAACCCAAAGTTCTGCCATTATCACCGTTATGTACACTATGCTACACACGACTGCTACCAACTAAAAAGGTACATCCAAAGCCTCATCGATTCGAACGCTCTGGCCATCGACTTCGAAGAGGTAACCGTAGCAGCCAATATGGTGTCCGTACAATTCGGCAGCTTCCCTCCGACGGAAACTCAAGACGGGGTGATCCCCGTCCCTCTGGCAACAATAGAGATTACCAATCTTCCCCCTCCCCGAGATCAGGCTGCCGGTCTAGTACCTCTCACCACCTCACGAGGGGAGGTCATGTGGGTCCATCCAGACTTGGTATCAGAAGTAACTCGGCCCACACCATCTCCCACCAACAAAAGAAAGAGTAGAAAAATCAGGACCTGCCACACAATCTCAGCAGACAACGAGGAAGCTACAGCCGTCGTCACGCGGTCCGGAGCGCAATCCTAACCTGTGGTTGACAATCCAACCGAAAATCATCAACCCACTATAACTGATGCTCTGGGACCGGCTCAGCCTTCGACAACCGACAAGCCTAGGCCGAAGGAGACTCGCTTCGACAAATCCCTCCGAAAGGACGCAGCCCAAGGGCTAGAGAGGCCCTATAACTTTGACATCTTAGCACAATTGGCTAACACTCTGGCCAAATTGTCACTATACGAACTCCTAAGGCTCTCCAAGGACGTTCGTATTGCATTGAGCGAAGCACTCCAAAATGCCGATGCCTATCTCGCTCAATCCAACCTCACCGGGGAAGACTCACCCGTGGATCTCCAAGACAGTGCCTGCACGGGAGCAATGCCCAACATCATCTTCACTCCGCAGGACATACTCATCAAAACCAACTTACATGATCTCCCGCTATACTACACAGGATACATCGGCGACGTAAAGGTGGATAGGATGCACATTGATCCTGGTTCTTCCATAAGCATCATCCCGAAGGGTCTGCTACATCATCTCCGTATCCCAATGCATCGCCTGACACCTACAAGCACCGCCATCAGCGGTTTCAATTCGGGCAGGAGCTACCCTATTGGAAAGATTCGTCTGAAGTATCAAATTGGCGACCTCCAATCCGAAGTCACCTGCTACGTCATAGATGCAGACACTTCTTACAACATCCTCTTGGGGTGCCCATGGATACACGATTATATGATCGTGCCTTCCACGCTACACCAGTGCTTCAAATACGTCGACAAATACGGCTTCGTAAAGACAGAATTTGCTGATATCGATCCCTTCAAAGGGGTCGAATCCTACTACTCAGACTCCTGCCTATACGAAAAGTCGAAGAGGCACCTTGATGAAGGAGACGCATAAGCTCATACTGAGACAGCCACGGGATCAGAAGGACCCCTGACGATCCACCTCCAAGCTCGTAAACCGGGCAAGTCCGTACCCCTCACCGCCACTCTGCGGAAGGACGCGATCAGCCTCTCGGCGCAAGAGGAGCAGATGATAATCCGGCTGCCAAGGTCCGGCCAAGTGCCGAGACCCACAACGGAGCCACTAACAATCAGGTTACCAAGAGTCAGCCAACCACAAGCAGGAAAGCTCAACCCCTCGGACAGGCCCATGACGATACGCCTTCCCAGGAAGGGTCGTCACCCCAATGCAAGGTCTGATACTTCCAGCGAACCAGCCACTCCTCGCTCCACATCAAATGCCAAACTGGGGATCGCTAGTCTGCCAACAACTCCCCGCTCTGCGCCATCAACTGAACCACTGGCAATCAATCTTCGTAGGACGTCCTCTCAGTCTTCGTTCACACAGGGGGTAGCCGAAGAGGAACCGGAGCTAGCCAAGTATATGGCTACCCACACCAATGTCCCCTCCGTTGATGATGTAATCCCTCTAGAAAAGATACCTTATTTCATCAATAAAGGGTTATCTTTGAACTACACCGAGCTCAATAAGCTATGTACAATGTATGCTATGGAACACGGTATAGGCGCTCACCTACACACACAGGTGACAAATATGTACAATGCGATCCAGCTTACTCCAGTAGAAGACGCTTACCGAATATTCGAAGGAGGAGATCATCCGATCATCTTCGGCTGGACAAACAACCCGTATCCCCGCACCATAGAAGAAGTCGACCTCGGGTCAGATGCCGGAAGACTGCCTCTGTATCTCTATAGCCCTCAATCCAAATATCTCATGCAAAAACAGAGGTATGATCTAGAGGCGACGCCAGGGTTGAACTACGGCAACGGGCGATGATTACCTTTGAAGCCGCCAGTCCCGGCAGGCAAACCACGGAACTACTATAACAAAACTCGATGCGGGTTAGGGTATGTAACGCCTACTACGACCCCTGAGAGTTCAGATGAAAAATGCGACTGGCAGTCACGTTCAACCGGATCACCAACTTTCGACTCAGATACCAGCATCGGAGATGTGTTCAGACAAGTCATATCAGTCAATATGGCGTTCGTCGACGCTTACGAGGAAGACGAAGACATCCCCGAAATCCTCGAGCTAGAGCCATGGGCCCAGCAATTAGATGCGTAATAGGAAAAGTGGTTCGAACTGAGAGAACCTCCTACTGAAGATGAGGTCATACAAGTGGATCTCGGCAGCGAATCTTCTCCAAAATCGATCTTCATCAGTAAAAGCCTAACCGACGAAGAACGGGAGTCGCTGTTAGAACTTGTCAGAGAGTACATTGATGTGTTCGCCTGGAGCTATGAAGACATGCCAGGGTTAAATCCTGACATCGCTCTTCACAAACTCAATATTTGACCAGATGTAAAGCCAGTCAAGCAACAACAGCGACGCTTCCGCCCAGGCATCATGGACGCGATCGAAGTTGAAGTCAACAAACTGATAGCCAGCGGCTTCATTCGTGAGGAGCAACATCCCGATTGGGTCGCCAATATAGTACCCGTCCTCAAGAAGAATGGGAAGATTCGAATCTGTATCGACTTTCGTAACCTGAACGAGGCATTCCCCAAAGATGAATTCCCTCTTCCTATCACAGACATCATGATCAACAATACCTGCGGCTTCGAACGCATGTCATTCATGGATGGCTTCTCGGGGTACAACCAAATCAAAATGTCTCCTGACGACGAAAAGCATACATCATTCCGAACACCGATTGGCACGTACTGGTACACAGTCATGCCTTTCGGTTTAAAGAATGTTGGCGCCACATATTAGAGAGCCATGAGCATCATCTTTAGAGACCACTTACGCAAGACGGTAGAGTGCTATGTTGACGATATAGCCGTCAAGAGCCGTAGCAAGGAAGACCATCTGCAGGATCTAAGGACGGTATTCGACCTAATGCGAACGCATAATTTGAAAATAAACCCTACGAAGTCCTTTCTGGGCGTATCCAGCGGGAAGTTCTTAGGCTTCATCATCACTGCAAAGGGTATCCATGTAGACCCTGAAAAGACAAAAGCAATCATGGAGATGGGTCCTCCGAGAAATCTCCGCGAACTCAGAGGCCTTCAAGGAAGGTTAGCTTACATCAGAAGGTTCATTTCCAACCTCTCCGGACGATGCCGACCATTCACGCACCTCATGAAGAAAGGAGTCTCATTCGTATGGGACGAAGAATGCCAGCGCACTTTCGACAGCATCAAAGAATATTTGTCAAATCCTCCGGTCTTGGTGGCCCCAGTCCCTAGAAAACCATTCCTGCTCTATGTACGAGCAATGGAACACTCCTTCGGTGCCCAGCTGGCACAAAACAACGATGCAGGCCACGAACAAGCCATATACTATCTCAGCCGAATGATGGTGGGACCCGAGCACCGATACACCGCGGTTGAGAAGGAATGCCTCGCTTTGGTGTTTGCCATTCAGAAGATGCGGTACTATATCACCGGACAAACGATACATGTGATCTCACGGGTCAACCCCCTCAGAGTCCTCATGATCAAACCAGGGGCACTTAGCTCTCGACTCGCTACATGGGCAATATTGCTATCCCCTTATCATATAATCTTTGTCCCACAAAAGGCAGTCAAAGGTCAAGCCCTGGCAGACTTTTTAGCAGCCCACCCAGGCTCGAAGTCCTCCAGAATATACGAAGAGATCCCAAACGAGGTCGCCAACTCGCCTGCAACCTCTCATGAGGCTATATGGTGAATGTTCTTTGACGGTGCTTCAAGGACCGGACCTAAAGGCAATATAGTCGTCGGAGTCGGGGTAGTGCTGGTCTCCCCTTCCGGATTGGTGATCAATCGCGCCTATACCCTCACAGAACCCTGCTCTGACAATGTGGCCGAGTACAACGCTCTGGTCATTGGCCTCCAACTTGCAAGAGAGCTGGGGGTAGAATACCTTGAAGCATACGGCGATTCTCAACTAATCGTCAATCAGATCCGGGGTTCGTACGAAGTCCGTCACGAAGATATGATCCCTTATCACCAAATAGCGATCGATATCATCTCGTCATTTGAGGGGTTCTTCATCGAACACGTCCCCAGACTTCGAAACATCGAAGCAGATGCCTTAGCCGGTCTTGCCGCTTCCCTAGCAGTTCCGAATTATGACCGCCAATCAGTGGAAGTGATAGGCCATGAACTGGTCTGTCCTAAAAACAATGTATAATTCGTGGCAAGTTATTCCGCACAGACGATCGATGACGCCCCAGATTGGAGACAACCATTCATCTACTTCGTCGTCTACGACATCCTGCCCGAAAACCCAAAGGAAGCTACTTCCATCAGAAGGCGTTCTCTCAGATTCTTCTACGATACAGAGACAAAGATGTTGTATCGCCGCTCTTACGATGGATTATTACTTCGGTGTCTGTCAAACACAGAAGCCAAAGAAGTAGTACGAGAAGCTCATGACGGTGTCTACAGGGCCCACCAACCCGACCCAAAACTACAAGATCGTCTTCGCCGAATGGGCTACTATTGGCCCATAATGGTGGCAGATGCGATCGATTATGCTAGAAAGTGCAAAGCTTGCCAAGTCCATGCGGACTTCATTCATCAACCATCCAAATTTCTACATCCGACGATGGCGTCATGGCCATTCGAAGCATGGGGAATGGATATCATTGGTCCAATCACCCTACCTTCCTTTCGAGGACATCGCTTCATACTTGCGATCACTGATTACTTCTCCAAGTGGGCAGAAGCTGTCCCACTCGCTGAAGTCAAAACTTCGAACGTGATCAGCTTCCTTAAGCATCACGTCATCTACCGCTTTAGACTGTCCCGAAGGATCATCCATGATAATGGCCCACAGTTTGTAAGCCGCGCATTCTATCGGTTTTGCGATAAATACCGTATTCAGAATATCGCTTCGACGTCGTACAACCCAACAGCAAACGGGTTAGCAGAGGCGTTCAACAAAATGATCATCAAACTCCTCAAGAAGTTCGTCTCCTCCAACAAGCGCGACTGGAACGAGAAGCTTGGTGAATGCTTATGGGCTTATCGTACCACAGTTCGAACAGCCACCGGGAATACACCATTCTTCCTGGTGTACGGGAGTGAAGCGGTTCTTCCGTTAGAAACTCAAATACCCTCACTCCGTGTCGCCCTTACTTATCAATTGACAACGGATGACAACTACCGACGTCGACTGCAAGAGTTAGAGGCCTTAGATGAAAAGCGCCTCCTAGCTCAGCAAAGGATCGAGCTATACCAAGCACGTATCTCAGGAGCCTTCAACAAGAAGGTTAAAATCAGAACATTCCGAGTGGGTGATCTTGTTCTGGCAGTCCGGAGGCCGATGGTCATGACTCACAAGACCGCCGACAAGTTCCAGCCAAAGTGGGAAGGTCCGTTCATCATAGAGACATTATTCTCTAACGGTGCTTACCGCCACGCAAAACAAAATGGAGACTTGCTCATGCTGCCCGTCAACGACAAGTTCCTGAAGAAATACTATGTTTAAACAACATTTTCCATATTTTCGAGTCACGTACCCGCTGGTACCACTGAACTCGCTCCACAAATTTCCAGATTCGCGAGTCATGTATCCGCTGATACCACTGAACTCACCCTCATAGTTTTCCAGATTCTCGAGTCATGTATCCGCTGATACCCCTGAACTCACCCTCATAGTTTTCCAGATTCTCGAGTCATGTATCCGCTGATACCCCTGAACTCACCCTCATAGTTTTCCAAATTCTCGAGTTATGCATCCGCTGGTACCACTGAACTCACTCCATGAACTGTCAGATTTCCGAGTCACGTACCCGCTGGTACCACTGAACTCACACTCACCATATTCTAAATTTCCGAGTCACGTACCTGCGTGTACCGCTGAACTCATGCCCTTCTTCCATAAAGATATCCTAAACTTCCAAGTCATGTACCTGCTGGTACCTCTGAACTTACACTTTGATTCCAACATTGTCGAGTTATGTACCCATCGGTACCCCTGAACTTACATCCTGGTCACTCTTTTGAAAGAAAGTCATGTATAACCATACCGCTGAACTTTCTTCCTACAAGAGATCCTCCCTCATGATCTAATACCTGCACTCCCAGTGCACAATAAAGGTAACGGGTCCACAAACTTCCAAGACGGCTATGTCCTCATTACCTCTGAGTCGTCCCACTTTTGCCAAAAACAAATCACCCCCCACGTAGAACTTCCATGTCCTTATTACCTCTGAGTTGTTCTATGTACCCTCCTTCATTGAGCCCACTCCTGTCTTGTCCTTATTACCTCTGAATGGGAAGGCTCCGTCGAAGAAACCTTCATACTTGCCATGTCCTTATTACCTCTGAGAAAGTATGATGATCCCCTTTCGACCTATTATCTGTACCCACAACCGGAGTACGCCAAGGGTAATAGGTCCACAAATGTCTTCTGTTGACCAACAATATCCTCCGTCGAGTTCACTCCTACCACGTTCTCATTACCTCTGAGTAGGAAGACTCCACGTTTAAAAAACCTTCCCACTTGCCATGTCCTCGTCACCTCTGAGCAAGTATGTCGGTTCTCCTTTATCCTATTATCCGTGCCCTAAAACCAGGGTGCGCCAAGGATAATAGGCCCACAAATATCCTTAGCAAAATTTCTCAGCATAAATCTATCACCTCATCAGGCCCCGGGAGCCCAGCTGCTCTACGGCATTCCTTTTTTCTCAATACCCAGAGCACCCATGACCACTTCGCTATGGCTGCTTCAGGTACCCTGATCAAAACTTGTTACCTCTGCCTAAAACCAAGGTACGCCATGGGTAACAGGTCCACAAATATATCTCTTATACGGGGTAAACATCACCACAATATCACAGGTGCAGCAAGCAATACAAATAAAGGGTAGAATTGAAAGTACTCTTTATTTAAAGGGAGAAAAAAGCATTACATACTTTCGGGATCATGTCCTCTTCAGAAAGAAAGAAAACAAAAACAAAACAAGAAGGAAAAGTCGACTACATTTCAGCATCACTCAATTCTAGGAGGCGATTTCTTACTGAGGTGGTCCTCCGTTTAATCCGTTGCCGAGCACGACGCTCGGCCTCCTGGAATAAATGCTCCTTATTGTCCAAACCTAAGAACGCTTGACAGTCATCTTCCAATTTCTTCAAGGCAGTCTCCAGGTCAGTCGAAGCTTGAGTAACCCTGTCAGCCTCCTGAACAATCAGTCCCCTGTCATTACGGGTAGTCTCGAGTTCAGACTCCAAGAAAGCCAACTTCTTCTTAAGCGCAAGGATCTGCTCCCGTGTCTCAGTAATCTCACGAGAGATAGACTCCTCCCGAGCCACAACATTTTTAGTCGCATAACTCAGTTGATCATACCGATCAGCTAAGTCACTGAGATCCTTCAGCACGCCCGGTCTCGTCTTATCTCGAGCCGCTCTGGTCCTCTCTATAACAGCAATAAGGGAAACTCGCTCCTCGTTTATAATAGCAGGCAGATCAGCCTGCCGCAATGCCCGAAGCTCGGACACCAGCTGATCAACCTCCAGCAATTTTGCCTCCAGAAGCGAAGCCATCCCTGCATCATCAGGAAGATCCCTAAGGATGTTTATTTGACCATGGGCACATTGTCTGGCTAAGGTAAAAGAGGTCCCTCTGTCTACAGCGGCCTCGATTCCCCTCTTCAAATGACGATGAAAACTGGAAACCACGTCCTGCAACGCGTCGTCCAAAGCCTCAGCAGAGGAGGGCGTCAGGGGAAGCCGAAGTGGCAACGTCGGAGGAGTAATGCTAGAGGTCGCCATCGAGGGAACAGATTCAGAGAAGAAAGATGCATGGATAGCGGCCAACTTGTCTTCCGCTACCCGGAGAGCTTGGATGCTTGGCAGGGAAGAGAGTTCGACTCTCGAAGCCATCGGAGTAGAGGATGATGCAAGGACCATCGTTCTCTGCCCCGATGGCCTCGAGAATTGCCCCACTAAACTCGGGCCCCCAGAAGGCCCATCAAGACGATTCGGACAGTGAGGGGGTACACCTCTGTCCACCGATGCCCCTTCGGTTGGGGTTGCCTCAGCAACGTCCATCCTTGGTACTGGAGGAACAGGACCTGAATGCCCAGAATAATAATCAATCGACGTAACCCGAAGGACATGATGATAGAGCAGATAGGCTTCCTCATGGGTTAAGATTCGGCTAATCTTACCAGGGGAAGGGCATAAAGGCCGTGGCTCATCCACAACTGGCATAGTCCCCTCATCCGCGATCCCCGAGTTAAACTCAGTCACGTCCCCTGCACCCGTCACCTCGAGGGAGGGTACAGATTGATCTGCGTTCTCTCGAATAGGAGCAGGCTCAGGGGAGTCCCCGTCACCCTGGGTCGCCGCCTCGACATCCTGAAACTCTTCTTCTTCTTCTCCCGACACCTAAAAGAGGGAACGAAGACGGTCAGGATCGAAACTCAAAGAAAAGAAGGGGGAAGGGATCAAGAGCAGTTTTGTTACCTCTGACGCAGGGTTGACTTCTTCTCCACCCTCTTTTATGGCCAGCGGACGGTGCCTTGTCGCAACCAACTTCCGGGATCGAGAAACACGGCCTATAGGAGAGACTTGCCTGCTACGTTTCGGAGTAGGACCAGGCGCAACAAAAGACTGATCCCTCAGCACCTCATCTGATAAAACATGCGACTGATCTACCTCTGCGCCTACCACTGGAAGGATAGAGTCATCTTCATCACACTGGTTGCCTTCTCCACCCTCAGCAGCGAAATCTAAATCTGGCACTTCGGCTCTAACCTTTCTTTTCTTGGCCCCTTGAGAACCTTCCTCCAGACCGGTGCCAACAATAAAATTGGTACCCGGGTTAAAACCAACTGGGGGCTTATTCGCCATGACATGATATAGAGCTGCCATGTACAAGATCTCCACTGACTCTTTAATGGCAGGGACCGAGAAAATGGTGCGAGTATGGAACGAATCATAATATTGCCAAGCTCTGATACCATCAAGAAGACTACCCTCATAACCCAGATAAGGACTGGGGCTGTCCAGACAAAGTTGGCTGTATCCAAACTGTCGGGCAAACCTACTAGGCAGATAAGGCTCCAGAAAAATAGCATTGCGGTTACGGTACACTAGATGTGCAAGACGAATGTTACGTAACCATAATAGCATCTGGCCATCCAGAAGCTGAGGGGGCGCAATACCGTCAATATGTACAGCCTCTATGTCCCTGGCAGTAAAGCGAGGGACGGATACGAAGATATGATACTTATCTGCTCTAGCCAATGCCATCCGGCAAGTCCGCATGGTTTCACACTCCCAAGGCTCGTCACGATAGCGGAAGATAAATGCGTCATCATCAGTCACACCGTCTTCAGAGCCCGGCCTCATCAAAGATGGGTAATGTATCAGCAGCTACCCCATCAAATAGTGATAAGGCAACTCAATTCGTTCAAAATCCTTGGTCACGTCGCGAGCAATGATTTTGGATGTGAAGGTACGAAGGCCACGGTGTATGCTGCATACCATGGCCGGGAGGAGAGCTAGCCTGATTCGTAAATCTAACTTCACAGTCGGAAGGATGAAGTTACAACTAATTCTCTTAATAGAACCGGCTCCTCCCGAGACTACACAGTTTCGTAGCCAGATTATCAAAAATCCTGCCAAAAGTGCTTTCTCAGACAGCTACTGAGTATCCTGGTAAAAGTAATCGAAAGTATCAGTTTCGTGGCCACTCCCTTAGCCGACGATACCGAGTCCTCAACCGCTTCCCGAGATCGAGGGCGACGAGAGGTAACTCTACCTAAGGCATCTGTCGAGAAGAGATAGTGCACCCAATCTCTGGTGAAGGGAGCATTCCCTTCCAGGTTACTATCCTTTCGAGTCATCTGATAACATGTGCTATAATGGCACAAGATCTCCTGGTAAAGGGTCGCAAAGCCAGGATACCGCCGTTCCAGATCTTCGAGTTCCTCATTAGTGGGAGTATACGCTTCAAACGCTTCGTCCCCCCAAGGAAGCTTGGAGACCGCGTACATCTCATGGAGCGCGAGTCCCATCTCCTCCACAGGTGTGTAAAAGGTCCCCGTACGGCAATTATATATTTCCAGCAGTGACATAAACAGCTTCTTGTTTATGGACAAGCCATGACTGGTACCTCGGATAGCATGGTACAGGCCAATCTCGCACAAAAAGGCCTCATACTTCTGCAAGATCCAAATAGACAAATTGATCCACGAAGGAACAGAGTGCACCCAACCAGGGAATGTCAACCGACCTACGGGATAGGAGCCTTTCCGAGCAAGCTGATTTATAAAAGTATCGGCGGTAGAGAATGAGAAATTAGGGCCTGCCACATTCAAGAAAGAACCTGGGACCAACCCCGTCACAGAACAACTAGTGTGCACTTTGCCGGCGATCACAGACTTCATATGGTTATTATAATAGATGTTCCCCACAAATATCCCACCTCTGGTAGGGCTTAAAGTCTCCCCCATCATCCGATCTAACGGGAGCATATTAAACCAAGATAGTGGGAAGTGTCGCTCCATTTGAGGGATGCGAATCGCTATCCCGTTAGAAACAAAGTTCCAGTCCTCCAACACCTCCAGGACATGATCGTTCTCCACGGTCAAGGCGTCTCCAAAAAAGAATGCAGGCTTCAAATACTCCCCTTCAAATTTCTCGGAGTTCATCATAGCGTCAAGGAAGTGAAAAGACTGATTCTTGATGGCATTCAATCTAACCGTAGGCTCATCACTCGGAAACTGGTCAGCCATATACTGGACAATATGGTCATACCTATAGCCGAGAGCGGCTTGAGCGCTACCCACCAAGAGTTCTCCAGCGGCATTAACCGGCAGGTTCACTGAAGAACAAACAGAGAAAAGTAAGTTAAACGGAGAGATAAAACAAGAGAGAGCCGATTGGGTGTTCTCAAACCCCATGCGGCTCAAGAAGACATCCATGCAGCCCCATGAGACTCTCAGAAATCTCATGCGGCTCCGTACAATAAAAGGTCTATGCAGTTTAGCGTCACCTATGTGGCTTCGCCAGCAAGGTACGCATACAGACGCGGTAGTTCTTTTATGCGGCTCGCAGCTCAGCCATAGGGCAAACATGCGATTCACAAAGGCTCGTACATAAAGTATGCAACGTAACCATGGCGGTTGGGGTTCTTTAACTCATGCATTGCCCTTACCAGTTATGGGGGAGTGAACGTCAGGATGAACATCAGGTACGGCGACGGACGGAGTAGCAACCGCAGCCGAGGTGGAAGTGGAGGCCGCCTTCTTGCCCTTTACTGCCACGGTCTTCTTGGGAGCCATAAACTATCAAAAGAGGAGAAGAGCGATCGAGATAGGAAAGGTATGAGGAAGAAGAAGGAAAACAAAGAAGCCTTCTCTCTCTTCAAACTCTTCCTATTTATAGGAAGACGGGAGAAAGAGGATACGTGGGCCAATGACCGACTCATGAAGAGCGCAACCGACTCCTTGGGTTTCGTCTCCAAGATTCACCCAAGACGTCAAATTCGAAAGATTTAATGAGCTGACTCTTGGGATTCCCTCCTACAAAGACGGCGCTGAAACAAATTTGAGGCAATTAAAGACCGGCACACGTGGCAAGCAGCTATGCGGCTGAACAGTCTCCTGCAGCTAAGTCACTTATGCGGCTGAATAATTCATGCGGCCGAGACTTCTATGCGGTCAGAATTCTATATGCGGCTAGAGGAACCTGGCCATGCTTCTTATTCAAAGTATTTCAATTTTACAAATTGAAAACTTTGAAGGGGGTCCTGTAGAAGCATGGAAAATACTAAAGAAAATGGTTCATGCGGCCAGGAAAGATCCATGCGGCTCAGAAAACTCATGCGGTTTATTGAATCATGCGGCACAAGGAGCTATGCGGCCCAAAGTATTTCATGCGTCTCAGAAGACACGTGGCCTGATAGTGCTCCCCTCCACCAACGTTGCATTAATTGCTATGACGGCTGACCCCTCTAAAAAGTTGACAGCCCTGACACCAAAGGCAGGTAATTATGGCTCTGCCATAATGATGAATCTCTAGGAAAGAGGAAAGAAATCTCTGACACAAATCTCCCGAGAAGCCATAAAAATGCTACGTGGCCTTGCCACGTGGGCATTCGTAGGCGGCTCGCTTCTCATTCGGCTCAGAATAAATCCTATGCGGCTCAGGCCATAGGAGCCTCATGCGGCTCGAGCAAAGGACTTCCCGTGCGGCTCAGAAGTAAATCCATCCTATACGGCTCAAGCCATGAAAGCTTCATGCGGCTCGAGCGAGGACTTCTCATGCGGTTCAAGAAGATCATATCTATGCGGCCCAGGCAGATATATACCTATACGGCCCACAAGGATTACTCCTCTGTGGTTAGAGGACTGAAGTAAAGGCCACTGCCCACACAGCCCTGACACGTGGGCTCATATTCATATGCGGCTCACTATTCATGCGGTCCAGATTCCCCTCAGCAGCTCCTAGGACACGTGTCTTAAACCGATTAATTCCTTAGATTGGCTGCCATTAAAGATTGGGTCAGATCCCAATAGATCTGGGACACGTGGCAGAAGAATAGATCTGATTTATTCGCAGATATCAGAAGATCAGTATAAGGAAGATTTATTCCAATCAACATTAATTGCTCATGGGATTTGGTGCAATCTACACCTAATGGCTCAGATTTATCATAATTAAAACGAATGGCCAAGATGGACCAATCTCCAAGCCGCCGCCATCTCCATAAGCTAATCATTGGCAACCCTAATGATCACATCCCACTATTATAAGTAGCAAGGTGCCATTCCCTTGTAGAGATATATACAATTTCTGAGAGAAAAATACGTATATACAGAGAGACCCCCCCCTAATAGTCAAAAAGAAAGAATACACAGGGAGAGAGAAGCCAGAAGAGCAACAGAGGAGCAAGAAGAGCATTTCTTCGTCAACGCCTACCACCTTTTCACAGGGAGCCAAGGCTGCATATCGATCGTCCAAGGAGTAAGGCGGGGCTGCCGTCGCCTTCCCGAGCCTCTATCGTCACCCCCAGAATCTAAAATAAATAATTGTACTTAGACTGCTGTACCTAGGTTTTCGTCCCTAGGCTTTCTTTGTACAAGCGAGTTTGTAACATGAATTAAAAGTTCGGTCCTCTGATAATTGTTCTGTTCTTTTATATTTTATGGCAAACAGTATGTTTCTGGAGATGTTCTATGAAGTAGGATAAGACGTAACAATGTCCACCCTCATGGACATTGTTCAGGGAGAAAAGGAGCTGACAAGGAACTATATCGAACGGTTTCGTCAAACCACGATGAAGTTGCCTTCCGATAACCCTGATTCCTCCTTAATTAAAATTTGCCAAAAGAGGCTGCTTCACACAATCAGCCTCTGGATGGGCGAAAGTCAATTTAAGGATTAGAAGACGTTCATCATCAGTGCCACTAGCACAGAAGACAAGTTGAGGAAAGCTCGCCAACTGGGATTGCACATATCGGAAGGAGAGGACAAGGGCAAATACCCTAACACCAACACCAACAATGGTGGTAACCCCTCCAATAATCGAGACAACAAGGGCAAACAAGCTTTGGTGGCCGACACAGCCCCGAAGCCTGAACCGAAGCCGATAGAGAAGTAGTGGCCTCAGATGACCTATTCCTTCGAGGATGACCATGTCAAGCCCATCTTGGATATGCTCATACAAGGAGGTCGAATTCAGCTCCCTCCTCTAAGGCGTGAACCTCATCCTGCAGAAATGGAGAGCCCCAAGTACTGCCACTACCATCGCTATGTTCACCATGCTACACAAGACTGCTACCAACTGAAGCGATACATCCAGCATCTCATCGACTCTAAGGCCTTTGCCATTGATTTCGAAGAGGTGACCGTAGCAGCCAACATAGTGTCAGTATAATTCGGTAGCTTTCCTCCGACAAAGACTCAAGATAGAGTAGTGCCCGTCCCCAGAGCAAGGATGGAGGTCTCTAACCTTCCACCTCTCCGAGACCAGGCTGTTGGTCTAGTGCCCCTTACCACATCACGAGGGGAGGACATGTGGGTCCATCCGAACCTGGTACCTGAAGTAACTCAGTCCGTACCTTCCTCCACCAGCAAGAAGGGTAGGAAAGTCAAATCATGCCGTACAATCTCGACGGAGGTCGAGGAAGCTACGGCTATCGTCACCCGGTCGGGTGCATAATCCCAACCTACACCGGGTAACTCGGCCGAAGATCATCAGCCGACAGCTGCTGATGCTCCAGGACCTTCGCAGCCTTCGACGACCGACAAGCCTAGGCCGAAGGAGACTCGCTTTGACAAGCCGCTCCGAAGAGAGATGCCTCATTGGCTGGAGAGGCCCTACAACTTCGATATCTTAGCACAATTAGCTAACACACCGACCAAATTGTCGTTATACGAACTCCTGAGACTCTCTAAAGATGTTCGCGTCGTACTGAGCGAGACACACCAAAATACCGACGTATATCTGGCTCAGTCCAATCTCACTGGGAAAAGCTCGCCTGCAGATCACCAGGACAGCGCTTGCACAGGCATAATGCCCAACATCGTCTTCACTCCGTAGGATATGCTTATCAAGACCAACCTGCAAGATCGCCCTCTGTATTATACCCGGTACATTGACGATATCAAGGTAGATCGGATGCATATTGATCCCAGTTCTTCCATGAGCATCATTCCAAAGAGCTTGCTACACTATCTGCACATCCCAATGCATCGCCTGATGCCGACAAGCACCGCCATTAGCGGTTTTAATTCAGGCAGAAGCTATCCGATCGAAAAGATTCGCTTGAAGTACCAAATCGGCGACCTTCAGTCAGAAGTGACCTGTTATATAATAGATACGGATACTTCCTATAATATTCTCCTGGGGCATCCTTGGATACACGATTACATGATCGTGCCTTCCACACTATACCAGTGCTTTAAGTACGTCGATAAGTACGTCTTCGTGAGGAAAAAATTTGCTGACATCGATCCCTTTAAAGGGGTCGAGTCCTACTACTCAGATTCATGCTTGTACGAGAAGTCAAAAAAGCACCTTGCCGAAGGAGATACTCAAGCTCAAACTGAGGTGACAGCTGGATCAGAAGAACCACTGACAATCTACCTCCAAGTCCGTAAACCTGGCAGAACTGCACCCCTTACAGCCACTATACGTAAGGACGCAATCAGCCTCTTTGCACAGGAGGAGCAGATGATAATCCGACTGCCAAGGTCTGGCCAAGCGCCAAGACCCACGACAGTGCCACTGACAATCAGGCTGCCCAGAGCTAGCCAGCAACAAATAGAAGAGCTCAATCCCTCTGTCAAGCCGATAATGATTCGTCTTTCCTGAATGAATCGGCAGCCGAGCGCTAAGACGGGGACTGCTAGCCAGCCAACAACTCTTCGTCCCATACCGAGCACCAAACTGGGGGTGGCTAGTACGCCAACGACTCCACGTTCTGCTCTACCTATGGAGCCCCTAATGATTAAGCTGCCCAAGTCATCCTCTCAGTCTCCATTTACACAGGGAGTGGCTGAAGAAGAGTCAGAACTGGCCAAGTATGTGGCTGCTCACACCGATGTTCCATCCGCATATGATGTAATCCTACTGGAAAAGATACCTTATTTCATCAATAAAGGGCTATCTTTGAACTATCTCGAGCTTAATAAGCTTTGTACAATGTATGCTATAGAACACGGTATAGGCACCCACCTACACACACAAGTGACAAATGTCTACACCGTAAACCAACTTACCCTAGTGGAAGACGCTTACCGCATAATTGAGGGAAAGGATCATCCAATCATCTTCGGCCGGAAGAATGATCCATAACCCTTCAGGATAGAAGAAGTTGATCTCGAACCCGACACCGGGAGACTGCCCCTTTATCTGTATAGTTCTCGATCCAAGTACCTCATGAAAAAATAGGGGTATGATCTGGAAACTACACCAGGCTTGAACTACGGCACAGGACGGCGGTTACCCTTACAATTGTCGGTCTCGGCTGGAAAACTATGAGACTATTACAACAAAACCAGATGTGGGCTAGGTTATGTTACACCGACAATGACCCCTGAAAGCTCAGACGAGGAATGCGACTGGTATTCACACTCAACCGGATCACCCACTTTCGATTCGGATGTCAGCATTGGGGACATGCTCAGGCAAGTCTGGTCCGTCAATATGGCATGTGCCGACGCCTACGAAGAAGATAAAGACATTCCTGAACTTCTTGAGTTAGAGCCGTGGGCACAACAACTAGATGCACAATGAGAGAAGCGGTTCAAACAAAGAAAGCCTCCTACCGAGGATGAGGTCGTGCAAGTTGATCTCGGTAATGAGTCCTCTCCAAAGCCCATCTTCGTCAGCAAGAATATAACAGACGAAGAGCGAGAATCGCTACTGCAACTCGTCAGAGAATACATCAACGTGTTCGCCTGGAGCTACGAAGACATGCCAGGACTGAACCCCGAAGTTGTACTTCACAAGCTCAATATTTGTCCGGACGCAAAACCGGTCAAGCAACAGCAACAACGGTTCTGCCCCGACATTATGAACGCCATTGAAGCTGAGGTCAACAAACTGATAACCAGCGGCTTCATCCGTGAGAAACAGCATCCAGACTGTGTTGCCAATATAGTACCAGTTCTCAAGAAGAATGGAAAAATACGAATCTGTATCAACTTTCGTAATCTAAATGAAGCATGTCCTAAGGATGAATTCCCCCTCCCTATCACAGACATCATGATTGAAAACACCTGCGGTGTAACACCCAGTTTTCAAAATAAGGGTAAATTTGAATTTTTGTATTTTAAATCATTAAAATATTAGATTTTAGTCAGGTTATGATATTTGGTGATTTTTAGTTATTTTAAAACTATTTAATTGAGTAAAATGTGAAATTGTTGTTTTGCTAGTGTAACTTTAGTCATGCATGACCTAGAAGACTAATCATGACCTAGGAGACCTAATCATGTGTTTAGGATTACAAATTTCTACTTTTTAGCCTAAGGGTATTTTGGTCATTTTGACACTTTTGTGAAATTGTAAATTATATGAATTAAATATGTGTTAGTTAAATTATTTGAGACTTGACCTAGAAGTTAGCCTAATCTAGATGTTAATCATGACCCTAGAGACTAAGTTAGAGGGTTTCATTAAGTAATCAAATTAGGGTAATATCTAGATATTTGTTAGAGAGATATTTTAGGCTAAAGGTTAAAGAAGGCTACTTTAGTTATGAGCCATTAGATTGCCTTGAAATTGTTGGAGAAGCCTTAGCCACTCATCCTAAACCCTAACCCTAACCTAATGGCAGCCATCACACATTCCGTCCCTCTATAAATACAACCCATTAATCATTTGCATCATTTTTAATTCATTTTAATTGCCTCTTTTAGTGTTCTTCCCCAATTCCTCCCCAAATATCCAAATCAACTCCAAATTGAGCCAAATTTCTTGCATTGGAATCCCCTACTGTTGAGGATGATAAAGGAAGCTAGCTAGCAAGGTTACACAAGCATTTGGCACCCCCAAGTGAAGAGGACACCCCCCTATTCTAGGCTTTTTATTGAGTTTTCACTCAATAGGTAAAATGCCTCTAAACCTATTAATATTGTGTTTTCTTTTCATGAATGCATGCATCTAGGTACCAGGGACCTATAGGCCATGTTTGGTAGGAACTAGGTTTGATTTGGTGTCCGTATCGGACACGTATCTAGGTTTTAATTCAAGTGTTTGGTGAAATGCCACTTAGGAATAAAAGTTAGTGTATTGCAAAACTAATTACATTTTTGGGTAGCCCTAGACTCGTAGGACACAAAACCATCTGGCTGAGCACGAAACTGTGTCATGTCCGTGTCCAAATTGGACACGAACACGCTGTGCGCACCCACACACACTGTCCTGCTACCTCGTGTCCAGTTCTTACTGGACACGACACGAGACACGACCAATTTTGGTCAGCACCTAGGGGCAATGACTGACACTATGCCCACAAAATTTGGGGTGGTGTCGTGTCGTGTCAAGGGAGAAAACACGCGCGTACTATTTTTGCACAGACTGTACACAGGCAAAAATCTTCCACTGATACGTGTGTCATGTCACGTCCAGACACGTTTTGGATGCATGGCGACACATGGGATAGCTAGACCTATACCTAGTCTAGGTGTGGACACGAACACGTGGTATCTTGTGTCCTGTGTCGTGTCCACGGGTCACTGTCCTCACCGTACGAGCCTGTGCACAACAGGGTTTCTGAACTTGTGTTTGTTTGTATTGGACACTTCGTGTCCACTCTAGTAGACACGAATGATGCACCTAGACACGAAATCACATGGGGAACATTCCCATATGACTGTTGTTTAATTTCTTTTGGTTTAAGTAGGGTTTTCGAACTTGGGTTTTTGGTATCAGTGTTTTCCAGTTTTTGTTTGAAATGAACTGTCAGTTAGTAATGAATCCCTGAGATTTAAATATTGTAAATTGAATGTTGTTAACTAATTTGATTCCTGAATTTGAAATATTAATGTCCATGGTGATTGAGTGATGAGTTGGTTATTATTTTGATGTGAGAATGGGATATTCGAATGGGAATGAACTGACAAAACCTGAGTTTAAATCCAATGAGAACTGATTTTTCATATGTTCTAAACTGAGATTCAGTAATCAGAATAACTGAGATTTACCTTTGTTTGTAAAAACCTGAGTTTGATTGATATGTTGAACCTGAAATATGGGGATTTAGGTGTTTAACTGAGATTAAATTGTTTAAATACAATTCTTACATGTTATGAATGCATTGACAGGTTGTGTAGATAACTGAGATTCATTTGAGTTATTTTGTTCGAATTTGATTTTGGGGTGTTAAAATGAATTTGGGTTTTGATGTTTAAAACTAAGTTTTGGGATTGAATTTAAAAACTGAAATGTGTATAAACTGGAATTTAGATGGGTTCAATATAGAAATCTGAGACCATGCATACACTCACATATACTCATATACACCTGTGTACACACACCCTCCTATCACTGTTAACATCCTACACCCACACATGTAAATTCTGAGATCCCCTTTTCACTGTCTTCCTGAAATTACACATGAGACACACACCATTCACACACACACATGTAAACCCCTTTAACCCTCTCTCTATCTCTCTATGTATAAATACATCTAAATATATATGTATGTATGCATATATGAACCTATGTAAAATATATATGTAGGTATACATATATGAACCTATGTAAATATATATGTATGTATGCATATATGAATGTATGTAAATATGTATGTATATATATATATATATATATATATATATATATATATATATATATATATATATATATATATATATTTATATATATATATATAAAAATATATATATATATATATATATATATATTTTATATAAAATATATATATATATATATATATATATATATAAAAAAAAAAATATATATATATATATATATATATATATATATATATATATACTCCTATAGGCTAGATACTATCAATAGGCAAGTTTAGCTTCATGAGTATAGGTTGAATAAGTTGTATTATATTTGTTTGGAGTTGAAAATGGTTTTAGATTTTGTATCCTATAGGTATGTTATAGGGTATGATATAGATGCAAGTTAGTTTATGGAATAGCATGCTTATATAAGTATATTAGCTATGGGTTCCTAGGATACTAGGAAGAGGATACCATGGTATCCTAGGGTTGATTGTAATGGACAAGTTTGACCAATATTGACTTGTTGACTTAGTTAACTAGGTAGTTGACCATAGATAGTTGACTTGACTCTTAGTTGACTGAAAATCGACTATAGTTGACCAAAAGTCAACATTAAGTCTCTATATGACCAATTGACCTAAGTTGACTAGAGTCTGACTAGTTTGACTAGAGTTGACCTAAAATCCAAAAAGTTTGACCTAGTTTGACCTAGACAGTTGACCAGGTTTGACTTAGAGTTGACTTTGACCTAGATTGACCTAGAAATCATGTAGATTGCATTGTAAACTTCATTTATCTTGTTTTAAACACATTATAATCCATACTGCTTTATTTAGGACATTGTGACTCTGGTACAGACATCTGATATTACATTACTCTTTTCAGAGTAGCAGGCGAGTACATTCTCTGATAGTTCTTTCATTTACTCGTTAATTACTGTACTTCAGTTCTAGTTAGTTCTATTTGATTCTTGTTACAAACACGTATTGTTATTACTGAATCCATATATGCGACACACATACTTACTCGTCTTACCTCTATTATTCGAATCATCATATGAATCACCATACGAATCACTATTCGTATCATCCTATTCGTATCTTCATATGCTGGTTGGACTTATATTCGTCTTATGTGTTGGATTACGGATTCATTTATATTAGACTGGGCGGGGAAATACTGATTAGACATGTAGACATATCCCCCTATTCGAATTACCCCTCTGTGAATGATATTCGAACGATAGCCATCCCTCATCTGATCAGTGAGTGGTGTGCCGTATTACCTACAGCCGTTTACATATCGATCTCGGTATTTTAAAACACACTTGGAGAATTTATTCGAATCATTGTTTGACTACTATTCGAATTGTTATTCGTATCACCTTATTCGAATCACCTTACTAGAACAATGATTAGAATCACATTCGACTCATCTTGTATTAGACTCACATTGGGATTATACTTGACTCATATTATACCATCTGGACTTATTATGTTACTTTAGTTCAGCTAAATTTATTTCACAGTCTTCATTGCCATCATTCTTCTCTTGTTTTACTTACCTTACTTTTCTTGTATCTTAACTGTTTCTCTATACCATCACCTGTACACAAACTACCATGTTCATCAATAAAACTGTCTATAACTGTTTTATAGTTCTCTGTCATTTACTTGGAATTTCTTGATGAATTGTACTCGTTCTTGTCCTGACTGGACCTGTTGAAAATATTACAGGTGATTGCCCTGAGAACATTTGCCCTACTTGCCTTGGAGCAGAAGATGGCTTAGCTACCTTTGGCCCCGACACTCAGAAGTGATCGGGAGACTAGCTAGTAGACTTGGTTTAGTTTTTATGTTTCAGAACTTGAATTGTAATAACTTGAGATTCAAGTTTGTATTTGAGTTTGTTTGAGATATTATTATTTAGTACTTTATAAATGTTGTTATCTAGTTTTTAGTTATAAACTTCTGTGTTATCTTATCGTGCTTAGACTGTGATTGAGATTTCATTATATCTATACTTGTCCTCCATTCGGAGTTGAGATATTGACAAGTATATTATATAATTGCGTGAGTTGTTGATTACTGCCGACACTGCGGCATAGGCTGGACGTACCCACTTCTCGTGCCCTTACTATACGATGCGGGTCGTGACATATTTTTAGTGGTGGCCCATGCAGGTCGAGTTTATGTAGTGGTATTCAAACTAGAGTATCACTACAGCCTGCGATAGGATTTGAGAGATAGATTTAAACGGAGAGGTACTCAATCATAGTTAAAAAATTCTGCTTTAAATCATGCCATCTACATATCTTACTGATTTGCCTTCTTTGAAATAAACTGTCCTCCTTTGATATATCGATTCCTGCTCAGTATTGACTTCCATGTTCGATCTGTTTTCAGGATGGTGGAGACACGATCACATCACTCTGGTACAGCAATTGCTGTAGAGGGGACTGCCACCTCTTAGCCAGTTCAGCAGGGTCAGGAGGCTGCAGCTGCTGCTATCTCTGCTCATATTGGGACTTCAACAGCAGCAGTAGGGGGTATGCCTCCACCAGCTGGAAGGCAGGACCCAGTCATCCCAGAGATGTAGTTCCAACAGCCGTCACCTACAGGACACGTGGATGTGGCACAGATGTTCGCTTACTTCCAGCAGTTTATGGACCGACAGCAGGCCCAACAGGACAGGGACATGGAGTTGGCCTTACGACAGTCGCAGCTCGACCAGTGGTTCAGCAGCCGAGGACACCGGGGATAGAGCAGTTCCAGAAGATGAGCCCCAGAGACTTCCTGGGGACGGAGGGGATTCTATATGCTGATGAGTGGATCGAGCATATAGAGGAGATCTTCCGTCTGGCCCGAATACCGACAGATCTCCAGATAGAGGCAGCAGCTAGTCGGATGTGAGATCATGCTCGCACCTGGTATCAGTCAGACCCCAGGGTGGGGGTAGCTGGACAGACCTGGGAGGAGTTGAAGGGCTTCTTCAAGAAGAGGTTCTTCCCAGATTCAGCGCTCAGAGCCTTGGAGTCGCAGTTCGAGAGCTTAGTTCAGGAGAGCCTATCAGTGGAGGAGTACGCTGGGGAGTTCGGCCGCCTCGGCAGATTCGTAGAGGGCTTGAACGAGACGGCGAAGGCCCAGAGGTTTCAGAAGGGACTGGTCAAGGAAGTCAAGTCCTTGACCAAGGGCAATATGGATGCCCCTTTTGAGAAGATTTTGACGGGAGCCTTATTGGCTGAGGATGACCTTGTGCTTAGGCTCAAGAGGGGGCGAGATCCAGTTGGGGGCAGCAGCAGCGGAGGCCAGGCCAAGAGGCCTCACGTACAGTTTCAGCAGGCGCAGCATCAGCCTAGAGGACAGGACTGCAAGGTGTAGACTTGTGCTTACTGCAAGAGGGCAGGGCACGTTTGAAAGACTTGTTATATGAGGCAGAAGGTTTGTCTGTTCTGTGGATCCGCTGCTCATCAGGTTAGGGATTGCCCTACTGTACCAATACCTGGCGGAGCACCAGGTCAGAGAGAGGGAGTTAGGCCACCTGTAGCACAGCGCCATGCCCAGAGGGGTGGAGCTTTTGCTATGGCAGTCGAGGAGACTGACGCTGCAAGTGACGGGTTAGTAGGTTTGACCTTCTTATTCTTCCTCCCCACTTTCATGTGTGATTTCCATTAGTACCTGCCAGGATATGATTGTGATATGCTAGATAGCGTAGTTACCCTGTTCGAGACTGTGGAATCACGACCAGTAGGACAGAGTTTTGTATATTATCTTGACCTTGTTTGATTTGGGGGTTTGACCTAGCAGGAGTACGATCATCTTAATTTCGAGGACGAAATTCTTCTAAGGAGGGTAGACTTGTAACACCCAGTTTTTAAAATAAGGGTAAATTTGAACTTTTGTATTTTAAATCATTAAAATATTAGATTTTAGTCATATTATGATTTTTGGTAATTTTTAGTTATTTTAAAACTATTTAATTGAGTGAAATGTGAAATTGGTGTTTTGCTAGTGTAACTTTAGTCATGCATGACCTAGAAGACTAATCATGACCAAGGAGACCTAATCATGTATTTAGGATTACAAATTTCTACTTTTTAGCCTAAGGGTATTTTGGTTATTTTGACACTTTTGTGAAATTGTAAATTATATGAATTAAATATGTGTTAGTTAAATTATTTGAGACTTGACCTAGAAGTTAGCCTAATCTAGATGTTAATCATGACCCTAGAGACTAAGTTAGAGGGTTTCATTAAGTAATCAAATTAGGGTAATATCTAGATATTTGTTAGAGAGATATTTTAGGCTAAATGTTAAAGAAGGCTACTTTAGTTATGAGCCATTAGATTGCCTTGAAATTGTTGGAGAAGCCTTAGCCACTCATCCTAAACCCTAATCCTAACCTAATGGCAGCTATCACACATTCCCTCCCTCTATAAATACAACCCATTAATCATTTGTATCATTTTTAATTCATTTTAATTGCCTCTTTTAGTGTTCTTCCCCAATTCCTCCCCAAATATCCAAATCAACTACAAATTGAGCAAAATTTCTTGCATTGGAATCCCCTACTGTTGAGGATGCTGAGGGAAGCTAGCTAGCAAGGTTACACAAGCATTTGGCACCCCCAAGTGAAGAGGACACCCCCCTATTCTAGGCTTTTTATTGAGTTTTCACTCAATAGGTAAAATGCCTCTAAACCTATTAATATTGTGTTTTCTTTTCATGAATGCATGCATCTAGGTACCAGGGACCTATAGGCCAAGTTTGGTAGGAACTAGGTTTGATTTGGTGTCCGTATCGGACACGTATCTAAGTTTTAATTCAAGTGTTTGGTGAAATGCCAGTTAGGAATAAAAGTTAGTGTATTACAAAACTAATTAAATTTTTGGGTAGCCCTAGACTCGTAGGACATGAAACCATCTGATTGAGCACGAAACTGTGTCGTGTCCGTATCCAAATTGGACACAAACACGCTGTGCGCATCCACACACACTGTCCTGCTACCTCGTGTCCAGTTCTCACTGGACACGATACGAGACACGACCAATTTTGGCCAGCACCTAGGGGCAATGACTGACACTGTGGCCACAAAATTTGGGGTGGTGTCGTGTCGGGTCGAGGGAGAAAATATGCGCGTACTGTTTTTGCACAGACTGTACACAGGCAGAAATCCTCCACTGATACGTGTGTCGTGTCGCGTCCAGACACGTTTTGGATGCATGGCGACACATGGGATAGCAAGACCTATACCTAGTCTAGGTGTGGACACGAACACGTGGTGTCTTGTGTCCTGTGTCGTGTCCACGGGTCACTGTCCTTACCACACGAGCCTGTGCACAACAGGGTTTCTGAACTTGTGTTTATTTGTATTGGACACTTCGTGTCCACTCTAGTGGACACGAATGACACACCTAGACATGAAATCACATGGGGAATATTCCCATATGACTGTTGTTTAATTTCTTTTGGTTTAAGTAGTGTTTTCGAACTTGGGTTTTAGGTATCAGTGTTTTCCAGTTTTTGTTTGAAATGAACTGTCAGTTAGTAATGAATCCCTGAGATTTAAATGTTGTAAATTGAATGTTGTTAACTAATTTGATTCCTGAATTTGAAATATTAATGTCCATGGTGATTGAGTGATGAGTTGGTTATTATTTTGATGTGAGAATGGGATATTCGAATGGGAATGAACTGACAAAACCTGAGTTTAAATCCAATGAGAACTAATTTTTCATATGTTCTAAACTGAGATTCAGTTATCAGAATAACTGAGATTTACCTTTGTTTGTAAAAACCTGAGTTTGATTGATATGTTAAACCTGAAATATGGGGATTTAGGTGTTTAACTGAGATTAAATTGTTTAAATACAATTTTATATGTTATGAATGCATTGACAGGTTGTGTAGATAACTGGGATTCATTTGAGTTATTTTGTTCGAATTTGATTTTGGGGTGTTAAAATGAATTTGGGTTTTGATGTTTAAAACTGAGTTTTGGGATTGTATTCAAAAACTGAAATGTGTATAAACTGGAATTTAGATGTGTTCAATATAGAAATCTGAGACCATGCATACACTCACATATACTCCTATACACCTGTGTACACACACCTTCCTATCACTGTTAACATCCTACACCCACACATGTAAATTCTGAGATCCCCTTTTCACTGTCTTCCTGAAATTACACATGAGACACACACCATTCACACACACACATGTAAACCCCTTTAACCCTCTCTCTATCTCTCTATGTATAAATACATCTAAATATATATGTATGTATGCATATATGAACCTACGTAAAATATATATGTATGTATGCATATATGAACCTATGTAAATATATATGTATGTATGCATATATGAATGTATATATATATATATATATATATATATATATATATATATATATATATATATATATATATATATATACTCCTATAGGCTAGATTCTATCAATAGGCAAGTTTAGCTTCATGAGTATAGGTTGAATATGTTGTATTATATTTGTTTGGAGTTGAAAATGGTTTTAGATTTAGTATCCTATAGGTATGTTATAGGGTATGGTATAGATGCAAGTTAGTTTATGGAATAGCATGCTTATATAAGTATATTAGCTATGGGTTCCTAGGATACTAGGAAGAGGATACCATGGTATCCTAGGGTTAATTGTAATGGACAAGTTTGACCAATATTGACTTGTTGACTTAGTTAACTAGGTAGTTGACCATAAATAGTTGACTTGACTCTTAGTTGACTGAAAATCGAATAGAGTTGACCAAAAGTCAACATTAAGTCTCTATATGACCAATTGACCTAAGTTGACTAGAGTCTGACTAGTTTGACTAGAGTTGACCCAAAATCCTAAAAGTTTGACCTAGTTTGACCTAGACAGTTGACCAGGTTTAACTTATAGTTGACTTTGACCTAGATTGACCTAAAAATTATGTAGATTGCATTGTAAACTTCATTTACCTTGTTTTAAACACATTATAATCCATACTGCTTTATTTAGGACATTGTAACTCTGGCGCAGACATCTGATATTATATTACTCTTTTCAGATTAGCAGGCGAGTACATTCTCTGATAGTTCTTTTATTTACTTGTCAATTACTGTACTTCAGTTCTAGTTAGTTCTATTTGATTCTTGTTACAAACACGTATTGTTATTACTGAATCCATGTATGTGACACACATACTTACTCGTCATACCTCTATTATTCGAATCATCATACGAATCACCATACGAATCACTATTCGAATCTCCCTATTCGTATCTTCATATGCTGGTTGGACTTGTATTCGTCTTATGTGTTGGATTATGGATTCATTTGTATTAGACTGGGTGGGGAAATACTGATTAGACATGTAGACATATCCTTCTATTCGAATCACCCCTCTGTAAACGATATTCGAATGATAGCCATCCCTCATCTGATCAGTGAGTGGTGTGCCGTATTACCTACAGCCGTTTATATGTCGATTTCGGTATTTTAAAACACACTTGGAGAATTTATTCGAATCATTGTTTGACTACTATTCGAATCACTATTCGTATCACCTTATTCGAATCACCTTATTAGAACAATGATTAGAATCACATTTGACTCATCTTGTATTAGACTCACATTGGGATTACACTTGACTCATATTATACCATCTGGACTTATTATGTTACTTTAGTTCAGCTAGATTTATTTTACAGTCTTTATTGCCATCATTTTTCTCTTGTTTTACTTACCTTACTTTCCTTGTATCTTAACTGTTTCTCTATACCATCACCTGTATACAAACTACCATGTTCATCAATAAAACTGTCTATAACTGCTTTATAGTTCTCTGTCATTTACTTGGAAATTCTTGATAAATTGTACTCGTTTCTGTCCTGACTGGACCTATTGAAAATATTACAGATGATTGCCCTGAGGACATTTGCCCTACTTGCCTTGGAGCAGGAGATGGCTTAGCTACCTTCGGCCCCGACACTCAGGAGTGATCGAGAGACTAGCTAGTAGACTTGATTTAGTTTTCATGTTTTAGAACTTGAATTGTAATAACTTGAGATTCGAGTTTGTATTTGAGTTTGTTTGAGATATTATTATTTAGTAGTTTATAAATATTGTTATTTAGTTTTCAGTTATAAACTTCTGTGTTATCTTATCGTGCTTAGACTGTGATTGAGATTTCATTATATCTATACTTGTCCTCCGTTCGAAGTTGAGATATTGACAAGTACATTATATAACTGCGTGAGTTGTTGATTACATAGTAACCTAGGACAGCGTTCTACCGCCGACACTGCAGCGTAGGCTGGACGTACCCACTTCTCGTGCCCTTACTCTAGGGTGCGGGTCGTGACATGCGGCTTCGAGCGTATGTCATTCATGGATGGTTTCTCGGGGTACAACCCAATCAAGATGTTCCCTGATGACGAAAAGCATACGTCATTCCGAACACCAATTGCCACATACTGCTACACAGTCATGCCTTTCGGTTTAAAGAATGCCGACACTACCTATCAATGAGCTATGAGCGTCATCTTTAGAGACCACTTGCGCAAGACAGTAGAATTCTACGTCGACGACATCGCCGTCAAGAGCCGCTCTAAAGAAGATCATCTGCATGATCTAAGGACGGTGTTCGACCTAATGCGAGCGCACAATTTGAAAATGAATCCCACAAAATCCTTCTTGGGCGTATCCAGCGAAAAGTTCTTGGATTTTATCATTACTTCTCAAGGTATCCACATAGATCCCGAAAAGACGAAGGCAATCATAGAGATGGGTCCCCCAAGAAATCTCCGTGAACTCCGAGGTCTTCAAGGGAGACTGGCCTACATCAGGAGGTTTATCTCTAACCTCTCCGGACGATGTCAGCCATTCACCCACCTCATGAAGAAGGGCGTTTCATTCGTATGGGATGAAGAATACCAGCGCACCTTCGACAATATCAAAGAATATCTAACGAACCCTCCAGTCTTGGTGGCCCCGGTTGCTGGAAAACCATTCCTGCTCTATGTGCGAGCAATGGAGCATTCTTTCGGTGCTTTACTAGCACAAAACAATGATGCAGGACATGAGCAGGCTATATATTACCTCAGTCGAATGATGATGGGGGTGCAACATCGATACACTGCCGTGGAGAAAGAGTTCCTTGCTCTGGTTTTCGCCATTCAGAAGATGCGACACTACGTCACGGGACAAACCATTCATGTCGTATCAAAAGTCAACCCCCTCAGGGTCCTCATGACTAAGCCAGGTGCACTCAGCTCTCGCCTCGCTACCTGGAAGATATTACTGTCTCCCTACCACATGATATTCGTCCCGCAGAAGGCTGTTAAAGGTCAAGCTCGGGCAGACTTTTTAGTAGCTCATCCAGCTACGGAGTCAACCAGAATAGACGAAGAGATTCCAGATGAGGTCGCCAATTCAAATGTGGCCTCTCATGATATCGTATGGCAAATGTTCTTCGACGGCGCTTCCAGAACGGGGCCCAAGGGCAACATCGTCGCTGGAGTCGGAGTGATGCTGATTTCTTCCTCCGGGCTGGTGATCAATCGGGCTTACTCCCTCACGGAGCCCTGTCCGAACAATGTAGCAGAGTACAATGCTTTGGTCATTGGCCTCCGTCTTGCGAAGGAGCTGAGGGTAGAGCACCTTGAAGTATACGACGATTCGCAGCTAATCGTTAACCAGATCCGCGGCTCATACGAAGTGCATCATGAAGACATGATCCCCTATCACCAAATAGCGATCGACATCATCTTATCCTTGGAAGGGTTCTTCATAGAACACGTTTCCAGGCTCCAGAATATTGAAGCCAATGCCCTAGCAGGCCTTGCCGCTTCCTTAGCAGTTTTGAATCATGTTCACCACTTGGTTTACATAATAGGCCATGAATTGGTCTGTCCCAAGGACAATGTTCAATGTGTCGAGAGTTACTCCGCTCTGACAGCCGATGAAGCACCAGACTGGAGACAACCATTCATCAACTTCGTAGTCTACGACATCCTGCCAGAAAATCCAAGGGAAGCCACTTCTATCAGAAGGCATTCCCTCAGATTCTTCTATGATACGGAGACAAAAATGCTATATCGACGATCATACAATGGATTACTGCTTCGATGTCTGTCAAATACAGAAGCCAAAGAAGTCGTGCGTGAAGCTCATGATGGCATCTGTGGGGCCCATCAGCCTGGCCCGAAACTACAAGACCGCCTTCGCCGAATGGGCTACTACTGGCCCATGATGGTTGCAGATGCGATAGACTATACAAGAAAGTGCAAAGCCTGTCAATTCTATACAGATTTCATCCACCAGCCATCCGAGTTTCTACATCAGACGGTGGCATCCTGGCCATTCGAAGTATGGAGAATGGACATCATTGGTCCAATCACTCTGCCTTCGTCCCGAGGACATCGCTTCATACTCGCAATCACAGATTACTTCTCCAAATGGGCGCAGGCTATTCCGCTGGCAAAAGTCAAGACTTCAAACGTGATCAGCTTCCTCAAGCATCACGTTATTTACCGCTATAGACTGCCCCGAAGGATCATCCACGACAATGGTCCGCAGTTCGCAAGCCACACCTTCTATCGATTTTATGACAAATATCGAATCCAGAATATTGCCTCAACACCGTACAATCCGGCAGCGAATGGGTTGGCAGAGGCATTTAATAAAACTATAATCAAGCTGCTCAAGAAGTTCGTATCATCAAACAAACGCGACTAGAATGAAAAGCTCAGCGAATGCTTATGGGCGTACCGTACTACAGTACGGACGGCCATCGGGAATACACCATTCTTTCTGGTATATGGGAGTGAGGCAGTTCTTCCATTGGAGACTCAAATCCCCTCACTCTGCGTTCCTCTCACCTATCGATTGACGACAGATGATAATCACCATCGCCGACTACAAGAGTTGGAGGCCCAGATAAGAATTGCCTGTTAGCTCAACAACGAATCGAGCTGTACCGAGTGCATATCTCCGGAGCCTTCAACAAGAAGGTTAAAATCAGAACATTCTAAGTAGGAGATCTCGTTCTGGCATTTCGTAGGCCGATGGTTATGACTCACAAAACCGCCGGCAAGTTCTAGCCAAAGTGGGAAGGCCCGTTCATCATTGAGGCTATATTCTCCAATGGAGCTTACCGTCTCACAAAACAAAACGAAGACTTGCTCATGTTGCCCATCAACGGCAAGTTCCTAAAGAAGTATTACGTCTGAAACGACATCCTCCAAATCTCCCAGGGTGTTGATTTATGTACCCTCTGGTACCGCTGAACCTACATTCTGACTCCAAATATCCTAGATTGTTGAGTTATGTACCCTCTGGTACCGCTGAACCTACATTCTGACTCCAAATATCCCATATTGTTGAGTTATGTACCCTCTGGTACCGTTAAACTTATATTCTGATCCCAAATCTCCCAGATTGTCGAGTTATGTACCTGCGGGTACCGTTGAACTTACACTCTGGTCACTACATATGAATCTATATCGTGTCTTTTAGGTAGTAAGTCATGTATAATTATACCTCTAAACTTTCTTCCTAAAAGAGCTCCCTCCATATGATCAAATACCCGCACTTTCAGTGCACATAAAGGGTAACAGATCTATAAATGCTCCGAAACAACCACGTCGATGTTACCTCTGAGTTGTTTTCACTTCCATAAAAAACAAACCGCCCCTCACATAGAACTTCCACGTCCTCATTACCTCTGAGTTGTTCTATATACCCTTCATGGAGCCCATTCCTATCATGTCCTCATTACCTCTGAGTGGGAAGGCTCCATCGAAGAAACCCTCATATTTACCATGTCCTTATTACCTCTGAGTAAGTATGTTAGTTTTTCTCTCGACTTATTATCCGTACCCAAAACCAGAGTATGCCATGGATAATAGGCCTACAAATGTCCTCTGTTGACCACAAATACTGTACTAAGTTTTCTAGTACATGCCTCTTATTTCTCATCATACCCCGGGGGTCCAGCTGCTCTATGGCATTCTTTCTCCCGATACCAGGAACATCCATAGCCACCTTACTATGGAATTGTTCCAAGTATCCCCATCAACTTGTTATCTGTACCTGAAACCAAGGTATACCCATGGTAACAAGTCCACAAACAGTCCTCCAGTGGGGCAAATACTAGGATGCCACAAACGCAATAAGCAGTACAAATGAAGGGTAGAATAAAACATACTCTTTTATTTGAAAGTCAAAATTACTACATGTTCTGGGGACCACGTCCCCGTCAAGAAAGAAAAAGAACAAAAACAAAAGAAGGAAAAAAATCGACTATGGTTCAACGATATACAATTCCATGAGACGGTCCCTCAACAAGGCAGTCGACTGCTCAAACCCCTGCTTGGCCCGACGCTCGATCTCCTGAGTCATCCGTTCTACGTCTTCTAGGTGCGCATAAGCCCGCTAGCCATCCGCGAGCTTCTTCAGAGCACGCTCTAGGCTAGCAGAAGCTCGGGTGACCTTTTCGGCCTCCTGAACGATCAGCTCTTTATCTGCATAGGAAGCTTCGAGCTCAGACTCCAAGAAAGCCAGCTTCCTCTGGAGTTCGAGGATCTGCTCCCTTGTATCGACTATTCCGCGGAAGGCGGCTGCTTCCCGAGCCATACAATCCTCGCTCCTGCGGCTCAGCTGGTCATACTGAAGAGATAGGTCTCCAAGGTCCTTCATTATAACCGGCTTGGACGTATGTCATGTAACCCTTACCTTCTCCAACACAGTGATAAGGAAGCCCCGCTCCTGATCTATTGCTACAGACAGATCAGCTTGCCGTAGCACTTGAAACTAGGCCACGAGCTGATCAGCCTCTAACAGTTTGGGCTCCAGAAGCGCAGCTATCCCTGCCCCACCAGGAAGGGTTTTAAGAATTTCAATCTGGCCTTGGGCGCATTGTCGGGCCAACGCAAGGGGCGTCCCCTGCTCCACAGCAGCTTTGATCCCTCTCTTCAAGTGGCGGTAGAAACTGTCAACTACATCCTGTGACGCCTTATCCAGAACTTCCGTAGAGGACGGCATCAGAGGAAGTGTAGCTGGCAGTGTCGAAGGAGACGCGCCAGAACTTGCTACCCCTGCCACCAGGAAAACAAATTTCGAGTGAAAAAACGCGTGAATAGCAGCTAACTCCTCCTCCGCGACCTGAAGTGTAATGCCTATGGTTCGTACTACGTATTCTGGTATGTGTGTACGTATATTGCATGTTTCTTTGGTTCAGCTTGGTGGGCTTGGTTCGGTTTGCTTGGTTCCGTATGGACCGAACCAACTCCCACCTACCACTTCCCCCTTCCTTTATTAGCCACCTAACTCTCTCTCTCTTTATTAGTCTCCTTCATTTATTTCTTCTTCTCCTCCATTACACTTCTTCACCTACCAAGGAAGAGAGCTAGGCAAGTGTAACTTGCTTCACGAAGGAACTCCCATTTTGTTGTTCCATTCTCTTCCCCTCAAGATCTTAAGCCTCTTTAGTACTTAGTGTTTTAAAATTATATGGCTCATTCTACGTAGAACTGAGTTTTTAGTATTTTCGATCTTCTTGGTTTTGATCTCCTAAAATGGCTTGTTTTCGAAAACTAAGAGTTCCTTGCAGTAGGCCTCATGATTTTATACAAGTTTGGTTTTTGGATGGCCGGATTTCACCAAGTCCTGGCCGAGATGGAGCTCCTGAGTTTTTACGTATGTTTGCTTTGGTCACGGGAAGAAGATAAACACTTCTACGCTCACGTTTTTACGTGTCAGCGTGTATATCAGCCTTACGCTCATGTCTTTACGTGTCTGCGTATTGCCACTTCTACGCTCACGTCTTTACGTGTCTGCGTATTGCCACTTCTACGCTCACGTCTTTACGTGTCTGCGTATTGCCACGTCTACGCTCACGTCTTTACGTGCCTGCGTAATGCCACTCATACGCTCACGCATTGCGTGTAAGCGTATCCCGCTCTATGCTGAGCGTACAATTTGGCTAGCGTACAATCTGGCTAGCGTAAGGCCTGGCTAGCGTAAAGCCTGGCTAGCGTACAATCTGGCTAGCGTAAGGCCTGGCTAGCGTAAAGCCTGGCTAGCTTACAATCTGGCTAGCGTAAGGCCTGGCTAGCATAAGGCCTGGCTAGCGTAAAGCCTGGCTAGCGTAAAGCCTGGCTAGCGTACAATTTGGCTAGCGTAGAGCTTGCTAGCGTAAGGCTCATGTGTAGTTTCACGAGCGTAATCGGTGGTACGTGCGTAGGAACTTGAGTTCCTATAGCGTGCACCTTTACCTTTTATAGATATTTTACGCCCATTTTATATCCTTTTGTCATGAACTTGAAAATCACGAATTTATTTAATATGTTTGGAAATGATAATTGAACATGGTATGGTATGTCAAGTATACCTGGCATGATTGTCTCGAATTTGCTAACATGACATGACACGACCTGACAAGAATGATTGACCTGGACACCGTAGATGATTGTGTTTGTACATATAAACAAGTGCTGTCCTACATCATGTCTAGGACGGGGACCCCTGAATACCACGGTCAGGGGAACCTACTGAAATTGACTAAGGCTAATCAACTAGAATAATTCAGTAGACATGAAGAGATTCCCCGCTACAGGCAATCCCGTTATCTGGGCGCATTCAGTGGACTTGTAGCCTACCGACGAGTAGGGCACACTTCCAGCACACAGTTATGTGGTGCACCATTAATAAACGGACATTCGACCTGGATAACCGGATGGTCTGCAGGGCTTGTGGCTGTTGGGATAATCTTATTGCATCTTGCTAGTAACTAGACCTGTGATAACCCTAGCTAGTTAAAGTATCAAGCCGTACTCTTGATTGGCCGTGATTGATTGGATGAAGTTATTCCAGCTTAGCCTTATACCGATCATGTGCAAGATCGTGATATGACATGATTATTAATGCTTGCCTTAATAATAACAATCGGGGGACCAGTTCTGTTCAGGCGAAGGGTTACAACCCCGGTCCTTGTTTGGTTTAAGGGTTGTAACCTGGCTCCCGGAGTAGTTCTGTGCCTTCCCTTCGGTTATTGTCTTATTTGTACCTCGTGCCATGCTTGTCATGTTTTATCTTACCTCAGCAATATGAATATCTATACTGCTCTAACAATAAAGATCAGGAGTCCAGTTCTGTTCAGGCAAAGGGTTACAACCCCGGTCCTTGTTTGGTTTATGGGTTGTAACCTGGCTCCCGAAGCAGTTCTGTGGCTTCTCTTCGTTTATTGTCTTATTACTTTATCAATAGTATTTGAGACGGGTTTCTATTCAGGTGAAGGGCTGCAACTCCGATCCTTGTTTGGTTTAAGGGTTTTGTCCTGGCTACTTGAATGGCTTCTTCGTACTCAGTTTACTGTTGTTATCTTTAGTATTATCAGTTCTTTATTTATTATTTATCTTTAACACTCTATTGTGATATGCTGGTTTTAGTTCCTAAGTGAAGCCTCCTTTGTGGCACTTGCTCTTTCTGGGGTCTGACCCAGCTGGTTTTGTGTGGCCAGATATCGGAGCAGCTCCAGAGGTTCTACCTACCTTCCAGCCAGATTGTGGCCACCAGGCGTAACCCCGGCAACGAGTGGGTTTCTTTTGTTCTCCCACTTCATTGTAAATTATTCTCTTGAGGCGTTTAGCCGACGAGCACGTGTTAGCTCGGTTGTACCTTATTTACCATCTGCCTACGGGCTATAACATGATTGACAAATCCTAGGGTTGATCATGTATGACTAAACTCTTGCTAGTCTTAACATTTTGTACGACTAGCTTCATGATCATCCAATATGTAATGTATAGGACGCCTTGCTATTATATATTTGGTGCTCTGACATCTTGTAACTATTATTGCTTGCTTGAGATTGAGACACTAGGTTTGTTCATGACCATAGGAGACTGATGGATTGTAGTTAAACCCTCATGTATCTAGACAGCCGTGACCGTATAGCGAGGTGGGTTGCACTTCAATATACGTAGCTAGCTATGTACGCCCCCGCTCTCCAGTATTCTGGTTCTGGGGCGTGACACGAAGAGCCTGGATACTCGGCAAGGCAGAGAGGTCGACCCCCGAAGTCACATAAGCAGAGAAGGACGCATGGACCATTGCTCCCTGCCCCGGCTGTGCCGCCATCCGATCTCCCAAACTCGATCCAGTGGAAGGCCCCTCAATATAAGTCGGAAGAGGAGGGGGCACACTCCTCCCCATCGGATCCCTGCTGGTAGAGCCTTTCCTGACAATATCCATCATTGGCAATGAAGAGGCAGGACCTGTATGTCCAGAACAACCATCAATCAGCCTAACCCGAAGGATGTGATGATAGAGTAAATGAGCCTCCTCACTACTCAAGATTTGGCTTATCTTACCAGAAAAGGGTTGTGGAGGCTGAGGTTCGTTCACAGCTGCCATAGTCCCCTCACCAGTGACTTCCAAGCCGAATTCAGCTGGTTCCCTTGCCCCAGCCGTCCCGGAAGGAGATACGACTGGGTCAGCATCACCCTGCCAAAATTCAGCAGTCTCGGGGACGTGTTCAGCAGAGCCCCCGTCGCCCTGGGTTGAGACCTCAGCAACGTGAGATCCCTCAGCCGCCGCCGAGAGTACCCCTGCAAAAATAATCTCGGCATACATGTCACTAATCAAAGTATCCAGGACCGGATTGACTTCAGAAACAGTGGCCAGTTCTCGAGAATCCGACTCTTCCGACGCCTATAGAGAAGAGAAAAAATGATTAGGTCATAGTTCAGGAAGGGAAAAGAGCTAAAGAAGAAGATGGTCGCAATTCAATTCACCACCGAAACGGCGTCGTCACCTTCGCCCCACTCCTTAATGAGCAGCCCGCGGCGACTTACCATAGCCCGCTTCACGGAGAAGGTTACGCCACTAATAGAATCACGCCTGCCTTGCTTGCGTGAAGGGCCAGGCCAAACAGGCGGCTGATCCGCCACCATCTCATCCGGTACGACATGCGGCTGGTCCGCCACAACATCTTTCATATAAGGAAAAGAGTTATCTGCATCATGCCCGTCATTCTCTTCGTACGCATTGGTGGACTCCGAGTCAGGCACGGGAACTGTGTTCGTCTTCCTCTTCCTCGTCTTATACCCCTTGGGCTTCTTCGCTAAGCTAGTACCCACAATGAAGGTAGTACTCGGGTCAAAATTAAAGGGAGGCTTGCTTGCCGTAACATGGTATAGGGCCGCCATATACAAAATTTTCCCTGGCGCCTCACCATCAGGAACTAAAAAGGTGGTTCGTGTATGAACCGTGTCGTAATAATGCCATGCCCTGATACCGTCCAAGATGCTACCTTCAAAGCCCAGGCAAGAGCTGGGACTGCCAAAGAACAGCTGGCTATACCCAAACTGGCGGAAGAACCTGCTGGGCAAGTAGGGCTCCAGGTAGACGTTGTTGCGGTTACGATATACTAGGTGCACTGGACAGATATTACGCAGCCAAAGGAGCATTTTCTCGGGCATGAGGCGATGAGGTCCGATACCATCAACATGTACGCCCCTCACTTCTTCAGCGGTAAAACGAGAAACGGACAAAAAAAAGTCGTATCCTTCCACTCTCGCCAGCGCCCTCCGACAGGCTGGCATGGTGCTTCACTCCCAGGGCTGATGGTGGAATCGAATAATGAAAGCATCATCAGTCGTAACGTCGTCTTCTGCTCCAGGCCTCATCAAAGACCAGCAGTGTATCAACAACCACCCCATCAGATAATGGTATGGCAGCTCGATGCGCCCAAAATCCATCGTCGTGTCACGGGCGATAACCTTGGACGAAAAGGCGCGAAGGCCGTGGTATATGCTGCACACCATGGCCGGAAGAAGGGCCAGTCTGGCCCCAAAAACTAGCTTTATGGCAGGGAGGATAAAGTGGCGGCTGATCCTCTCAATGGAACCCGCCCCTTCTGAGACAACGCAGTTCTGTAACCACACCATCAGGAATCCTGCAAGGAGCACCTTCTCCGACAGTCGCTTAGTACCATGATAAAAATAACTAAAGGATTCAGTTTGACTCCCAAATGTGTCGCCCGTGGACCTCGATCTCTTGGCAATCGACGCCAAGTTTTGTACCTCCTCCTGGCTTTGAGGATCTCGGAAAGAGACCCGGCCTGAGGCACCTCGTGTGAAAAGGTATGAGACCTAGGACGTGGTGTGATGAATGCTCCCTTCCGAGCTACCATCCTTCTTGATGGCCGTCTGGTGACAAGTACTGTGGTGACATAACAATTCCTGATATACGGCAATAAAGCTCGGGAACTGTCGATCCAAATTCTCGAGCTCTTCGCTCGTAGGGGTATACACTTCAAAGACTTCTTTCCCCCAGGACAGCTTGGAGATAACGTACATCTCGTGGAGAGCGAGTCCCAGCTCCCCTCCAGGCGTGAAGAAGGTTTCCGTATGTCGGTTGTACATCTCTAGGAGAGCCATGAACAATGGCTTATTTATGGGTAGACCATGACAGGTGCCCCGAATGGCGTGGTAGAGGCCAATCTCACGCAGAAGAGTCTCATACTTCCACAGAATCCACGTGGTCAAGTTGGCCCACGCAGGGATAGGGTTTATCCAGTTTAGCAAAGCCAACCGACCGACAGGATAGGACCCCTTCCGAGCAAGCTGGTTTAAGAAGGTATCAGCTTGAGAGAACGTAAAATTGGGACCCGTTACGTTTATGAAGGTACCCGGAGCCAGTCCCATCACATACCGATTGACCGGTTCCCTTTCCGCATACGCTGACCCCAAATTCCTGTTGTAATGGATGTTTCCCACAATCATCCCGACCTGCTTAGAGTCAAGGAGTCCACCATTTTTCTGTCCAGCGGTAACATGTTGAACCATGACAGAGGAAAATGACGCTCTATCAGAGGGATATGGATCTCCACCCCGTCAAGAGTAAAGTCCCAACTCTCTGATATATCCAGCACTCGGGGGTTTTTTACAGACAAAGCACCCCCAAAGAGGAACGTCGGCTTCAGGTATTTTCCCTCCAATTGTCCCGAGTTCATCACGACGCAGAGAAAGTAGAAGGGATAGTTTTTTATAGCATTCAGCCTCTCCAAAGGCTCATCTATGGGAAGCTGGTTCGTCACATATTGGACTAAGTGGTCGAATCGCATACCTATAGCAGACTGGACACGACCCACCAGAGGCTCTCCCGCTGGATTGACAGGCAGATTCACTGGAGAAAGATAAAGAGAAACAAGATTAAAAGATTGCTAAACAAAACCACCTAGTGTTTTTAAGCTTATGCGGCCCAGTCCATATGAGCTTATGCGGCTCTGTTTAAGCGCGAGCTTATGTGGCTCTGTTTGAACATGAGCTTATACGGCACTAATTAGAGTAAGCTTATGCGGACCTATTTAGCATGAGCTTATGCGGATCTGCTTAGCGGAGCATTATATTGCCCAACTCAGAGGAGCTTATGCGGCTCGGTTTAGCGCAGCCTCATGCGGCCCAGTTCAGATGAGTTTATGCGGTTCTGCTTAGCAGGGCATTATGCGGCCTAGTCCAGATGAGCTTAGGCTGTCCTATTTGAGGGGGCTTCATGCGGTTCGATTCAGAGGGACTTATGCGGCTCGGTTCGACGGATCATTATGCGGTTCAGTTTGTGAATTGTTTATACGGCCACTGGACAACTCCCATGCGGCTCGGACATAGGGTATACCCCCATGCTGCTCGAACATGGGACGTACATGCGGCCCATACAATTTGAACAGTTCGATAAAGAATACGAAGGATGCATTAAAGGCTTATGCATAAAACATGCAACAGAGCCATCTTTGTTAGGGTTTGTGAAGCATACGATCCTCCCAAATCCTTACCAGCAATAGTGGGGTGAACGTCGGAATGAACTTCAGGCCCCGCAGTTGACGTAGAAGCCACTCCCTTACCCTTTGCCGCAGCCTTGGAAGTCTTAGGGGCCATCGAATGATCGAAGAAGAAGAAGAAGAGGACGACAGTTAGGACAAGAAGAGCTTAAATTAGGAAAGAGATTAAAGAGTTTCTTTCTCCAAATTACTCTTATTTATAAGAGGACAAAGGGGGGCACGTGGACCGATGAACGCTTCGGGTCGTGTGCTGTAGGCAAAATCGACTCCTAGGATTTCGTCCCCTCTCATAAAGGAGATTCATCAAAGCAAAAAAATCTAAATATTTAATAAACCGACTCTTGGGATTCCCCCAAAAGACGGCTCTAAATTAAAAAATAAATCGAAAGCAATTAGTGACGCCTACGTGGCAGAAAAGATAGTGTACGGCCAGAGCGGCCCATGCGGCCAGAACGGTCCATGCTGCCAGGAAGGCCATGCGGTTAGGAAGTCCATGCGGCCAGGCAGTCCATGCGGCCAGGAAGGCCATACGGCTAAGAAGTCATGCGGCCAGAACATCCTATGCGGCCAGAAGAGCTTATGTGGACATAGCCATGTTTCTTATTCAAAGTATTTCAATTTTACAAATTAAAAACTTTGAAGGGGGTCTTGTAGAAGCATGAAAAAGAAAAGAAAATCCATGAGGCTCAAAACAGAGGGAGTCTCATACGGTTCAAAGAATCTCTCAGAGCTTCATGCTGCTCAAGAGTTTTATGCAGCTCAAAAGTCGCCAACATAGCCATGCGGCTCGAGTAGAAACCACGTGGCCTTATGCGGCTCGCCTCTACAGCTGGCCATTAAGCAGCGGCCTCATTTAATGCTCTAACACAACAAGGCAGCTCTGACATAAAAGTGAACAGACAGCTCGGACGTAAAGCTGCAATGATGACTCTGACATAAAGGCGTGCTTCTAGGAAAACAAAGAAAATCTTTATCGATGGCACGATCCATCAAATCACAAAGTCTTTCATACGGCTTTGACACGTGGCCAGCCGCATGCGGTTCAGGTGGAGGCCACCCCCATGCGGCTGCTACTCTCATGCTGCTTGGATCATGGGAGCCATCTTCATGCGGCTCAAATTCTGAAAAGCCACCCCCATGCGGCCGCTACTCTCATGCGGCTCGGATCATGGGGACCATCTCCATGCGGCTCAAATACTGAGAGGCCATACCCATGCAGCCTTGACACGTGGCCAGCCTTATGCAGTTCAGTCGGAAACGACCCTCATGCGGCTCAGATGTCGGAGGCCACACCTATGCGGCTGCCACCTTCATGCGGTTCAAATCCTGAGAAGCTACCCTCATACGGCTCTGTCAAGACACCCTTTCCCTGTGGCTCGCGGTTAGGACACGTGGCAGAAGATCAGTTCCTCCCGCGTCCCTACGGCTCACAGCATAATGATGGTTGGACACGTGGCACCAAATCAATGAAGATTTATCCACTCAGATATGTTACTATCAATAAATTCCAACAACCAGATTTAGTGCAATCATCATAATTACCCGGATCAAATCAGATTTATTGCAATCAAGCAGATTGAACACGTGGCAGGAGATCCGAGCTTGTCATAACAAATCATGAAGATTCACGACCATCAACATTAATTGTCCATACGAATTTGGCACAATCAATATTAACTGCCCAAATTTGTTGCGGTCAAGATTAACGGCCCAGATTAATTGCCAACGAAACAGGATCAAGGAAAATGGTAATTAATCTCCAAACCGCCAACTTTTCAAGGGGCAATCATTATGAACCCTAATGATCACACCCCACTCCTATAAATAGCAAGGTGCCATTCCCGTGCAAACCCCCGGCTGGATACACAAAGAGAAAAAGGCACGCACAGAAGAGTCTCCCCACACATTCCGAGAGCATTTTTTATAAGAGACAAGGCTACGTCCGATCGTCCAAGGAGTAAGGCAGAGCTGCCGTCGCTTTCCCGAGCCTCTACCGTCACCCTCCAAAATCAAAAATAAACAATCGTACTTAGATTGCTGTACCTAGGTTTTCATTCCTAGGCTTTCTTTGTATGATCGAGTTTGTATTATGAGTCTAAGTTCAGTCCTCCTATGAAATTGTTCTGTACTTTTACAATCAATGGCAAACAAATCTAAGTCTGAAACTGTGCACAGATACTGCCTCGTGTGCACGTGTCATGAGGTGTAGGACACGACATGTCCAACCAGACACCATGGGGTCGTGTAGCCTAGGTATAGGTGCACGTGTCAGTGTCACTGATTAGTGTCCAAGTGGTGTCGTATCCGAGTTGGAGATGTGTATCAGTATCCAAATTTTGCGCGTGTGTAGTGTCAGTGTGACCATTGCGAGCTTGACTGCTCCTCGAATACTCTACTATATCCTCCTAAATTTTGGGAGCATGTTGTCAAATGTTGCCCCTATGTGTCCACCAGAAATGGTGCCGAAACGTGTCATGTCGAATGAGATATCACTCTCGGGTAGCAGGACATGCACGACAGTGTCGTGTCCCCGTGTCCAAATACTGTGTCCAAATCACCCTCAAACCAACTCAATAAAAATGAAATGTAATCTACACATTATTAGCTTTCAAAAACTATATTTTTAACAGAAATCAGAGAACAAAAGTTTCTAAGAGGCATTTCATCAAACACTTTACACAACATACCGATACTCTTGCGATACACACATCAAATGGATTTGATTTGAACCCAAACTCTGCCTAGGGCTAGAAGGACCCTAAATGAATGCATCTATGGTAAAAAAATTAGGAAACAAAAGGGTTTAGAGATCGTTACCTATTGAGTGTTAGAATCTCAATGAAAAAGCCCTTGAAATGAACCCACACCAAATTACTTTGGTCAAATGCCCCAAATTCTTGCTAGTTAGCCAATAGAGACCTAATCTACACTAGGGGAGTGTATTGTAATTGATTTGGTCCAATTTGGAGTTGATTTGGATAAAGGGGGTAAAATTGGAGAAGAACACTATTAGGGTTTGGTTTCTAATGAAAGAGGCAAGGAGAGAGGCTAACATGATGTTATATAGGGTGAGGGGACTTCTCATGGCAGCCACAAAGTTCCTCTAGGGTTAGGGTTAAAGTTCAATTGAATTAAAGGCCTCTACAAAGTGTAATTCAAGCCTTTCTAGTAAAGGCCCAAGTAAATTAGGGTTTCCAAGTTAAATATCTACTTAGGCTTAATATCTAGATATTACTAACCTTGTCATCTAGTTGGAAGCTATTAATCAAATATCTAGGCTCATGATCAATATCTGGATTAGGACAATTCTAGGATTAGGCCTAATATATCACTTAGCATATTTTCAATTAATAAAAATTCAAAATAATAATAAATCACAAATGACCAAAATACCCTTAGCCTAAAAAGTGGTAATTAGCTATCTAATCACATGGTCAGGTCCCCTGATCATGGTTAGTCTCTAGGCTAAGTAATTCTAGGATTTCACTAGAAAGGGATACAATCTCAATACATCAATTTAAATAATATTAAAAATAATCAAAAATTTACCAATTAATCATTAACATGATCAATTTTACAAAAGTTCAAAATTACCCTTATTTTAGAAAAGTGGTGGTGACATTGTTATATCTCAACTTGGGTAACTTATACTCGTCGCACGCACAGTCAACTTAGTTCTAGACAAATCACTCGATCAACAAGTTCATCTCAAAACTAATGATCACACTACGATCAATATTTTTCTTCGCAACACACAATTTTAAAATCTTCGATAACTTCTCATTCCTTTATTCTCATTTGATTTCAATGTATCACTTAGTTGGATCATGCACATATTTAAGATGCCCCAAAATATATGCATTTCAGCCAAGCCTTGTGATAGTAAATCTAATCCCACCTATTCGATTCATCCTATCAATCCTGAAAATCAATCGTACCGATGCTATCTCTCGAAACAGGGACATCTCGCCTAACTGCTAGGCTATCTCTCCAGGCTAAAGTCAACGTCAGTATTGGAATCACCATTCCCAAACAATAATATCAATACTGATCCCAATCCTATGGTTAAACCAAAGTTGATAATACGGGTTTTTCTACCCAAGCTCGCATCACTCCGATTTCTAACTTCGAGCATAGTTTTCTCCTATTCGCTTTCTCAGCGTTCGATCCAGGGGTCCGAGTCATTCAGCAAAGCCATCCTATTATAAGTTCTGCATCAACTAAATTCTTTTACATATTACTATCGTACGTCCAAACTTTTCACATAATTTATCTCTTTCAACATATTCGGTATAATCCACTTATCCATCTTATCCAAGTCAAGTATACCACGAGACGATTTATTACTAAACCATAATTTCCATTTCATATTCCCTAAGTCGTTTACCACAACACACGTATTCGATCACAAGGTCGTCTAGCATTGCAATATGTCACGCTCCAATCTCACACAAGTTTGATTATCCACGGTGGACATAAAATTACCATGCTAATGCTCCTGCAAATAATCATCCTCATCGGGGCGTAACACTATTACGATCCGCACCTTGATTAGGGGCACGAACACGTGGGTATGTCTAGCCTACACCACAAAATCGGCGATATAATACTGTATATGTCGTCTGTAAATACTACAACTAAACAGTATAAGGGTACATGTCATCTCCGTACGGAGGAATATAATATGGCATAACTCAATCACAAGATAAAACTAGGATAGATAGCACGAAATAGAAATGTGATAGAAGTAAAAACATGAAATGAGTTCAGGATTCAACACAGCTCAGAGATATAAACAACATCACAGAGTCACAAATATTATATAGAATACTACAGTCTGAAAGTACTAGCTGGATCGCAGTCCAGGCAAACCTAACTAAGCTATACTACTTCGGGTGTGCAAAATCTAGTGGCTCAACTAACAGGCCACAGTCCTGGACTAAGTATCCATCTATCTCGACCCCATAGTAGGTCGAGTAGTCTGCCTCTAGAATCATTTGTAATATATCAACGGTATCCTGTCAAAAAAATGACCAAGTACAAACACTAACAGCAGTTCCATATGAATTGACAAATTCTATAAGAGACAATTATAATGAAATACAAGACAAAGATATAGGATGACTTGGGAGCTATTCGGAAGCTGAATTACAACCCGTAAACCAAATAAGGACCGAGATTGTAACCCTTCTCCCAAACAGAACTTGGCCTCCAATCAAGGTTTAGCATAAGATCATGTAGAATATGTGAGTACTGAATATCATAACATGGTAAGAAAAGTACTGAATATAGAACTGAACAGGATATATGATGTGATAAAATAAATATAAAATGTGTCATGAATTATTAGAGCGTTATGTGATCGGCTTGGGAAAGTACAGGATAGGCTATCCACTTGGCCCGACAATCATATAAAAATTACTGGAAAGGGTTATGCCAGCCAACCTGGATAACGAGCACAAGAAATAAGATCTCGCTACACCCTACGTGAGGTGAGAGTGGCACGAGCACATGAATATAGTGACAGGATGGTATTGATCACATAGCCCCTAATAATTCTCCATCCCCGAATAGTATAATGGATCCGGACATGACACGTCATGACACGGGATTCCCTAAGAGGGTAGCAAATCTCCTTAGGAATCGGTGTCTATACAAGTACAGGAAACAAGTCAGAAAATGTACCAATATACCAAGAAAATCTAGGAATAACATCTCATGTCATGATCCAACATATACTAGTCTGTGAACCATCGTGTCGGGAAATCAAGTAAGACACTACAACTGAATCGGATATAGCAGATATCAAGACAATGAAAACTATCAGTGAATATACTCGCCTGTGGTCCTGAGCTGATAAGGTGAACAGATGCTCAGATTAATCACAGACCTAAAGATGAGATACTATAAGTCAAAATAGGGTTTAATAATGAAAGGGAAACTAATTTAAGTCATGATATATAAGTCTAAGTCAAACTAGGTCAAACTAGGTCATACTAGGTCATACTAGATTATACTAGATCATACTAGATCATACTAGGTCATACTAGGTCACAAGAAGTCAATCCAAGTCAAACTAGGTCAAACTGGATCAAAGGTTGACTTACAATTGACTTTGGGTCAATTGGTCAACCCTGGTCAACTCTAGGTCAACCCTAGGTCAAACTAGGCTAATGTTGACCAACTATTGACTTTTAGTCAACTGGTCAACTCTAGTTTGGTTTCGGGTCAATTCTAGTCACTTTTAGGCTAAGTTTGACTTTTGGTTGACTTTTGTTGACTTTTGGTCAAAACGGTCAACTGAGGTCAAAACTAGTCTAAGAGTACTAATCCTAACCATTACCAACCAAGACAATCAATTTCTAACCATATCCTAACACCTTAGACTCATACCTTAGCTTCTAGGTAATTACCATAACCTTACCTATTACCCTTCACAAAGTATTCCCAATACCTTGCCCCGATACATAGGCAACCCTTCCTAACCTTGGTAGACTGACCTAGGCTTCTTAGGGTAGCTAGACACTAACCTATCTAGATATTACCAACCCAGAAATCTAGGTATCTAGCCCATCCAGTCCATCTCATCCCTATGTTGGTCACTCTCAAAATTACCTTAAAGTATCATGAGACACCCTATGGTATCTTGAGATACCACTCTCCTAACATTATCCAACCATACTAGCTCTATTAGGATATTAACTTATCTAGTACACTCACTAAACACACCTACTAGGTCCACAACTCTCAAATCTAACATCTCATATCCTAACTTATACTAACATATAAGCTAACATCTACTAACAATCCTAACTAATAAATATCTAACAACTTGGTAGCAAACTCTATCTAACAAGGGCTAACTAATATAGAAAAATGGCTAAGTGGAAGGGGGCTAATTTCTAAAGGAAACAGGAGATTAAATGGATTAAAACTAAAGGCTTAAAAGCTTAAAAAGCTGCCAATAAGCTGTTGATGAAAAGTTGCTGCTGAAAAGCTGCTGCTTATTGCACTGCTTATGCTGCTGCTTACGCTTACCAGCTTGCAGAAGCTGCTGCTGCTTTTGGCTGCTGCTGCCGCAAGCTGCTGCTGCTTTTGCTTATTGCTTATCAATCTCTTATATATATATATAGATATATATACATTCAATAATATAAATACTTGTATATATATATATATTATGATACATGGAGAAAAGTGTAATGACAAGCAATAACACATCTCTAACATATAAAAATCTAATATTAAAACATGTATTAAATTATTTAAATACAAGTGTCCAATATTGGAGGTTTCCTACATGGACACAAAATACAACAAAGACACTCCTAATAACTCCAAATGGACACGAAATAGACACAAATGGAGACACAACCATGGAGGTCATTCCTATGGGTTCAAAATAATCCTGTATGTATATAGGATTGAAATAGAGGGTAGATTTTACCTTCCGGAAGGTAAAATCCAAAGGAACTCCTTCCGATACGGCACCGACACGAAGGGATCTCCAAATGGACACGAACCAAAGTCAAATCCTCCCAAACTTGGCTAGCACCCTCTCTTCATAGAGTAAAGAAGAAATAAAAAAGATTTGGTGGAAGAAATGATTGATTTGGAGATAAAATCAATGGAGGTTCCTCTCAAAATTGGGGAAGAACAAGAGAGAGAATATTTGTGGATAAAACAAATAAGGATGGCTCATCCCTATCCCCGCCTATTATGGCCGACCAAGAAATGAATAGGTGCCTCCTATTTGTAAAGTTAAAATACCCCCCCATGACTCCTATTGATTTAATTTAAATTAGGTTTTAGTTTGAGGCTAATTTAGTCTAGTTTAAGTCTCTAATTAATCAAACCTAGTCATGAATATTTAGTCTAACCATACAAACTTAAATATTGTCATGTGGGCCATATCTAACTAATGAGTGGGTCCCACTAGAGTCAAAGCTACCCCGGGTCCAGGATACAAGTCGGATTGAGTTGAAATTCGAACCCGACTCAAATAACCCCAAAATAATAACATAAATAATAAAATAATTCTAAAATTATTCTAAAGTGGAAAATAACCAAAATATATGTTCTTGAAAACTAGGGGTGACAAAAACTTGCTTTGAGTCTAGACTAATACATTCTTGATACGCAGATCGGATCTACTCAATCCTTAAATTTACTTAATCATCAATCGCAAGTCCAACCAATCCTCGAATTCACCTTCGCATCAAACCACAAGTCGAAGCAATCCAAATTGCCATGCTGTGATCTCCCAAGTTTGATCATTCCCGCTGGACAAGAATCACCATGTCAGCGCTCACGCGGAACGATCGTCCCAAATCCGACATGACGCATGTACGAGGCTGAAGTTACGCTCGCGTAAGACAAGATCATCGACTTTGTGGTTATCACCTAACAATCAAGATACTTTCATTTCATCCAAACATTCATTTTTATCAAAAGCTCTAAGTATAGCATCCATCAAAATAATAACATTTTACGCGATTGTCCTTCCTCGAATCAGAGTACCCCCGAGTTATAGCACATTGACCTTTGATACACCTTAATACCATCGATGATATGCAAAACCTGACGATCTTCCTTTATAACGAATGCCGAGTCGTGCAACTGATGCTATCATCCGAATTGGATATACCATAATCTTCTCGATATTCAAGATCAAATTCGATTATTATCCCTCTAACTAGTTACATGATCAATTCGTTGCAACTCAAGATCACATATATTTATCTGTCTATCTTAAGTCATCGAGCAACATATTTCTCAAGTCGCATTGTTCTATGCTAACTCAAATCATCGAGCAACATCTATCCCAAAATCTCAGAGTCATTCTCATATTTTTGAATCATTTCTATGCACGCCAACTTCCAAGTGCGCTAACTTTTTTTGTATACAATTCATATCAATTCCTCGACTGAATCATCCGTTCATTACACCTTAACTTTCCTTCAATTCAATTTACCTACTCAATTATTTTTGCATTTTATACTTGCACAATCTCAATCCCGTACGCATTATTTCTAGTTCGTTCGAATCAACTTATCAAAATTCAAGACTATAACTTACTCAATAATGCTCAATCTAAGGCTTTGCTCACTGCAATGCTGGCTGATAGACTCATTGGTATCCTGTATCCTCAATCGATTGACATTTTTAAGGCTATTCCATACATCACTCAGGAATAAAGTCATTCGATAAATCCTTAAAACAATTTTCGAATCACAATTGACTATTTCGAATCTCCATTCGAACCATTCTTCAATTTCAAGCACGTTCCATCTATATCGCAACGATGATATCGTCATTCGATAGCAAATCTATCGCAACTACCCAATACTTTTATGAATCGAGTCTAACTCATTCTTTTTCGACACAATTTGAATTTTGTACCCGACTTTGCTAAGGTCTATGCAATTCTTAGTGTATATGCCTAGCCCGACTTAGCCAACCGTGCTTTACGTGAACCATATTTTATTTTTATCGAAAACTATCCTTATACGATTTGCAAATTACATAGACTTATTATATGGACATCCCGTGGAACATTGAGAGAGAGCACACCAACGATATCAATCGCGAAAACAATATCAGAGTTTGCGGAAACAACATAAGAATTTAATCGGAAGTCCAAGGACGTAAAGCCGTGCTCTGATACCATTATGTCACACCCCGGTCCCATAGGACCAATCGTCCTCGCTAAGACGTGATGTCGCATGAGCCTAGGTTGCGCTCACGCAAGGCGGATTCCATAACGGCCGATTACAGGCTAAGCGACGGGGTCGTCGCATAGAAGTCCCGAAGCAGAAATATTGAATAAGCCAGCGGAAAGTTAGAACCAAAACACAAGTCAACAAAAGAGACACTTTATTCATATTGAACAAGGATTACAAAAGTGGCACAAGGCCATGATTATAATTACTCAGTCTCACTCTTCTCTCAAGTTACAAGTCACTTTGTTCTTTCTCATTTCTCAATACAAAGCTTGACGAGCCAGTGAATGCTTCAGATAGGCGATGTACATACATTATGTTCCGTACAAATCCAGACTCTATACGGCCGTACGCATCGAAACGCTAAGGGACTCCATGCCTCGATGCATCCATGCGAGCTCCATGCCAACAAGCTTCTACCTTGCCTGTACAGGGAAACTGTGTGGGTGTCAGTACTCAACTGTACTGGTGGATTGAGCTCCTCTCCCACCCATACAAAACCAATACGTTTATTTTACTTTATGCAATATAGTCCCTTTATGATTGTCTTTCTATTTTTGTCGAAGGATCAATTTTTTGGACACAAACGCCTGGCCCATTTGAATCTCTAGACCATCACCGTGCCATCGCACGGATAACTTACTAATCCTTGTACCTCTAGACCATTCTCATGCCAACAACATCAAAGTGTCGACTCGTGCTTGCCTTCTGGCCCATACTTTAAGACTCAATCACACAGTCGTGCCATAAGCTCCGTTTATGTATCCACCTTGAGGTCGTGCCTCGTAACTCAGTACCACTTGACAAACTTTGCCTTACGGCCCTTCCTGACTTAAACTCAAAATAACTTAATCTAACTTACTTATACTTTTGTGTCAACGACTCACCAACCGATACCACACTTCGTGCCATAGCACAGTGTCTTCGTTGCAACCAAATCCTAGGCCCAAACATTGTGTTGCAAATCGTACAAACATTCAACTCAACTCATTGGTACCGTGCACACAAATCTTGACTGAATCCAAAGGTATGTATGCGAATTGCCGCTATTATGTCGTCTCATCTATATGAAAGGGTCACTAGCACCACAAGCTATCTTGGACTTATAGGTTTGCTATTCGGTGACCCTTTCGATGCAAAAAGTTCCTGAATAACCTGCCAGCTCGGCTATACTGTGTTTACTCTTAGGCCTGAACGATACTGTGGCCCCAGGTCTGTCATTTCGAGAAAACTTTCCCGTGTCGACAAGTTGTCCAATGACCATGTAAGACTCGATTCGAACTACCGTCTTACACAGTCATTCTTTTTCTAGTGTTACCATCATTTTAGGACCATATTAAAGACTTCTAGTATTTGAGACAGCCTCAACGACCCATGGACGTGAGTATTCTTCCATGTTGACCTATCATTTTACTCACTCAGGAATGACTATTTGATAGCCCTTTTTCCAAACTCAATTTGAATCAACCGTGGCTCGTGCCTTAAAATACTAAGTCTGTGACATCATGCCTTAAGCCAACTTGTGTTTTGTACGACACTACCATCGAAATCATACTCCATATAACGAGCTTTGAGACCGTAGGACTGTGTGGCTATAGCTAGTTGTAGAAATCGTGGGATCGTGCTTTCTATTACTTCGACAGCCCTTGACATAACTTTTGCCTAACTCCATCGTGCGATACAACTTAACCCATGGGATGAGCAAGGCTATGCCAAGCCCTTGCACCGTAGAAATGTGCATTCAGATTTGTGGGACCCTTTTTGCTAAGCCAAACATTGGACAATGCATGTGTCAACCCCTTGATTAAATTTTTCCTCTCATAAATTTATTTCTTTTATTTTACTTTAGTGATAATTGTCTCAAGCACTTGTTATGTTTTATATTGGTTTTAGTTGGAATAATAATAGAGGGTTCAATTTGTAATAAAGAATAAATTCAGGGACCAAAGTGATAATAAAGGAATTGGCAGGGACTTTTATGCAAATATCCTCATTCAAATTCCTTTTCATATTTACACCCAGGAAAGCTCTCCCCAAATAATATGACACTGCTGTAGCAGTTGATAAACCCTGTTTTGGGTTAATCTCAATAGCAGATTTGAGTGTTTTAGAGCTAAACTCAAATAACAGATTTGAAGAATTCAAAACCTTTTCTATTTTGAACCTATCCTAACAGTCCTTCGAATTTGAACCTGACCGACCCCCCCCCCCCTTTTAGATTTAAATTCCTATAGATAGGTTCAACCGTTCAAACCAAACCCCCTCCTATCCAAGCCTCGTCCTTGAGCAATTGAAATCCAAATTGAATTGATTCAATCCTATCTAAACTATATGTATATATATGGAGAGGATGGAAGCCGATTTCCCTCTCTTCAAAACTTGGGAATCTCATCTTCTCCCTTGCACCGAGAACAACAGAGGAAGAAGCCAAGGAGAAATCGAGTCTGTTGAAACCAATAAAAGGAAGGTAAGTACTTCCCCTCTTGATTTCTAATTACTGTATTCTTTTACCAAAACACTACAGGATGGGTAGTAGATGCTTGTGGAAATTCCTAGGTAGATATATGGGAAACTCTGATACATGTTTTAGTATCTGGTAAGTAGGGCATGACTTGGACCCAGAGTAAACTGATACATGAAGTACCATAAACGCAAGAGTAGGAAGTCAGTAGATAGACATATATAGCTAATGACCAGGGTAGGGCCAGAGGTATGAACCAAGTTGGAGTCTTCTTGTATGTCCAAATGATAGGACATACCCTAACAGCAACAGCAAAACCTGCTGTTGAGAGTATCCTTGGGATAGATGGCATATCCAGGTTAGCTTATAGTACGACCTTCCCCTGTCATATACACATATGTCAGTCTTCTGCCTATTCTAGGCAAGACCAGCCCTACCATTGTACCAGATGACTGATATCTTTAGGGTGTAGCTCACATCAAGTAAAGGCAGTCCCTATTTGACATTATGACCATTCAACGGGATGACCTGACCTGCCCTTGCTCTGTCCAGTCTATTTGAGAATCCATCCAATGTTTTGGTTGTTGATGACCCTACATACATTTTGTATCAGTCCCTGGCACTTCAATGCAGCCCTTAACTTGATGCTTGCATTTCACATTTCCTGAACCTGAAACAATATCACATATTTGTTTCACTTATTGGTTAACCCCTATGATAATGTATTATCCAAGACATATAGGTGTCTAGTGTTAAACGGAGTACACGGGACAATAGAGGATGTGTTGGCAGATGTAGGGATATAGGGAAGAGGCTGGTGGTGTCAGATTGATATTTGGGGTCGAGAGATGTGTATGTATCAGATTTAGTCATTCGACCCATTACACTGGTACACAGGTTGTGTACCTTACCTATAGAATGGGCTAGGGTATAGGACCCATGTGTATTGATCTTAAATGTACAAGTCATGAGGAGATGGGTGAAGGCTTGATTACATTCAATTGATTCATTAACTTCAAACCATTAACCAGATTCAGCCAATTCCATATCTGATTTCAGTCCTAGGATGTGGTGTATGGTATCAGTGTCCATGGGATCTTGGTGTCAGTTATATATTATTTAGGCTATGTATCATGTATCAGTTGTACTGATATAATAGTTGCATATCATGTATTTCTATGGTTCAGTCCAACCTAGAGGAACATCCCTTGAAAGGTCTTCAAATTATAGCTTATCATTCATGCAGTCCAGAGCTTTGGTTCAGTCCCTGTAGCAAGAGGCCAACCGCAATTGGGTCTGCATTAGAGCATCATGTGTATCAGGTTAGTAGTATCAAGTGGTAGGCTATCAAGACCAAGAGCAAATGGGGATGTAAACTTTGGGTCACATGTGAGAGTCATATACATTGTCCATTCTCCAATCGATCTTTTAGTAGCAGAACAGGTTAGCAGGGGTGCATATGTACCATCATGGAGTTATGGTTTTAGAAATAGTATGGTTCCAATACATGTTGAGGATGGGCACTAATTGTCGCTAATGGGAAGGCAAACCCTTAGGCAGCATCCTTGATTAACCAGCAGTCAAGGAGGTATTGGTCTCTTGCATTTATTTGTTTCAGCCCAATAGGAAGAGGATTATTCAGCCCTGACACATGATGTTCAGTCCCTAAGTCATCATGACCAGTCACCCAAATAAGTGCATTACTAGAACAGGTTATCCAGGGATTGCTACAGGTTGGTATCCCCAATATTTCTGTATACAGGGATATAAGAACACCACTGGCCCTCAAAGTCAGAACACACAGGAGTAACCCCTATAAACTACTTGCTATTCAGTCCTAGTTTATTTTTAGGAGAGCATTGGAGGGACTGATATGATAACAGAGTATGTAGCCTGCCTAGATACAAATATAGGTTAGTAAGGTTTGTTGGCAGCCCCAGGTTTCTCCATGCCCTGTTCATGATTACGCTATGTCCCAATAGGGTTGATGTCCCCTGCATTCATTTGTATTGCTCTCTCAAGTTCAGAGTGAACCTCTGTTCACTCTTGAGCTCTCGAGATTCAGAGGGAACACGCAGTCCCTTGGTACCAGTCCTGAATTAGAAGGTACACACAGTGGTTAGTAGCACTTAACAAATCTGGGTGTATCATATAAATAGGTCAATAAGAGGTAAGGCAGGGTACCATCACTATTACTTGTTCAATAATGTAGGAAGAGTAGGATGCAGTCCAGGAGATGTAAGAAAGGGTGGGATATTGTTTGGTTTCCCTATTGTGGTTTTGTTAAGTGAAGAGAACACAAAGTATATATGATCTCAAGTAAGTGTACTTCTATATCTTGGCTCTAGTATGAGGCTGTCTTCTTTTTGCTTTATTGTTGTTTGTAAGCATCAAGAATGAAGCTAGTACATCCCATATCTGTAAACAGAAGGAATTAGAGCAATATATTTATATATTTATATATGGGCTCTTGTATAGAGAATTCTCTCCTATAGAATGGTTAAGGATGTACCCCAAACATGAGTCCAATAAATCTAGAAGTATGTTAGCAGAAGGAACCAAGCTGTGGTATATAGAACCTAAACCAAAAGGGTTTGTAATAGGCCAAGAAGACTAATGTTTAAGTATCTTGCCATACTTGAATCTCATTGCTTATTGACATTATATATATAGAATAAAACAGGTCACCTGGACATCGATACTGATCATAACTATACCAGCAGCTCAGGACCTAAGGCAAGTATACCTTGCCTTTCTACACAGCTTTATTTACATGCACTATCTTTTTATTATTATCCAGTTTTTTTCATATTGTTGTTATGTATCTTTCGTATCCTGCTTGTATATTTGTATCATTACTATATAGATCGTGTTTACAGTTAGTTTTGTTTCTTATTGGTCGTGTTCCCTTGTGCCTTGATTGAGTCGTGTCATGGTCGAGAAGTCGTGAATTGAACTGCTATACCTCCTTGTCTTGAAATCTTGAAGCTAACCTGCGAGTCCATATTAGGGGCGAGGGTTAGTAGTCATCTATGTCTTAAGCTAACCTGCGAGTCCACACTAGGGACGAGGGTTAGTAGTTATTGGTCCATACCTGCGAGCCCACACTAGGGACGAGGGTGATGCTAACCTGTGAGTCTATACTAGGGATGAGGGTTAGTAGTATATGTTTCACACCTGCGAGTCCACACTAGGGCGAGGGTGATGCTAGCCTGCGAGTCCACACTAGGGACGAGGGTTAGTAGTTGTTCAAACCTGCGAGTTCACACTAGGGACGAGGGTTTGAGTATTCGTTTCGGTTACCGTTGACATCTTGACATGAGTTTCTCTCGTCCCCGTTCAGCAGTTCATTTATGTGTAGACAGTGTATAGATTCGTGCTTTATTCATTGCTCAATTTTATTTGTTTATTCTTTATTTTTCTTCATGCATAATAAACTGTTTGAAAGGCCCATTTTTTATGTATCTTGCTAGTCCTCTGAGGACCTGATGATCTCTTCAGGTTTAGCCAAGTTGTACCAGGAGCACACGAGAGGATTTGAGCCAGTATCAGATCGCAGTGCTTACAGTTGAGGTGGTCAAGATTAGCAGTTTTTATCCAGTTAGTTACTCCATGTATTTTTTAATTTTTTCGTCTATTGGTAGTAGATTTGTGTCCACCGGACGTGACATTGATTCTTGATATTCAGTTATATTCATTATTGTTCAGCTCATGTCTTTCTCATTGATCTTGATTATGACATGATTATTCTGTGGATGAGATATAGTTTACCATGAGATTCTAGTTTGCCGTGACTTGTGTATAGACAGCGTACTACCGCCGACACTGCGGCGTAGGCTAGGCTTGGACATGCTTCGTATCCGAAAAGTAGGTGCGGGCCGTGACAGCATGCTTTATCAAGCATTTATACGTGCGATGCCTATGAGTTATGCTAAGTTCATAGATTTGTGGCAACGTAAAACAACTCTCCTTCTCCCAAGCCGCGAGACGAAAGACCGAGTGTCATTTTGAAAGCACGCCGTGCACAATTCTAAGCCGACCATGGGACCTTTTCCATATTCTACCTCAGTCTGACCCAAGTTGGGATTATTCCCTTGGCCATGTGGATTCTCCTCATTTATTATCAAGCCTACTTGTACAATTAAAAACTTTCATTTTATTAGTGTGAAGGCCAAGCTGAGGCAAGTTCACCGAAGCCACCCACCTGAGCGAGGAGTCGTCTCAACCGAGCAGGACTTCGAGTAAGCTGTTGTATGGCTAAGTCCGAACATCGTTGCCATTTTGATTCCTCCAGTTGAACTGAGCGGGACGGGGCACTACAAAAATGGGTTAGCTGAGTCATTTATTAAACATCTTCAACTTATAGCTAGACCTCTACTAGTGCAATCTAGTTTGAAAATTGAGGCTTGGGACATAATATTTTACATGTTGCATCTCTAATTAAGTTTAGACACATTGCCTAGCATATCTTTTTTTTTTACATATACAACTTGTTAGTGGTAAACAACCAAACATTTCATATTTGAGAAAGTTTGGATGTGCAGTATAAGTGCCAGTTCCTTCTCCCAAAATAACTAAGATGCATCCCCAATGATGTTTGGGAATATACATTAGTTTTGAGTCTTCTTCCATAATAAGGTATTTAAAATCAATGACTGGTGATGTCTTTACTATAAGATTTGATAATTTTGCCAATTTGATGAGAGAATCTTCATACCGTTAGAGGGAGGTAAGCAACCAATTGTTCATATAGAACGACCATTGCTAATGAACGACGTGAATTGACATGGAATATGACTTCTCTATCTCTTCAAGATACAAGAACTCTACAGTATGATAATGAGACAAGGAGAATGATACATTTGCAAGAAATTTCTAATCAATCACCTGATGTATTTAATGATGCGCAAAGGTAACTAGCTCACATGTGCCAGCCAGAATCATTGTTCCAATTGGATAAAATCTAAACAAGGCAGTAAAAGAATCTACTACTACACGTCAAAATCGTAGTAGGCTTATAGGTTCCAAGGATAGTGCTCCTAGAAAGAGGAGAGCTAATGAAACATCTTATCCTGATAAAAGTCCAATAGTGGTCGGAGCTCCGAAAACAAATAATAAAGATGTGCATGTTTCCAAATTCACTAAAATATCTATGGATGCCTCTAGAGAGGCACAGGTACCTGAAAATGAAGAGATCTCGATATTCCATGCATGTTCAGGTGAATTGTAGAATAGAAAAGCACTTGTCATCGATGACATATTTAGCTATACAGTGGCTAATGAAATATCAAAGGACAATGATGGTTGTGAAAAGGAACCATGTAGTATAAATGAATACTGACAAAGAAAAGATTGGCCAATCTAGAAATATGTTATTCAAGCAGAATTAATTTTTTTAGAAAAATGTGGTGTGTTTGGACCTATAGTGGAAACATTAATGGGCTTAAACCATGTTGGTTCCAAATGGGTATTTCGTGAAAAAACAAAATAAGAGTAACGGAATTGAAAGTCCGACTTATAACACAAGGTTTCTCTCAAAGAAATGGAATTAATTATGTGGAGACATACTCTCCAGTTATGGATATCATTACTTTTAGACAGCTAATTAGTCTCACGGTTTCTAAAAATCTTGATAAGAGATTTATGGATGTTGTAACTGCATATTTGTACAAAGACTTAAATACTGACGTCTATATAAAAATTCCAGAAGGATTTACAATGCCAGAGACTAAACCTAAGGGCATGTGTTCAAATTAGACGTGCATTATATGGATTGAAATAATCCGAAAGAAAATGGCATAATCGTCATAGTATATATTTGACTAAGCAATAATATAAAATAGTCAAATTTACCCATGTGTCTTCATTAAGAAATTCGAAAATCACTACCAAAAAACAGTCATTTGGCGATGGACGAATCCGTCGCTAATCCGTCGCTAATCTCAATTAGCGACGGATAAGCGACGACTTTTCGGCCAAAACTGCCCGTCGTTAAATACTCATCGCTAAATAAATCTGTCGCTAGATAGTCGAAGCATCGACAAAAACGTGGCAAAAAAGCGACGAAAATGTAGCGGCAACTTAGCGACGACTTAGCGGTGGACTAGTTCAACGGATTGGCGACGTGCATGTTCGATAAATTAGCGATGGATTGGCGACGGTTTTCGTCAAAATTTGCGTATCATAAATTTTTGATATGCAACAACGACATAGTAGCGACGGATTATTTCGTTGCTAAGATATCGCCAGTTCGTCGCTATCCGTCGAAAATTGCGTATCAGAAAGTTTCTGATACGCAATAACGACGCATTAGGGATGGATACTTCCATCGCAAAACTATCCCTACTTCGTCGCTATCTGTTAAAATTTGCGTATCAAAAAGTTTCTGATACACAATAGTGACAATTTAGCGACGGATATATCCGTCTCCAAACTGTCGCCAACCTGTCACTATCCGTCGCTAACTGGATATATGTAGATTTTCGGTAGCTCGGCGACGGAAAAGTCGTCGCTATCTGTCACGCCCCAGAACCAGAATACTGGAGAGCGGGAGAATGACTCAGCCAGCTACGTATTACGGGTAGATGAATACCGTATAATACGATCAATGCTGTCTAACCAGACGAGGGGGTGCATACTACATAAAAGTCTTACTATGGTCATTACACATCTATTGTCTCAATCATTCAAATAAGAAACAGAAATAGAGAACATGTAAGATAAAGCAGTAAGGCGTCCCAAATGCTCTGTCAAAATGTTCTTGATATCTGGCTTTACAAAACATAGCCAGATTGATGTAGCAAAAGTATACACAATTGTTATCAGCTGTAGTCTGACTTTAATTACAATTATGTAAAAGTAAGTACAAGACAATCCGACTAACATGTCGGTGCCAAACGGCCAAGTATAAAGTAAGTGACAAAACGAGCGGGGAAGTAAGAAACCCACTCGAGTCCTCCTGTGATCATCCTTCTAGTGTTGACCATCTTGGAGGTAGAAGTAAGCTGGATCCTCGGGGACCGGCTCTAAATCTGGCCATGCAAAACCAGAGAGGTTAGACCTCTAATAGCAAGTACCACAAGGAAGCACGACATGAGAACTAAAACCAGTAATGTAAGAGAATAATACTAATAAATCTCTGCTTGCTACTAGGATTTACATCACATCACGACACTTCGAACCAACCTCCCAACCAAACAAGGACAGAAGTTGGCCCGTCATGTCCTGACATTCTGATCATCCCGGTTAGGTAACAGAGTAGTACAGTACACAAAAAATCATCTTGAACGGCCAATCAACTCCTACGGCTTGCTATTGTGAGTCCCAAGTTATCCTGGATTTATGCAATTAGGGATTCCGTAGTTCTTACTATGTGCAAGCAAGGCTAGTCTATCCAGTCAATCATGTGCGCCATGCATGAATTAGACGAGTCCTAGCAGGACGCCCGTCATCAATATACAATATACAATAATAATATAAGCAGATACTGTTCCCTGCCCGTGTGGCAGTTTTACAGTATCTGTGGGAACCAGCCGGCCCGTCGGGTACTACTTGTCCCAAGGGGGCTGCCATGTAAGAACTCGGGAATCCATTCTCTCCATGCAATTATTATTTTATTTAACTTAATAGTCCCTACGTTGAGTGAAATCCCATACCGTGGATCATGGACATTCAAATGAGTACTTTCGTACGGGGTACGATATGCACAACTCTACAATGATACCAGTGCGGTTAGGTTGCAGGTCTTACATAGCGTAATGCAACAATCAAATCTAACCACGGTAATCATGCCTTGACCATGAAGTACACATGCTTCTTTTGTAGAAAATAAATAAGTAAATAAATAAATAAATAGATTGAAGCCTACATGTGCATGTAAGTCAATATTCGGGATCAGCCAGTCGATTACAATAGTCCATAACATGAACGTGTCTCATTCATTTCATTCAATAAGACGACTAGCCAGTCTCTTAGTTCCAACTAGGAACGCATGATCAATTTTAGTCAAGATAACCATTATTATCAATGGTGACAAGGCATGAAAGTCAATTAGCATTAAACGGGGGTCGAGTCTATAACTCTCATGGTGAAGCCCCAGTCATACTGGGTATCCCAAAAATCAATCGGGACACAAGGCACATTCCACATAACAATCCATATTTAACAGAAATATTAACATATCATGATTATATCAAGTTTATGCCAAAAGGCGTAAGGATATAAAATGGACGTTAAATATCTAATAAAATATCAATATACAGGGCTATAGAAGATCCAGGGTAAGTAGGCTACGCTCATGTCAGGCTACGCTCAAGTCAAAGAGGCAGCGTATGGGCTCCATACAACTCCTCACCATCCAAGTGAGCGTATGCAAGTCATACGCTCCCCAAAGGCAGCGTATGGACTCCATACGACTCCTGACCATCCAAGTCAGCGTATGCAAGTCATACGCTCCCAAAAGGTAGCGTATGAACTCCATACGACTCCTGACCATTCAAGTCAGCGTATGCAAGTCATACGCTCCCAAAGGGTTGCGTACGAACTCCATACGACTCCTGACCATTCAAGTCAGCGTATGCAAGTCATACGCTCCCAAAAGGTAGCGTATGAACTCCATACGACATACGCTTCCAAAAGGTAGCGTATGCAAGACACACGCTTCCTAAAAAGATAGCGTATGGACTCCATACTGCACTGCGCTAAAGTGCACGCACAGCTCAGTGACGCAAGCTAAAAAACTAGTGTACACTGCTCACTGTCTTCTCCAAACAGCAAGAACTCTATGGTTGCACCCCAAAGCTTCAAAGGTCCATAACTTGGTCCAAACAAGTCCAAATCCAACTTTCCAAAGATCAAAATTGGGTAGAATAAAACTCTCTACAACATAGAACCATCAAAACTTGAAAACAAAGAAGTTTGATAGATCAAAACCACCAAACTCCAAAAATAACTCATATCTAGATCTACAAAGATTAAGACTACGAAATGAAAAATGCCAAGTTCTAAACTCTCTTAGGATCACGAGAGGAAGATAAATGAACCATAAAAACATGGGTTCTCATGTGGAGCAAGTTGTACTTGCCTACGGTTTGGTAGGTGGAGAGAGTAATGAAGAAGAAGAAGAAGAGGAGTAATGGTGAGAATGTGAGTTTATGAGGAAAGAGAAAGAGATGTAAGCTTTAAATAGAAAAGGGGGTGGTAGGTAGGAGTTGGGCCGGGTCCAATGGGTCTAATGGGTCGGGTTGTAGGGGATCCAACCAAAGCCAACCCGAACCCAAAGCCTAGCTAAAGCAGAGAATAAAAGCAGGAAATAAAGTACAAAAATAAAATTGCAGGAAATAAATTAACATGAAAATTAAAGAGCAGATTAATTAATTAACATGAAATTAAAGGAATTTAAATACAGGATAATACATGATAAATATTAAATAAATACTCATGAGTTGTACATGTATAAAAATATGTATTCTGGGAACGGGGAGTGACATCTCTACCCTCCTTAGAAAAATTCCGTCCTCGGAATTTCAAATCCAAGCAGGATAGAAACATCGGGGCTAAACTAATCTAAGTACAAGCAATTTAATCAAGCAATCATTTTACAATGTCCATAGCAAGTAACATGTATGTAAATCCATCAATTTACGATATCAAGCAATTCTACCCATAAGGTGACAATCAGGTACACAGAAAAAGATATACCTTGTGAGTCAAACAGATGTGGATACCGTGATCGGATATCAACCTCACGTTCCCACGTTGACTCTCCCAAAGAGTGATGACCCCAAGCAACCCGGACAAGGTTAATTGTTCGGTTCTTGAGTATCTTCTCTCTTCGGTCCAAGATGGACACAGGCTGCTTCTCGTAAGACAGGTTGGTACCAACAACCAGTTCTGAATGATCGAGGATATGGCTCGGGTCCGATACATACCTTCGCAATTGAGATACATGAAACACGTCATGCACCTCTCGTAACGAAGGTGGAAGGGACAAACGATAAGCAACATCGCCTACCCGATCAAGGATAACGAATGGGCCCACGTACCGCGAACTCAACTTCCCGCGAACGCCAAATCTAATGACCCCATGAGTAGGTGAGATCCGCAAGAACACGTGGTCCCCAACAGAAAACTCTAGCGGCCTACGATGCTGGTCCGCCCAATGACGATGCCGATCCTGCACAATACGAAGTCGCTCTCTAATTCCCTTAATCACTTCAATCGTCTGAATAATCATTTCTGGGCCTAGCATCTTCCTCTTCCCGATATCATCCCATGCAAGCGGCGATCTACACTTCTTACCATATAGTGCCTCAAATGGCGCCATCTAGATACTAGCATGATAATTGTTGTTGTATGAGAACTCAACTAAGTGCAGGTGGCTTTCCCAAGATCCTCCAAAATCCAGAGTGCAAGCACGCAACATATCTTCCAAAGTCTGAATTGTCCTTTCTGATTGCCCGTCCGTCTGCGGATGGTAAGCCGTGCTAAATCTTAACTTGGTACCCAGACTATGATGCAAGCTCCACTAGAAATGTGATATAAAACGGGTATCTCTGTCTGACACAATACTGATAGGGGCTCCATGCTGCCTGACTATCTGTTGCATGTACAACTCTGCCAACTTTTCTGTAGATTGCCCTACTCTGAAAGGAAGAAAGTGTGCTACCTTTGTAAGCCGATCTACTATCACCAAAATAGCATCCTTACCACTTGGTGATCTCGGTAAACCGGTCACAAAGTCCATTGTAATATGCTCCCATTTCCATTCTGGGATGGGAAGCAGTTGCAATAATCCAGCTGGCCTCTGCTGTTCTGTCTTTACTTACTGACATACCAAGCAACGGGAAACAAATCTAGCTATCTCCCTCTTCATTCCGTTCTACCAGAAGTGCTGCTTGATATCTTGGTACATCTTGGTCCCTCCAGGATGTACAGAATACTGGGAACTGTGAGCTTCTGCCATAACTTTCTGTCTGATATCTCCACTAGGCACACATAGACGTGATCCAAACCTAAGTGTACCATCTTCATGAATTTTTAACTCCTTTCTGTGCCCTGACTCACATTCTGCCCTAAGCTTCTGAATCCTTGGGTCTTGTGCCCGAGCTGCCTTGATCCTGCCTACCAAGTCGGATTGGACTTGTAGACTTGCCAGAACTCCTACATCGCTAGGAAGTATAACCTCTATGCCCATCTCCTGAAGGTCTTCTAAGATATGCTTCTGTGTTGTTAACATAAATGTGCCGCCTCTTCTGCTAAGGGCGTCTGCTACCGTATTAGCCTTACCTGGATGATACTGAAGCTCCACGTCATAATCCTTGATCAGTTCTAACCATCTTCTCTGCCTCATGTTCAGCTCCTTCTGAGTAAAGATGTACTTCAGACTTTTGTGGTCTATGTACATGTCTACTCGGTCACCATATAAGTAATGCCTCCATAGCTTCAAAGCAAATACTACTGCCGCCAACTCCAAATCATGAGTTGGGTAATTCTTCTCGTGGTCCCGAAGCTGCCTAGATGCATATGCTATCACCTTCCCGTGCTGCATGAGGACACATCCAAGTCCTTTACCTGACGCATCACAATATACTGTAAAACCTCCGGGTCCAACTGGCAATGTAAGAATGGGTGCTGATATCAATTTTTGCTTTAAATTCTCAAATGATGCCTGACATTCTGCCGACCAAACAAATGGCGTATCCTTCCGGGTCAAGCGAGTCATGGGTGCTAAAAGTCTTGCAAAATCTGACACAAATCTTCTGTAATATCCTGCCAATCCCAAGAAACTCCGTACATCAGCTACGGTCTTGGGTACTGGCCAACTCTCTACTGCTTCTACCTTCTTGGGATCCACTGCTACTCCAGCTCCTGATACGATATGACCCAAGAATGAAATATGGTCCATCCAGAACTCACACTTGCTGAGCTTGGCATACAACTGGTTCTCTCTCAGAACCTACAACACTTTTCTGAGGTGGTCTTCATGCTCCTCTTTACTAGCAGAGTACACAAGAATGTCGTCGAGAAATACTACGACAAATTGATCTAAATACGGCATAAAGATGCGGTTCATCAAATCCATGAATATTGCTGGAGCATTGGTCAAACCAAACGGCATTACCAAGAATTCATAATGCCCATACTTCGACCTGAATGCTGTCTTGGGAATATCTTCCTTCCGAACCCTCACTTGGTGATACCCTGAACGAAGATCTATCTTGGAGAAAACTCTAGCCTTGCTCAACTGATCAAATAAGTCGTCGATCCCGGGTAATGGGTACTTGTTCTTCACTGTTGCCGCGTTAAGCTTCCTGTAGTCGATACACAATCTGGATGATCCATCCTTCTTCCCCACAAGTACCACTGGTGCTGCCCACGGCGATACGCTAGCTTGGATAAACTTCTTCTCCTTCAATTCCTCTATATGCTGATATACCTTGGCCAGCTCCGAATCTGCCATTCTGTAAACCCGATCTGATATCGGTTTAGTTCCTGGTGCCAATTCTATATTGAACTCAATATCTCTAACTGGTGGAAGACCGAGAAGTTCTTCAGGAAATACGTCTAGAAATTCTTCAACTACCTTCGGAACCTGGACTTCTTCCATTGCCGTTACTACTCCCTGCTCTTGCTGAGTTGCCTCTGATCTGACTAAGGTGAATCTCTTCATGCCTGGAATATCAAAAGATAGACTCCCACTACGACAATCTATTGTCGTATGACTGTCTTTCAGCCAGTCCATGCCTAAGATAACGTCAAAATTTCCAACAGGAAATTCTATCAACTGGGCGGGTAAAGAATGCCCGCAAACTACAACACTACACGCTAGAATAACTCTACTAACTCCTACGAGCCCATTGCCAGTGAGTATATTCAACCTCCCTGGCAATGCCTTGAACTCCATTCCTAGCCGTGTCGCAAATCGTGCAGATATAAATGAGTGCGATGCTCCCGAATCAAACAATGCTACTGCGGGATATGAGGCGACGAGAATGTTACCTGCCACAACATCTCCCGATGCTAATGTCTCTTCCAAGGACAGAGTGAATGCCTGTCCTCGACCTCCTTGTTGGTTCCCATGTTGCGGCCTAGCCTGGTGCTGCTGCTGGCCCCTTCCTTGATGATGCTGGGGTGGTCTATACTGGTGTTGCTGCATCGGCGGTCCCTGCTGCCGAAACATCTGAGCCTGCGGTACTAACGGACGCTGTGCCAACGGCCTCACTGCTACCGCTGGTCCTCGATACTGCCCTGCCCCTGGTGCTGGCAGAGTAGAAAACTGCTGCACTGGTCCTCCTGACCTCGAATTCATGGGACATACGGTAACCCGATGGTCTGGATTTCCACATATCAAACATAGTCCATTCAATGTCCGACACACATCTCTAGTGTGTCCCATCTTCCCACAATAAGTGCAGCCCTCTGGGGGTTGCTGGTTCTTCCTCTGTTGCTGTTGCTGCTGCCTGGGTGGTGGTGCTGGCCCTCGTATCGCCACATCGTGGATACGAATGCCAGGGGATGGTGCTGTTGTTCGGGGCGCTGCTCCCCCTCCTCCTTCAATCTGACTGTGGGATCTCTTCTGACCCTCAGTCCTTGCCGCAAGCCTCTGAATGGTGATCTCATGCCTTCGGGTTGCTATCAATATCTCATCAAAAGTCTGGTAATTGTGCCCTTCTATCAATTGCAAGAGCTCAAGATGAAACCCTTGCTGGAACCTCATCGCCCTCTGGCGCTCCGTTGCTACCATCTCTGGGGCAAACCTACTCAATCTGCAGAACTCTGCTGCATAAGCATTTACGGTCTTGCCAGCCTGTCTGAGGTTGATAAACTTCTGTTGTAGCTCAAACTGCGCCACAACTCCATAATACTTCGTCTTGAACCTTACAGTAAAATCGTCCCATGCAACAGGACGTCTGATGCCTACTTCCTCTGCTTCCCACCAATCACGTGCGAGATCCTGAAGTAACAACTTTACTAGATCCACACGCTCTTCTGCCGGCACCTTAGCGGCTGTCAGAATAGCCTCAATGTCCTTAAGCCATGCATCTGCTGAGATGGCATCCTCCGTGCCCTCGAAACGACGGGGGTTGTACTTGCAAAACCGGGCTGACGCTCCTGAATCTGGCCTCGCCTCTCTTTCCAATGCCGTCTGTAATTCTTGGTTGAGTAGTACATTCTGCTCTTGTAACTGAGCGTGCATGCGCTGCTGGGCTAACATCTGGTGTTGCTGAGTAGCCATCATCCCTCTCATGATCTCCAGAAGGGCTGGTGTGTCCACTTGGGTAGGTGGAACTGTCGGTGGGGGTGGAATGTCCGGATACTGTGACCCAGCTGCTGGTTCCATTATCACTTCTTCCTGGGTAGCCTCCTGAGTTAGTACCGGCCCTTGTCACTGACCAACATGGTCAGGTTGTCCATGCTGCTGTCCATGTTGTTGCTGTCCAGCTCTGACAGATGCGGACGAGGTGCCCCTAAGAAAAGGGACAAGAGAACAATCAAATGACCGGACATGAAGGATCAATGAAGTCAAAGGATATGAGAAGGTCAAGCTAGGATTGAGAACAACGAATCATGAGATCAAGGGGGAACATGTGTGATTGAGACATCCTAAAATCAAAACACCCCACAAGTCTGAAATCAGACCTGCATGGGCCACCACTAAAACCTTGTCACGCACCAGAACCAGAATACTGGAGAGTGGGGGAATGACTCAGCCAGCTATGTATTACGGGTAGATGAATACCGTATAATACGATCAATGCTGTCTAACCAGACGAGGGGGTGCATACTACATAAAAGTCTTACTATGGTCATTACACATCTATTGTCTCAATCATTCAAATAAGAAACAGAAATAGAGAACATGTAAGATAAAGCAGTAAGGCGTCCCAAATGCTCTGTCAAAATGTTCTTGATATCTGGCTTTACAAAACATAGCCAGATTGATGTAGCAAAAGTATACACAATTGTTATCAGCTGTAGTCTGACTTTAATTACAATTATGTAAAAGTAAGTACAAGACAATCCGACTAACATGTCGGTGCCAAACGGCCAAGTATAAAGTAAGTGACAAAACGAGCGGGGAAGTAAGAAACCCACTCGAGTCCTCCTGCGATCATCCTTCTAGTGTTGACCATCTTGGAGGTAGAAGTAAGCTGGATCCTCGGGGACCGGCTCTAAATCTGGCCATGCAAAACCAGAGAGGTTAGACCTCTAATAGCAAGTACCACAAGGAAGCACGACATGAGAACTAAAACCAGTAATGTAAGAGAATAATACTAATAAATCTCTGCTTGCTACTAGGATTCACATCACATCACGACACTTCGAACCAACCTCCCAACCAAACAAGGACAGAAGTTGGCCCGTCATGTCCTGACATTCTGATCATCCCGGTTAGGTAACAGAGTAGTACAGTACACAAACAAATCATCTTGAACGGCCAATCAACTCCTACGGCTTGCTATTGTGAGTCCCAAGTTATCCTGGATTTATGCAAATAGGGATTCCGTAGTTCTTACTATGTGCAAGCAAGGCTAGTCTATCCAGTAAATCATGTGCGCCATGCATGAATTAGACGAGTCCTAGCAGGACGCCCGTCATCAATATACAATATACAATAATAATATAAGCAGATACTGTTCCCTGCCCGTGTGGCAGTTTTACAGTATCTGTGGGAACCAGCCGGCCCGTCGGGTACTACTTGTCCCAAGGGGGCTGCCATGTAAGAACTCGGGAATCCATTCTCTCCATGCAATCATTATTTTATTTAACTTAATAGTCCCTACGTTGAGTGAAATCCCATGCCGTGGATCATGGTCATTCAAATGAGTACTTTCGTACGGGGTACGATATGTACAACTCTACAACGATACCAGTGCGGTTAGGTTGCAGGTCTTACATAGCGTAATGCAACAATCAAATCTAACCACGGTAATCATGCCTTGACCATAAAGTACACATGCTTCTTTTGTAGAAAATAAATAAGTAAATAAATAAATAAATAGATTGAAGCCTGCATGTGCATGTAAGTCAATATTCGGGATCAGCCAGTCAATTATAATAGTCCATAACATGAACGTGTCTCATTCATTTCATTCAATAAGACGACTAGCCAGTCTCTTAGTTCCAACTAGGAACGCATGATCAATTTTAGTCAAGATAACCATTATTATCAATGGTGACAAGGCATGAAAGTCAATTAGCATTAAACGGGGGTCGAGTCTATAACTCTCATGGTGAAGCCCCAGTCATACTGGGTATCCCAAAAATCAATCGGGACACAAGGCACATTCCACATAACAATCCATATTTAACAGAAATATTAACATATCATGATTATATCAAGTTTATGCCAAAAGGCGTAAGGATATAAAATGGACGTTAAATATCTAATAAAATATCAATATACAGGGCTATAGAAGATCCAGGGTAAGTAGGCTACGCTCATGTCAGGCTACGCTCAAGTCAAAGAGGCAGCGTATGGGCTCCATACAACTCCTCACCATCCAAGTGAGCGTATGCAAGTCATACGCTCCCCAAAGGCAGCGTATGGACTCCATACGACTCCTGACCATCCAAGTCAGCGTATGCAAGTCATACGCTCCCAAAAGGTAGCGTATGAACTCCATACGACTCCTGACCATTCAAGTCAGCGTATGCAAGTCATACGCTCCCAAAAGGTAGCGTATGAACTCCATACGACTTTTGACCATTCAAGTCAGCGTATGCAAGTCATACGCTCCCAAAAGGTAGCGTATGAACTCCATACGACTCCTGACCATTCAAGTCAGCGTATGCAAGTCATACGCTCCTAAAAGGTAGCGTATGAACTCCATACGACATACGCTTCCAAAAGGTAGCGTATGTAAGACACACGCTTCCTAAAAAGGTAGCGTATGGACTCCATACTGCACTGCGCTAAAGAGCGCGCACAGCTCAGTGACGCAAGCTAAAAAGCTAGTGTACACTGCTCACTGTCTTCTCCAAACAGCAAGAACTCCATGGTTGCACCCCAAAGCTTCAAAGGTCCATAACTTGGTCCAAACAAGTCCAAATCCAACTTTCCAAAGGTCAAAATTGGGTAGAATAAAACTCTCTACAACATAGAACCATCAAAACTTGAAAACAAAGAAGTTTGATAGATCAAAACCACCAAACTCCGAAAATAACTCATATCTAGATCTACAAAGATTAAGATTACGAAATGAAAAATGCCAAGTTCTAAACTCTCTTAGGATCACGAGAGGAAGATAAGTGAACCATAAAAACATGGGTTCTCATGTGGAGCAAGTTGTACTTGCCTACGGTTTGGTAGGTGGAGAGAGTAATGAAGAAGAAGAAGAGGAGTAATGGTGAGAATGTGAGTTTATGAGGAGAGAGAAAGAGATGTAAGCTTTAAATAGAAAAGTGGGTGGTAGGTGGGAGTTGGGCCGGGTCCAATGGGTCCAATGGGTCGGGTTGTAGGGGATCCAACCAAAGCCAACCCGAACCCAAAGCCTAGCTAAAGCAGAGAATAAAAGCAGGAAATAAAGTGCAGAAATAAAATTGCAGGAAATAAATTAACATGAAAATTAAAGAGCAGATTAATTAATTAACATGAAATTAAAGGAATTTAAATACAGAATAATACATGATAAATATTAAATAAATACTCATGAGTTGTACATATATAAAATTATGTATTCTGGGAACGGGGAGTGACACTATCAGTCGCTAACTGGATATATGTAAATTTCTAGAAGCTCCACGACGAAAAAGCCATCGCTCTTCCGTTGCTATCCGTCGCTAACTGCATATAAGTAAATTTTCATTAGCTTAGCGACGGATTATCCGTTGTTATTCCATCGCCAACCGTCGCGTTTCCGTCAAAAATTTGTCTCTAACTAAAAAATTTTTCAAAAAAAATAATCCTTATTTCACAGCACCCTATTCACACAATTAGTCATTAACAAAATCAACAATCCACAAACAGAACAGAACAAAATATTCATAATCAACAATCCACCAAACAATCCAAAAACAGAATGGTAGCAATAACAATAACCACTCACAAACATCAAAAATATTCATAATCACAACAATCAAAAATATTCATAATCACAACTCACAAATATCAAAAAAATTATCCAATTACAAAAGATTGGCTGGATTTCGGAGGGACAACAACAACAACTCACAAAAATTATGTAATCCACAAGGGGCACAAATTATCCAATTATCCAATTACAAATACAAAAAAACTACGAAAGATCGGCTGGATCGTCTGGATCGGCTAGAGCGGCTGGACAGGCTGGATCGGCTGATGGTGCCTGCTGCGCTTTATGAGATACGCCTAAACGATGTGAGCCGGCAGACCATCAAATATCTGTTATAGAACTCAGCGTAGATCTGCCGGCGACATCAGGTCTAGAAGAGCAATCGTAGATGAAGTCGGTAGAAAAGCGGCAGCAGCATAAAAAAAACGCGTCAGGGGAAGAATGACCGGCACCATCCGAAGGACCGGGAGCAGAAGGACCGACAGTAGAAGGACCCAAGTACTGCGATGTCATCCAGGTCATCTCCTCCGGCATGGACGTCACCATTGAGGTTAGAGTCCTAAGTTGTGTCCTCACATCCTCGTCAACCTGAGTCGCGGAAGCAGGAGGCGGCGGCGGCGGTGGAAGTCTCGAAGACGTCTGCGATGGCGCTGTGGATCCAGCGTCGTAGACGCGCTCGCCTTTCCCTATTCTGCCGACGGCTTGTACAAACAAGTCGTCCAAGCGAGCGATCATAGAAGGGACCGACTGGGCGGACGTCGATTCGCCGATACCCTCTATAGGAGTGGGCTCAATCGTGCTAACAGCTGCACGATACTTAGCCTATTCAATGAATGTGTTAAATTTACTATGAGTTTTCCTAACTTATAGTCTAAATCCTAAGGCCTCATACTATTGTCACAAAAATTATAAACTAAACTACTTACAATTCTAAAACACAAATCTCATAAACTTAAGTCTTCTCGGCCCTTTCGTCGACGAAGCTACCGTTCTTCTTCATCTTGTGTGTACTCTCGAATACATCGCCCAAGGTGATCAAGCAGGAATTTTTTCCCTCCTTTGCCGCCTTTGTCACTTGTGTACGAAACATTCATATAATAAAATTTTCCCCAATGTCAAGTAATTAAAAAATAGTCATTTTTTTCCGATATCTCACCAGATCTCCAAGCGTCGTTGCGTAGGCCCTCGATCCTCCCGTATGCAGACCCGCTGCCTGTCGATTCGCCTTTGCCTTTACCGATTTCTTGAACGTAGGAGTATCCATCTTCTCCATCATCTGTAATGCCCCATTCCCAAAATACTTAGGACTAAGTATGTAGACATGCCAGCTGTATACGTACGAAGCATACTCCAATATACAAAAATCTTGTATGTATACATAAGCTGTAAAATGCAGTAACTATGAAACTAATCTCATCCACAAACCAATATATCATAAAATCACTTATAAATGTCATTTATATAAAACGTTGGGCGGAGATAAATCTATTACCAACAAAAAGAGAGAAATACATAGCAACGAAAGAACAGTCGAAACGAAGCGAAAGACGATCCAAGAGCTAGCATCGCGAAGGTAAATTGTAAACTATGTCCTTAGCTAGAGCACCTGCGAAAATCACAAACACACCTGGAGAAATCTCCAGGTCCTTAGAGGGACGTAACAAGATACAGAAAGAAGATGCTAATATGAACTGTCAAAATAATAAAATAATATACAAAAGACTAATCTAGATACAAATATGCAACGGGGATTCTAACTGTCAAATGTACAATTTTGAGGACAACTTTCATTGTACATGGGTGGAATTTAGGCTATAAGTACGTAATGGGCATCCAGTCATATTTATCCGGCCGTAACATCCAAAACGTCAGAGGATATCTGCAAATATAATCTCGCAATAGTTTCTTTCAAAAACTATGGTTTACCTGTTTGGCTTTCCACATGCACTAGTATCTGTCCTCCTCCAATATTTTTTAACTGACCAAGTCATGTCTGTAGGACCGTTGAGCACCTCTAGAGGGAGGGTGAATAGAGTGTGTGTGTGCAGTGAAAAAATAATCACCAATTTAAAAAAATTAACTCTGGCAAAAACTAAGAGACAGTAAATAAATTCAGCAAAAGATAGAAAGATCAAACTCAGTGACACAGCGATGTATACTGGTATCCCTCTGAGAGGACTAATCCAGTCTCGAGTACTCTTGCTCGATGTTAATCCACTATGACACAAGCTAAATGAGAGCTTGCAGTCTCTTACAATACTGTGCTTGGTGACAAGCGCACGACCAGCTTTACAACACCGTGCTTGGTGACGAACGCACGACCGGCTCCACAACAGAATAGTTTCTGAACTTGGAACGACCTCTTTACAACTCTTGAATATCAAAAACTCTAAATCAACACAGATATTACTGGCTTTTGGCTAAGAGATGTATAGGTATAATTTGAAAGCTTTAGAACGTTTTCAAAATACTTGAAGAGTAGAGAAGAGAAGATGAAGAATGAATGAGTGTTTAGAAATGAAAATTTCTTTTCTATTTATAGGTGTTTTCTGGGACCGAACTCGGACAGAGTTCGGGTAGAATTCTGATGCAAATATTTCGCATAGAGACGTTGCTCGCAGATTTGGAGGCAACTAACATTTGAATTCAAATTGACCGAACTCGGGCAGAGTTCGAACCGAACTCGGTTTTGAGTTCTGTCAAAAGATTTTTCAAAATATTTTATCAAAACAGTTTGAAAGAAAGGATTTTGGAATATTTTGTAAAAGATGTATAAATGAAAAATGGGTAGGCTTTTTGGAAATGTGGACTAGAATAACCCTGAGCCAGTATAACCAAGTTGATTTTACAAAATAAATCCTAGACTCAATAAAATATAAAAATACAGAATAAAATATAAAATGAGTCAACTTCAGATTCGATGATGTCTATGCTTTGTTGATACAGTACAACGCCCGTTGATATTGATTTCATATCTCCTGAAATGATTAGCAGCAGTTTGTATATTTTGTGTATTGACTTAAGTGCATGTTGATTATCGAAATCGGGTGTGACCATGGAATGGGCCAACAATCTCCCCCATTTTGATAATTGACAAACTTGAGTCTATACCAAAATATATCTTAAAAAATAATAAATAAATACCTGAGCAAAGAATTTGTTTGATTATTTTGTTTTGGTATTGTATTGGTACTCATTCTCCCCCTTTGTTAATATAAAAATGAACTTGGCTCCCCCGTAATGTGTGTAGCCAACAAAAACTAACAGACAAAGTAAAATAATAAAGTACCATAAATAGAGACATATAACTAATACTGAAATGAAAGTGCTGAAAAAAAATGTCTCACTACAAATCCAAAGTACAATCAGAAATGCTAAAATGTCTAACTATGAAGTTAAAAAAAAAACTACATCATGGCATAAAATCATCAACTAACTCATATCCATAACCATCAGCTGAATCCTCGTCATAAAGTAGCGTTATCACCGCCAGGGGCCTCTGGAGGAAAGTAGGCTGAGTGGGGTCGAAGTACTGAAAAGATGCCTCGTCTCCAAATCGAGGACCAGGGAAGTCTGGATGAGGCAGAATGGTGACGGGACGGACTGGATCATGAGATAGACTGTAGTGGAGATCCGCAAGTCCGTTTCGAAACACCTGGGCCTGATAAATGTGACGGAACTCCGAGTTAACATAAGATTGATGACGCTGTGCTGAAAGAGCGACAAAGTCATCAAATCTCTGATAGAAGCCTGGAACAAATCCCGGAGCAGGGGCTGGAGCAGGAGCAGCATCAGGAGCAGGAGCTTCGGCACCGATGTCTGGAGTAGGCTGAGCACCAGGTGGCAGAGATGGAGTAGGGTATCTGCGAGATCTGCTGAGCTCAATAGGAGTGGAGGAGTAGGCACAGGTTTGAAGGTCAATATCAAACCTGCGGAAGATGGCTGCCAAGTGCATAGGATACACTAGGTTGCGTCCTGTATTTCTGCAGTTCAGCATCCAGTCCATCATGGTCTTTGGAATAGAAAAAGGAATTCCAAAGTGAATGTGATACATGGCGGAGAGTTCTAAGAAAGTGATCTCGTTGGTAGATCCTTTCTTAGGAAGGAGAACAGAGAAAATAAATTGATGGAGTTCATAAAAGTTCTGGTTTAGATTCTTAGAAAATACTTTCCAAGAAACGGGGTTGGGATGACAAATAAGTTCCTTGAAAGAAGCAAGGGTGACATCCTCTAAAAATTGGACATGGTTAATGTCCACCAAAGCAGCACCAACATCAGGAACATGAAAGAATTCACTAATGTCAGTAGCGCTGAACTCTAATTCTTGCCCAGCAACGCAAGAATAAAAGTTGCCATTGGGTTTTACTTGCAAGTTGCAGTAAAATATCTTGACAGCATTGTCACAAATATTTTCGGCCACTTCGAAAAAGTCTCGGTAGCCGAGATAGTCAAATGTAGGAGCATAATCAGAAAAGATTGTAAAATTAACAAAAGCTCCATAATAAATTCTACGTCCGAAAAAAGAGTCGAACCATAGGTCAGAGAATTCCTTATCGGAGAATAGGGTTGAGTCATAATCCTCTGTGCCTAATGGTCGTGCTGGACTGAACAGACTAGCCGGAGTATAATCCGAAGAGGAGGATGCGGCTTGGGAAGAAGATCCCCTCTGACGCTTAGGAGCCATTTGAAAAAGATAGAAGGAAGGAAGAAGATTACCTTTAAAGAGGAGGAAGAACAAGAGGTTGGGTAGCCCACCAGATCACCTAGGATGCTTGCTAAGGAGGAGTAGGAAATAGTTTTTAGGTGGAAGGAGAAGTAATCTCGAGTTGGTGAGTGAAAAAGAGGAGAGAAAGAGGGGTATATAAAGGGGTTAGGGCCGGCTGTTCGTTTCTGGAAACATAACAGCACCGACCGAACTCGGCCCGAATTCGGCCAGAACTCGGTCAGAGTTCGGCCCGAGTTCGACTACTTGCATTCCCGAGACAATAAATGCAGTTTTGGTGGTTAAAATTTAGTTTTATGACTTTTGACTTTGTATTTAGTAACGTACATTATTAATGGGTTAACTGTAGGGGTTCTGTCCCAGCTAACGGAGGTTCACCGGGGAACTCTTAAGTACCGCTTCGCTTCGACCGTAGTCGTGGTGACAGACAGTCCCTTTTTAGGCTTGTACCCAAAAATAATTTTCGTTAAGTAAATGTCAAAGTTTTAAGTTATAAAATTAAAATTAACTACCATATTACATTATGAATCTGAAAATTCAAGTATACCGAGCTCACGCCTCAATGTGTTAAACCGATCTTCAGCCAATGGTTTTGTGAATATGTCTGCTAGTTGATGATCTGTGTCAACAAATTCTAAACAGGTATCCCTGTGTTATTGATGATCACGTAGAAAATGATGTTGTATCTCTATGTGCTTTGTGCGTGAGTGACAAATAGGGTTCTTAGTCAGATTTATAGTGCTAGTGTTGTCACAATATATAGGAATCTTAGTGTAGTACAGATTATAGTCTTCCAGGGTTTGTTTCATCCACAAAATTTGAGCACAGCAACGACCTGCGGCGATATACTCAGCCTCAGTAGTTGATAATGCTACAGAATTTTGCTTTTTACTAAACCAGGAGACTAAGGCCTTTCCTAGGAAATGACATGTGCCACTGGTACTTTTACGGTCCATTTTGCGTCCCGTAAAATCCGTATCCGAGTAACCTATCAGGTCAAAGGATTTTGTTTTGGGATACCATAAGCCAACTGTAGAAGTTCCTTTAAGATATCGAAAGATACGTTTAACGACACTTAGATGTGATTCCTTAGGATTTGCCTGAAATCGTGCACAAATACAAACACTGAACATTATATCAGGACGACTAGCAGTTAAATATAATAAACTACCAATTATACCTCGATACTTATGCTGATCGATAGTTTTGCCACTTTCATTAGAATTAAGCTTTGTAGATGTAGCCATAGGAGTCCCGATTGGCTTTACGTTTTTGAAGTCATACTTTTTCAGTATATCCTTCGTGTATTTAGCTTGGTTGATGAACGTTCCTTTTGAGTGTTGTTTGATCTGTAGTCCTAGGAAGAAGTTTAGCTCTCACATCATACTCATCTCAAATTCACTCTGCATACACTTAGCAAAATCTTGACAAAGTTTTTCATTAGTAGAACCAAATATTATGTCATCTACATAAATTTGCACAAGAAGAATATCATCATTCAAAGATTTGATAAACAAGGTAGTATCAACTTTACCTTTTGAAAAACCATTATCAAGTAAGAAGGCACTTAGGCGATCATACCAAGCACGAGGAGCTTGTTTGAGTCCATATAGTGCTTTCTTAAGCTTGAAGACGTGATCAGGTTTTTGAAAATCTTCAAAACCAGGGGGTTGTTTCACAAAAACTTCCTCTTTTAAAAAACCGTTTAAAAATGCACTTTTTACGTCCATTTGAAATAATTTAAAATCATTAAAGCATGCAAATACAAAAAACATGCGGATGGCTTCTAATCTAGCAACAGGAGCAGAGGTCTCATCATAATCAATTCCTTCTTCTTGATTATAACCTTGTGCCACTAGACGTACTTTGTTGCGTAGAACTTGTCCATCTTCACTGAGTTTATTTCGGTACACCTATTTGGTACCAATTATCGATTGACCAATAGGTTTAGGAACGAGTTCCCAAACTTGGTTTCTCTCAAATTGATTTAGTTTCTCTTGCATGGCATGAATCCAAAACTCATCAGAAAAAGTATCATCTATATTCTTAGGTTCTATTTGAGAAATGAATGCTATATTTGCTGCTATATCAGAATCTTTAAGAGAGGAACGTGTACTTGCCCCTTTAGATACATTACCTATAATGAGTGTTTCTGGATAATCTGGCAAGAATTTTAATAAATCAAACTTTTGGGTCAGATCTTCTACAGAATTCTTTTCAGTCTTTGTATGTGTCTCTTCATCATCACTGTCGCTAGATCTGCGACTATTCAGCTCATCAAAAGTAACATTAATAGATTCTTCAACAATCATAGATCTTTTATTAAAAATTCTATATTATTTACTCTTAACAGCATATCCGAGAAATATTCCTTCATCTGCTTTAGAGTCGAACTTTTCCAAGTTATCCATAGTGTTCAGGATAAAACAGCGACATCCAAAAAATTTGAAATAAGAAATATTTGGTATTCTTCCAAACCAGAGCTCATATGGTATTTTCTTCGAGATTGGTCGAATTAACACCCTATTCAAAACATGACAGGCTGTACTAACAGCTTCTACCCAAAAATACTTAGGAAGATTATGCTGATTCAGCATGACTCTAGCCATTTCGCTTAGAGTACGATTCTTCCGCTCCAGAACACCATTCTGTTGGGGAGTTCTAGGATAAAAAATTCATGGTAATATCCACTATCATCACAAAACTTTTTGAAATCAGAATTTACGAATTTGTCACCATGATCACTTTGGATACGAGTAATCATGAAGCCTTTTTCATTTTGTACCTTTTTGTAAAATATTTGAAATTCAAAAATAGCATCACTTTTGTTTGATAAAAAGTAAACCCAAGTAAATCGAGAGAAATCATCAATAATAACAAAAGCGTAGAGCTTACCGCCAAGACTAGCGACTCTACTAGGTCCAAATAAATCCATATGAATTAACTGCAAAGGTCTGGAAGTACTTACAGCGTTGATGGATTTAAAAGTGGATTTATGTGCTTTGTTCTTTTCACAGTCAACACATACCATATCTCTCTTGAATGGAATTTCAGGGAGTCCTTTTACCAACTTTTTAGTACTGAGTCGTGAGATAGTATCCATATTTGCATGTCCTAGTCTCATGTGCCATAGCCAGCTTTCATCTAGATTAGCTACTATGCATCTACCTGTATTATTAGTATTCTCCAAAAAGAAAACATAAATATTGTCTTCTCTAATCCCTTTATATACGGGATCACCAGATGACATATCATATATGGTACATTTATCTTTTACAAAATTGATACCATAACCGTTATCAGCCAAATGACTTATGCTCAGTAGATTATGTTTCAATTATGTTACTAGACAAACATATTTTATTACTGGATAAGGAGAAATACCTATAGTACTATTACCAATAATATCACCTCTCAAATTATTTTCGAATGAGACATATCCTTCTTTCTTCATCGATAGCATAGCGAACAAAGATGCATCACCGGTCATGTATCGCGAACACCTGCTATCGAGGATCCATTTGCTTCTAGCATGAGAGGGTTGAGGGTCTACCTACAAGACAAGTAGATGAATCCATTGGTACCCATTTACTGAAGGATTCATTCTGATTAGTTTTAGGCCTCCAGAATAAAGTGTGATTGTCAACAAGCTTCCTTGCCAAACAATACTGTGATATGTGTCCATGTGTGCCACAATAAGTGCAAGTAAGTTTAGAACCAGATGTGGTCAAAACTGTATTTACATGCTTGTTTGGTTTCTTGGAGAACCTATAAGTGAAAGCATGGTGATAGTCGTGTTTCTTCTGTGCTTTCTTATTTTTAGTCCTCTTAGGTGTATGCTTAGCATTAGGACTAAACTTAGGCTGTGTCACAGGTATTGCCTGTTTGCCTAACTTAATTTCGTACTTCTTAGAAATCGCAATAGACTCTTCATATCTAGCAGTCATATCTGAGAGTCGTTGTTCTGTTACTAGGTGCTTCTTCTTCTCTATGTCATATAGTTCTTGCATCTTGACATAGTCTTTTTTTTCTTTTCAATTTTGAGGATAGCCTCATGATAGTCTACCTTGAGTTTGGCTATCTCTTCCGTATTACCGGTAGTAGATGTCTCTTTAATATCTTCAATAAGATTGGACAGTATAGCTAACTCGGTTGTGTATGCCTTAATCTCTTTTCGAGATTGCTTATACTTGTCAAGCACTGTTTTGTGATCTTCAAGTAATTCGCTAAAGGCATTTTCTAATTCATCGAAAGTAAAATCATCATATAGAGGGTTTGAAGATACCTTATCAAATGCCATAAGACAGACATTTGCATTGCCGCAGGGTCTGTCCTCTTCTTCTATATTACTGGCATCACTTTCATGCCAGATACTTGTGTTGGCATACTTTCGACCGAATATTGCTTTTCTGCTTGATCTTGATCTGTCATATGGACTGCTTTTTTTGAAGTTGGACAGTCCTTCTTCATGTGCCCTGTTTTCTTACATCCAAAGCAAATAGTTTCATCTTCATTGCTTTCTTGGACATCTCTCTTCCTTCTGCTTGATTTCTCAAACTTTAGGAATTTTCTGAAATTTTTCACAAGTAGGGCTTGTTCATCACCACTTGATGATTCTTCATCAGAGTCATTGCATGTTGATTTTCTTGCTTGAGCTTTGAAAGCAATAGATTTTTCTTTTGATGTTGCTTCTTTAAACTCTTGCAAATCAAGTTCATGGGTCATCAGCTTGCCCATCAGTGTTTCCAAGGAAATAGTGGTGAGATCGTTTCCTTCAATAATTGTTGTGGCTTTTGGATTCCAGTTCTTGGTTAGAGCCCGCAGCACTTTTCTGATCTTCTCATGATTGCTGTAATTCTTTCCAAGAGATTGTAGAGGATTAGTTATATCAAGGAAACGAGTAAACATCTGTGTAATTGACTCGCCGGGTTTCATCTTGAAAGATTCATATTCCTGTATTAGTCTACTAATTTTGGATTCCTTCACTTGGGAAGTACCTTCATGAGTTACCTCAAAAAGTTTCCAAATTTCGTGAGACGTCTTATAGGTTGAAACTCTGTTGAACTCCGTTTTGTCAATTGCACAGAATAGTACATTGATGGTACGAGCATCTAGACTAGCCTTAGCTTTTTCAGCTTCAGTGTATTTGTCATGAGGCTTGTCTATAAGCTGGCCTTCAACCACTGTGGGTGCTGGTTTCTTATAACCATCAATGACTATAGACCAAAGATCAAAGTCAAGAAATTTTAAGAAGAAAGTCATCTGTGTTTTCCAATAGGTATAATTAGTACCATCAAAAAGTGGGGGTCTATTTGTGGATTGTCCTTCACCGTTGAATATTGATTTCACGGCTGCCATATATATATACTCTCTGAGGTTTGTTATATAAAAATATAACCTGCCCTGATACCAATTGTAGGACCGTTGAGCACCTCTAGAGAGGGGTGAATAGAGTGTGTGTGTGCAGCAGAAAAATAATCACCAATTTAAAAAATTAACTCTGGCAGAAACTAAGAGACAGTAAATAAATTCAGCATAAGATAGAAAGATCAAACTCAGTGACACAGCGATGTATACTAGTATCCCTCTGAGAGGACTAATCCAGTCTCGAGTACTCTTGCTCGATGTTAATCCAATATGGCACAAGCTAAATGAGAGCTTGCAGTCTCCTACAACACCGTGCTTGGTGACAAGCGTACGACCAGCTTCACAACACCGTACTTGGTGACGAGCGCACGACCGGCTCCACAATAGAATAGTTTCTGAACTTGGAACGACCTCTTTACAACTCTAGAATACCAAAAACTCTAAATCAACACAGATATTACTGGCTTTTGGCTAAGAGATGTATAGGTATAATTTGAAAGCTTTAGAACGTTTTGAAAACACTTGAAGAGTAGAGAAGAGAAGATGAAGAATGAATGAGTGTTTAGAAATGAAAATTTTTCTTCTATTTATAGGTGTTTTCTGGGACCGAACTCGGACAGAGTTCGTGCAGAGTTCTGATGCAAATATTTCACATAGAGATGTTGCTCGCAGATTTGGAGGCAACTAACATTTGAATTCAAATTGACCGAACTCGGGCAGAGTTCGGACCGAACTCAGACCGAACTCGGTTTTGAGTTCTGTCAAAAGATTTTTCGAAATATTTTATCAAAGCAGTTTGAAAGAAAGGATTTTGGAATATTTTTGTAAAAGATGTATAAATGAAAAATGGGTAGGCTTTTTGGAAATGTGGACTAGAATAACCTTGAGCCAATATTACCAAGTTGATTTTACAAAATAAATCCTAGACTCAATAAAATGTAAAAATACAGAATAAAATATAAAATGAGTCAACTTCAGATTCGATGATGTCTATGCTTTGTTGATGCAGTACAACGCCCGTTGATATTGATTTCATATCACTTGAAATGATTAGCAGCAGTTTGTATATTTTGTGTATTGACTTAAGTGCATGTTGATTATCAAAATTGGGTGTGACCATGGAATGGGCCAACAATGTCCATGACCCGCCCAGTTTTGTAACTGCTCGAGTCTCTATACCTTAATCGTAGCATTTACGATCTATCCGTCACACGACTATAGAGATGGCCAGTCAATGAGTCGTGCCCCTGGCAAAATATCTCAAACCGTATAGTGTGAGTATCATGACCAAAGGAGATATAAGGATATCCCCCAACAAGAAGGTAGTCCGCTAAAACTAAGTCAACATGCATAAAATAAAGTAACGACTAATAGAGTCGCTTGCACCCAAGTATGGCTTGGACGTGCAGTTTATAACAAAAACAACAAATATGAAACAAATGAAATAATACTGAAAATAAATAATATAATAGTTAATTAGCAAGGTATACTTGCCTGGTATGTTGTCGAGTGTGGTGCGATGATCACGGTGGCACTGATTTGACTTTGGTGTTACAACTACGCAAGACAGCCTCTGATGATGGCATGGACTATTTCTTTAGGTCCATCACTACAACAAAAAACCCTTTTAATGACGGCTAAAAAGCGTCATTAATGACGAACCATGACGCTTTTTTTCTACAGCAACCGTTATAAAAATGGGTGTTATAAATGTTTTTTAAAAGCGTCATAAAATAACCGTCTTGAATAGTTTCTATAAAAGCGTTATGAATAGTTAATATATAGTGCACAATTCAGAACAATTTTAAAATGTCATGAATAGATAATATGTACAGGCTCAATGCAGCACATTTATAACACTTTATACTATTCAAATTAGCACATTTATAATGCTCTATACTGCACAGTATATATTACATTCCAAAAACTTAACATTATATATCACCATCTTTATTACATTTCTCAAAATAGATTACATATCAACATCTTCATTACATTGAATATCCAAATACAGAATGTACCCAAAAAATAGGAATAAATCTCTCTTTTGCTAACCAAATTATTAGAAATATTTACTTATGTAGATTCTGATCATGGATCTTCTCTCTGCCATCTCTTGAAGATATCGGGAGTCCCAAAGAGAAGTAGTGTCGCAGCTGAGCGACAACTTGGTGCTGCTGCAGCCGGCGCAGTCGTGGGAGAGCCTCAATCCCTTACTCTCGCCTGAACCCTCACCAGCGCCATCAGTACATCTACTACAGATGGCAACTAACTCCTCTTGGCCAGCATCTCCACAGATATCACAGACTATGACCTACAACCATATTGCATTTGGAATGTCACACTTCAAATAGGAATAGCATCATGAAAGGGTAGAAAATTAAGTTGCATACACTACTCTGCAAGCTGGAAGACAGATAGAGAAATCACCATTATCAGAGGATTAAGGTATAATAAAGTAGCTTGCAATAAAGTAAGGAACCTGCAGGGGCTTTTCCCACCAACTGTAAATAGATATCTCATACAGCTGCAAAGTGCAGCAAAAACCAGTAGCAAACAATGAACTTCTAATAGTCCTCCGTTGTAATGACAAATGAACTTAACCCACTTATGTAATAGAATAATGACGTATCCTTCAAAAAATTTTAATAAGTCCTTTACTTGCTAGAGTAGCTTAATAAAAGAGAAGGAAAAATGACAAAGGAAAAAAGAAAAGAGAAAAAAATCTGCAACTGGAACCAGAAAAACTAATAGGCGACTAGTCTTTAAGACCTTGAAGAGTGCAGCACGCCCCTTCTGAGCTTTCCTAAGTTTAAATTTCATAAGTACGACATTATATAATACTTGAAGATTATTGAATCATCAAAATCTCATTATCTTAAGATTGTCGAAACAGAAGACATGGATACAATAGTATCGTGACATCAGAAACCTAATGCTACCCAGGAAAATGGTGATAATTGTCATTGCAACAATTATTAGTCAAAGATACTCATAAATAAATTCTGATTACCTTTTTTAGCAATAATTGCTTGCTCTATTGACTCATGAACATCTTTAAGTAAAGGTACTCCTATGCGATAATTTATCGACTTGCCATAACCTTTTAAAAGAAATACCTCCAAGTCATCTGTCCACTCGAGCAAAGAAACCTGACAGTGAAGAGAAACTTGATATATAATCGAAGATGTACTGCAAGGAAAGTTCATGCTGATTGGAATTGTAAGTTGTAGTATGATGCAGTAGGACAAACATGTAATTAAAGACTAACATAAATAACCAGGTCTAGCTGCAATCGCATAAAAAGCACTGGTAACTTTTCACCTTAAGTCATGAACTCCAAAACAAGCATATTTAAGACATTCATAAATTAACAACAGAATCTAAATAGAAAAAATCTTGAGGAAGTACAACATATCAATTTTCCCAGTTCTGGCAACTGAAACAAGTGTAATGCAACCTAGAAGCAATAGTACGATAGATTCAAAGCACTTGTTCCAACAGCATATTGTGTCTAACCTGCAGATAAAATATCAGGGCCAAATTAAGCCGAAGAATGACTGCTTGAGAGTGTTAGACTCGAAGAGGAAAGCAATGTCCATCCAAAAACATGCTTCAAACTATTGATCAAGATGCCACAGAAAGTAGCCAAATTTACATTTTAATATAATGGCAAGTCAGTGTAACAATACACATAATACAATCTAGAAGCCACTACACCAGACTAAGGGCTAACTTTCAGTCGTGTCTACACAGTCCATTATGGCTAGTAAGCATATAAAAAATTTACGAAATAAAATAAGCCAGATATTAATGGCTTACAGAAGAAGATTGAGAAATACAACTCTTGCATGAGCTCATCAATCTTAAATTGGAATTATTTTTTGCTTTAATATGACACAACACTTAAAGGGGTATGGATGCAGGATAAGAGTAAGATATAAAGGAGGCGCAACGACAAGCCGGGGCTACAAGAGTTCACCAGGGTCAAGGAGAGGATACACCGGTAACCCACCAGAAAAATATGAAATTACTAGTATAAACCAAACAAAATTTATTCAACTCGTCCAAGACTCTGAGGTACTGAATCTAATATATCAAAATATATAGAAAGATCCTGAGCATTCCTTCGATCATATCACTAATATCCAGTACACATGTTGCATAAATAAGAGAAGCAATGAATAACCTGACATCACAGTAAAACAGTTTAATGCTTGAACAATGTCCAAAGAGAACAAAGATGACGAGAGCAAGCTGTCAAATGGGTTATTATGGTCAGGTGTAGCAAGTGGGTTTTCATGGTAAGGTGTACCGTTATGAATGTGCAGGTGCATGATGGGGTGTGCTACATCCAAGCAAACTGCTTCCTACACACTGGATCTAGGGGGTTGTTTGGTATTTGAAAGTTGGAAGAACTTGTAGATCCCATGGAAGTTGGATGATCTAGGCAGTGGGCCCACCCAACTTCTTGTCCCAGGTCATTTGGTCCTCTTTTTTGGTATAAATAGTTTGGATAGGAACTCAGAACACAAGTCCTCCAAATTACTTGCTCTCCAAGTCCAGAACTCAACCAAAGACTCAGAAATTAATAGGGAGATGTGCCAACTAAACATTTGCAACCTCAACAACAGGTTGGGCCAGGTAATAGTTGCTTGTTGGATTAAGCATAAGAAAATGATGGTGTGACAAGCATACCTGAACCCAACTAAATTGGTATCCATCCAATAGATACAAAGTAGAAACCCATGACCATCATTAGAGGACTAAAGCAGAATCAATATCTGAAGAACAATATACAATCATTCTAGTACATGATCTACAATACCATTTCTTTGTATATGCAACCATCTGTGCAACAATACTACAACATATACTTTTTTCAACTCAAACATATGCAGCCTCCAAAATCCTTCTGGGTGCAATATATGAAGCGATCAAGTTCAGCAAAAAAGTAACATAAAATATATAATTTATGCCTTATGGCAACCAATATGCAGAGTTACTACATAAAAAAACACTATCAAGGCATACATACCTCAGAAGCACTGAAAATGCCACAAGCTTGGTTAGTAATTTCCAATAAGGATGCTTCCTACAGTAAAGTAAATAAATCTAATCAAACAAGATTCATATGGTAATTCAGATGAAGCTCAAATCCATTCATACTTCTAAGGATCAAACGCACCTGCTTGTATAGGAACCAGAGGGAAGCAACATCCTCCCTTGTCAAATTTAGCTGGTAGCGTGAGGTTAGTACACTTGCAATTGAACAAAACTTTCTTCACCACAAACTGAACAAAGCCCAGCATCCATCAAGTTTCTAAAAAAATTCCAGCCAGTAGGTACATATGAAAAGTCAATCCTAATATCAGTCCTGTAGAAAAATTAAATTAGAAGAAAAACTTTTTTCCAATTAATGGATACCTCAAAAAATTTCAAGTTTAGGTTCTTTGCCACAACATCAAGCGCAGCTGATGTTGGTATGCTCCTGCAACATGGTGAAAGACAATTAACCATCTAAAAGGGATATGATTGTTCTTTGAACCACAAAAGAAAAGGTAGAATATACCAAGATAGAAGAATACCAAGGTGGGATATACCATGCCGCCTGGTTTGCAGGCCGACGCGAATCCGGCCGACGGTGCGGTTGATCTTGCGGGTGACGAAGTTCTCGCCGTGGCGCGGGGACTCGTGGTTGAAGAGGATCCTGTTGCAAGCGAAGATCCCGTAGGCCTCGCAGTATTTGACGGTGTACCAGTAGGCGACGCACTTGGCGGTGGTGTAGAGGGAGCGGGAGTGGAACGGGGTGGTGTCGAACGGCGGGGGAGGGGTGGACCCGAACATCTCAGAGGAGCCGGCCTGGTAGTAGTGGATGGAGGGCTTGTGCCTGGTCGCGGACTTGACGGCCACGAGGAGGCGGAGGGAGCCGGTGGCGACGATGTCGGCAGTGTAGTCGAGGATCTCGAAGGAGACGGTGACGTGGGACTGGGCGGCGAGGTTGTAGACCTCGTCGGGGAGGAGGGAGTCGACCCAGCGGCGGAGGGAGGAGGCGTCGGAGAGGTCGGCGTAGTGGAGCTTCATGCGGGCCTTGCCGAGGTTGTGGGGGTCGACGTAGAGGTGGTCGAGGCGGGCAATGTTGAAGTTGGAGGAGCGGCGGATGAGGTTAGGGTTTGGGAAAATTAGAGTTTAGGAAAATTATAGGGTTCAGGAAGAGAAGGGAAGAGGGGGAGGAGGGAAACTCTGAAAAAGATCGGATGTGAAGGGTTTTGTTGGAAGTTTATTAATTACAAATTTGCCACCGCTCTAAAATATTAATGATGCTTTATTTTATAAACGTTATAAAAAGACCAGAATTAGCCCAAACCGTCATAGAAAAGAAGGTATTTCAAACTTTGATAACGCTTAGGTATCAGACGTCATTAATACGTCTTATCGAGCGTCATTAAAAGGGTTTTTTTGTTGTAGTACATGTCGGTCAGATTAGTTAGGGTCGACATAAGGAGGTACAGAATTGATGAGAAAATATAAATAATGGACTTAGTCATGAAGAGGAAGATAATAGAAGGAAATATGACATATATACTTTTTATATAAAATATATGATATTTGAAAACTATATTCTATTAGTAAAATAAATCTTAGATAAAGTATATGCTTCAAAATAATAACATAGTTCTTAGACTAAAATTCCAAGTTTGTCAAAATACTATTTTAGGTAGGGAAACTATATTTTATATTAGTCAAAAAATATTTTAATTAACTATTTAAAATTGAAAAATATTTAAAACTATATTTACTAGTCAAGATAATTTTTTTTAGAAAAATAATGCTAAAAATAGTTTAGGTAAAACTCATTCACCATATCCAAAGAATATATGATCATATATCCAAACTAGATTTGCAATTATTAAATTTTGATATTGGTAACCTAATATTGTAACAAATATATCAATAGTATTAAAATAATTATAATAGTAGTAGTAAATAATAATAATAATAATAATGATTTAAACAAATAAAATGAAACACAAAAAAAGCAAAAATAAAATAAAATAAAATAAAATAAAGCAAGCAGTCAATGTTGCTGACTGCTGCTTCACTCCTCTTAAAGAACAGAGGAACACAGAGAGAGGAGAGAGATTGAAAATGAAACATAAAGAACAGCAATAGAAAGAGAAGAGTGAGGAAGCCGGAAGAAGGGGAGGAGCAAGGAAGAGTGGAAGGGCTTACGGAGGTTGTCAGCGGAAGCTTGCGTCGGGGCACACGGCGTGTTAGTGGCCGCGAGGTGCGCCTCACCGGAGAGGCCTGTGTGACCACGGTGGTCGCCGGCGCGAAGGATGGGGCTCACCATGCCGTTCGGCAGAGACAGGGTCTAGGGGAACTGCTCGCGATAAGTGGCCGGTATGCGGCACTACGGTAGAGGCCGGGGAAGCGCTAGGAGCGTGGAGAACGGAGGGTTTGCTGTATCTCGACGGCACCAATCGGGCGCTGGCGCGGCGGCCTCGCGGGTGCTTCAACCGGAGGGATGCGTGGCTGCTGAACAAGGCGCACGGCTAGGGGTCCGCCCATAAGGCAGCGGCGGTGCTCCATTAGGCCGGCGGAGGAGCTGCCGACGGTTACAGATCTGGAGGCCGACTGAGAGGTGGAGGAGAGGGGTGCGAGAACCGGACACGGAGCGACGGACGCGCCCGCCAGTCTGCAGACGACGGTCAGCGTCGGTTTGCATGAACCAATGACGACCCTCGATGAAGGTCCATTCCGATCTGGCCGGAGGGGGTGATGGTGTCGCGGGGTTCCGACGGCTGTGGCTCCTCACGGTCGTCATCGAGGTGGTCGACGACGGTTCGACGAGGTCACAGCGGAGGTAAGGTTTGGGTTTTATTTTCTTATGTTTTGGTGGTGATGACAGAATTTGGGGTTTCGATGGTTGATTGGGGTTGCTGAGGAGGTGGTTTTTTGGGGGTTGAGTTTCTCTGACAGAACAGGGTGATGGTAATGGTGGACTGAGGAAGTTGTCATGCTGGTGGTGATGAGATTTTCTGTTATGATGGTGTGGTAGTTTTGGCCAGGATGGAGATGGCCTTGTCGGAGGTTAGCTGTGGTGGTCGTGGTTGGCCGAGAGATGGCTGGAAACGGAGATCATGATATGGCAGTAGCTATTCGGAGGGGATGCAGTGTGGCTGTCGTGGTTGTCGTCGGGGCGAATGTCAACGGCTGGGCGAGGGGCTGCTTAGTTTAGGGTTAGGATTATTCTTTTTGGGTTGTACGTGTCAGGGTTGTCCGACACAGGAAAGGGTGTGATTCGTGTCCGGTGTGTCGGACACGAATAAGCGGAGAATTTTTAATGGCAGTAGATATAGTGGAAAGACACCCGGGGTCGGACCCGAGGTCGTCACGGCTGACACGAGAAGGAATTGGACACAGACACGATGCAGACATTTATGGTAGAAAATTTGTGGAGGAAAAACAATATGGAGGGTCCCCTATATATAGGGTTGAGAAAATCCTTGGTAGATAAAGATTAGGACTTTTTAACCCAAATAGATAATTCTCTTATAAATTTAAATCAATACAATCAAATCTAAATCCAAATTCAATCCAATTTAAATATAGATAAATCTACCTCTACATTAAATCTATATAAACTAAAATCCATATATTCAAATTTGTAAATCATCATAATTAATTTAAATAATAATCAAACCATTTTAAAATACCTTTTCATGAACACTAAAATAATAATAATAATTAATTTTGAAAATTACGATAAATATTTAAATAGAAAATAACTTCTAAACACATTTTTTAAATTAAGATAAAGAATAAAAAGAATTTCAAAAATTTAAAATATCTACATGAATTAAATTTCATGTACCTCGCATGCAAATAATATTTACATAAATATTTATTTTCAAAATTACTAACCATATTTGTATAATAAATAAAATAGCTTTCTCAAGAAAATAGAACAAATATGTTTTGACAAACATTGTATGATACTAAAACATGTGAAACTTATTTACCATATAAGTATTTCAAACTAAAAATATTTATTCGCTATTTAAGAGTTTATAATAAAACAAATTTAGAAGAAAATTAAATATTTTGTATCTACGTATTCGTACTCGTCGTATAATAGCAAAATAAATTTAAAAAATTTTGTAGTAGAAATTTAGGAGTTTTACATCCTACCCAACTTACAAAAATTTCGTCCTCGAAATTAAGAATAATTGGGGGTTGAGAATGTACAAGGTATATCGATAAGGCAATACAATCGAATCATTGAGCGAGGTAAGGAAACAACGTTCAACACAAGCATGCTTTAGAAAATCGTGTTTTCGAAAATAAATCATGGATATAGAGGGTCGCTAGTTAAGGCAATAAAATCATGATAACATGAATTTGAGAATAGTAAGGAATAAAGAGAATAATTTAGGGCTTAGAAGATATGGGTCATAGGGAGGAAACGGTGTACTAGTCATCTAGGTTGAGAGCACCAATAAAAGGATGATTGGAATCACCCAAGTGATTAGGAGGTCATAATAATAGGTTTAGGGTCGAGGAAAGGACGAGTAGTTTAAGACGAAGATAAAGTCACATTGAGTGGTAATGGGCATAAGTGATAGGATAGCTAGAGGAAATTCACGTATATGCGCCTTTGTCCTTCTAAAATAGGTGAAGGGCGAAAGCAATATAGGGTTCGAAGAAGATAACATTGAATACGATTACGTGGTTCAAAGGTGACTGAATAATTCAAAAGAGAATTGCCAAGGCAGACGTGGATGAGACTCTAGAGGCCAAGTTTAACTATGTCTCCATCCACGTAGAACGATATCTAAAAAGCGAACCAAGTGCACTAGGTTGATCAGACCATCATGCACCGGTTCTGATTAGACAATATGTTAGTGAGAGCGCTCCCAATAAAATATGTCATCAACAAGCTTGATATGGAATGAGCTTACAAAACTAGGCTATATTAGCATCATTAGTCAAGATAGTCTAAAATATAAGTACAAGAGGTAATGATTGACAGAAAAAAAAATTTGAGTAGTTCAAGTTCCTTAAAAATCTAAGTCTCGTCCGAGATTTGGATCATATAGTTGTCCTAGTGTCTCCTTGTCTGTGGCTTGGTTGGCTAGGTGGGTTAGGGTCCTCTAATTTCTATAGTCTAAATAAACTTATTAATATAGGTCACAAGGGCAAAGGGATTGTTAGGTCATGGGGTATTCTACCAACTTACAAGGGTTAAACTAATGGTGTTTTGGGACATCGAAAACATGTCTATCTAGTAGTGGTCACCTTTCTAACCTCTAGCAATCACGATAGGAAGATAAGAATCAAGCAAGATGCAGTCGATAAGTCAAACGGTAGTTCGAAAATAGAATCGAGGGGAGAGGTCAGGTATGTGGATGAGATCCTAGACTCTAATGCTATACGCAGGCTTGCTTGGTATGGTAAAGTAACCAAACAATTTATCTTGACCTGCATGGGTCACCACAAAAATATGTAATGCCCTAGTCCCAAAATACTTAGGACCAAGTACGTAGACATGCCAGCTGTATACATATGAAGCATACTCCAATATACGGAAACCTCGTATGTATATATTGTAGGAACGAAATAGTAAAGTGTAATACTCTAGAGGGGGGTGAATAGAGTAGGCAGCGGAATAATGCTAAATAAAAATGTTAGCAGCACAATCACGGAATATTAATCACAACTGAAATAATGTAAAGGCAAAGTTAAGAGAGCAAACGCAAAGACAGCGATGTATACTGGTATCCCTCTGTTGAGGACTAATCCAGTCGGTAGAACTCTTGCTACCAGTTGAATCCACTATTGGAAAAAACTGCAAGTTTTCTTACGAAGTCCTTGCAACTTCTACAACGCGAGCTTTGATACGAAGAACTCGTCTAACTTCAAATGTGAAGAGGTATTCTTCAATCAAGCCTTCTGATTACAATCTCTCAGAAACTTCTAGACCGTACCGTACTGGCAAATTGACTAGAGGATTGTAACTGGCTTGGGATCTGAAATTTAAAGCTCTAGAAAACTCTTTGGAAGACTGAAAACTTTAGATAGAGAGAAGATTGAAAGTGAATGAGTGAGTTGAAATGATCGAAATCCTTCTCTATTTATAGGAGTTCCAAAGGCAGACTTCTGTCAGAATTCGGGCAAAATTCGGGCAGAACTCTTTGAGCAAATCTCGGTCAAATTCGCAACTGCAGGAGGACCAAGTTCCAAAGATTCAAAATCACAACGGCCACTAACCGAACTCTGGCCGAACTCTGGCCGAGTTCTGTTAGGGTTAGGTTAGGCTTTTAAAAATAGGTTTTGGTGATTTTTGAAAACCTTTTTGAAAACCTTTTTGTAAACATTTTGATAGGTCATTTTAAAAACATTTTGAACTATTTTGGGGATAGCCTATTTGCCAGTACGACTCGGTGTACAACATATTCCTAGACTCAAATAAAATAAAAATTATATTGCATAGGAAATACAGACTCGAGTAGGCAAATAGATCTTCAGTCTTGAACGGAGTGGATAGCCAATCTTGCTTATGTCCAAGAAACTGAGATGTCCCAACTAGCTTTGTATATCCAGACAGAGTTTGATCAATTATTAAAATCAGGTTGACCATATGACCAATGGGCCAACAATCTCCCCCATTTTGATAATTGACAAACTATGAATGATATAACATTAAGCTTGTTCAAAAAGAATCAAAACGTGAAATTGTTCATGTCCTGTATTTAACTCAAAAAAATGTTAGATCTTTTAATTTTCTCCCCCTTTGTCACTTAGCAAAATAATTGCACAAGAGAAGGCTCCCCGGCATTTAATGCAGAAGGCTCCCCCGCAACTAATGCATAAGGAACAAATAGTGAGAAAACATAATAAATAAAACATAAAGAGTAGATATACATCATCACAGGCATGTAAAGTTTCTACAGATTATCATCACAAGCATGCTATTTGCTCTAAAGAATATTATCACATGCATGCTATTTCACAGGCAGTTTGTAATGAAGAAGCAGTATAAAGAGATAGTGCTAAAACAAAGTGCTGAAATAAACTGAAATATCATAAAAGAAACACCATAAGCATGTCCATGATGATAAAAGTACTGAAAGCATACTACAAAGTGCTGATAAATATCAAAAGTACTGATAAAAAGAAATACTGATAAAAACTTGGAATGTTGGAGCATTTCCAAGTATACAATAGAATGTCACTAAAAAATCAAATCACATCTCCTCATCACTATCCTCGTCGTCATCATCATCAGCAGCTCGGCCAGCATGACCGGAAGGACCAGCACCAGAAGTACCAGCGCCAGAAGGATGAGTAGGGGCACCAGCATAGAACTCACCAACGTAGTCACGAGGTGCACGATACCAATCATGGGCGTTACCTGGCTGAAAGTAGGCACGGACAGCCTCATCCTCACAGCGGTAACCCGAAAAAGCTGGATCTCGAGGGATGGAGGCGGCAGAGTGACCAGTCTGGGCAAAACGCAGATCGGCCAAGGAGTTTGCCATCGCCTGGTAACGGGTGACGTCGTAGAACTCACGCTCGCGAGCCATGTCCGTCAACGAGACGTGCAAAGCAGATAAGTGCTGATGTATGCCCTCAAATGTCATGGCATACTGATGAGGTGGTGGAGGAGGTGCAGTAGGAGGAGCAGTAGGTAGAGCTGAAGCAGTCCGGCTGCGATGAGATAGCTGAAGAAACTTGGGCTCAGAGTCCTGAGTACAAGTCGATAGATCGATCTCAAATCGCTGAAAGATACGAGGGAGAATCATCGCGTAAGAGAGATTTTGATCTCTTGCACGATATCGTCCCATCATCTGAATGATAGTCTTAGGGGTGGAAAAAGGAATCCCCTTAAGAATATGGTACATGACGGACAGCTCAAGTGAGGTCATATCATCTTTGGAAGTGGATTTGGGAAGGATAGTAGAGTAGATGATGCGATGCAATTCGTAGTTGAACAAGTTCAGGTTGTTAGCCTTGAACTTTCCAGAGCGTACTCTATCAGTAGCACAGAGTTCCGCTTTGAAACTAGTGAGTGTCGTGCCTTCGGGAAACTCGAATTCCGTGATGTCTACTAGCGGTTCACCTTCATTGGGAATACCAAGAATCTCCGCTAGGAGGGCATCATCGAACTCGTGTCGATGCCTCCAACACGTGTGCTCACGACGAAAGTATTTACTATGAGATTGCAATAGAATAAACAAATGGCATTAGTAGCTATCGGGAAGCACAGTTTAACAAATAAGTGTAACCTAATGCCTCAAACAAGTGACGATGATCGGAAAATACCGTCCATTTGATCGGAGCGCCGCCGCATATGGATCGGGTGGAAAAATTACCGTACCATAATAGAGCTTGATCGAGGGTTTGAAAGAAAAACCCATCGAAAGCGCCGTCGCTCGTTTGGATCGGCGAAAAGAGTAAATCCGTGTGTGGATTCGAAGACGACCCTTCCTCACTAGGAGTGGTCTTCTTCTTCCTCTTGAATGGATTAAATTTAGGTGCCATTAAAAATAAAAAGCACAAATTGAAAGGTGGAAAGAGAGGGAGTTATACCTCGCAAAATCAGGATATATTGTAGAGAATGTCGATCTCCGCACGATTCCAAATTTTGGAGAGATTTCACTAAGTAGATTGGAAGGAAAAGATTGGTGAAGAACTAGGGTTTGATGGCTCGGGTCGGCTGCTGCTGCTGTTTGAATTGGTTTGGAAGCAATGAAAGAGAAGAAGCTCTCGGGTTCTTGATATATACACAGATACCCTCAACCGAACTCGGGCCGAATTCGGTCAGAGCTCTGGCCGAATTCGCCTAGGCTTCTTCAAAGTTGATTTTTGCCACTTCTTTTTTATTGTCTCATTTTAAATATTTAATTCAAAGATTAGTTATTTTAGCCTTCAAATAACATAATTAATAATATTTTATGAATTAAATGTCGTTACACAGCGACTGTCTCAGATTAGCTGTAGGAGTACTGTCCCAGCTGGCGGAGGTTCACCGGGGAACTCTTAAATACCGCTTCGCTTCAACCGTAGTTGTGGTGACAGACAGACTCTTTATTGGCTTGTCTCTAACACAGTTTTTACGTATTGAGATATAATCATAAAACAGAATCAATTAATATTATTGACGTCCAAAATTCCTAATTCTCGACGTAAATAATTGAAACGATCTTCCGCTAGAGGTTTAGTGAAGATGTCAGCTAATTGATTTTCAGTATCTATGTACACAAGGTTTATATCTCCATTTTGATAATGATCTCTAAGAAAATGATGTCTAATCTCGATATGTTTAGTACGAGAGTGACATACTGGATTCTTAGTCAAATTAATAGTGCTCGTGTTATCACAGAAAATGGGAATATGTGTGTAAAATAAATCATAGTCTTCTAGGGTTTGTTTCATCCACAAAATCTGAGCGCAACAACGTCCTGCGGCGATGTACTCAGCCTCTGTTGTTGATAGGGCTACAGAATTTTGTTTTTTACTAAACCAAGAGACTAAAGCTTTGCCTAAGAAATGACATGTGCCACTTGTACTTTTTCTATCAACTTTGCATCCAGCAAAATCTGCATCCGAATAACCGATAAGGTCAAAGGATTTAGTTTTGGGATACCACAAGCCAACAGAAGAAGTGCCTTTAAGGTATCGGAAGATACGCTTAACTGCGGACAGATGTGATTCCTTTGGGTTAGCTTGAAAACATGCACACAGGCAAACACTAAACATTATATCTGGACGACTAGCAGTTAAATAAAGTAAACTACCAATCATACCTCGATACTTACGTGTGTCGACTGGCTTGCCTTGTTCATCTGAATCAAGCTTTGTTGAAGTTACCATTGGAGTGCCAATAGGTTTGATATTGTCCAGATCGAACTTCTTTAGCAAGTCTTTTGTGTACTTGGCTTGATTTATGAATGTTCTATTATCAGTTTGTTTGATTTGCAATCCGAGAAAGAATTTTAGCTCTTCCATCATGCTCATTTCAAACTCATTCTGCATACACTTAGAAAATTCTTGACACAGAGATTCATCAGTTGATCCAAATATAATATTATCAACATAGATTTGAATTAAAAGCAGCTTGCCATTAAAAGATTTAACAAATAGTGTAGTGTCAACCTTCCCTTTTGAAAAACCGTTGTCAAGTAGAAAAGAGCTTAGACGATCATACCAAGCACGAGGGGCTTGTTTTAAACCGTAGATAGCTTTCTTCAACTTGAAAACATGATCTGGGTTTTTGAAATCCGTGAAACCTGGAGGTTGTGCTACAAAAACTTCTTCTTTTATAAAACCATTTAAAAAAGTACTCTTCACATCCATTTGAAAAAGTTTGAAATCATGAAAACATACAAATGTATATAACATGCGAATGGATTCTAATCTCACAACTGGGGCATAAGTCTCATCGTAGTCGATACCTTCTTCTTGATTGTATCCTTGAGCTACGAGTCGAGCCTTATTACGAGTCACTAAACCATTCTCATTCAGTTTATTTCGGAATACCCAACGGGTGCCAATGACCGGATGATCAACAGGCCTGGGAACAAGTTCCCAAACTTGATTCCGTTCAAATTGGTTTAATTCCTCTTGCATAGCATCTATCCAAAAACTATCACTACATGCTTCATCAATAGTTTTGGGTTCTAGCTGTGAAATAAATGCAACACTAGAAACAATATCTCTACAGGATGTACGAGTACTTACTCCCTTGGTAATATCACCAATTACCAAGTCCTTTGGATGATTAGCTGTAAATTTCAACCTTTTCGCTTCATTCTGAAGGTAGCTGGTTCCTGGATCTTTTCTAGGAGGTTCAGCTAGTGCAGAGCTTGGTTAAGAATCAGCTGGAGTTGAGCTTGGTACAGATGTATCTTCGTCATTGTCATCAATTGTCATTTGATTCAATTCATCAAAAGTGATATTGATTGACTCTTCGATGATCATGGTACGTTTGTTGAAGACTATGTATCCTTCGCTCTTGGCCGCATAACCTAAAAATATACCTTCATCGGCCTTTTCATCAAATTTTCCCAATTTGTCTTTTGTATTAAGAATAAAACATTTACAACCAAAAATTCTAAAGTATGAAACTGAAGGAATTCTATCAAACCATAACTCAAATGGAGTCTTCTTCGATTTGGGTTGAATTAGAACTCTATTGAGAACAAAGCAAGCTGTGTTGACAGCTTCAGTCCAAAAATATTTGGGTAGACTAAACTGGTTTAACATCACTCTGGCAATTTCGGTTAGAGTTCTGTTCTTACGTTCCACAACTCCATTTTGTTGTAGAGTCCTAGGGCAGGAGAACTCGTGTATAAAACCGTGTGTGTCACAAAATTGCTCAAAATCAGCATTTTCGAATTCGCCACCATGATCGCTTCTAATGCGAGTGATCATGTGACCTTTTTCATTCTGAACTTTCTTACAAAAGGCGACAAATTCGGATAATGCATCATTCTTGTGTGTCAAGAAATATACCCACGTGTATCTAGAGAAATCATCTACAATTACGAAAGCATAAAGTTTACCTCCGAGGCTAGCAACTCTACTAGGACCAAATAAGTCCATATGAAGCAATTGTAGAGGTCTAGTAGTACATACTGCGTTTACTGACTTGAAAGTGGATCTGGTAGCTTTGTTCCTTTCACATTGACTGCATACCGAATCTTTCTTGAATGTAATATCCGGTAAACCGCGTACTAGCTTCTTTGTGGATAATCTTGATATTGTATCCATAATAGCGTGACCGAGTCTCATATGCCACAGATGACTCTCGTCACTCTTGGCTATTAAGCATCTACCTGAAATGTTAGTTTCTTCTAACAAATAGAAAACATATATATTGTCTTCCCTGATACCTTCAAAGATAGTACTACTAGTTGAGCTATCAACTATAGTACATTTGTCTTTGCCAAAGTTGATGCCATAACCATGATCAGCTATATGACTTATGCTGAGTAGGTTATGTTTCAACTCAGTAACCAGACAGACATCCTTAATTACAGGATAGAAAGACTTACCAACATCACCGATACCAATAATATACCCTTTTAAATTATTACCGAAGGACACATAGCCTTCCTTCTTTTTCTTCGACAGTGTTGCAAATAGGGTAGCGTCACCGGTCATATGCCGTGAGCAACCGCTGTCGAGGATCCATTTGCTTCTAGCATGTGAAGGGTGTTCCACCTACAAAATAGTTTGTAGATGAAACCTTTGGTACCCATTTCTTGTAGGGTCCTGAATTGTTAGCTTTAGGTATCCAAGCATAAACATTTAGATCTACAAGCTTTCTCATTCTATATACAGATGATATATGACCAATGAGGCCACAATAATGACATTGTGCATGTCGAGTGTTGAAAGATGAGTGGTGTGCATGGTTGGTAGGTTTGGGTTTTCTAGTATAGAAGAAAGCATACCTATAATCTTGTTTGGGCTTAACCTTTTGGGGTAAAGGTTTGATAGGGTTAGGTCTGACAGTGTTTGGCTTGGGAATGTTCCGATTTCTCGGTAAGTGACACGTGTTAGGATAAAAAGCAGCAGGCTCAGGCTGTTTTCCTAACCTAATTTCCAATATTTTGGAAGTGTCATACAACTTAGTATAATCAGAGGTAAGTGATTCCATTCTGATTTGTGCACATTGAAGACTTTTCTTCTCTATAGAAAGTTCTTCCTTGAGTTGGTCAATAATTTTGTCTTTCTCTTCAGATGACTTGGTAGTCTCGTGTAATAAGAGCTTTATTGAAGAAAGCTCACCAGACTCACTAACATTACTTCTAACCTCAGCTAGTAGGTCGGTAAGTCTATCTATTTCACCTTTGTACTCTTTGAGTACATTCTTAGAAGTCTGATACTTACTACACAGTTTCCTGTAATCAGTCATCAGGTCACTGAAGGCATCTCCTAATTGCTCAAAGGTAAAGTCATCATAAGTATCAACTACAGGTTCAGTAGGTACCTGATCGGATGCCATAAAGCATACATTTGTAGCGTCTTCTGATTGTTCGTCTTCTGAGTCGCTGGCTTCACTTTCATGCCATATGCTGGTTTTGGCATATTTCCGTGATGTTGATCTCTTCAGGCTCCCTTTTTCATACCTGTTGCTCTTCTTGCTTGATGATGAGTTTGTGGGACAATCCTTCTTCATGTGTCCCTTCTTCTTGCAACCATAGCAGACAGCATCTTCTTGGTACCAGTTGTTGCTGTTGTTCTCTTTGACTCTCTTCTCATGTCTCATGAATCTTTTGAACTTCCTTGCTAGGAGTGCTTGATCTTCAGCATCAGATCCACTGCTGTCTGAGTCATCTTCAGCAGCTTTTCTGTGCTGAGCCTTGAGGGCGGTAGTCTTCTCCTTTGGTGCAGGCTCTTCAAAATCTTGTAGCTTCAGTTCATGAGTGAGTAGCTTACCCATTAGTACTTCGAGGGACATAGTTGTGAGGTCGTTCCCTTTAATGATTGCAGTAGCCTTTGGAATCCAGTTCTTGGTGAGAGCTCGCATGAGTTTGCGAATCTTTTCATGGTTACTGTAATCTTTGCCTAGGGAGGACAAAGGATTTACAATATCCAAGAATCTCTCGAACATTTGTGTAACTATTTCGTTGGGCTTCATTTTGAACGCCTCGTACTCTTGAGTAAGTCTGCTGACTTTAGATTCCTTGACTTGAGTCGTGCCTTCATGTGTGACTTCGAGTAGCTTCCATACTTCATTTGCCGTTGTGTAGATAGACACCCTATTAAATTCAGTTCTGTCTAAAGCACAAAAGAGAGCATTAATGGCACATGCGTCAAGACTGGCCCATTTCTTTTCTTCCTCTGTATATCTGCTATGGGGTTTTTCAACTAAAACTCTATCAACATTTATACGAGGTGGCTTTTGATAGCCATCAAGAACAATGGACCATAAATCAAAATCAAGAAATTTCAAGAAGAAACTCATCCGTGTTTTCCAATATGTATAATTTGTACCATCAAATAGTGGGGGTCTGTTTGTGGCCTGGCCTTCACTTGTGAATTTCACAGTTGCCATGTGTTGTGCAGTGATATATATAACAGTTAATAAAAAAGAATAAATAATTGCACTGTTACCTTTGCTTTACCTGTAACACCTGCTCTGATACCAATTGTAGGAACGAAATAGTAAAGCGTAATACTCTAGAGGGGGGTGAATAGAGTAGGCAGCGGAATAATGCTAAATAAAAATGTTAGCAGCACAATCACAGAATATTAATCACAACTGAAATAATATAAAGGCAAAGTTAAGAGAGCAAACGCAAAGACAGCGATGTATACTGGTATCCCTCTGTTGAGGACTAATCCAGTCGGTAGAACTCTTGCTACCAGTTGAATCCACTATTGGAAAAAACTACAAGTTTTCTTACGAAGTCCTTGCAACTTCTCCAATGCGAGCTTTGATACGAAGAACTTGTCCAACTTCAAATGTGAAGAGGTATTCTTCAATCAAGCCTTCTGATTACAATCTCTCAGAAACTTCTAGACCGTACCGTACTGGCAAATTGACTAGAGGATTGTAACTGGCTTGGGATCTGAAATTGAAAGCTCTAGAAAACTCTTTGGAAGACTGAAAGCTTTAGATAGAGAGAAGATTGAAAGTGAATGAGTGAGTTGAAATGATCGAAATCCTTCTCTATTTATAGGAGTTCCAAAGGCAGACTTCTGTCAGAATTCGGGCAGAATTCGGGCAGAACTCTTTGAGCAAATCTCGGTCAAATTCGCAACCGCAGGAGGACCAAGTTCCAAAGATTCAAAATCACAACGGCCACTAACCGAACTCTGGCCGGACTCTGGCCGAACTCTGGCCGAGTTCTGTCAGGGTTAGGTTAGGGTTTTAAAAATAGGTTTTGGTGATTTTTGAAAACCTTTTTGTAAACATTTTGATAGGTCATTTTAAAAACATTTTGAACTATTTTGGGGATAGCCTATTTGCCAGTACGACTCGGTGTACAACATATTCCTAGACTCAAATAAAATGAAAATTACATTGCATAGGAAATACAGACTCGAGTAGGCAAACAGATCTTTAGTCTTGAACGGAGTGGATAGCCAATCTTGCTTATGTCCAAGAAACCGAGATGTCCCAACTAGCTTTGTATATCCAGACAGAGTTTGATCAATTATTAAAATCAGGTTGACCATATGACCAATGGGCCAACATACATAAGTTGTAAAATACAGTAACCATGAAACTAATCTCATCCACAAACCAATATATCATAAAATCACTTATAAATGTTATTTGTACAAAATGTTGGGCGGAGACAAATCCACTACCAACAAAAAATATATATATATAGCAATGAAAGAAGAGTCGAGCGAAGCGAAAGACGATCCAAGAGCTAGCATCGCGAAGGTAGATTGTAAACTATGTCCTTGGCTAGAGCACCTGCAAAAGTTATAAACACACCTAGAGAAATCACCAGGTCCTCAGAGGGACGTAACAAGATACAAGAAGAACATGCTAATATGAACTGGCAAAATAATAAAATAATATACAAAAGACTAACCTAGACACAAATATGCAAAGGTGATTCTAACCGTCTAATGTGCAATTTAAAGGACAACTTTCATTACACATGGGGATTTAGGCTATAAGTACGTAGCTGGCATCCAGTCATATGTATCCTGCCGTAACGTCCAAAACGTCAGAAGGTATCTGCAAATATAATCTCGCAATAGTTCCTTTCGAAAACTATAGTTTACCTATTTGGCTTCCCATACGCACTAGTGACTGTCCTCCCCTAATATTTCTTACAATGACAAAGTCAAGTCCATGACCCGCCCAGTTTTGTAACTGTTCGAGTCTCTATACCTTAATTGTAGTAGTTACTATCTATCCGTCACACAACTATAGAGATAGCCAGTCAATGAGTCATGCCCCTAGCAAAATATCTCAAACCATGTAGTGTGAGTGTCATGGTCAATGGAGATATAAGAATATCCTCCAATAAGAAGATAGTTCGCTAAAACTAAACATGCATAAAATAAAGTAACGACTAATAGAGTCGCTTGCACCCAAGTATGGCTTGGACGCGCATTTTATAACAAAAATAAAAAATATGAAACAAATAAAATAATAATGAAAATAAATAATATGACAGTTAATTAGCAAGGTATACTTGCCTGGTATGTTGTCGAGTGTGGTACGATGATCACGGTGGCACTGATTTGACTTTGGTGTTACAACTACACAAGACAGCCTTTGATGATGGCATGGACTGTTCCTCTAGGTCTAGGTCGGTCAGATTAGTTAGGGTCGACATAAGGAGGTACGAAATTGATGAGGAAATAGAAATAATGGACTTAACCATGAAGAAGAGGATAATAGAAGGAAATATATTATATATACATTTTATATAAAATATATGATATTTGAAAACTATATTCTATTACTAAAATAAATCTTAGATAAAGTATATGCTTGAAAATAATAACGTAGTTCTTAGACTAAAACTCTAAGTTTGTCAAAATACTAGTTTAGGTAGGGAAACTATATTTTATATTAGTCAAAAAATATTTTAATTAACTATTTAAAATTAAAAAATATTTAAAACTATATTTACTATGAATTTTTTTAAAAAATAATGTTAAAAATAGTTTAGGTAAACTCATTCACCATATCCAAAGAATATATAATCATATATTTTAGGTTTAAAATCAAACTAGATTTATAATTATTAAATTTTAATATTGGTAACCTAATATTGTAACAAATATATCAATAGTATTAAACTAATTATAATAGTAGTAGTAAATAATAATAATAATTTAAACAAATAAATTAAAACACAAAAAAAGCAAAAATAAAATAAAACAAGCAGTCAATGTTGCTGACTGCTGCTCACTCCTCTTAAAGAACAGAGGACCACAGAGAGAGGAGAGAAATTGAAAATGAAACATAAGGAACAGCAGCAGAAGGAGAAGAGTAAGAAAAAGGGAAGAAGAAGAGGAGCGAGGAAGAGTGGAAGGGGCTTACAGAGGTTGTCGGTGGAAGCTTATGTTGGGGCACGGCGGCGTGCTGGTGGCCGCGAGGTGCGCCTCACCGGAGAGGCCTGTGCAACCACGGCGGTTGCCGGCGTGAAGTATGGGGCTCGCCACGCCGTTCGGCAGAGGCAGGGTCTAGGGGAACTGCTCGCGACGAGTGGACTGCGTGTGGCACTGCGGTGGAGGCCAGGACAGTACTAGAAGGGTGAAAAATGGAGGGTTTGTCGGATCTCGGCGGCACCAATCGGGCTACTGGCACGGCGGCCTCGCAGGTGCTTCGATCAGAGGGACACGCGACTGCCGACTAAGGCGCACGGCTGGGGGTCCGCCACGGGACAGCGGCGGTGCTCCCCTGGGTCGATGGAGGAGCTGCCAACAGTTGCAGATCTGGAGGCCGGGTGAAAGGTGGCGGAGAGGGGTGCAGGAACCGGACATGGAGTGGCGGATGCGCCCGTCGGTCTGTAAATGACGGTCAGCATCGGTATGCGCGAACCAGCAACGACGCTCGCTGATGGTCAATCCCGATCCGGTAGGAGGGGGTGTGTAACGCTTGTAGTTCATCGAACATATTTTTGGTATACGTGTACGTATTTTGTCTCATATTGTATGTCTCATTTTATGGTTTATTTTGGTATTTCGGTTGCTTGGTTCGGCTTGATTCAGTTTTTTGCATGTGGACCAAACCCTAGCTACCTACCACCATCCCCTCAATTTATTAACCCACCGACCCATTCTCTCTCTTCATTTACTCTTTTCCTTCCTCCATTAACTCTCTCCACCAACCAGAGAGAGAGGCTTAGGTAAGTGCAACTTGCTTCATGGAGGAACTCAGATTTTGTTGTTCCATTGTCTTCCTCATGAGATTCTAAGTTAATTTAGTATTTAGCATTTTCGAATTCCATGGCTCATTTCATGTAGATCTAAGTTTTAGCATTTTTGATCTTCATGGTTTTGATCTTCTAAAACTGGGTTGTTTTCGAAGTGGAGAGTTCTATGTAGTAAGGATTTCGATTTCACGCAAGTTTGGCTCTGGAATGGTTGAATTTCATCGAGACTTGACCGAGATGGGGCTTGCTTGAGTTCGTAAGCATTTAAGCCTACTTGTCTTGGCCATGGGGAGAAGATGAAGTTTTTACGCACACGTTCTAACGTGTTAGCATAGTGTTTAGCCTTTATGCCCATGTTTTACGTGACAGTGTATTATTCAGCCTTTTACGCACACCCATTTGCATGCCAGCGTACTCTATTTTACGTTGAGTTCAATCCAATTTTACGTTCGGGACCCTCCCGCTCACGTAAAATCGTGCTCGCGTAAAACCCTGGCTCGAGCAGACTCTCACGTGCGTAAAGTCTTGCTCGAGTGTTTCCTAGCAAAGAGCTTGCTCGCGTAGAGCCTCGCTCGCCTACGGCTTGCTAGTGTAAAGCCCTGGCTTGCAAAAAAACCCCACCCACATGTACCCTTGCTCGCGTAGAGCTATCTCACCTTGCTCTTGCTAGCGTAAGCCACTTTACGCTTGAGGTCCCTTGGCCTAGCGTAGAGGTACGCGCGTAGAGACTTTGAGTCCCTATGGCGTACACCTTTACCCTTTTTATATCCTTAGCCTTTTGTCATGAACTTGATAATCATGAATTATTTAATATATTGAAATGATAATTGTACACGACATGGTATGAAATAGACATGACATAGCATGATATGACAAGCAAGCATGATGGGAACTATTGAAAGCTGTTGCGACGGCTAGTAAGGCATGACAAGAACGACATGACAAGAATGAACGGCCTAGACACCATAGACGATTGTGTTTGTACAAGTGAACCAGTATGGTCTTGCATCATGTCTAGGACAGGAAACCCTGAGTACCACGGTCAGGGGTACCTACTTAAATGGATTAAGGCTAATAACTAGAATAATCCAGTAGTCATAAAGAGATTTCCTAGCTACAGGCAATCCCGTTATCTGGGTGCCCCATTATGGGATCTGTAGCCTGCCGTCGAGTAGGGCACATTTCCATCACACTGTCATGTGTTGCACCCTTCAAGCTACCTAAGGGTATATGTGTTCCTTAGATAATGTACCCACATGAATTCAACCCCTAATTTGTGTCCGGATAGGCTGGATGGTCTGTAGGGCTTGTGGCTGTAGAATAATCTCATTGCATCTTATTAGTAATTAGGCCTGTGATAACCCTAGTAAGTTAAAGTATCAAGCCATACTTATTGCTTAGCCATGATTTGATTGGATGGAGTCTAACCCAGTCTAGTCTTGTCATAATCCCGTACAAGATTGTTACATGACCTGAATGCTTGTGCTTTACTTTATCGATAAATGGTGGGAAACCAAGTTCTGTTCAGATAAAGGGTTACAACCCCGATCCTTGTTTGGTTTAAGGGTTATAATTTGGTTATCTGAATAGTCACATGGTTATCTTATCGTATATTATCATGATTGACCATATCTCCAGTTTTTTTTATTATATTAATATGTTTTGTGCTAATTGCTAGTTTTAATTCTTAAGTAAAGTCTCCTTTGTCGTACTTGCTCTTTCTGGGATTTGACCCAGCTGGTTTTGCATGACCAGATACCAGGGTGGTACCAGAGGATCTTCCTGTCTTCCAGCCAGATGGTGACCACCAGGTGTAACCCTGGCAACGATTGGATTTTATTTTCCTCTCCCACTCTATTGTAAAAATATTTTTTTTAGGCATTTAGCCGACGAGCATGTGTTAGCTCGATTGTACCTTTACTTAGTCTGCCTATGGGCTGTAGCATGATTAACAAATCCTAGGGTTGATCATGTATGACTGAACTCTTGCTAGTCTTCACATTTTGTATGACTAGCTTCATGATCATCCAAATATGTAATGTATCGGACGCCTTACTATTGTATATTTGGTGCTCTGACATCTTGTAACTGCTATTACTTGCATGAGATTGAGACAATAGGCTCGTTCATGACCATAAGAGATCGATGGCTTGTAGTTAAACCCTCATGTATCTAGACAGCCATGACCGTATAGCGAGGTGGGTTGCACTTCAATATACGTAGCTGGCAATGTCCGCCCCCGCTCTCCAATATTCTGGTTTTGGGGCGTTACATGGTTTTAGTGGTGGCCCATGTAGGTCTTGAAAATCAAGATATGTGAGGGTTAACCGAATAGATGTCTCAATCAGCACTCGCCCTTGATCTCTGCTCGTATCTTCTAAATCCCTGAAAATCTTGACCTAATCACATGCTTGTATCTTTGATTTGTCCGGGTCCTTTCTTATTGTTCTCTATGTCGTCTTCTTCAGCGGCATTGTTCTTGGTCCTACCAATCAGCCGAAATGAGCTCCGCGAGTACCCCCGCAACAAGAAGATCAAGCTCAATACTCAGGGGTAGCTTCCCGAGTCATGCTTTCCGGAGGTCCAAAGCCCCTAGTACAGCCAGCCCAGCCTGTAAGATAGGATGATGGAGTCTTGGTTGGACTCATCCGAGAGTTGATTTCATCACAGGATCGACGGGGTGATGCATTGCACCAGACAGTACAAGATGCTCTGAACAGAGGTGGTCATCGAGGTAACAGTGCGGCCAACAGCTTCAAGCACTTGAACCCTCCCTTTTTCGATGGTAGCGAAGATGCTATTGTCGCAGACGCTTGGCTACAGGATACTAAGGTTATTCTAGAAGCAGCCAGGACCCCAGAGAATGAGAAGGTGGCTAGAGCTACTTGTGGATTATGATGTCAACCTGCAGTATCATCCAGGGAAGGCCAATATAGTAGCATATGCATTGAACAGGAGAGTCGGAGCTTATTTTATAACAGAATAACTAGAATTATTAGCAGATCTTCGCAAGATGGGTATTGAAGTTGTTTTTCCTACCCATGTGGTATTGATGGCCAGTATGCAAGTTCAGTCCAGTATAGTTGAGAGGATCAAGTTAGCTCTGTCAACGGATTCTAAGCTTCAGCGGCTTAGGACAGAATGTGTAGCAGGGTGAAGACCAGAGTTATGTATCCATGAGGACGGTACACTTCGGCATGGAAGGCGTCTTTGTGTACCTAGTGGTGATATCAGACAGGAGATCATGGCAGAAACAGTTCTTAGTATTCGATTCATCCCGGTGGTACGAAGATGTACCGAGATATCCGACAGCATTTTTGGAGGAATGACATGAAGAGGGAGATAGTCCGGTTTGTCTCTCGGTGTTTGGTTTGCCAACAAGTTAAAGCTGAACATCAGAGACCGGCTGGACTTCTTTAGCCCTTGCCGATTCCAGAATGGAAGTGGGAGCATATAACCATGGATTTCATGACTGGATTACCTAGGTCCCCGGCCGGTAGAGATGCTATTTGGGTTATTATAGATAGGCTCACAAAGGTGGCTCACTTTCTCCTATTCAGAGTTGGTCAATCGACGGCTCAGCTAGCAAAGATGTACCTCAAGCAGATCGTCAGATTTTACGGTGTTCTAGCCAGTATCACCTCAGACAGGGATTTGAGATTTACGTCACACTTTTGGTGCAGTCTGTAAGAGAGTTTGGGAACCCGTCTCCAGTTCAGCTCAGCTTATCATCCGCAGACAGATGGTCAGTCAAAGCGTACCATACGAACCTTGGAAGATATGTTGAGATCTTGTATACTCGACTTCGGTGGTTCGTGGGAGGATCATCTGTACCTAGTGAAATTCTCGTATAATAACAGTTTCCAGTCCAGTATCCAGATGGCACTGTTCGAGGCACCTGATGGTAGGAAGTGCAGATCCCCGCTAGCATGGAACGATATTAGAGAGAGGCAGATGCTCGGTCTGGAAATAATTACTCGGACAGTTGAGATGGTCAAAAAAGTTAGAGATCATCTTCGCATCGCACAAGATCGCCAGCGTCATTGGGCTGATTCTCATCGACGTCCCTTGAGTTTTCTGTCGGCGACCATGTATTCCTGAGGATCTCGCATACCCGTACGGTCATTCATTTTGGCGTATGGGGAAAGCTTAGTCCTAGGTATATAGGACCGTTTGACATTCTAGAGCGAGTAGGAGATGTGGCCTATCGTCTCGCTCTTCTGCCGTCGTTACGTGAGGTGCATGATACGGTATATCCCGGATCCGAGTCATGTCCTTGATCATTCAAAATTGGTTGTTGGTACCAACCTTTCGTATGAGGAGTGTAAAACCCCTAAATTTCTACTATATATTTTTTAATAAATTTTGTACTGATTATTATTTTATATTTATACATCGCGTGGTTGTATTGTACGTCGCGTGCGAAATTTTATTTTTCGTAATTGCTCGACGAGTGCGAATATGTGCGAGCGTACATATTTTTTTAGAAAAATATTTTTTCTATTTTATAGTTTCAAAATAATATATGTAGTAATTATTTTAGCTATCATACCAACATTTCCAAGTCCATTATTTTATTTATTTTATTTATAAAAAGTATTTCGTTTATAATAGTTATTAATAATAAATAAAATTCTTTGTGCATACATATATATTTATAAATATTTTATTAGTTATTTTTAAATAATAATATTATTTTTGAAATTATTATTATTAGTATTTTTGGGAAATATATTTTGAAATTATTATGGCAATTTAAATCTTGATTTAATTTTATGAATTTATTTAAATAGTTAAATTAATATCTATAATTAAAATTTGATTTATCTTATTTGATTTTAAACTAAAGGGTGGAATTTAATTAAATTTAAATTGGATTTGGATTTGGATTTGGATTTGGATTTGATTGGTTTTAAACTTTTTGAAATTTGTAGCAAATTATCAATTAAGGATTTAAATTTTCCTACATTCTTATCCAACCGGGAATTTCCACCTCCTATATAAGGAGAGGTACTTATCCATTATTTTTCACAATTAATTTGTCCACAAATTTCTACCGCAGAGTGCATCGTGTCGGTGTCCAACTCCAATAGATTATTTTTGTACATATACATCATCTCCTTCGTGTCGACAATCCCGACACCATCTCCGATCCCTAACCTAAGCCTAGTCTGGGCCAGCCAACCATATTCAGCCTCCCTCTCCTGTTTGTCGTAACACCCTCTTCCTCCACACCAGCCCCCTCTCCCGGCCAACGGCCGCAGACCCGAACCCTCCTAACACTAGAAACACCAACACCAGCAATAAACCCCGCCACCATTATCACAGCCTCCACTTTTATCTCGATCGACCACCATGACCGGCCTCCTCCCCGACCCCCGCAACCCGGAGCCAAACCGCCATCACTACCATGGCTACGCTACGACTTCGTCGGTTGTCCCCGACCATCTAACCCGACCACCACGCCCATCGCCAACGTCGGAGCGCACCAGCACTCGTCTTCCACTAGACAACTAACCACGACCACCAGAAATCACCACCGCCACCATCGTCGCGGCCATCCCGGCCGCTGTCACCAACACCATCATTATCACTGTCACCACCGTAGCCACCGCGACAACCGCCACGGCACACCCAACCGACCACCATCGAAAAACAAAAAATAAAACACAAAAATCCCCTTACCTCCACCATCCCGACGAAGTCCGTCTAGCCGCCTCCTTCCTTGGCCCGGCCATCAACGTCCGTCGCCGCCCGCGTCGTGGCAAAGCTGTACGCCACCGCGAGCATCTCTCCACCCGTTGAGCCCCCGTGTGCGCACACTTCCCGCTGGCCGACCCAGCCACCGGCAACGCCGACCGCCCCTCCGTCGGACCTGCGCCTCTCCTCCCCTTTCCAAGCTCCCATGCCGCTCGAACAAGCCCCGCCGCTGTATCCTCCGTCGTCTGATGCGCACGGCCGGCGAGCACCGCTACCGGTGCATCTCCGCCGTGCCCGAGCCCCATGTTCCCCCGCGTCCGCCACGGCCAGCACTACCGCACCCCTCCGCTCTCCTCCTTTCCCTCCATCACTCCGCCTCCCGTTCTCTTCCGAGCCCCCGCCTCTCTCCGATCTTCCTCTCTCTTCCTTCACCATTCTCTCTCTCGCTCAAACTCTCTCTTCCTCACTCCTCTCCGCTCCCCTCTCTTTACTCAGCACTCTTTACTTAGCCCTCTCTCTCACAATCTCTGCACATCAAAAGAAGCAGCAGCTAATGCTGCTATAAATTAATATATTATTATTATTATTATTATTATTAATAAAAGTATTATTATTTTTGTTGTTTTGTGTAATTAATTGTTTTTTATTTATTTATTTGTTGTTTTTTTATTATTTTCCTTATTATTATTATTATTATCTTATTAGTTACATATTATTATGATTGTATGATTATTATTATTACTAACTACAGTATTGTATGTTGTCATTAATAATTTACTGCTATTATTATTATTGTTATTATTATATTTTAGTGACTATGGTTGGTGTTATTATTAGTTATTATTAAAAATTGGTTTTTTTATAATTAGATATAATAAGCTTTTCAAAATTTCTTCTAAAAATATATATATACTCATTTATATAAATATTATATTTGGCTAGGCCTCTATTTTAAAATATGGTTTTAGAACCCTAGTTAAATTTTCGAGATTATTAATATTTACTTAGAAATATTTTGACCCGCAAACCAAATGATGTTTTGACACAAATTAGGATGCCTTAAATAATTTTTTCTAAAAAAATATATTTTCGTGTTTATCTAAAACTATGTTTGAAAATATTGATTGAGCTAAAATATTATTTAACGAAACTTAGAGTTTTAGTCTAAGAACTATGTTATTATTTTCAAGCATATACTTTATCTAAGATTTTTTTACTAATAGAAAATTAGTTTTTCAAATATCATATATTTTATCTAAAAAGTGTATATATTTCCTTTTATTATCCTCCTCTTCATGGCTAAGTCCATTATTTCTATTCCCTCATCAATTTTGTACCTCCTTAAGTAGACCCTAACTAATTTGACCCTTCTGGACCCAATGGAACTGTCCGTGCCATCATCAGAGGCCGTCTTGCATAGTTGTAACACCGAAGTCACAGTTCATGCCACATTGATCATAGCAGCACACCAGGCGTCCTACCAGGCAAGACACCTTGCCATTTGCTGTTTATTTATTTTAGCTCATATTTCATGCATTATTTATTATTTTCTTTATGCAAAATAAAATGTGATACATGGCATAATCTGTTAGAACTTACTGTTCATTTATATTTCTTGCTATGTATTATTTTTCTTACACATTAAACCTAGATTTAAGGGACCACCTTGTGTGTTGCATACATAGGCCTTGACACATTTATACTACGTTATTGTAAGTCACATATAGGACTCGGACATGCCTGATTGGCTGGCCACCAGTACATATAAGCCGTATGTTAGGAAATAATCGCTATTAGAATTGCATGCTAGAAGACTTAGCAGTTATGAGTTGGCATTGGGCGGGAAGAACATGATTGGAAGTTGACTACCACCCTATCTATCGTAGACTCGCTCGCTGCTGAGGAATGATAGGTGGACTATATGCTATAGACTCGCTCGATACTGAGGAATAGTATATGGTGTTGTGACTCGCTACTAAGGTACTGTATTTTTCTTGACTTGACCTGGTAGTCATGTGACCATGAACTGTTCTTAAAACAACATTCACTTAAACTGGTTAGGCTACCTTTATCCGTTAGGTTTGAGTACTTTTGGTTTGGGTACTTGTATCTGACCATGGCTTGGAACAATAACTTATCGCAGATTAGTTCGCCATACCTTGTCCTTGTTTGGTTGTAGGTGTGGCCTACTACTTCGATGAGAAGGTATTGAACCTTGTCGGGGTTCGGATACTATATTGGGTTCATAGCATGGAAAGATACGTCATCGTAAATTAATTTACCATCTCCTGTCCTTGTTTGGTTGGAAGAATGGTACGCTAGTTCAGTAGGCATATATTGGACCATGTTATAATCCAATTGACTTATTTATTTGAGCAATTTATATTCAGCTATATTGGCATGATATTATGTGTCTTGTTACGTCCCTCTGAGGACCTGGTTATCTCGCCAGGTGTGTGCTCTTGTCTTTCGCAGGTGTTCTAGCCGTGGCCATGATCGTCTCTATTTCTTCGAGGATGATTGCACTTTGATCGTCTTCGCTTCGCTCGTCAAATTTATTTCATCTCCCATGTATTTTTTATTTACTTGTTGGTAGTGGATTTGTCTCTGCCCAACATATTACATCAAGGCAATTCATTATCATTATATGATATCTTTTATTCATTTATTTTTGTGTGGATGAGATTAGTTGTGGTTCTATTGTATTTTACAGCTTACGTATATTTATTATACGGCTGGCATGTCTACGTTCCTAGTCCTACGTATTTTGGGACTGGGGCGTTACATGTTTTTGTGGTGGCCCATACAGGTCTAGATAAATTGTTTGGTTACTTTACCGTACCAAGCAAGCCTGTGTAAAGGATTAGAAGTCTAGGATCTCATCCACATACTTGACCTCTTTCCTCGATCCTATATTCGAATTACCGTTCGACTCATCAATTGCATCTTGCTTGATTCCTCCTATCATTATTCTTATCTTTCCTTCGTGCTTGCTAGAGATTGACCCTACTAGTTAGATATCCCAAATGCCCTTAGTTTAATTCTTTTAAGTTGGGTAGAATGCCTTGTGACCTAGCAATCTCTTTACCCTTATGACCTGTATTCACAAGTTTACTTATATTCTAGAATTTAGAGGACCCTAACCCATCTAGTCAACCAAGGACTTGGACAAGAAGACGGTAGGACGACTGTTTGGAGACAAATACAGGATATGACTTAAAGACTTAAGGAATTGAGCTGATTCTACTTTATTTCAATCTTAATCTCACATGCCTATATTTTTACTATATAGACTAATGATGCTAATGTAGCCTAGTTTTTGCAAGCACAATTCTTTATCAAGCTTGTTCATAACATATGTTATTGGATGCATCCACTAACGTATTGTCTACTCAGAACCGGTGCATGATGGTCTGATCAACCTAGTGCACTTTGGTTCGCTTTTATCTATCATTCTACGTGGATGGGACATAGCTAAACTTGCCCCTAGAATACTATCCACGACTGCCTTGACAATTCTTTTGAAACTATTCGATCGTCTTTTAATCACGTATTCGTATTCGATAACGCCTCCTTCGAACTCTATATTGCTTTCGTCTTCACCTATTTTAGAAGGACGAAGGCGTTATACTAGAACTTCCTCTAGCCTTCCTATCGACTATGACTATTTTCATTCGATGTTGCTATATCTTCATCCTAAACCACTCATCCTTTTCTTAGCCCTATATTCGCTATCATGAACCTTCCAAATCACTTAATTTAGGCATGAACCTAATCGATCTCTTATTCGTGCCTCAACCTACTCTCAAGAACCCATATTTACTAGGTCACTAACTTATTTTCTCTTGACACTATATCATTCTCTATTGCATGATACTCTTGATTTCAACTTTAAACCCTTAATCTTCTACTCGTGCCTTAATTTGCGACCTTCGTAACCATACCCGTGTTAAATTCTATGATTTAGATCACGATTTCTTACGACATAATTTTGTGAAAACATTATCATTGTTTGTTCCCCATCGATACCCCATTGTATCTTCTCACCCCCATACTAATTCTTAATTTCAAGGACAAAATTCTTTTAAGTTGGGTAGGATGTAAAACCCCTAAATTTCTACTATATATTTTTTAATAAATTTTATACTGATTATTATTTTGTATTTATACGTCGCGTGGTTGCATTGTACGTCGCGCGCGAAAATTCGTTTTTCGTAATTGTTCGACGAGTGCGAATATGTGCGAGCGTACATATTTTTTTAGAAAAATATTTTTTCTATTTTATAGTTTCAAAATAATATATGTAATAATTATTTTAGCTATCATACCAATATTTCCAAGTCCATTATTTTATTTATTTTATTTATTTTATTTATAAAAAGTATTTCGTTTATAATAGTTATTAATAATAAATAATATTCTTTGTGCATACATATATATTTATGAATATTTTATTAGTTATTTTTAAATAATAATATTATTTTCAAAATTATTATTATTAGTATTTTTGGAAAATATATTTTAAAATTATTGTGGCAATTTAAATCTTGATTTAATTTTATGGATTTATTTAAATAGTTAAATTAATATCTATAATTGAAATTTGATTTATCTTATTTGATTTTAAACTAAATGGTGGAATTTAATTAGATTTAAATTGGATTTGGATTTGGATTTGGATTTGATTGGTTTTAAACTTATTAAAATTTGTAGCAAATTATCTAATAAGGTTTTAAATTGTGAGACTCGTCTCACAGTATCGATATTTATATACGGATACGTATTTTGTAGTGTATTTCGTATTTTTTTTTGATTTTCGTAATGCTTTAAAATTTTCCTAACTTATAGATTTTTCCTTGGCCGGCATGCCGCTAGTATACCGGAGTATACCGACGGCATACCGTCCAGACAGATTTTCCATAATTTAGATATTTTCGATTTAAGATATTTTCATGAATAGTGTTTCCGATATTTTGATGAATAGTGTTTAGATATTTTTATGAATAGTGTAGATGCACCCTATTACCCATTGGATATTTGGTTTTGTTTTGATGGTTAGGATTGACTTAGATCTTCACATGGATCACCATCCGACGGCTAAGATTAAATCCCCCTTTCTATATATACCATTTCACTTTCTCTCTCCTCTCCCTTTTCATTCTCTTTACTCTCTCTTCATTTCTTCTTCCCTTCTCTCCCCTTTGGAGCTTGCCAAGAGCTTGGCCTTTAGGCCTTGGGTGTGGTGTCTAACCCCCCTAGGAGGAGGAGTAGAAGATTAGGCTTGGAGCTTAACCTAGGCAAGTACATCTTGCCAAATCCATGAACCATATTGTTTTGTTGTCATTTTTGTTTCCCTTGGTATTAAATTCTTAGAATTTTTCCAAACTCATTTTGTTAAATATGTTTTCCTTATGATTTTCGTATATATGCATGTTTCCAAAATTTGTTTAAGCAAGGTTTTGATTTTCTGTTAAAACCCAATATGGACTTAGTAGAAAACTTGGTATCAAGAGTAATACTAGTGTTACCATCATGGATCTTAGTCATATATACATATATGAGGCCCTCACATAGTTTGTATATCATGGATTTTAAGTTTGGTGGCAATCGGAACCCGTTTCGGTGTCCCGAGAACCTCTGTTTGGGAGTATTTTGAGGTATTGATCTACCAAATGTTTTGATTTGTGAAAACTAATGCTTCCATGTTGTAGGAAATTCAATTCTATTCAATTTTGACTTTTGAAAATCCGAATTTCGATTTAAAACGAAGTTTTTATGGCCGAAACAAGTTTTGGCAAAATTCTAAATTTTGTTGCTGTTTGAAAAACCGGTATACCGCCGGTATACCGCAGTATACCGCCGGTATGCCATTTTTGCACCAGAAACCTTCTGTCTTTAGGCCGGTATACCGCCGGTATGCCGCAGTATACCGCCGGTATGCCGTTTTATGCTGTTTTAGTCTGTTTTTGCCCGTTTTTGCCCGTTTTTGTCCGTTTTTGATATTTTCTTCGATTGTAATGATTTCTTAACATGATAAGATGATCTTGCTCAGTTAGATAATAATTGTACACCCTATATAGACTTGATACTAGCACATGTTCAACCATTTTATGAAATGTACTTAGCCTTGATTATTCTTCTCCACATGCCATGATATGTCTATTGATAGATTCTTTCTTACAAGCTATGTTAATTATTGCCATGCCTTCTTGCCTACTTGATAGTGACCCGTCGTGGTGCACTCTTGAACATGTCTTTTTCTTGCTTACATGATAGTGGCCTGTCATGGCGTACTCTTGATTCCAGTACATGTCTTGCTCCTTGATAGTGGCTCGTCGTAGCGCACTCTTGCCTTGATATTGTCATATCTTGTTGTGGCTTGTTATGGTGCACAATCTTGCTTGTCTTGTCCAGTCTTGCATGTCTCATGTCTAGGATGGATTCTGCGGAATGCCACACCCAGAATCTAACAAGAAAATATTAAGGACTAAACAACTAGCTTGATTACTTAGATCATTGAGAATTTCCCGGTAACCTGTTGCCCCTTTGGTCTTGGCATTATATATATATATATATATATATATATATATATATACATTGGGATTTGGAGCTATCTGTCATGATGAGCACACTTCCAGCTCACCGTCGAGTGGGGCACCTCCTTAGGACACATGTATCTTACTACAGTGTGTCTACTATATCTCCTTAGGACACATGTATCTTACTACAGTGTGTCTGCTATACTTCTTTTCTTTTTAGCTTGGACCATTCAGGTAGTAGCAGGCAGGAGCTGGACTTGGAATTCTCAGACTTGCATTTGTTAGTAATTAGGATTGTGACAACCCTAGTTAGCTAAAGTATCAAGCCGTAATCATTGCTTGGCCGTGATTGATGGATGTAGTCCATTCTTGTCTAGTCTAGTCTTGCTCCTGTTTATCTTATTGCAGTACTTAGATTTTCTGTCATTCCTTACATGCTATTCTTCCTACTACATGCTCGACTTCACCATATGCTCACATATTCCAGTTCTTACATGCTCACATGCTCCAGTTATCTTACATGCTCACATGTCCCAGTTATCTTACATGCTGACATGCTCCAGTTACTTAACATGCTCACATGTCTAGTTTATCTTTCATGTTCACATGCTTCCTTTTCTTCACATGTACACAGTTTACATTACGTCACATGTCCTTTACTTTATGCTACATGTTGCTTTATTTATTGTCCTTCTATTCTCGGGATAAGTGCATTGGTAGTGCACGAGTCTTGATTAGTACTTACTTATCTCTCTCTCTATCCATTGCTATGATTTGCATGCTGGTTTTAGTTTATAGTTTGGCTTCCTTTGTGGTACTTGCTATTGGGGGTCTGACCCCACTGGTTTTGCATTGACCAGATCTGATAGAGGAGCCCGGAGGATCTTCCGTACCTTCCACTCATTGGTGATTACCCGGAGCACCAGAGTACCTTAGTGGGTTTTCTATTTCATTCTCCCACTAGTTATGTACATTATTCTTTTGTGGCGTTTAGCCTCCGAGCACGTGTTTAGCTCGTGTTTTGGACTTGACATTTAGCCTACGGGGCAGAACATGATTTGCGTATTCTAGACTATAGCTAGAGCTTATCATGTATGACTATTACTCTTGCTAGTCTTCACTCTGTATTACTAGCTTCATGATCATTGATATATGATAGTTTGGGACGCTTTACTATTTTATATTCCAGTTGATCTTACTTCTTGTACTTTACGTATTTGCTTGTGATTGAGATACCTAGGATTGCTTGACCTAGGATCGACTGTTGGCTTGTAGTAGTAACCTCCATCTATACAGCTTATACGTCATTTCGGAGTACTGGAGTACTTTGGTATACGTAGCTGGCCTGGTCCGTCCCTACTTGCCAGTATTCTGGTTCTGGGGCGTGACATAGGTTTTAGTGGTAGCCCATGCAGGTCTGATTTATCAGATATGTGGGGGTTACTGATGTTTAGATATCTCAGTCACAATTCTCCTTTATTGATATCCTTCGTGTTATTCTATATCTCTGATCCTTTGACCTGATATCTGCCTTGATCGTTGATCCTTCATGTTCTCTCGATTTAATCCTTGTGTCCTTTAACTTTCAAGGGCACTGTTCTTAATCCTTTCGATCATCTTGTTTGGATTTTGTCGATGGCAGTCAGCAATCTTCTGTTAGGTCTGTTATGGAGGATCAGTTTTAGCATTCAGGGGCAGTGTTCAGAGTTGACCCGAGGGCAGAGGTGTCAGTTCAGCCTGATCAGACAGCAGGGTCAGTCCTGCCACAGTCCAGCTTCACCGGCTACCCCGACAGTCCAGCAGTATATAGCTCAGGTAACATTTCAGCAGCAGCCGGTTAGAGCAGCAGTTCCGAGATGTGGACAGGCAGAGTTTGGTATGTTAGAGCAGGTTTTGGCCGAGGGCGATTATGTTGTAGGTATTGTCCTATTCTGCTTCCACTCTTATTTATCTCTTGGGTTACGCATATTTGGCGAGTTTCTCGTCCTACTCTTCTGTCTTCGTAGTCGAGGCATGTGATAACTTCAATGGTATCAACTACGAAGATACGTCCTGGATAGAGTCATGTCTTGGATTAAGTCATTGGTACCGGCTTATTTTGAGAATTGACTTTTATCTAAGTTGTGGAGTCAGCGTAGGCCTGCTCCTACTCAACTGACTCAGGAGACATATTTATTCATATGCCTCCATCCCTTCTTGATTGTAGTTGTGTTATTGCTTACGCATTTACTTATATTACTGTTGTCTTTATCTTACCAACATGCCATGCTTTGTTTTGATTGATATGATTTTTCCAGCTCTTTGGTTTGGTTTTCATGCTTGACTAGATTTAGGAAATTCCGAGGACGAAATTCATTTTTAAGTTATGGAGAGTTGTGAGACTCGTCTCACAGTATCGGTATTTATATACGGATACGTATTTTATAGTGTATTTCGTATTTTCTTGATTTTCGTAATGCTTTAAAATTTTTCTAACTTATAGATTTTTCCTTGGCCGGCATGCCGTTAGTATACCGGAGTATACCGACGGCATACCGTCCAGACAGATTTTCCATAATTTAGATATTTTCGATTTAAGATATTTTCATGAATAGTATTTCCGATATTTTTGTGAATAGTGTTTTAGATATTTTGATGAATAGTATTTAGATATTTTCATGAATAGTGTAGATGCACCCTATTACCCATTGGATATTTGGTTTTGTTTTGATGGTTAGGATTGACTTAGATCTTCACATGGATCACCATCCGACGGCTAAGATTAAATCCCCCTTTCTATATATACCATTTCACTTTCTCTCTCCTCTCTCTTTTCATTCTCTTTACTCTCTCTTCATTTCTTCTTCCCTTCTCTCCCCTTTGGAGCTTGCCAAGAGCTTGGCCTTGAGGCCTTGGGTGTGGTGTCTAACCCCCCTAGGAGGAGGAGTAGAAGATTAGGCTTGGAGCTTAACCTAGGCAAGTACATCTTGCCAAATCCATGAACCATATTGTTTTGTTGTCATTTTTGTTTCCCTTGGTATTAAATGCTTAGAATTTCTCCAAACTCATTTTATTAAATATGTTTTCCTTATGATTTTCGTATATATGCATGTTTCCAAAATTTGTTTAAGCAAGGTTTTGATTTTCTGTTAAAACCCAATATGGACTTAGTAGAAAACTTGGTATCAAGAGTGATACTAGTGTTACCATCATGGATCTTAGTCATATATACATATATGAGGCCCTCACATAGTTTGTATATCATGGATTTTAAGTTTAGTGGCAATCGGAACCCGTTTCGGTGTCCCGAGAACCTCTGTTTGGGAGTATTTTGAGGTATTGATCTATCAAATGTTTTGATTTGTGAAAACTAATACTTCTATGTTGTAGGAAATTCAATTCTATTCAATTTTGACTTTTGAAAATCCGAATTTCGATTTAAAACAAAGTTTTTATGGCCGAAACAAGTTTTGGCAAAATTCTGAATTTTGTTGCTGTTTGAAAAACCGGTATACCGCTGGTATACCGCAGTATACCGCCGGTATGCCGTTTTTTGCACCAGAAACCTTCTGTCTTTAGGCCGGTATACCGCCGGTATGCCGCAGTGTACCGCCGGTATGCCATTTTATGCTGTTTTAGTCTGTTTTTGCCCGTTTCTGTCCGTTTTTGTCCGTTTTTGATATTTTCTTCGATTGTAATGATTTCTTAACATAATAAGATGATCTTGCTTAGTTAGATAATAATTGTACACCCTATATGGACTTGATACTAGCACATGTTCAACCATTTTATGAAATGTACTTAGCCTTGATTATTCTTCTCCACATGCCATGATATGTCTATTGATAGATTCTTTCTTACAAGCTATGTTAATTGTTGCCATGCCTTCTTGCCTACTTGATAGTGACCCGTCGTGGTGCACTCTTGAACATGTCTTTTTCTTGCTTACATGATAGTGGCCTGTCATGGCGCACTCTTGATTCCAGTACATGTCTTGCTCCTTGATAGTGGCTCGTCGTAGCGCACTCTTGCCTTGATATTGTCATGTCTTGTTGTGGCTTGTTATGGTGCACAATCTTGCTTGTCTTGTCCAGTCTTGCATGTCTCATGTCTAGGATGGATTCTGCGGAATGCCACACCCAGAATCTAACAAGAAAATATTAAGGACTAAACAACTAGCTTGATTACTTAGATCATTGAGAATTTCTCGGTAACCTGTTGCCCCTTTGGTCTTGGCATTATATATATATATATACATTGGGATTTGGAGCTATCTGTCATGATGAGCACACTTCCAGCTCACCGTCGAGTGGGGCACCTCCTTAGGACACATGTATCTTACTACAGTGTGTCTGCTATATCTCCTTAGGACACATGTATCTTACTACAGTGTGTCTGCTATACTTCTTTTCTTTTTGGCTTGGACCATTCAGGTAGTAGCAAGCAGGAGCTGGACTTGGAATTCTCATACTTGCATTTGTTAGTAATTAGGATTATGACAACCCTAGTTAGCTAAAGTATCAAGCCGTAATCATTGCTTGGCCGTGATTGATGGATGGAGTCCATTCTTGTCTAGTCTAGTCTTGCTCCTGTTTATCTTATTACAGTACTTAGATTTTCTGTCATTCCTTACATGCTATTCTTCCTACTACATGCTCGGCTTCACCATATGCTCACATGTTCCAGTTCTTACATGCTCACATGCTCCAGTTATCTTACATGCTCACATGTCCCAGTTATCTTACATGCTGACATGCTCCAGTTACTTAACATGCTCACATGTCTAGTTTATCTTTCATGTTCACATGCTTCCTTTTCTTCACATGTACACAGTTTACATTACGTCACATGTCCTTTACTTTATGCTACATGTTGCTTTACTTATTGTCCTTCTATTCTCGGGATAAGTGCATTGGTAGTGCACGAGTCTTGATTAGTACTTACTTATCTCTCTCTCTCTATCCATTGCTATGATTTGCATGCTGGTTTTAGTTCATAGTTTGGCTTCCTTTGTGGTACTTGCTATTGGGGGTCTGACCCCACTGGTTTTGCATTGACCAGATCTGATAGAGGAGCCCGGAGGATCTTCCGTACCTTCCACTCATTGGTGATTACCCGGAGCACCAGAGTACCTTAGTAGGTTTTCTATTTCATTCTTCCACTAGTTATGTACATTATTCTTTTGTGGCGTTTAGCCTCCGAGCACGTGTTTAGCTCGTGTTTTGGACTTGACATTTAGCCTACCGGCCAGAACATGATTTGCGTATTCTAGACTATAGCTAGAGCTTATCATGTATGACTATTACTCTTGCTAGTCTTCACTCTATATTACTAGCTTCATGATCATTGATATATGATAGTTTGGGACGCTTTACTATTTTATATTCCAGTTGATCTTACTTCTTGTACTTTATATATTTGCTTGTGATTGAGATACCTAGGATTGCTTGACCTAGGATCGACTGTTGGCTTGTAGTAGTAACCCCCATCTATACAGCTTATACGTCATTTCGGAGTACTGGAGTACTTTGGTATACGTAGCTGGCCTGGTCCGTCCCTACTGGCCAGTATTCTGGCTCTGGGGCGTGACATAAATTTTCCTACATCCTTATCCAACCGGGAATTTCCACCTTCTATATGAGGAGAGGTACTCATCCATTATTTTTCCACAATTAATTTGTCCACAAATTTCTACCGCAGAGTGCATCGTGTCGGTGTCCAACTCCAATAGATTATTTTTGTACATATACATCATCCCCTTCGTGTCGACAATCCCGACACCATCTCTGATCCCTAACCTAAGCCTAGTCCGGGCCAGCCAACCATATTCAGCCCCCCTCTTCTGTTTGCTGCAACACCTTCTTCCTCCACACCAGCCCCCTCTCCCGGTCAACGACCGCAGACCCGAACCCCCCTAACCCTAGAAACACCAACACCAGCAATAAACCTCGCCACCATTATCACAGCCACCACCTTTATCTCGACCGACCACCATGACCGGTTTCCTCCCCGAGCCCGGCGACCCGGAGCCAAACCGCCATTACTACCAAGGCTATGCCCCGACTTCGTCGGTTGTCCCCAACCATCTAACACGACCACCAAGCCCGTCGCCAACGTCGGAGCGCACAAGCGCTCGTCTTTCCCCAGACAACCGACCACGACCACCAGAAATCACCACCGCCACCATCGTCGCGGCTGTCCCGACCGCTATCACCAACGCCATCATCATCACTGTCACCGCCGTAGCCACCGCGACAATCGTCGCGGCAAGCCCAATCCACCACCACCAGAAAACAAGAAATAAAACACAAAAATCCCCTTACCTCCACCTTTCCGACGAAGTCCGTCTAGCCGCCTCCTTCTCCGGCCCAGCCATCAACGTCCGTCGCCGCCCGCGTCGTAGCAAAGTTGTGCGCCACCGTGAGCATCTCTCAGCCTGCAGAGCCCCCATGCGCGCACACTTTTCGTGGGCCGACCCAGCCACCGGCAATGTCGACCGCCCCTCCGCCGGACCTGCGCCTCTCCTTCCCTTCCCAAGCTCCAACTGTCACGCCCCAGTACCGAAATACGGGGACGGACATAGGCCAGCTACACTGTATAAGGTACGAATACGCTGTACGGCGATGACGGCTGTCAAGTCTTGCTGGGTATCCTAGCATGCAATCAATCAATGGCCTAAATCCGATCTCATGTCCACAGGCAAATCACAATGAAACAACATCAAGAGAGATAATCATATGGAAAGAAGGGAATACTCATATGAAAATCAGGAATCTACAGTACAGAATAATAATGTAGACTAGTATACCTTCCCACAGTTCCTAGCATGGTCGGAAACTGAAGCACATCCTCCAAGTCGAGTCTGGAAGATCAAAGGGTCGGTCTCAGGCAATCTGAGAACAATCCAGGGTTGGTCAGGCCAACCGCAGCAAGTACCAGAAAGGAAGGCTCAAAGACGGGCAAAGAAAACTAGCATGATAAAATGTGACAAAAATAGCATCTAAAAATAGTAAATAAGGTAAGGGATCGTACGGTACCAACGCACGATTACAGAATATAAGGCAGCAATCCAACTACTAATACGTAAGAAACCAACAATCATCACAGTCATCCTAACATCCACTAATGCTTGCATTGCCAACTGGAACTCGTAGTCTGTCATCGGAACAGTAACTCACCCCTACATCAAACAAGAACAAGAGAATGAATTACCGCACTGGGACAGCGTTACGTGCCAGCCAGCTTAGCAAGCAACAAGCCATACAATTTAGGAGAATAAGCCGCCACTCAAAATGCCTACGGCTCTCTATGTGGAGGTTGGGTTACCCCAACAATGCAAGTATGGGAATCCTCAGATCGTACCGTTCCAGCAGGGCTAGCGAGGCCAAGTATAGCATGTAAGAAGAGCACCGATCCCTCGTAAGGCCACCGTGCTTGCATGTCACCACTGGTCCCTCGTAAGGCTACCGTGCCGAGCATGCCATGTATATAATGTATAGTACATAAGTAGCCGGATATTGCCATCCACTAGTACGAATGGTAACAATATCCGTGGCGGCCAGCCTGCAGGTCATGACTAATGTCTGGGATAAGGCTGGTAATGCACGATCTCGGGATTCCGTTCCCTCCCAATGCTTCTACCAGTTTAAGTTGCCTAGATTAAACATACATTTATCCGGAATCACATGTCGTGGTCACATGATCATCCTCCTAGATGTCGTACCTCAGTACGAGAACGCTAAGTAAGAATCAACCTCGGCACCTATAGTCCCAGTTGTGATCCATCCTTAGTGTTATGCAACAAGCAAGCAAGCAATCCTAACCACGCTAAGACTATAGGCCAACTACCAGATACCCGTGCAGGTAATCATATAATATAGCTAGAATATCAAGATGGCGTCGTAATGCCATATAATCATGGAAGTAGCACCTCAAAGTGCCAATAGACAAAGGGCACCACAGTGCAAGGTCAGGGCCAGTACCTCAAAGGGTAAGCTGGACTTATAGCACGGATACAGGTAGTCAGGTCTGGGACAAGGACAACTCTGTCAGTCACAAGAAGTCATCTGCCCACATCGTGGCATGGATATCAGGTCAAGTACAAGACCAGAACCTCTACTATAATAACATTTCAAGCATATATGGAAGCCTACAGCTCCAATCATCAAGTCGGTCCATCCACCAGATCAATCTATCAAGAGTCTCCCATCCATGATGGAGTGAATATCACGTCAATAAAGACAACCACCAAATACCAAGCTTATCCCCCTAACAATGCTAGGCCCTCTGACTCACAAGAATCCTCCAAGTCAATGATCACAAGCCCCTCAACTACCAAGACACAGCAATCAAACCAGGTTCTCCAACTACCGGAATACACAAAGGTACCAGGTTTTGGGCGTTTGGGAAGTCGAGTAAAAATTATATAATAATACCCTCGATATTCTCCTCGTTCCGCGAGACACTCGCACCAGTATCCAAAATCCAAAAGTCCTCAAAGACATATCTGATCAAATTAGAACATCACCAAAGAACTAGCAACACTATCTAAGAATCCACTTAGTCTACCATTATCACTATCTCTATATCATATCCCCTCATAGTCAATCCTCGAATCAGATCATAATCCCAATACATGGGTCAACACTAATCAACGCCGTCGGAAGATGGCAAGGAATACGTGAACCACTCTGGATCAGATCCACAACCCTTAAACCAAACAAAGACCAGGGTTGCAGACCTTCACCCGAGTAGAACCGCTCTCCTTACACAATCCGACGGACAAGACAGATAATGGGATAACAACTAAACTAGAACACCATCTAAAAAGAAGGGTCACGGGTCAAGAGTCCAATGGGTGATACCGTCGAAAAGGCAAGGATTGCGTGAACCACTCTGGATCAGATCCACAACCCTTAAACCAAACAAGGACCAGGGTTGTAGACCTTCACCCGAGTAGAACCGCTCTCCTTACACAATCCGGCAGACAAGACAGGTCGAGACGCTAGGCGACTAATCTAGTCGGGAGTTTACCTAGCAGGCAATGAGATCAGGGATGCTATACCAAGAAGAACATGCATGAGTTCAGTCCCGCAAACCAAAGGAATGGTTCTGCCCAATCCTTCGAACCAAATTCCCAACCGAGAATTCTGGAAAAATCCGGCAGAGTCTCCTTTGTAATCTGGATGGGAGCACCCTACGAATGGGGGCTAAAACACTCGATGCAACCCGCCGCAGAATTGCCGAATCGCAGGCCGAGAACACTCTCAGCTACCAGCAGCACTACGATGCGTACTGGAAACAAATCGATAGCCGAGAACACTAAGTCTCGGCCTCCAGTAGCACTATGATACGTACTGGAAACCACTCGAACCCGAGACCACTAAGTCTCGGCCTCCAGCAGCGCTACAATGCGTACTGGGCGCCAAGCCAACATGCATAATAATAAAATAACTGCCTCGCAGGGCGCACCACAACACATGCTCATAAATCCCTAACCCAAGCACAATCACCGCCACAAGTAAAGTTAGCCAAAGCCGTTACCCGACCGCGAGTCGGACAAGGGACATATGTGGACAATCCGTACAAGTTAGTCGTGCTCGTGTCCTCGGAGGTATGGATGACCCATCCGAGTCGTCCGATACGGTCTATCCCAGTATCGGACCAAGCTAATCTAGGTTATCATGGCAATTCTACTGCTAAGCTACACTACTCATGGTTATACAATTTACAATAAATTAAATGCAATAAAATCCAGGAGAGATGGCAAGAGCCGCCGATGAGCAAGGGATACTTGCCTAGGGGGCTCGGCTAGGTAAGCAAGTCTTTGGCAGTCGCGATCCAAGCTAGCACGCCAATCGAGATCCTCAGAACACACAATAAATAGTCATCAGCACCAAATAATAAAATAATAGAATAATTACAAGAGATGGCAGAAGGCTATACCGTAGGGGTCCCGCAAGCAGTGCAGGGATCGGGCACGGAAACCGAGGTACGCGGATCGATACGAACACGTAAACCGAGATGTGCACGCATATCGATATGCGTACGAGAATCGAGATGGCACAAATATCGAGATGAACAGGAAACATGTGTACGTAAATCGAGACGTGCATATAGATCAAGAAAATCACGAATATCAGAATGGTCCACGAATCATGCGACACATAAATCGAGGCGAGCACGTAAATCAAAATGACCCAAAGTCCAAGGAGCACGTAAATCGATTCGGTACACAAATCGAGGTGCGCATACAAATCGATGCGGTGCAGAGTCCAATGCGGCATGCAAACCGAGACGGTCATGCAAATCGATGCATGCACATGAATCGATGTGGCACGAAAATTAAGAAAGGCACAAAGGTCGAAGCACAGAAAATGAGACAGTACGCAAACCGAGATGGCACATTGCCCGAGGCAGCACGGGGCTCGAGGCGTCCTGCTGCCCTAGGCAGCACGTAGACCGAGGTACACGTAAAACGAGGCGACACGTACACCGAGGTATACACGACCCAAAAATATGAAGAACGAGGAAGCGCACCAACCGAGGGTGTGCTGCCCGAGGTGTCATGCTGCACAAGACAGCGCATTGCTCGAGGCAGCACGCTGCCCGAGGCACGTCGATCGAGAGGCTCATTCCCCGAGGAGCTCACAGCCCGAGAAGGAGAGAGAGGAGGGTGGCGGAGCTCACCAAAGGGGACTCGACCAGGTCGGGTCGGGGGCTCCCGGCGGCAGAGAAGAAGACAGAGAAAGAGAGACGAGGGCGGTGGAGCTCGATCATGGCGACGGCGGTGCCGGTTGCGGCCATGGGGGCTCGGCCAGACGGAAGAGAAAGGAAGAGGGAGAAGTGGTGGTGGCGCTGAAGATGGCGATGATGGTGGCAGCGGTGGTCGCAGAGGAGGGGGGCAAAATTGGAGGGTGGTGGCGGGTGGCGGTCGTGGCCATGGAGACGGTGGAGATGGACGCGATGGTGGTGAGGGAGGCGACAGCGACAATGAGGGTGGTCGCCATGGCGGTGGTGGCTGAAGTGGTGGCGGCGACTGCAGTGGTGGGATGGTGGCGGTCGATGGTGGTGGCAGTGGTGGGAGATGGGCGACCGGAGGTCGGGGGAAGGTCGAGCGCTAGAGGGAAGAGAGAAGAGTGAGGGGGAGCTCGAGTGGGGGGGTTTTGCCGAGTGAGCGGAGGAGAGAGAGAAAGGTGAGGGAGACTGGGAGGGGGCGGCTGAGAGAGTGGAGAGAGAGGGTTTGGGTTAGGGTTTTCTTTTGGGGGGAATATAGGAATAAAATAATAATAATAATAACGATGACAATAACAATAGGAGTAATTATAACAATGGAACTAAAACATCAACTCCAAAATAATACAAACCGTAAATTAATACGGTATTTGTATAACCAAGAGTCCAGACCCTACGACGAAGACAAATCCAAATCCAGAAAATTAAATAAAATTTTAAACCAATGCGAAATTTGAAAAACACCCAAATACGAACTACGATCATATACCTATTTTCAAAAATAGGGATATGACATCCTACCCACCTTACAAAAATTTCGTCCTCGAAATTTCAAAATCATCAAAATAGGGTTTTCAAAACTAGTACATATATATCTGCCATGAAAAACTCTACCCACCTTACAGAAATCAAGTAATACAGTAAGAAACAAATAAAATCTCAATATGAAAATATCAAGGAGAACAGTGTATGGCTAGATAAATCAACTCGTAAGGTAAATCGAAACAATGAAGCAATCTCGAAAAGCAAAATCTCGCATGCACGAAATAATTCCATAAATCAAAACAAGTATAGAATGTTGAAAACAATGTCAGAAAACGTAAAATCCCAACTGCATAAAAATTCTCACAAATCATAAAATACAGGATATCTGTCTCGAACCGATGACCGTAGTTCCTAATATCCGAAAAATGTGTGTCATTATCATTCCTTGCCACGCCATCCAGAATGGCTGCAAAAGATGCATCAGGGCACTATAATCGAGCGGCTGCAACTTTCGTTACCACGCCGTCAAGGTATACTAGGGTCACCCGGTACTCTTGACAAATACCCAAAACGAATCAAATCCATAACCCAATATCCAAATCACTAAAATCACAAAATCTCTAACAATGTAATGAGAGTCCTAGAAAATAATCAAAATTCAAAATCCAGATGAATCGTAACACACATCCAAAAATATCTTCAATATTAACCACAAGATAGTTTTTCTAGAAAAATACTCCATATCTGTAAAAAAATACTCCAAATCAAGAATCCATATCAAAACATAATGTTTAGAAAGTATGTCTATAAAAATAATATCTGAAACAGATAATCATGAGTGTGAAACTGTCCGGAATCAAGGAAGCCGAATCGATACAAGAATATCCCTCAGATACTCAACAAATGTTAAAATATCCAATCTCAGAGTCCAGATGAAATCTTCATTCCGCAGTAATCCAGCCAACGCTCGAAGAGGACGATAATGATACTAAGTCAACACGAAGTTAACGCACGAAATGGATAACAGGAAATCAAACAAGGCGAAACACCGATAGAGAGTACAGAACCTAAGATAAATAATCATGTAACCCAATGATGGAGACAAGATAACATCTCATCAATTAAGGTGATCGACATGACCAACTATAGGATCATATATATCAAACAAGGATCAGAGGTAGATAACACGAATAAGACATGGCTAAGCAAGATAGGTCCAAGTAGAGATGAGGACCAGTTCAGAGGTTCAAGGGAGCGAAGGGCAAGTGTATAGCAAGTTAGAATCCCAAGGAATAGTGGACTGAGATCAATAATCATGTGATACCCAACAAAATCTCAAAACGTGACCTGCATGGGCCACCACTAAAACCATATCACATCCCAGTACCGAAATACGGGGACGGACGTAGGCCAGCTACACCGTATAAGGTACGAATACGCTATACGGCGATGACGGCTGTCAAGTCTTGCTGGGTATCCTAGCATGCAATCAATCAATGGCCTAAATCCGATCTCATGTCCACAGGCAAATCACAATGAAACAACATCAAGAGAGATAATCATATGGAAAGCAGGGAATACTCATATGAAAATCAGGAATCTACAGTACAGAGTAATAATGTAGACTAGTATACCTTCCCACAGTTTCTAGCATGGTCGGGAACTGAAGCATATTCTCCAAGTCGAGTCTGGAAGATCCACAGGGTCGATCTCAGGCAATCTGGGAACAATCCAGAGTTGATCAGGCCAACCGCAGCAAGTACCAGAAAGGAAGGCTCAAGGACGGGCGAAGAAAACTAGCATGATAAAATGTGACAAAAATAGCATCTAAAAACAGTAAATAAGGTAAGGGATCGTGCGGTACCAACGCACGATTACAGGATATAAGGCAGCAATCCAACTACTAACACGTAAGAAACCAACAATCATCACAGTCATCCTAACATCTACTAATGCTTGCATCGCCAACTGGAACTCGTAGTCTATCATCGGAACAGTAACTCACCCCTATATCAAACAAGAACAAGGGAATGAATTACCACACCGGGACAGCGTTACGTGCCAGCCAGCTTAGCAAGCAATAAACCATACAATTTAGGAGAATAAGTGGCCACTCAAAATACCTACGGCTCTCTATGTGGAGGTTGGGTTACCCCAACAATGCAAGTATGGGAATTATCAGACCGTGCCGTTCCAGCAGGGCTAGCGAGGCCAAGTATAGCATGTAAGAAGAGCACCGATCCCTCGTAAGGCCACCGGGCTTGCATGTTACCACCGGTCCCTCGTAAGGCTACCGTGCCGAGCATGCCATGTATATAATGTATAGTACATAAGTAGCCGGATATTGCCATCCTTTAGTACGAATGGTAACAATATCCGTGGCGGCCAGCCTGCAGGTCATGACTAATGTCTGGGAAAGGCTGGTAATACACGATCTCGGGATTCCGTTCCCTCCCAATGCTTCTACCAGTTTAAGTTGCCTAGATTAAACATACATTTATTCGGAATCACATGCCGTGGTCACATGATCATCCTCCTAGATGTCGCACCTCCGTACGAGAACGCTAAGTAAGAATCAACCTCGGTACCTATAGTCCCAGTTGTGATCCATCCTTAGTGTTATGCAACAAGCAAGCAAGCAATCCTAACCACGCTAAGACTATAGGCCAACTACCAGATACCCGTGCAGGTAATCATATAATATAGCTAGAATATCAAGATGGCATCGCAATGCCATATAATCATGGAAGTAGCACCTCAAAGTGCCAATAGACAAAGGGCACCGCAGTGCAAGGTCAGGGCCAGTACCTCAAAGGGTAAGCTGGACTTATAGCACGGATACAGGTAGTCAGGTCTGGGACAAGTACAACTCTGTCAGTCACAAGAAGTCATTTGCCCACATCGTGGCATGGATATCAGGTCAAGTACAAGACCAGAACCTCTACTATAATAATATTTCAAGCATTTATAGAAGCCTACAGCTCCAATCATCAAGTCGATCCATCCACCAGATCAATCTATCAAGAGTCTCCCATCCATGATGGAATGAATATCACGTCAATAAAGACAACCACCAAATACCAAGCTTATCCCCCTAATAATGCTAGGCCCTCTGACTCACAAGAATCCTCCAAGTTAATGATCACAAGCCCCTCAACTACCAAGACACAGCAATCAAACCAGGTTCTCTATCTACCGGAATACACAAAGGTACCAGGTTTTGGGCGTTTGGGAAGTCGAGTAAAAATCATATAATAATACCCTCGATATTCTCCTCGTTTCGTGAGACACTCGTACCAGTATCCAAAATCCAAAAGTCCTCAAAGGCATATCTGATCAAATTAGAACATCACCAAAGAACTAGCAACACTATCTAAGAATCCACTTAGTCTACCATTATCACTATCTCTATATCATATCCCCTCATAGTCAATCCTCGAATCAGATCATAATCCCAACACATGGGTCAACACTAATCAACGTCGTCGGAAGATGGCAAGGATTATGTGAACCACTCTGGATCAGATCCATAACCCTTAAACCAAATAAGGACCAGGGTTGTAGACCTTCACCCGAGTAGAACTGCTCTTCTTACACAATCCGGTGGACAAGACAGATAATGGGATAACAACTAAACTAGAACACCATCTAAAAAAAAGGGTCACGGGTCAAGAGTCTAATGGGTGATACCGTCGAAAAGGCAAGGATTGCGTGAACCACTCTGGATCAGATCCACAACCCTTAAACCAAATAAGGACCAGGGTTGCAGACCTTCACCCGAGTAGAACCGCTCTCCTTACACAATCCGGCAGACAAGACAGGTCGAGACGCTAGGCGACTAATCTAGTCGGGAGTTTACCTAGCAGGCAATGAGATCGGGGATGCTATACCAAGAAGAACATGCATGAGTTCAGTCCCGCAAACCAAAGGAATGGTTCTGCCCAATCCTTCGAACCAAATTCCCAACCGAGAATTCTGGAAAAATCCGGCAGAGTCTTCTTTGTAATCTGGATGGAAGCACCCTACGAATGGGGGCTAAAACACTCGACGCAACCCGCCGTAGAATCGCAGAATCGTAGGCCGAGAACACTAAGTCTCAGCTACCAGCAGCACTACGATGCGTACTGGGAACAAATCGATAGCCGAGAACACTAAGTCTCGGTCTCCAGTAGTACTATGGTGCGTACTGGAAACCACTCGAACCCGAGACCACTATGTCCCGACCTCCAGCAGCGCTACAATGCGTACTGGGCACCAAGCCAACATGCATAATAATAAACTAACTGTCTTGCAGGGCGTACCACAATACATGCTCATAAATCCCTAACCCAAGCACAATCACGCGACACGTAAATCGAGATGAGCACGTAAATCAAAATGACCCAAAGTCCAAGGAGCACATAAATCGATTCGGCACACAAATTGAGGTACGTATGCAAATTAATATGGTGCGGAGTCCAATACGGCACGTAAATCGAGACGGTCATATAAATCGATGCATGTACGCGAATCGATGTAGTACAAAAATTAAGAAAGGCACAAAGGCCGAGCCACAAAAAATAAGACGATACGCAAATCGAGATGGCACGTTGCCCGAGGCAGCACAGGGCTCGAGGCGTCCCGCTGCCTTAGGCAGCACGTAGACCGAAGTACACGTAAAATGAGGTGATACGTACACCAAGGTGCACACGACCCAAAAATACGAGAAACGAGGAAGCACACCAACTGAGAGTGCGCTGCCCGAGGTGACACGCTGTATAAGGCAGCACACTGCTCGAGGCAGCACGCTGCCCGAGGTACGCCGATCGAGGGGCTCGCTCCCCGAGGAGCTCACAGCCCGAGGAGGGGAGAGAGGAGGGTGGCGAAGCTCACCAGAGGGGACACGGCCAGGTCGGGTCGGGGGCTCTCGGCGGTAGAAGAGAAGACAGAGAAGGAGAGACGAGGGCGGTGGAGCTCGGTCATGGCGATGGCGGTGCCGGTGGCGGCCATGGGGGCTCGGCCAGGCGGAGGAGAAAGGAAGAGGGGGAAGTGGTGGTGGCCTTGAAGATGACGATGATGGTGGCAGCGGTGGTCGCAGAGGAGGGGGGCCGCACTGGAGGGTGGTGGTGGGTGGCGGTCCCGGCCATGGAGGCGGTGGAGATGGACGCGATGGTGGTGAGGGAGGCGACGGCGACGATGGGGGTGGTCGCCATGGCGGTAGTGGCTGAAGTGGTGGCGGCGACTGCAGTGGTGGGATGGTGGCGGTCGATGGTGGTGGCAGCGGTGGAAGATGGGCGGTCGGAGGTCGGGGAGAGGCCGAGCGTTAGAGGAAAGAGAGAAGAGTGAGGGGGAGCTCGAGTGGGGGAGCTGTACCGAGTGAGCGGAGGAGAGAGAGAAAGGTGAGGGAGACTGGGAGGGGGCGGCTGAGAGAGTGGAGAGAGAGGGTTTGGGTTAGGGTTTTCTTTTGGGGGGAGAATATAGGAATAAATTAATAATAATAACAATGACAATAACAATAGGAGTAATTATAACAATGGAACTAAAACACCAACTCCAAAATAATACAAACCATAAATTAATAAGGTAGCTGTATAACCAAGAGTCCAGACCCAACGACGAAGACAAACCAAATCCAGAAAATTAAATAAAATTTTAAACCAATACGAAATTTGAAAAACACCCTAATACGAACTACGGTCATATACCTATTTTCAAAAATAGGGATCTGACACCAACGTCGCTCGAGCAAGCCCCGCCACCATGTCCTCCGTCGTCTAATGTGCGCGACCGACGAGCACCACCACTAGCGCATCTCCGCCGTGCCCGAGCCCCATGTTCCCCCGCGTCCACCATGGCCAGCACCACCGCACCCCTCCGCTCTCCTCCTTCCCCTCCATCCCTCTGCCTTCCGTTCTCTTTCAAGCCCCCGCCTCTTTTCGATCTTCCTCTCTCTTCCCTCACCATTCTCTCTCTCGCTCAAACTCTCTCTTTCTCACTCCTCTCCGCTCCCCTCTCTTTACTCAGCCCTCTTTACTTAGCCCTCCCTCTCACACTCTCTGTACGTTAAAAGAAGCAGCAGCTAATGCTGCTGTAAATTAATATATTATTATTATTATTATTATTATTATTATTATTATTAAAAGTATTATTATTTTTATTATTTTGTGTAATTAATTGTTTTTATTTTATTTATTTTTTGTTGTTGTTTTATTATTTCCCTTATTATTATTATTGTTATTAATATCTTATTAGTTACATATTATTATGATTGTACGATTATTATTATTACTAACTACAGTATTGTATGTTGTCATTAATATTTTACTGCTATTATTATTATTGTTATTATTATATTTTGGTGACTAAGGTTAGTGTTATTATTAGTTATTATTAAAAATTGGTTTTTGTATAATTAGGTATAATAAGCTTTTCAAAATTTCTTCTAAAAATATATATATACTCATTTATATAAATATTATATTTGGCTAGGCCTATATTTTAAAATATGGTTTTAGAACCCTAGATAAATTTTCGAGATTATTAATATTTATTTAGAAATATTTTGACCCGCAAACCAAATGATTTTATGACACAAATTAGGTTGCCTTAAATAATTTTTTCTAACAAAAATATATTTTCATGTTTATCTAAAACTATGTTTGAAAATATAGATTGAGCTAAAATATTATTTAACAAAACTTAGAGTTTTAGTCTAAGAACTATGTTATTATTTTCAAGCATATACTTTATCTAATATTTTTTTACTAATAGAAAATTAGTTTTCAAATATCATATATTTTATCTAAAAAGTGTATATATTTCCTTTTATTATCCTCCTCTTCATGGCTAAGTCCATTATTTATATTCCCTCATCAATTTCGTACCTCCTTAAGTCGATCCTAACTAATTTGACCCTTCTGGACCTAATGGAACTGTTCGTGCCATCATCAGAGGCCGTCTTGCATAGTTGTAACACCGAAATCACAGTTCATGCCACATTGATCATAGCAGCACACCAGGCGTCCTACCAGGCAAGACACCTTGACATTTGCTGTTTATTTATTTTAGCTCATATTTCATGCATTATTCATTATTTTCTTTATGCAAAATAAACTGTGATACATGGCATAATCTGTTAGAACTTACTGTTCATTTATATTTTTTGTTATATATTATTTTTCTTACACATTAAACCTAGATTTAAGGGACCACCTTATGTGTTACATACATAGGCCTTGACACATTTATACCACGTTGTTGTAAGTCACATATAGGACTCGGACATGCGTGATTGGCTGGCCACCAGTATGTATAAGCCGTACGTTAGGAAATAACCGCTATTAGAATTGCATATTAGAAGACTTAGCAGTTATGAGTTGACATTGGACGGGGAGAACATGATTGGAAGTTGACTACCACCCTATCTATCGTAGACTCGCTCACTACTGAGGAACGATAGGTAGACTATATGCTATAGACTCGCTCGATACTGAGGAATAGTATATGGTGTTGTGACTCGCTACTAAGGTACTGTATTTTTTTTGACTTGACCCGGTAGTCATGCGACCATGAACTGTTCTTAAAACTATATTCACTTAGACTGGTTAGGCTACCTTTATCCATTAGGTTTGAGTAATTTTGGTTTGGTACTTGTATCTGACCGTGGCCTGGAACAATAACTTATCGCAGATTAATTCGCCACACCTTGTCCTTGTTTGGTTGTAGGTGTGGCCTATTACTTCAATGAGAAGGTATTGAACCTTGTCGGGGTTCGGATACCATATTGGATTCATAGCATGGAAAGATACGTCATCGTGAATTAATTTACCATCTCTTGTCCTTGTTTGGTTGGGGGGATGGTACGCTAGTTCAGTAGGTGTGTATTGGACCATGTTATAATCCAATTTACTTATTTATTTGAGCAATTTTTATTCAGCTATATTGGCATGATGTTATGTGTCTTGTTACATCCCTCTGAGGACCTGGTTATCTCGCCAGGTGTGTGCTCTTATCTTTCGCAGGTATTCTAGCCGTGGTCATGATTGTCTCTATTTCTTCGAGGATGATTGCACTTTGATCGTCTTCGCTTCGTTCATCAAATTTATTTCATCTCCCATGTATTTTTTAGTTACTTATTGGTAGTGGATTTATCTCCGCCCAACATATTACATCAAGACAATTCATTATCATTATATGATATCTTTTACTCATTTATTTTTGTGTGGATGAGATTAGTTGTGGTTCTACTGCATTTTACAGCTTACGTATATTTATTATACGGCTAGCATGTATACGTTCTTAGTCCTACGTATTTTAGGACTGGGGCGTTATAAGAAGAGGCCCGTATCCATATTGGACCGGAGGGAGAAGATACTCAAGAACAAGACTATCAAGTTAGTTCGTGTTGCTTGGGGTCATCACTCTTTGGGTGAGTCAACGTGGGAGCATGAGGATGATATCCGATCGCGATATTCCGACCTGTTTGACTCGTAAGGTATAATGTCCTTCTTATGCCTTATACTCTCGATTCCTTGCTTGAATGAATGATTGCATGATAGACTGCTTAGTATAGCTTATCTGTGATTAGTATAGCTTGTTCTTGCCTCTCTGGCATCTTAATTAAATTTTGAGGACGGAATTCTTTTATGGAGGGTAGAGTTGTAACGCATGTAGTTCATAGTACGTATTTTTGGTATACGTGTATGTATTTTGACTCATTTGTATGTTTTATTTTATGGTTTATTTTGGTATTTCGGTAGCTTGGTTCGGCTTGATTCGGTTTTTTGCATGTGGACCAACCCCTACCTACCACCATCCCTTCCATTTATTAACCCACTGACCCATTCTCTCTCTTCATTTACTCTTTTCCTTCCTCCATTAACTCTCTCCACCAACTAGAGAGAGAGGCTTAGGCAAGTGCAACTTGCTTCATGGAGGAACTCAGATTTTGTTGTTCCATTGTCTTCCTTATGAGATTCTAAGTCACTTTAGTATTTAGCATTTTTGAATTCCATGGCTCATTTCATGTAGATCTAAGTTTTAGTATTTTTGATTTTCATGGTTTTGATCTTCTAAAACTGGGTTGTTTCCAAAATAGAGAGTTCCATGTAGTAGGGATTTCGATTTTATGCAAGTTTCGCTCTGGAATGGTTGGATTTCATCGAGACTTGACCGAGATGGGGCTTACTTGAGTTCGTAAGCTTGTACGCCTACTTGTCTTGGCCATGGAAGAAGATGAAGTTTTTACGCATACATTCTAACGTATTAGTGTAGTGTTTAGCCTTTACGCCCACGTTTTACGTGATAGCGCATTATTCAGCCTTTTATGCACACGTATTTTCGTGCCAGCGTACTCTATTTTATGTCGAGTTTATTCGAATTTTATGCTCTGGACCCTCCCGCTCGCGTAAAATTGTGCTCGCGTAAAACCCTGGCTCGAGCAGACTCTCGCGTGCGTAAAGTTTTGCTCGAGTGTTTCTTAGCGTAGAGCTTGCTCGCGTAGAGCCTCGCTCGCCTACAGCTTGCTAGTGTAAAGCCCTGGCTTGCGTAAAACCCCACCCGTATACACCCTTGCTCACGTAGAGCTATCTCACCTTGCTCTTGCTAGCGTAGGCAAGTTTACGCTTGAGGCCCCTTGGCCTAGCGTAGAGGTACGTGCGTAGAGACGTTGAGTCCCTATGGCGTACACCTTTACCCTTTTTATATCCTTACGCCTTTTGTCATGAACTTGATAATCACGAATTATTTAATATATTGAAATGATAATTGTACACGACATGGTATGAAGTAGACATGACATAACATGATATGACAAGCAAGCATGATGGAAACTATTGAAAGCTGTTGCGACGGCTAGTAAGGTGTGACAAGAATGACATGACAAGAATGAATAGCCTGGACACCATGGACGATTGTGTTTGTACAAGTGAACTAGCATGGTCTTGCATCATGTCTAGGACAGGGAACCCTGAGTACCACGGTCAGGGGTACCTACTTAAACGGATTCAGGCTAATAACTAGAATAATCCAGTAGTCATAAAGAGATTTCCCAGCTACAGGCAATCCCATTATCTGGGTGCCCCATCATGGGATCTGTAGCCTACCGTCGAGTAGGGCACATTTCCAGCACATTATCATGTGTTGTACCCTTCAAGCTACCTAAGGGTAAATGTGTTCCTTGGACAATGTACCCACATGAATTCAACCCCTAATTTTCGTTCGGATAGCCTGGATGGTCTGCAGGGCTTGTGGCTGTAGAATAATCTCATTACATCTTGTTAGTAATTAGGCCTGTGATAACCCTAGTTAGTTAAAGTATCAAACCGTACTTATTGTTTAGCCATGATTTGATTGGATGGAGTCTAACCCAGTCTAGTCTTATCTCCCGTACAAGATTGTTACATGACCTGAATGCTTGTGCTTTACTTTATCGATAAATTGTGGGAAACTTAGTTCCGTTCAAATAAAGGGTTACAACCCCGGTCCTTGTTTGGTTTAAGGGTTGTAATTTGGTTATCTGAATAGTCCCATGGTTAACTTATCGTATATCATCATGATTGACCATATCTCCAATTTTCTTTTATTATATTAATATGTTTTGTGCTAATTGCTGGTTTGAGTTCTTAAGTGAAGCCTCTTTTTTGGCACTTGCTCTTTCTGGGATCTGACCCAGCTAGATTTGTATGACCAGATACCGGAGTAGCACCAGAGGATCTTCCTGTCTTCCAGCCAGATGGGGACCACCAGGCGTAATCCTGGCAACGAGTGGATTTTATTTTCCTCTCCCATACTATTATAAAAATATTCTTTTGAGGCGTTTAGCCGACGAGCATGTGTTAGCTCGATTGCACCTTTACTTACTGTCTGCCTACGGACTGTAGCATGATTAACAAATCCTAGGGTTGATCATGTATGACTGAACTCTTGCTAGTCTTCACATTTTGTATGACTAGCTTCATGATCATCCAAATATGTAATATATGGGACGTCTTACTATTGTATATTTGGTGCTCTGACATCTTGTAACTCCTATTACTTGCATGAGATTGAGACAATAGGCTTGTTCATGACCATAAGAGACTGATGACTTGTAGTTAAACCCTCATGTATCTAGACAATCGTGACTGTATAGCGAGATGGGTTGTACTTCAATATACGTAGCTGGCTATGTCCGCCCCCGCTCTCCAGTATTCTGGTTCTGGGGCGTTACAGGATGATGGTGTCACGGGGTTCCAACGGTGGTGGCTCCTCGCGGTAGTCATCGAGGTGGTTGACGACGGTTCGACAAGGTCACAGTGGATGTAAGGTTTGGGTTTTATTTTCTTGTGTTTTGGTGGTGATGACGGAATTTGGGGTTTCGGCGGTTAATTAGGGTTGCCGAGGACGTAGTTTGTCGGGGGTTGAGTAACGGAGCAGGGTGATGGTAATGGTGGACTGAGAAAGTTACCGTGCTGGTGGTAGCGGGGTTTTCTGCTGTGATGGTGTGGAGGTTTTGGCCAGGAAGGAGATGGCCGGGTCGGAGGTTGGTTGTGGTTGTGTCACACCCGCACACAGTGTAAGGCTGGAGAAGTGGATACGTCCAGCTTACGCCACAGTGTCGGTAGTAGAACACTGTCCTAGGTCATAACATATAACAATATAACCATACCTGTCAATGATATACGCTCCAAAAGGAGGACAATATAAAGGTACAACTTAATCACAGAATATAAGATGGAATAAAGAGATAAAAGATGGATACTAGTCTCAACTGAGAACTACAACTGAAAGAAATAAGTTTGGATGTTCAAAACAACATCAAAATCCAATTAACTGAAAGTACATATCAAGATAAAACAATCTAAGTAAGAAACTAGTCTAGGAGTCCAACTAGACAATGGACAAGTCCTCAGCGACTGCTGGATCCTCCTAAGGGTCCAAGTCGTCGGTGTCATCTAAGCCTGTGCCATAATATGTAGTGCAGAACTCCTCCTCATCACCTGTAATATTTTTAACAGTCTAATCAGGATGGGAACGAGCACAATACATCTCACGCAGTTCAGATCTTGACAGAAAATATAAAGCATGTGATAGATTAAGATACTTGAAACACTGTTAGAAATAAGCATGAAAAGAAATAGACGAAATGATAAACAAAGCTATCTATATATGATAATAGAGAACTGTAAGTGACTAGGTGATTTAGAGTACAAGATAGACATATGAACGGCTTGATTTGCACATGATTACACTAAAGAGTTTGTACATGATTACACTACTTTGGAATTGTTCACATGACTATTTCAACTCCCCCATGCCCCAATCAATACACAAGCATCTAGACAGGTTATGTTATTGACATGATAGTTTATACATGAAGCTCATGAGATCATGAGAGTACATGAGAGCACTTGAGTATAAATGAATAATAAGAGTCCACAAAATACATGATGTTCGTGAAAAGCACATGACATAATATATTCGATGCACCCGAGGGGGATAACATCTTATGTAAAGATCCATATAGTACTAATCTGTGATAATGTCGTGTCAGCATCAAGTAAATTAAACTATGACAAGAATATAATTTCTAACAAGTATAAAACGGTCAGAGAATGTACTCGCCTGGTATCTCGACTGTCTGATAAGAATAAGAGTCCGAACTGGAGTATTTGAGTCCTATTTAGAACAACCATAGGTTACAAAGTGTCTAATATGAAATAGATAAAGTGTACAATGCATTATAAATGATTCTAGGTCCTTCTAGGTCAACATCAACCCTTGGTCAACTCTGGTCAAACCTGGTCAACTCTGATCAAACCTGGTCAACTATAAGTCAATTAGTCCATCTACCAAAATTTAGGTCAAACACAAGTAATCAAGTCATTCTAAGTCTGTTTGAGTCGATTTGGATCAAGTTTGACCCAAAGTTGACTTTTGTCAACTTGGTCAACTTGCTAGTAAACTTGGCCAAGTTAGGCTCATTTAGTCAATGTAAACTAACTCACAATTCCATAAGCTATATACTATAGTAACAATAACATAAATATACACATTTATATTCAAAAATATTTATAATAGGATATGTATTTTTTTTTTATAATAGGATATGTATACATATGTATATATACATACATATAATACAAAGGAAAGAAGAGGCATGTGTGTGTACTGTTGTGGTGAGAGGCTGCTGTGGGGCTGTTGTATAGGGCCAAAATCTGAGAATAACTAATATATATGCACTATACATATTTATACAATTATCTCCTTAAAGGATACAAGGAGACATGTATATATAACTTATATATATATAAGAGAAGGAAAGAAAAAGGGATATTGAGGCTGCCCCCAACTCGACCCAACTCACAAGAACCAAGCATATATATCTGAGCCTATATATAATATACTATAACTATCTATGTATAGATATATAAGTATATATACAAGGGAAAGTACCTATAACATATAGATTTATATGTAATGACTGTAAACTCTTAGTCTAACCATAAAATCCATTCAGAAATCAATACTAACCTAATCATCACATTCAAAACATGATTTCAACTCACATTTATACATGCAATATATATACATATCGCTATATATCAATCTACAATACATATGTATATATATTTATATACGAGGAAGCTATACTTATATATTATAATCATTTGGATGTAAACATTAAATCGATATACAAAATTGAACTTCAAAAACTAACTAAACTGGACTCTAAACTCAGAAATCTGAGTTCAAACTCAGAATTTCAATTTCAAACCAAAAACCATCTCAAAACAATTCAACCGATAACTCATACCCAACTCAAAACCCAATTTCCAAAATACACAACTAGAACCCGCAAAACTTGGCAAACATGAAGGTCTATACGTGTATGACATGCTCGAGTACTCAAGGGGTTGAACCCGTGTCTGTATAGTGTCCACGGAGTCCGTATCGGAGAAACCGAATACGCGTGTATTGACAAATGTATGTGTACGTGCATTTCGTTCGATTGAATGCCACATGCAACACGAGGAGCCTCGTGCTCGTGCACGTAGCTAGGTGGTGTCTAGGTCTAGGTGTAGGACACACTGACGTGACATCATATCGTGTCTACGTGTCGTAGGACACGTGAACCCGCGCGACTGTGTGCGCATGCGCGTGGCCTCATGGACGCGTGTCGAGCCTCGTGTGTCACTACCATATTTCTAGTTTGAGGGTATTTTTGTCATTTTTAGGTTATTTGTATTTATTATAATTTATTTGAATTTATGGGAATTTTTAGGATTTATTTTGGAATTATTTGATTGATGGTTGACTAGGTTGACTTTGACTAGTGTTGACTGGGTAGACTAACCTAGAAGCTAACCCTAGTTGTGTTTGGACTTGGTTAGGTCATGTAACCCTAGTTAGACTAGAGTTAACCCATGGTTAGTCATTAAACTCAAGTTAGAATAGAAAGGCTTTTAGTCACAAGTCATGACTTATGGTTTTGAACCATTGATATTTAACTTAGCCCATAGCCCAACCCATTAGCTAACTCTAACCCTAATTCTATGGCCGGCCAACCCAAGCATTAGGAATCCCCCCTATAAATAGTCTCTTCCATTAGGTTAAGCCTCTTTAGGAAAGTTCACATTAAAAAAAGAGGTAAATCCCATCTTTATAAATTCCTGGAAAATCTATTTTAATTCTTTTTTAATCCAAACAAATTGCATTAGATCCTAATTTTAGTATTCTTGCATGTTCATGGAGAATTATTCCAGCTTGGGATCAATTTGGAGAAGTTTGCTAACAAGGAGGAGGATCTAGAAGGGGGCTTTTTCTTGAGGATTTCACCACTAGGTAAATCACCCTAAACTCTATTAAATTCTGGATTTCTTTGCATGAAGACCTAGCCCAAGGTGTCCCCTAGCCATAGGAATTGGTTTTGTGTCCAGGTGGACCCATTTTGTGTCCGTATCGGACAGTATCCGACTATAGGCTTAGGTGTTTGTCGAAATGCCCCAATGGGCATTTCAGTTTGATTTTTGAAAAGCGTTTGGATAGGAATTTAGATCTAGGTATGGGTTGATGATTTCCAGTGGACTGAGTTTGATTTCATGTCGTGTCGTGTCAGGATCTGGACACGAACACGCATGTTTCAGCTGTGAACACTGTCCTGCCTCTCGGGGTAGATTCCTCACTGGACACGGCGACTCAGGTCATGCCACTTGGCGTGGGCCAAGGGGCAATGACTGACACGAGGTCCTCCAAGCTGGAGACGCTCTTGTGTCATGTCGGACACGTTTTCCAGCCCATATTGGGTTTGCACTGACTGAATCAGTCGAGTATTCGAGCTCTGATACGCTCTGTTTGACACGACACGAAGACACGTCAACCCAAATCAGGGTGACACTTAGGAAGCCTGACACCTGGCGAACACGTGGGTGTATGCACGTATAAGCCCCCTAAATTTCTGGGATTTATTTTTGATTTTTCCTAAATAATTTATTCTCGATAATTCATTCTATTTAAATTAATTTTGATCTTTAAATGCTCTTTACCGTGACTTGGAATTCTAGAACATCAGGGATGCCAGTCGCTGGAAACTTCCTTCTTGGAGTTTGTAGTAGACGAGATTATCTTCATTTTGATATATCATGTCCCACTTGAACTTGTTTCCTTGTGCTCTTTTTGCTTCGCACAAGTTCGGGTCAATATTAGACCATTTAATTATTAATTGAATTCCTACTCTTTTTCTTGATCATCATATGCGCGTTACCATGACTTTTAATTTAGGAGCACCAGACTAGTCATTTTCTCGAAACCAACTTGTCATGTTTAATCTACTCGAGACGCTCTTCACCCATGACCTTTGTGTCCCACTCAGACACTCCATTTTGTGCTTCATTTTCTTCGCACAACTTTCGGGTCAATTTAGGCCAATTAATTATCTACCGTAAAACCTGATTTAATTTCCAATTTAATTTCGGGATCCGACATCGACCCAACCTAGTCGACCCAATATTTGGCCCTGGCCTATTTTGAGCCTACTATGCACGTGCCACTTGCATGCCACCGATTTGATCTCCCTTGTGCTCCCATTCCATCCGTAATTTTAATTGGTTTAATTTATAAATTAATTAAATCTTGGCTTCGACTTTGTCCAAACTTGGCCCAACGTCCGACCCAGTTTGGCATGGACCCTACCATGACAGCCCATACATCCCACTGATGTGTCTGCATTTTTTTCTATTTGAAAATACGTTTATTTTATATAAAATATCTCTTCCTCTCTCTATTTTACAAATATCTCATGTATATATATACACATATATATATAAACAAATATCAACTGTCTCTCTCTCTCTTATAAACAAACACACACACCACACCACCTCACCCCCCTCCACTTGTACCCGAGCACACCCCCTCTCTCATTCTCTCTCTCTAAATATCCCTCTCTCACTTTATATATTAATACACACACACATATTATATATATATAATTTCTCTCTCTCATCTCATCACCACACAAGCAACCCCCCCATGCTGTACGAGCACAGCACAAACCCCCCCACCATTCTTATTCTTCACACTCCTTCTCCTTCTCCATTTCATTTTTTCCACTTCTTCTTCTTCTTCTTGATTCTACAAGAGAGCACCATCACCACCCTCACTATCACCACCACAACAACACCACCATCACAACCATTCCTCCTCTTCTCCTCCTTCTTCTAGACGAGCCGCGGGTCGCCGCCGTCGCTGGCCGCACCGCCGCTGCTGGCCAGCCTCCGCAGCGCAAGACACGCGCGTGTGCCTGCGCCAGCAGCCCGCAGCAGCAGCATGCAGCCACAGCTGCAGCAGTAGCCGCGCGGCAGCAGCAGCCGCGTGTGGCCGCGCGCCGCCGCCGCATGGCCGGCCGCCCCCATGCCGGCGAGCCCCCTTCGGCCAGGCGTACCACCGTCACACCTCCCTGTGGCGTCCAACGTCCTCTGGGACGTGCCGTCTAAGCGATTCGTGCATTTTGTACGGAATCCCGTCGATGCGCGCGCGAACGAATTTCAGAATTTACGTCTCGGGGCAGCAACTTCGTGCCGGTTTTCTGGACAATCTGACCATTGGATCGGCGATTTATTTGCTCCATCTTAATCTCGGTATATTCACCTTTTCTCCTGTCAATTTTCGTCCGTTAATTTCGTCATTTGATACATCAAAACTGGCCACCAAGTTGACGTTTTAAATTGAACGATTTTTGGACAGTTTCGTGACGCCAACTTCGCGGGTTCGTATCTTCGTCGTCACAGCTCTGTTTTGCACGCTACCAGTTCCGGTGCACAGTTGGTATAACCCTCTTCCTGCCTCCTTTAGATTTCATTTCAGTTTGAGCTTGTTAGGTCAGTCGAATTCGACGCCAAAGTTGGCCGTTCGAATTCTTAGTGTTGCACTTGTTAAATTCCATTTTTGAACCCGGGACTCCGGATTTAATTTCTGACACCACCAGTAGACTCGTGGCATCGTTTTAGCATGTTTTCATATAAAGTTTGCTTGAGTTGGAGAACGTGGGCCCTGGCACGCATTTCGGTGCAAAGCGGGTCCCACTTTCTGAATCAATGGGTCACTTTGAGATCGGCTCATCGGAATCCGATTCTGGATATACCATTGAGTTCGTATCGTCATTTTGGACTCGTTGACAAATAATTTGCTAGGTTTTAGTGGACCTTGGTTCCGACACGTATTTCGGTACAAGTCGGATACCAATATCCGGATCAACTGGTCATTTTGAGTTCGGCTCATCGGAATCCAATTCCGGATATACCGTTGAGTTCGTATTGTCATTCTGGACTCGTTGACATATAATTTGCTGAGTTTTGAGGACATTAGCTCCGACACGCTTTTCCGTGCAAATCGAATTTCAATATCCTAGTCAACGGACCAAATTGAGATCGGGTCATCGGAATCCAATTTCGGAGATACCATTGAGTTCGTATCGTCATTCTGGATTCGTGGACATATAATTTGTTAGATTTTGTGCACTTTTATTCTGGCACATTTTTTGGTGCAAAGTGGGTCCGCCACGGACACCATTTTGACCCAAAATTACCTTTTTGCTCCTGTGTCCAAATTGGACTTATGGACAGGCTATTCTAGCTATTTCGACCATTCTGGACATGTTGGTAATGGTTGTTTCACCATTCGACAACATATGTAGATTTTTTCCCTTTTTGTGTCATCCTGTTATTATAATATTTTCTCCTTTGGGTTGTTTTGGAGACCCGTCGATTTCAGTAATTTCTAAATCACTGAAATTTATAAGTTGACCTTGTAGATATTTATAGAGACTAGCTTGACCTTTATTGACCATGGTTGACTACTTTGACTGAACGTCGAAGTAGAGTCAACATTTGACCTAGGTTAGACTAGTTTTGACCTTGGTTGACCACAGTTGACTATATTGACCAAAAGTCAACCGTAAGTCAACCATAGCCTAAAATTGACCAGAACTGGACCAGAGTTGACCAGTTGACCCAAAGTCAACTGTTAGTCAACCTTAGTCAAGTTTGACCCGAGTTGACCTAGGGTTGACCAGAGTTGACCTGTTGACCAGAAGTCAACTATAAGTCAACCCTTCACTTAGATTGACCTAGTTTGATTTTCTTTGACTTGCCTTGACCTAGTTTGACTTGATTTTACTTCCAAACCCTTATATTGATACAGTATTCCACCTATAGGTCCTCGAGGCACTGTTCTTGGACTCAGTTGACATATTCCACCAGATCTCATGCGAGTACATTCTCTGATAACTTTTTTCCAATTTATGATAACTGTTATGATTCATGTACTTAGTGTAGATATGCATATTCCTGACACATGGTTCTCACGGATTGGTATTCCTGGATTCCGACGAGAGATGTTTCTCCTTCTTAGGTTGGGATGTATTGTGCAAGCTCCCTTGTAGCTCTTGCTCAATATATGGTCACTGATTCTAGAGAAGGTTAGCTACCTTCTCATTAGAATCCCGTGCAGTGACGTGTCCTGTTTGGATCCATTCTTCCAGTTGGGGTAGGAGGAGTAGTAGCGTATGCCTGTGATCATATCCCATTGCATTCTTGAACAGTATGAGTCATATACCGCACTTATGACTTGCCATGCCAGTTCTTGACAGGTACCCAAGCCGATCACAAGTTAAAACTGCTACTCACACACATTGGATATATGGCTTACCTTGATTTGTGTACATACCATGATTCTGTTCTACTTTCTTGTTCTAGCTCTAGCTCTACAGCTTACCATGCCATGATACATATATGTACACTCCATAATTTTATTGTATATGCTCTATTTTCAGTCTTATAGCTTTTATTCTATCTTGAGATCTGTTATGAGATATATGTACTCGTTCCATCCTGACCGGATATGTTGACAAAATTTTAGGAGTAGTTGTGCTCTCAGTATTGGACTTCATGATGTTGTTAGCGGAGGTGGATCTCACTATTCTTCTATGTGAGTTGCCTAGTAGTTATCCTTAGTTAGTCTTGTTGTTCCTTTTTTATTTTTCTGTCTTATGATCATTGTAGATTCTAGTTATTTTAGTGATATTGTTATTATTTCTTGTCCTATCTTCCTTAGTTTTCGTGATGTGACATGAGTATATTTCTAGTTATGGATATTAGATGTTGTAGTTAGTATAATATACTTGACAGCGTTCTACCGCCGATACCGCGACGTAGGCTGGGCGTGGCCCACGTATTCGTACCCGTATATCCGGGTGCAGATCGTGACACATTTTTAGTGGTGGCCCTTGCCGGTCAGTCTTTGCAATTAATGCGAAGTCGTGGTAGTACTTGAGCTTATCTGTACTACTGCAAGCCTGCCCTAGGATTAAGGTTGAGTAATGGAATAATTTAGGATTTTGGTACTCAGTCACATATTAGGAACTCTTGGTAGATTCCAGAGATGATCCCTGGGAATCTTATTTCGAAATTTTTGAAACTTTTTCCATTTGTTCCTGTCTGTCATGATTTTTGAAATATCTGTCCGTATCAAACTTTATTCCTTCTTGGGATGAGTTTGTGGACCCAAGAGGGAAGGTATAAGTCAAACTTGTATATCATCTAGGTTGGGGAGAGAATATGATTTACCAACCTCGTATCATGGTCGATATTTATTTTAGATTATATTCCACCATTTTCTATCTTGACCTAGGTAGTACCCTCGGGACTTTTCCTAAGATTTTCCTCTGAAACCTATCTCGGAAGTTGTTTCCGTTGTTTCTATTAACTTACCCTTGACTTGTTGTTGAATTTTAAATCTTAATATTCGTTGTTGACCTTTGATTTCATTTTGGATAATTCTTTTAAGAATTGAGTTAAGATATCCTGATAAACATATTTTGGACGAGGACGATGAGAACAGTAAGTGTCTACTTTACTTATGGAGTTTGGAAGTTATCGCAGTCATATTAGCTAGCCTGACAGGGACATGGAGCCTGATTTTGGATATACTATCCTAGTTATGGAATTTAGATTCTCTTGCAGCCATACCGGTTGGCGTGGTAAGAAATCTAGATGACATGATTATAGGGTGTATACCTTGGTTATCGTTTATTGTAGCTATGTTTACTGGCGTGGCGTAAATTTTGGCAACATGATTTTGGATAGACGTATATGGTTATCAGGTCATATCTTAAGTTGATTCACTTCTTTTACCAATTGAGCAAGATAATTCCTACCATTATTTCTTGTTTATCAATATTTTCTCTCCCATCGTATGATGATTTTCTCATCTTGCCATCATTTCCTTTGACTAGTTTAGCTATGTCTTGATTACACAAATCACCTATCTCATATCTACATCTGTCATCTACACTTGAAAACTCTGAAAATTTTGAAATTTTTATATCTCAATTGTTTCTTAAATTTTGATACTGTTAAGATTTTGATTCCCTTCTGTCCATGACCAATCAATTTTGGTCGTCTTGTTTATCGTGCCAAAGAGTCTTGGTTGCTGACCAGACTCTAGATGACTTCAAATTCCTTGTGACTTGGGTTCCTTCCTAAATTGTGCTTTTAGGACCTTGATTTCGAATTCATGATTTTATCGTCTTTCATAACTGAACTTGGATCTTGATCGTACTTATGTGACCTATAATCTGATTTCTATCAAATCTATCTCTCAATCGTGTTATTCTCAAATTTTTCTCTCCATTTGCTTCTCTTAGCCCTGTTTTAGATCATGACTATCCAACTTTGATTTTCATGATCTTGATAATCTTAACCCTCAAATCGTGCCAAGTGAACTTAGACTATTTCCGATTTTAATCGCGTTCGAACTTGGATCGTATTTCATGATTTTATTAATCATCCTCCTTAATCTTTGATCGGGCCTATAAGACATTGACTTCGATTTTTTTTGTTTTGTGTCTGAAATTTTATTTCAACCATGCCAAACCTTGTTTTGGTCATGGTTAGCTTTCATCTTGATCGGGCCTATGCGACTTTCGGGTTGATTTCCATCAACCTAAGTCCTACAAATCATCCCGTACTTGAACTTCATTATATCTTCGATTCTCCTAATTGTCTCTAAAATTATGCCCCAATGACTTGGCTTATTTCTGAAATTATGCACATATGATTTGTTCATATCATGATTCTATCATGCCAAATCCCACATCGTGCCTGAACAATTTTGAATCGATTATCTTAATTGTGCAAACTCGTTATTCTTGGATCATGTCTAAAATATTGCCTAAACCTTCTATCATATTTTAACCCTACTACCAACCTTTAATTTCGAGGACGAAATTTTTATAAGGTGGGTAGGATGTAAGCCCCCTGAATTTCTGGGATTTATTTTCGATTTTTCCTAAATGATTTATTCTCGATAATTCATTCTATTTAAATTAATTTTGATCTTTAAATACTCTTTACCGTGACTTGGAATTCTAGAGCATCAGGGATGCCAGTCTCTGGAAACTTCCTTCTTGGAGTTTGTAGTAGACGAGATTATCTTTATTTTGATATATCATGTCCCACTTGAACTCGTTTCCTTGTGCTCTTTTTGCTTCGTGCAAGTTCGGGTCAATATTAGACCATTTAATTATTAATTGAATTCTCACTCTTTTTCTTGATCATCATATGTGCGTTACCATGACTTTTAATTTAGGAGCACCAGACTAGTCATTTTCTCGAAACCAACTTGTCATGTTTGATCTACTCGAGACGCTCTTCATCCATGACCTTCGTGTCCCACTCAGACACTCCATTTTGTGCTTCATTTTTTTCGTACAACTTTCGGGTCAATTTAGGCCAATTAATTATCTACCGTAAAACCTGATTTAATTTTTAATTTAATTTCGGGATCCGACATCGACCCAACCTAGTCGACCCGATATATGGCCCTGACCTGTTTTGAGCCTACTATGCACGTGCCACTTGTGTGCCACCGATTTGATCTCCCTTGTGCTCCCATTCCATCCGTAATTTTAATTGGTTTAATTTATAAATTAATTAAATCTTGGCTTCGACTTTGTCCAAACTTGGCCCAACGTTCGACCCAGTTTGGCATGGACCCTACCATGACTGCCCATACATCCCACTGATGTGTCTGCATTTTTCCCTATTTGAAAATACGTTTATTTTATATAAAATATCTCTTCCTCTCTCTATTTTACAAATATCTCATGTATAGATATATACACAGATATATATAAACAAATATCAACTCTCTCTCTATCTCTCTCTCTCTCTCTCTCTCTTATAAACAAACACACACACCACACCACCTCACCCCCCTACTTGTACTTGAGCACACCCCCTCTCTCATTCTCTCTCTCTAAATATCCCTCTCTCACTTTATATATTAATACACACACACACACACGCACACACACACATATAATATATAAAATCTCTCTCTCTCATCTCATCACCACACAAGCAACCCCCCTGCTATACGAGCACAGCACAAACCCACCCCCCACCATTCTTCTTCTTCACACTCCTTCTCCTTCTCTATTTCATTCTCTTTCACTTCTTTTTCTTCTTCTTGATTCTACAAGAGAGCACCATCACCACCCTCACTATCACCACCACCACAACACCACCATCACAACCATCCCTCCTCTTCTCCTCCTCCTCCTAGACGAGCTGTGGGTCGCCGTCGTTGCTGGCCGTGCCGCCACCGCCGCTGGCCGGCCTCCGCCGTGTAAGGCACGCGCGTGTGCCTTCGCCAGCAGCCCGCAACAGCAGCATGCAGCCACAGCTGCAGTAGTAGCCGCGCGGCAGCAGCAGCCGCGTGTGACCGCGCGCCGCCGCCGCATGGCCGGCCGCCCCCACATCGACGAGCCCTTCCCGGCCAGGCGTACCACCGCCGCACCTCCCTGTGGCGGCCAACATCCTCCGGGATGCGCCGTCTAGGCGATTCGTGTGTTTTGCATGGAATCCCGTCGACGCGCGCGCGGACGAATTTCAGAATTTATCTCGGGGCAGCGACTTCGTGCCGGTTTTTTGGACAATTCGACTATTGGATCGGCGATTTCTTTGCTCCGTCTCAATCTCGGTATATCCACCTTCACTCCTGTCAATTTTCGTCCGTTAATTTCGTCATTTGATACATCAAAACTGGCCACCAAGTTGACGTTTTAAATTGAATTATTTTTGGACAGTTTCGTGACGCCAACTTTGCGGGTTTGTATCTTCGTCGTCACAGCTCCGTTTTACGTGCTACCAGTTCCGGTGCACAGCTGGTATGACCCTCTTCCAGCCCCCTTTAGATTTTATTTCAGTTTGAGCTTGTTAGGTCGGTCGAATTCGACGCCAAAGTTGGACGTTCGAATTCTTAGTGTTGCACTTGTTAAATTCCATTTTTGAACCCGGGACTCCGGATTCAATTTCTGACACCACCAGTAGACTCGTGACGTCGTTCTGGCATGTTTTCATATAAAGTTTGCTTGAGGTGGAAAACGTGGGCCCTGGCACGTATTTCGGTGCAAAGCGGGTCTCACTTTCTGAATCAACGGTCACTTTGAGATCGGCTCATCGGAATCCAATTCTGGATATACCGTTGAGTTCGTATCGTCATTCTGGACTCGTTGAAATATAATTTGCTAGGTTTTAGTGGACCTTGGTTCCGGCCCGCATTTCGGTACAAGTCGGATACCAATATCCGGATCAACTGGTCATTTTGAGCTGGCTCATCGGAATCCAATTCCGGATATACCGTTGAGTTCGTATCGTCATTCTGAACTCGTTGACATATCATTTGCTGAGTTTTGAGAACATTAGCTCCGACACGCTTTTCTGTGCAAATCGGATTTCAATGTCCTAGTCAACGGACCAAATTGAGATTGGGTCATCGGAATCCAATTCCGGAGATACCGTTGAGTTCGTATCGTCATTCTGAATTCGTGGACATATAATTTGTTAGGTTTTGTGCACTTTTATTCTGGCATATTTTTTGTTGCAAAGTGGGTCCGACACGGACACCATTTTGATCCGAAATTACCTTTTTGCCCCTGTGTCCAAATTGGACTTATGGACAGGCTATTCTAGCTATTTCGACCATTCTGGACACGTTGGTAATGGTTGTTTCACCATCCGACAACATATGTAGATTTCTTCCCTTTTTGTGTCATCCTATTATTATAATATTTTCTCCTTTGGGTTGTTTTGGAGATCCGTCGATTTCAGTAATTTCTAAATCACTGAAATTCATAAGTTGACCTTGTAGATATTTATAGAGACTAGCTTGACCTTTATTGACCATGGTTGACTATTTTGACTGAACGTCGAAGTAGAGTCAACATTTGACCTAGGTTAGACTAGTTTTGACCTTGGTTGACCACAGTTGACTATATTGACCAAAAGTCAACCGGAAGTCAACCGTAGCCTAAAATTGACCAGAACTGGACCAGAGTTGACCAGTTGACCCAAAGTCAACTATTAGTCAACGTTAGTCAAGTTTGACCCGGGTTGACCTAGGGTTGACCAGAGTTGACCAGTTGACCAGAAGTCAACTGTAAGTCAACCCTTCACTTAGATTGACCTAGTTTGACTTGCTTTGACTTACCTTGACCTAGTTTGACTTAGTATGACATGATTTTACTTTCAAACCCATATATTGATACAGTATTCCACATATAGGTCCTCGAGGCACTGTTCTTGGACTCAATTGACATATTCCACCAGATCTCAGGCGAGTACATTCTTTGATAATTTTTTTCCAATTTATGATAACTGTTATGATTCATGTACTTAGTGTAGATATGCTTATTCCTGACACATGGTTCTCACGGATTGGTATTCCTGGATCCCGACGAGAGATGTTTCTCCTTCTTAGGTTGGGATGTATTGTGCAAGCTCTATTGTAGCTCTTGCTCAATATATGGTCACTGATTCTAGAGAAGGTTAGCTACCTTCTCATTAGAATCCCGTGCAGTAACGTTTCCTGTTTGGATCCATTCTACCACTTGGGGTAGGGAGAGTAGTAGCGTATGCCTGTGATCATATTCCCTTGCATTCTTGAACAGTGTGAGTCATATACCGTACTTATGACTTGCCAGGCCAGTTTTCGACAGGTACCCAAGCCGATCACAAGTTGAAACTGCTACTCACACACATTGGATATATGGCTTACCTTGATTTGTGTACATACCATGATTCAGTTCTACATTCTTGTTCTAGCTCTAGCTCTACAGCTTACCATGCCATGATACATATATGTACACTCCATGATTTTATTGTATATGCTCTATTTACAGTCTTATAGCTTTTATTCTATCTTGAGATCTGTTATGAGATATATGTACTCGTTCCATCCTGACCGGATATGTTGACAAAATTTTAGGAGTAGTTGTGCCCTCAGTATTGGACTTCATGATGTTGTTAGCGGAGGTAGATCTCACTATTCTTCTATGTGAGTTGCCTGGTAGTTATCCTTAGTTAGACTTGTTGTTCCTTCTTTATTTTCCTGTCTTATGATCATTGTAGATTCTAGTTGTTTTAGTGATATTGTTATTATTTTTTGTCTTATCTTTCTTAGTTTTTGTGATATGACATGAGTACATTTCTAGTTATGGATCTTAGATGTTGTAGTTAGTATAGTATACTTGACAGCGTTCTACTGCAGATACCGCGGCGTAGGTTGGGCGTGGCCCACATATTCGTACCCATATATCCGGGTGCGGTTCGTGACAGCACGAGACACGAAGTGTCCAGTGTCGGGTGCACGACACGTATGCACTTGTGCACGAGACTGCACTGTTGTGCAGTGTCTGGGTTGTACAGTTTAGTGTTTAATTGATTGTTGGACACGTTGTGTCATTGTAGTGGGACACAAACAGTATGTTGGACACGTGCACACCCTATACTAGGGTTACCAACCTTTAATTTTGTATATTAGCTTGTTGTTATGTGTCAAATTCCATTTTCTTAAATTTCTGATACTAGGTTATGTATCCTGTATTTTCCAGTTTTAATAATTCAACTTTGACAGTTAAATAAACCCATTTAATACTGTTTTTAGCATGATTTAAATCCCTAATGTTATTCTCCTACATGTGTTCTAGCTATATGTCAAGTTTGGGTTGTTTTGGTGGTTAATTGGATTCAAATTGGGGCTTTGAAGTTTTGCACTAAAACTGAAACTGAAATGTTGATGTATTGGTTCCTTTCCTTTCCCTTCCTTTGTCCAAACTGAACTGAATAGGTATTATGAAATTGTTTCCTTCCTTTCACCCATCAGTGGTTCTATTTCTGTTGACACTATGGTACACAACACTCCCACACACAGAGGTTCTCTTGACACTCTCACTGTTCACAGTTCACTCATCACCAACACACACATGTCTACACTATGTACACATATAAGCACACACATGTTTCAGTCACAAATCAGTTAACAGTTGCCTCTCACTCTACACACACACACATTGCCTTCCCTCTCTCTATAAACACATGTATGTAGATATATAATATATGTATATCTATAGGTATATATGTATTAAGCCTATATATATGTATATATATATATATATGTGATGGTTCCTAATGAATATGTACTATAACCTAATGTAATGTATATAAAATATGTATGTATATATCTATGTGATGTGTATGTATCTAAATATATATGTATATTGATAAATAAGTTAGACATGAATGAATGTATGCTAGTTATGTAGCATATAGCTATATTGTGATATAGTTGGGATAGGCTTGGTTCAGGCTTGCATAGCCTTGTAATGGTATGTGTTAACTAGTGTAGGCTTGTTTAGACCTAGAATGACTTGTTTGACCTAATTTAGACTTGTTGGACCTAGTTTGACCATAGTTGACCTAGTTTGACTTCTAGGGTTGACCAGAGTTGACCAAGAGTTGACTTTGGCCTAGATTGACCTAGGTTCATTTAGAATGCATTGAATTGCATCTTGTTATCATTTTAGACTTGTTGTGACTTGTGTTGTTCTGATTAGGAGCCATACACCTCTCCTCGGACAGTACATTTCATCCGGACACTCGGATAGCAGGCGAGTACATTCTCTGATCATTTCATATCCTGTTTAGAATTATTTTCCTGCTTTAAATTACTTTACTTGATACTGTCACGTTGGTCACACGGATTAGTACTATATGGATCCCTTCTTGAGATATTATCCTTCAGGAGCATCGGATATTACATGTTCTGTGCGTTTCACTTACATTGTGTATCACTATGCTTCTTGGTCCATTGATCACTTGTGACATGTACTCTCATGATCACAGAGTCTCCTTGAATCGCCTATTTATGGGCATTCTTAGAATCACCCATTTATGGACATCATGTATCATCCCTTGTGGGCCATTGCATGGAATCATAACATAACCTGGCTGGATCCTTGTGTATTGATTTGGGGTACGGGGGAGTAGAAGTAGACATGTGAATATTATCCAGGTAGTGTAGCATCAGAATCTTTCCGTAGTGTAGCATCAGAATCTCCTATGCCATTTACATGTCTATATTGTACTCTGACTCACTAGCCACTGTTAGTCTTTATTTATAGTAGATATTTCTATTACAGTTCTCTTTCTGTTTACATAGTGTATTTCCTTCAGTTCTTGTATCTTACTTTACTGCATGATTATATTTTTTAACCTGCTATGATCTGTTGAGATGTATTGTGCTCGCTCCTGTCCTGACTGGACCTGTTGAAAATATTACAGAGGACGAGGAGGAGGCCTATGTGGATACCTTCTACGGTGCAGCCCTAGACGACACTTGTGAGCTGGACCCTCAGGAGGACCCAGCTCTAGCTGAGGACATTACCCCTATTGCCTAGACTAGCTTAGTTAGACTATATCTTACTTATGTTGTCTTGAGACTAGTTAGTTAGACCTTATTTCTGTCTTGAGATCTGGGTTGTATATATTTTTTCATATTCAGTAGCTGAGACTTGTATTCTGGATATTTGCTGAGATGTTATCTTAGACTCTTCTGATCATCTGTATTTTCTTTGAGTTCTATATCATATCGTGCTTCTTCTTCCTTAGTTGTGATTGAGTTTACATTCTGCTATGTCACCCCCATTCGGGGAGTATAAACTTCTTAGAATTATATTGTTAGATGTTGTGACCTAGGACAACGTTCTACCGCCGACACTGCGGCATAGGCTGGACGTACCCACGTCTCGTACCCTTACTCTAGGGTGCGGGTCGTGACACCGTGGCTCGCGACACGAGCCACGTTATGACACGGGGTTGGATCCCTAGGTAGTCTAAGTATAGAGCTTCGTGCTCATGGTCTTGGAACGAGTCCTCGTCACGTCGTGTTCGCGTACGAAGGCCTTGTCAGCAGCTATTTTTAGCCGCGTGCACAGTGCTTGCTGAACCGTACGTGTTGGATTTCTCCATGCATGCTTCTCGAAACATCATGAAATTTTGGGAGCACGTGGGCAGAGGTTGCCCCCACGCTTCCATAAAATTTCACGTGAAACGGAGTCCCGTACGTCGAGTTACGATGCTTGGGCAGCAGGACATGCACGGGCCTTGTGCACGCGTGTCCGTGTCCGATTCGGACACTAAAATTGTGTCGCGTCAATGTTTATCTTTACGAAAGCTATTTCAAATCATAACAGCAATAAATTCATGAAAACAGAATCGAAAAATACCAAATTTCAGTTCTAAGCGGCATTTCATCGAACACGTGTTCCAATGAACCGACACGTGTCTGACACGCCTATCAAACGAATACGAAAACCTAACAAACTTCATGCACAGGTCTGGGGTACCTATATGGATGCATCTACGTAGAAAAATTGGGATTAACAAGTGTTTAGTGGGGTTTACCTATTGAGAGTCAATATCTCAATGAAACGAGCCTCCAAACGCATCGATGCCGATTTCCTCCGGTCCACCGCCTCTGATCCCTCGCTAGCAAGTCTCCAGCAGGTTTCTCTCCTCCCAACGATAACAATGCACTTCATTTGGAAGGATTTGGATGAGAAATGTTAAAAATGGACTTTTGGAGGAGAAGGAGAAAACTAAGGTTTTGAACTTGTGCTCACAATGAAAATGGAGGAGCTGCTATGTTTGGCCGGCCAGGGTATGAAGGATTAGGGTTAGGGTTTGGTCATGAGACAACACTCCTCAAGTTGCTTAAAAGCCCAAAGACAAAAAAACTTAAAAAGGCTATATAAAAATGACTTAAAAATGAATTAAAAGCTTCCTAAAATGGGCAATGGCTCTAAATAAAAATCTAAAAAGCCAATTAAGTCTCTAATTACATTATTGGGCTTCTAATCAAGGTTGACTAAGGTTATACCACCTTCTACTACTAAAACATCAATCAAAGCCACACAACAATTAATTCAATTAATAAATTAATAAAAAATTCAAAATTAGCACACAATGACTAGAATACCCCTAATGAGAAAAATGAGTGTGACAAATCTACCCTCCTTAAAATAATTTTGTCCTCAAAATTAAAGACAAAACTAAATAGATGAGAAGGATAGAGAAATCATACCTCAAGACTGAAAAAGATATGGGTATTGCTAGCGCATCTCATCCTCCCTCTCCCAGGTAGACTCACCTGGAGAGTGATGCCTCCATGCTACGCGAAACAAGGGTATCGTCTCGTTCCTCAGCACCTTCTTTCATCGATCTAGAATCTCCACAGGCTGTTCTGGATAACTAAGAGTAGGGCCCATCTCGATCTAGGAATGATCGAGTACATGGCTAGGATCTGCCACATACCGTCTCAACTACGACACGTGAAATACATTGTGGACTCCCTCTAATGCAGGGGAAGTCCAGTCTGTATGACACGTCACCGACTCTTCCACTAATAACGAAAGGTCCGATGAAGCACGGACTAAGCTTTCCACCTCCACCAAAGCGAATAGTGTCGCACGTCGGAGATATCGTTAGGAACACCATATCTCCAACCTAGCACAAACATGGTCTCAAACTTAACTATAACAATCACAGATCAAACAAAATCACAAAACAATCAAAATCCTAATCCTAAGCCTAAGCTGTACCTCAAACTGCAAAGGTCTTCGGTGGCTATCGGCCCAATGCTGTTGTCTGTCCTGCGCCATACGAAGTCGATCTCTGATGAGCTTCACCTTCTCAGCTACGTCAATAACCATCTCAGGTCCCAATAAAGCTCTCTCTCCAACGTCATCCCAAGGCAAGGGAGTACGACGTCTACGCCCATACAACGCCTCGAATGGTGACATCCTAATGCTGGCCTGAAAACTGTTGTTGTATACAAACTCCACCAAGTGCAAACGATCCTCCCAGGAACCTCCAAAATCCAGAACACAAGTCCGCAGCATGTCCTCAAGTGTCTGAATAGTCCTCTCTGATTGCTCGTCCGTATGAGGGTGATATGCAGTACTAAACTTGAGCTGGGTGACCAAACTAATATGCAGACACCGCCAGAAATGGAAAGTAAAGCAACTATCTCGATCTAAGACAATGCTCACCGGAACTCCATGAAGTCTGATAATCTGACGCACATACATCTCTGCTAACTTCTCTGTAGACAAACCTACTTTAAATGGCAAAAAATGGGTCGATTTGGTAAACCTATCTACGATGACCCAAATTACGTCTTTTTCTCCTGGTTTACGTGGCAATCCTGAAACAAAGTCCATCGTAATGTGCTCCCACTTCCACTCAGAAATAGGCAATGGCTGTAACAATCCTCCTGGCCTATGCCTCTCTGTCTTAACCTGCTGACAGACTAAACATCTGACTATGAAGCATGCTACCTTCCGCTTCATCTCATACCACCATGCATGCTCCTTCAGATCCTTATATATCTTGTTGGCACCTGGATACATAGTGTACTGAGAACGACAGGCCTCCTGCATAACCTGCTCCCGAAGGTCTCCACTAGGCACATACAGTCTGGAACCGTACCTTAAAGCGCCATCCTCTGCAATGACAAACTCATCCACAAGTCATGCTCGAGCCTGCTCTCGAATACACCATAGAGTAACATCATCGAACTGAGCTGACTTGATCCTTTCCATCAAGTCCGACTGAATCCGCAGTCCCCATATCTGCATCTCAACTCCTGGCACTATCACCTTGATCCCCAGGCTCTCCAAATCTGCTAACAAGTGATGATCCATTATCAAACACATAGCTACCGGATACCTACTCAAGGCATCGGCAACCACGTTTGCCTTCCCTGGATGATACTGCAACAAAATGTCAAAGTCCTTCATCAACTCTAACCATCTCCTCTGTCTCATGTTGAGCTCCTTCTGTGTAAACACATACTTCAAGCTCTTGTGGTCTGTGAAGATCTCCACATGCCCTCCGTATAGATAGTGCTTCCACAACTTAAGAGCAAGGATAACTGCCGCAAACTCTAAGTTATGGGTAAGGTAGTTCTTCTCATGCGGACGTAATTGCTTGGATGTATAGGCAAGCACCTTCCTATTCTGCTGCAAGACACAACCTAGACCCTTTCCTGAGGCGTCACTGTAGATAGTGAACCCGCCTGATCCTGATGGCAATGTCAGAATCGGGGCTGTCGTTAGGCACTTCTTCAACTCATCAAAAGCAACCTGACATTCCTCTGACCAGATAAACTCTGCGTCCTTCTGGGTCAGCCTAGTTAATGGCTCTACAACCCGAGAGAAATCCTAAACGAATCTCCTGTAGTAGCCTGCCAATCGCAGAAAGCTCCTGATCTCCGTAACCGAACTCGGTGTTGTCCATGCCTCAACTACTCTGATCTTCTTCGGGTCGACTGAGATCCCATCTCCGGTCACAACATGACCTAGGAAATCAACTCGATCCAGGAAGAACTCACACTTCGAGAGCTTGTCATAAAGCTGCTCCTTCCTGAGAGTCTCCAGAACTACTCTCAAGTACTCCTCGTGCTCTTCTGGGGTCTTCGAATACACCAAGATGTCGTCGATGAACAACACTATGAACTTGTCTAAGTACTAGTGGAACACCTTATTCATCAGGTTCATGAACACCGTCGGGGCGTTAGTTAACCCAAACGGCATCACCATGAACTCAAACTGGCCATACCGTATCCTGAATGCTGTCTTCGGAATGTCTTCCTTTCACCTTCACTTGATGGTAACCTGACCTCAGATCAATTTTGGAGAATAGCTTCACTCCGTTCAACTGATCGAATAGATCATCAATCCTCGACAGCGAGTACTTGTTCTTGATCGTGAGGCTGTTGAGAGCCCTGTAGCCGATACACATCTGTACCGACCCATCCTTCTTCGGCACAAAGAATACTGGGGCACCCTATGGTGAAGAACTCGATCGGATAAAGCCTTTGTCCTACAACTCATCCACCTGCTTCTTCAACACCACTACTTCGATGTTGTTCACTCTATAGACATGCTGAGATATCGGCTCTGCACCGGGCACCAAATCTATAGAGAACTCCACATCTCTGTCCGGAGGTAACCCTGGCAACTCCTTCGGGAATATATCCATGAACTCAACTATCATGGATGTGGCATGCTCTGCTCCTCTACTGAAACTCTGCAGAAGAATCCGCTGCTCTGCTCCGTCTTCTGTCTGGTGAACTCGAACTCTGGCTCTTCTGGCACTCTGAAAAGAACTCTACCGCTATGACAATCTATACTGGCATGGTGCCTGCTCAACCAATCCATACCGAGTATAATATCGTAATTCGGTAATGACATTACGAGCAGACTCACATCCAGTTCTCGGCCTTCCAAAACTACTCTCCGATCCTTGTAAATATTACGGACGACGATGATACCACCCACAGTCGTGATCTTGGAAGTCCTAGGCAATGATTCAGAAGAAAGCTGGTGTCTAACAGCAAATGATACAAACACAAAACTATAGGAAGCTCCCGAATCAAACAAAGTGAATGCAGGAAAGGAGTCGAGAAGAACAGAACCTGCTATCAGATCTCCGACTGCCTCCGCATCCTCGGCTGACATGGCAAAGGCTCACCCATGCTGACCTCCTCTGGTCTGCTGCTGGTGCTGGATAAACTTCTACTGCTGGGTCTGCCATGGTCCCTTCTGCTGACCCGTCAGAGCCTTGGCTCCTGCTCCCTGAATTGTATGTCCTGAAGACATAGGACAGTCCCTCAGCTGGTGCTCCGCTGAACCACAAAGTAGGCACTTGCCTAGCATCTTCCAACACTCGTTCCATACATGTCCTGGCTTCTTGCATAAAGTGTAACTGATGACATACTGTTGTCTAGATGTAGTGCCCCGTTCTGTGAAGGCACTAGATAAACAGATAGATCGGATTATTGGCTCTGCAATAGAAGACGATTAATCTGAGTCAGTTGACAAAGTCTTATTTTATGACTCGCTCATGCCTAATATGAACCTGAGTTTTTGATTGAATGCTATTGCTAATAACAAGATGGTAAATCATTGAGTATGCTTATAAGAGAATCCACATGCTAACATGCTAAGAACATGAAAGGAGTTAACTTTTATACTGAAAAAAAGATTATTGCCTGTTAATAGTAAATGAATGATGCCTTGATCAAGAGTGTTTTGCTATGCTAAGAACAAGAGAAGATAACATGCATGCTAAGTAGAAGATTGTTGCCCGCTATCAAGAAATAAAATGTTGCCATTTTAAATCAAACGAGATGCCTGCCATGTTAAAAAGTTAGAGATATTGTCTCAAAAGAGAGAACTATTTCCATGTTTAAAGAGAAAAGAGATTGCTCGCATGTCCTGAATTTGTATACTTGCAAAAGAAAGAATGTTTATGCTTAATCTGAATAGAACTGATATCATGTTTCAAAGAAATGAATAATTGTTTGTCCCTCAAATATGCTCTGAATGCTAGACATGTACAGACGGACTTGTATATGTTGCAAAAAAAAAGAATTATGTAGGAGCTTCGGCTCTGAGATCACAGAAAAGAAAGAAGGCAGAGTCATAGCTCTATTATTACAAAAAGAGAAGGCAGAGTCATAGATCTGTTGCTACAAAGAGAGAAGGCAGAGTCATAGCTCTGTTGTTACAAATTAAGATTGACATAGAGAAAGATAATTCATTGTCCCTCAAAGATTTTATCTGCTAGATGTTGTATTCATGCATTGGTCTCGGTCAACTTGTGTACAAGGTCACTAGATCTCTCGACGGTTTCCAGGGCACTGGGAGCCGATCGGCCTAGAAGAGATTATTTAGACACCTAGAAGTACAAGAAACCTCGGGTGTTGCATCCCGTCCACTAGCGACGAGCTGAACCCAAGTGTCACAAAGGCTAATAATAGGAATACCCATGGACCATCATATAGATAGATATTGATGGGTGCAGAGCTAAACCTATGTGTCACAGCTGCCAATCGAGTCTGCATGTGTCTATAATAAGAATGCTAAAAACTAACGATGCAGAAACGAACAGAAAATGAGAACGTTGGTTAATTATGTTTATGCTAATCCTTGACTTGTGCAGGGATGGACCGTCGGCTATGGTAAGAATTACTTAAAAGTGATACATATGTATTGCTTGAGTTTGCTATATGAATTGCCTGCAGAGATTTATTTGTTACAAAAAAGTGCCATGTCCCTCTAAAGAAATGATATAATATGGTGCTTATAATTGTCCCTAAGAGTTGTTTGAACAAAGAAATAATTATACTCATGAGACATGCTGCGCACTCCATAGAAATGAATAGTCATCGTGCTTGAATTGAATAGTCCCTTGTATGCTTCAAATGAAATGAAATGAAATGAATTGTGGCTTTTCAAAGATGTTTTCAAAAGAGATGTAAACTGAATCTGTATGTATAAAATATACATAGGTAAAAAGTAGCAAGATCACATCACAAGAAATATTTTTCTTACTAAATGAATAGTTCTTTGTTCACAATCACCAGTATGCTGATATACTGACCAACCATCAGTCTGCATACAGGTGCAAGATGCATCGAGAAGGACAGTACAAAGCGATAGCCCGAGCCTCATCCGCAGGAGCCAGAAATCGGAAGAGATGACATTTGTTGCAAGAGTTGGTTTTGTATATAAAGGGATGTAATGTATGGGAACGGGATCATTGTAATCTGTAAAGTTCTAAGAGGATGTAACATTGTATCAGAGAGAATCGAGAGCTTGTAATCTCTTCAAATGAAATCAATAAAGAGAATTATTTCTTGTTACCATTGTGTTCAATACATGTATTCTGAAATATGTCCGCTACTGCTTCAATTATCTGCAATATGTTCCACTGCGTATTGTCAATCTTGTCTTACTTTAGGTCTTGGCCTTGTGCAAGTGTAACTTAGGTTTGTACGGCATCACGCCTTAGCGAGTACGATCGATCTCAATGAGTCCGAAGCGAAGACGAAAGGACTCTGCGGGATCAGGACGTGACAGAATGGTATCAAAGCAATACGATCCTCTGGCCAATTGTTGATTCGATTGAATTCGAAGATATTTCCTTGATCAAATTCCTTGCCTGCTTGATATCATCAATGAGATGAACGTTCCATACAATAAGTTCGTAAATATTTTTATAATGCCGACATATGTTTTATCGAATTAATTGATTGAGATTGAAATGCTTTATTGAACAAGAGTTTTAATATGATCTGAATTAAGAGTTTTATCGATTGATGATGGCGAAGGATGAGGACTATCGTTGCTATGGATATCGTAAGTTTCTCCTTAAGTTTCGAGGACGAAACCTTTTCTCGATGAGTAATTATGTAGTGTCCCGCTCCGCGAAGGCACCAAATTAACAGAGATATCGGATTGCTGGCTCTGCAACAGAAGACGATTAATCTGAGTGAGTGGATAAAGTTTTATTTTATGATTCGCTCATGCCTAATATGAACCTGAGTTTTTTGATTGAATGTTATTGCTAATAACAAGATGGTAAACCATTAAGTATGCTTATAAGAGAATCCACATGATGGCATGCTAAGAACATGAAAGGAGTTAACTTTTATGCTGAAAAGAAGATTATTGTCTGTTAATAGTAAATGAATAATGCCTTAATCAAGAGTGCTTTGCTATGCTAAGAATAAGAAAAGATAACATGCATGCTAAGTAGAAGATTGCTACCCGCTATCAAGAAATAAACTTTGCCATGTTAAATCAAACGAGATGCCTGCCATGTTAAAAATTTAGAGATATTGTATCAAAAGAGAGAACTATTGCCATATTTAATAAGAAGAGAAAAGAGATTGCTCGCTTGTACTGAATTCGTATACTTGTAAAAGAAAGAATGTTTATGCTTAATCTGAATAGAACTGCTATCATGTTTCAAAAAAATAAATGATTTTTTGTCCCTCAAATATGCTCTGAATGCTAGACATGTACAGACAGACTTGTATATGTTGCAAAAGAAAAGAATTATGTAGGAGCTTCGGCTCTGAGATCACAAAAAAGAAAAAAGCAGAGTCATAGCTCCGTTGTTACAAAAAGAGAAGCCGGAGTCATATCTCTGTTGCTACAAAGAGACAAGGCAGAGTCATAGCTCTGTTGTTACAAAGATTGACATAGAGAAAGATAATTTATTGTCCCTCAAAGAGTTTATCTGCTAGATGTTGTATTCATGCATTGGTCTCGGACAACTTGTATACAAGGTCACTAGATCTCTCGACGGTTTCCAGGGCACTGGGAGCCGATCGTCCTAGAAGAGATTGTCTAAACACCTAGAGGTACAAAAAACCTCGAGTGTTACATCCCGTCCACTAGCGACGAGCTGAACCCAAGTGTCACAGTGGCTAATAATGAAAATACCCATGGACCATCATATAGATAGATATTGATTGGTGCAGAGCTGAACCCATGTGTCATAACTGCCAATCAAGTCTGCATGTGTCTATAATAAGAAATATAAAAGCTAACGATGTAGAGACGAACAGGAAATGAGAACGTTGGTTAATTATGTTTATGCTAATCCTTATCTTGTGCAGGGATGGACCGTCGGCTATGGTAAGAATCACTTAAAAATGATACATATGTATTGCTTGAGTTTGCTATATGAATTGCCTGCAGAGATTTATCCGTTACAAAGAAGTGCCATATCCCCTCTAAAGAAATGATATGATATCATGCTTATAATTGTCACTAAGAGTTGCTTGAACAAAGAAATAATTATGCTCATGAGACACGCTGTGCACTCCACAGAAATAAATAGTCATCGTTCTTGAATTGAATCGTCCCTTGTATGCTTCAAATAAAATGAAATGAATTGTGGCTTTTCAAAGATGTTTTCAAAAGAGATGTAAACTGAATCTATATACATGAAATGTACATAGGTAAAAAGTAGCAAGATCATATCACAAGAAATATTTTTCTCACTAAATGAACAGTGATCATTTTAGACAAATGTAGCTCTTTGTTCACAATCACTAGTATGCTGATATACTGAACCACCATCAGTCTGCATGCAGGTGCAAGATGCATCAAGAAGGATAGTACAAAGCGATAGCCCGAGCCTCATCCTCAGGAACCAGAAATCAGAAGAGATGCCAAGAGATGACATCTGTTACAAGAGTTGATTTTATATATAAAGGGATGTAATGTATGGGAACGGGATCATTGTAATCTGTAAAGTTCTGAGAGAATATAATATTATATCAAAGAGAATCGAGAGCTTGTAATCTCTTCAAATGAAATCAATAAAGAGAATTATTTTTTGTTACCATTGTGTTCAATGTATGTATTCTGAAATATGTCCACTACTGCTTCAATTATCTGCAATATGTTCTGCTACGTATTGTCAATCTTGTCATGCTTCAGGTCTTGGCCATGTGCAAGCACAACTTAGGTTTGTACGGTATCACGCCTTAGCGAGGACGATCGATCTCAAAGAGTCCGAAGCGAGGACGAAAGGACTCTCAGGATCGGGGCGTGACACTAGGTGCCTGCTATATCTGCTTCTGCTGGAAAGGCGCACGACCTTGACTCTGGAACTGCTGCTATTGGAACGGCTTCTGCTGATGCTGCTGCTGATAATGGGGCCTCTTGGCCGGGCCCCTACTGTCGTCGGCTCCATATGAATCATGACCTCTCTTTAGCTTCAGTTCGAGGTCGTCTTCCGCTGTCATAGCTCCCAACAGAATCTCCTCAAAAGTAGCATTTCTATCGCTCTTGGTCAAGGACTTGACTTCATTGACCAAGACCTTCCTGAACCTCCTAGCCTTCGCCATCTCGCTAAGGCCCTCCATAAATCTATCCAGGCGGTAGAACTCTCCGGCATACTCCTATACTGTCTGGTTCCCCTGAACCAGGTTCTCAAACTGTGTCTCCAAGGCACCAAGTGCTATGTCGGGGAAGAATTTCTCCTTGAATAGTTTCTTGAAATTCCACCAAGTCTGCCCCTCTGTACCAACCCTGGGGTCAGTCTGGTACCATGTGCGGGCAAGGTCCTGCATCTGGCTGCCCGCTGCTTCTATCTGAAGCCTAGCTGGTATCTTCGCGAGACGAAAGATCTCCTCTATATGCTCGATCCAGTCGTCGGTATATAGGATACCCTCAGTACCCTTGAAGTCTCGCGGCAGCATCTTCTGAAAGTCCTGAATGCCCGAAATCCTCAGTTGGTATGGCTGTATTTGCCCATCCTGTGGTTGGACAGTCACCTTCTCTACTGCCACCATGGCTAGCTGATGGGCATTGTCAATGCCCTACCTCATATCCTCTGTCTGGTGCCGTTGTGTCTCCATTATCTGCTGTATGAAGGCAAAAAACTGTGCCATATCAACTGTCCCCTGAGGCGGTGGTGGTAGCATTCCTGAACCCCTGGGGTAGTCCTCAGAACCGGTGGTGGAGCACCCCCAAAAGTTGCAGACGCTCCCACCTGAGCAGAAACAAGAGGTATTGTGGTCCCAGGGTCCTGCTGAGTCAGGCGAGAAGTGGCAAACCTCTCAGTAGTATCCCTTAGGCCAGAGCGATGAGATCGTGTCTCCACCATCATGAAGACAGATCAAACAAAGAATCAATTACTAAGAAAGAAACGATATAATCAAAGGAGGACAGTTTATTTTAAAAGAAGGCAATTAGCAACAAGAATTAGATAAGAGTTTTTCTAATATAATTAAGTACCTTAACTTATATCCTATATCCTACTGTAGGCTGTAGTGATACTCTAGTTCGAGTACCACTACGAAATCACCCTAGTTGCGACTGGACCTGCATGGGCCACTACTAGAAATGTGTCACGACTCGCACCCAGTATAAGGGCACAAGAAGTGGGTATGTTCAGCCTACGCCACAGTGTCGGTGGTAGAACGCTGTCCTAGGTCACAACATCTAACAATATAACCATATATGTACAATTATATACGCTCCAAAAGGAGAACAATATAAAGGTACAACTCAATAACAGAATCTAAGATGGAATAAAGAGGTAAAAGATGGATACTAGTCTCAACTGAGAACTACAACTGAAAGAAATAAGTTTGGATGTTCAAAACAACATAAAAATCCAATTAACTGAAAGTACATCTCAAGACGAAACAATCTAAGTAAGAAACTAGTCTAGGAGTCCAACTAGACAATGGGCAAGTCCTCAGCAACTGCTGGATCCTCCTGAGGGTCCAAGTTGCCGGTGTCATCTATGCCTGAGGCATAATATGTAGTGCAGAACTCCTCCTCATCACTTGTAATATTTTCAACAGTCCAATCAGGACGAGAACGAGCACAATACATCTCACGCAGTTTATATCTTGACAGGAAATATAAAGCATATGATAGATTAAGATACATGAAATGTTGTAAGAAATAAGCATGAAAAGAAAGAGATGAACTGATAAACAAAGCTATCTATATATGATAATAGAGAACTGTAAGTGACTACGTGATTTAGAGTACAAGATAGACATATGAACGGCTTGATTTGCACATGATTACACTAAAGAGTTTGTACATGATTATACTACTTTGGAATTGTTCACATAACTATTTCTACTCCCCTATGCCCCAATCAATACACAAGAATCTAGACAAGTTTTGTTATTGTACATAATAGTTTATACATGAAGCTCATGAGATCATGAGAGTACATGAGAGCACATGAGTATACATATAAGAGTCCACAAAATACATGATGTTCGTGAAAAGCACATGACATGATGTATTCGATGTACCTGAGGTGGATAACATCTAACATAAAGATCCATAAAGTACAAATCCATGATAATGTCATATCAGCATCAAGTAAATTAAACTATGATAAGAATATAATTTCTAACAAGTATTGTAACACCCAGTTTCTAAAATAAGGGTAATTTTGAAATTTTATATTTTAATTTATTTAATTATGATATTTAAATAATAATATGATTTTTGGTAATTTTAATCATTTTAAAACTATTTTTTTTAAATCATGACTTATGATTTTGGTGTTTGTCTAGTGTAACCTTAGAGCCTAGCCATGTGATTAGGATGTTTGACTAGTACATTTTAGCTTAGAGAGTATTTTGGTCATTTTAGGATTTATTTGAATTTAATATATTTTTATTAGAAATTTTTGAATAATTTAATTGAATGGTTGATTTAAATACTAATTTAATTATTGCCTTGTGTTTTGGTTAGCCTAACCTAGATTGGACCTAACCTAGATGAGTCATGACTAACTTAGTGAGCCACTTTGAGAATTAGATGGGTTGGTTAAGGGGTTAAGTCAAGCTTAGTCATAGTTAAGTGATTTGCAAAGGACTAAGATAGAACCCTTTGTTCTAGGCCATCTATTTCCCTTAATTCAATCCTAGCCATAGGATGAAACCTAAAAACCCTAACCCTAACTTTTATGACCAGCCAAGACCCCCCCTTGCCTATATAATGTCTCTATGGGGATTTGTGCCTCTTTCTTTATTAGTTCTTCATTTTCTTAAGGAATAGGTAAGCCTCCATTAAATTTCTTTCTAGTTTAATCAATAGGACTTCTTTTTGATTGGGATTTCTTCCATTATGATCTAACCAATGTTCTCTTGCTGTTCATGGAGAGTATTCTCAAATTTGGGACAATTTGGAGCTTTTGGGTTAGCATGAAGGATCCCCCATTTGAAGCTTCTTAAGGAGAAGAACACCAATAGGTAACTTCTCATTCTCTCCATGAAATTCCAGTTTTCTTGCATATTTGGATAGCCTTAGGAGTCCCCTAACAGTAGGAATTAGTTTCGTGTCTTGGTGGACCCATTTCGTGTCCGTATCGGACACGTATCCAATAGGATACCTAAGTGTTTGTAGAAATGCCTCTAAGGGATTTATTTTGTTGTTTTAGAAATCTGTTTGAATAGGATTGTAGATCTAGGGTTGCTCTGTGATTTTTGTGTGGACACTTGGGTGTTTCGTGTCGTGTCGTGTCCACACGAGGGACACGAACACGCTGTCTGTGCACTGTCACTGTGTCCTGCATCACGGGGTCTGTTTCTCACGACACAGGAAATGAGGACACACGAAATTTTGGGTGAGTGTTGGGGCAGTGACTGCCACCATGCTTCCAAAATTTGGGAGCCTCTTGTTTTGTGTGCGAGGAGAAATCCTCCTCGCACTGGTCGTACTAGCCGCGCGCGCGCACTGTACGCGTGGGTAAAACCCCCTCTGATATGCACTGATTGTTTTGACACGACACAACACTGACTCAGTGCAGACACTTGGACACGTCCCCGTACACCTGACGAACCCCTAGACACGACCACGAGACTTTAGGATACTTGTGTCGTGTCCTATACGTGTTTGAACACGTGTACGATGAATTCTGTCCAGTTTTGTACTGTTTTGTTTCTTTGTTTTGATTATCAGTTTTAAATGATTTAAATAGTGATTTTAATTGTTAATTTAATCCTAAATTTGATGTATGAAATATGCTAGATTAGATTCACATGTTAGTTTAGGTTTTTATTGGGATTTGATTTGAATTGGGTCAATTTCATATTCGACTATGGCCTGTTAACTGATACTTGGGAATTCAAGTTTTTCCTTAACTCTTAATCCTATTTTTATTGATGTTTTAAGCGCCTTGATTGATCTTGCATGTGAAATAGTTCATGTTAGATTTGTTTTACATGATAATTTAGGCTCGAACCCTATATTTACTGATACCTGTTCCTGTTCATTTTTTTTAGCTTAAAATGTATTTTAAATTTTTAACAAATAAAGTTTGTGATAAAATAACATGTATACATGTCTGGGGATTCATTAGGATTAGGTTTATGTTTTGGTTTGGTTTTCAAATACTGGATTCGAGTAACTGTTATAGCTGTTAAATGGGCTAGACTGAATGTTTTAAGTGAATGCATGTTTCAGGAATTCATCCTAAATTTAATCACTGTTTCCAACTGATTTTGATTCTTAAAATCTTATGTTATATCACTCCTTGTCTTCAGGATTACACACTATTCTGATACACACAGACACTACTTCACAAACATGGGTTTTCTGATTTGTAATTTGCATTTTACTTGTTTTAGATAATTTTAAATGGATAAATACTTTACCTACATGTGTATGAATGATGTTCCTATCAAATTGAGATTTATGGTGGAGCTATGGGTTCGAATTGGATGATTTGGACCTCAAATTGGATAGAGTAAACCTGAAATCTGAGAATGGGATTTGGATTCAAGTTCTGAACTTTAAATCCCTGTCCTATTGATATGTTTCACTGTTAATTGATCTCCTTCCTTTTTGAATTAGCTATAATAACATGAGATTTTCCTAGTTAAATTGAGATACTTTTCCCTTCCTTTCGAAATTGATTTTGTTGAGGGTATGGGAAGTTGACAGTTGTTTGATTCAATGTTATGTCAACTGATAGAGGTAAGAGTTCCTCATTCTTTTAACTGAGATTGTTGAATTCCTATTCCCTTCACTGTTTTCCTTCCATTCCATTCAATGTTGTGTTTTTCTTTCCATTACCTGAGATTATGTCCCAGTTTTCCTTACCTGAGATTTCATTGGAATATCTGGAAACTAAAATGGGATGTGTGGCTAATGTATGGTTTCACATATGTGTAATCCTGAGTTCCTTTCCTGATTATTGAATGTCTGATTTGAATTCCCTTCTTTTGAATTGACTGATTTTTGATTCATGATATATGTAAGAACCTGAGATTGGTAGGCTATCTAGAACCTAACTGTTTTTCCTATTTTTTTGCCACATTGTGTATGTCAATGTTTTCTGAAAAACTGAACACACACACCCACAGATTGCTCACTGATTTCCTTTTTCCTTAGTGAACTGTAACTGAATTGGGTCATTTTTCCCTTCCTTCCTATAAACTGGATTTATTGGAAGTTCATTGCTTAACTGAGTTTATTGAAGGTTCATTTAAGAAATTGTGTAACTGAGTTTCACTACACATGTTCTAACTTACTCACACAGAAATTCCTATGCATTCTCTTCATGAACACCCACATGTTGGACACAGGTTTTTCCTACACTAATAACTTTCCTGTCACCAGATTTACATACTGCTATAAAACCTGAGAACACAGCTTCCTCACATACCCTGTCACATTTGAACCCACACACCTACACATTTACATTTTAAAACTGAAATCTGAGAACTCATGACATGCCTACACTGTCAACTGATATTTGGGTTTGTTTTGATGTGGTATGAGTTCAAATCTGAGATTTCAAAGAAGGACTGAAAAACTGGAAATTGTATTAACTGCTTACTGTTTTCTTTTGATCTCTTTTGAACTGTTTTGGGATCATACAATGTTGTATTTGATCTGAGTTTATTGGGACTGTTTTGAACTGATTTCTGGGTTTGGGTTGGACTGTTGTACTCTGTTTTGGGTTGAATGCTAAATGTTATGCAATATGGTTCTCTACTTCACTGTTTGCCACTTTTTCATATATCTAGTATACAACCCCCACTGATTTTTGGCATTTCTACATGTACACTCTAGCCTATCTCACATCACTCTCATGTATACATTCATCACACATGAGTCAAAACATACACACATGTATCACCCCACACACACTTGTGCCCCACTCTATATACATTTGCATATTAAAAGTATTGTCTTATAGGATGAATTGTATACACATAGCATATAGGATATATTCTAAGTTATTTTGTATAGCCTTGTGATTGGTGTGTGATTGCTAGACTAGGCTTGGTTAGGCCTAGTGAGACTTGTTAGACTTGTTTGGGCTAGGACTTGACCAAGTTTGACTAGTGTGGTTGACTAGAGTTGACCAAGTGTCGACTTTAGCCTAGTTTGACCTAGACAGCATGCAGGTGCATTGTACATTTCATATCTCACCCTCTGTATACATCTTGACTTGTGTTGCTCTAACTCGGAGTCAGGTACCTCATCTCGGACAGTACATTTACTTCGGACATTCAGATACGAGGCGAGTACATTCTCTGACCGTTTTATACTTGTCTGGACTTACATTCTTGCTCTAGATTACTGTACTTGATGCTGACACGATTGTTATCACGGATTGGTACCATATGGATCTCCTTTTGGGATGTTATCCCCTTGTATTCACTAGATACATATTGTGTTGTGCGTTTCACTTCCATATTGTATTTATTGAATACCCATATCCTTGTATACTCATTGTGCATATTGTACTCTCATTATCACATGAGCCCCAGGGATAGACCATTGTACACTATTGTATAACATTGTACATCCATTGTATAACATTGTACACTATTGTATAAGATAACGTAACTGGAGTAGATCCTTGTGTATTGATTGGGGAGGGGGAGTAGAATTGGTTATGTACTCAAATCCTATTGTACAACATTGTATAACTATTGTATATGTCTATTGTACACCCACGTACAATGGAGTTACCATTGCATTTTCCTAGCCCGTTTACATAACCAGATTGTACTCTAAAAATCACATATTCCTTACAGTTCTTACTTATCATATTTAGATATTTTCTGTTATCAAATCTCTACTATTTTTCATATATCTTCTTCTTTCAGCATTTCATGTACCTTACTCTATTGCATGCTTTATATTTCCTAACATGATATGAACTGCGTGAGATGTTTTGTGCTCGCTCCCGTCCTGACTGGATCTGTTAAAAATTTTACAGAGGATGATGAGGCACCCTGCACCCTTACTTGGAGTTTGCCTAGTTGACACTCGCGACCTGGACCCCAGGGGAGGTTCAGGCAGCTGCTGAGGATGATACCTTGCTTAGTATAGATAGTTTAGACTGTTTTCCTTTTATGTTTAATTGTTATTCTTGATTCAGAGTTTGTATATTGTAGAGATGTTGAGACTTGTATTTCATTTCTGTTGTACCTCGGTTGAGGATTCTCTTATCTATTTTATCGTGCCATATTCTATCTCTAGATTGTGATTGAGTTGTACCTCTGTGTTGGCCTCCTTATGGAGAGTATTCATGTTAGTTGGTTATAGTTCATGACCTAGAACAGCGTTCTACCGTCGACACTGCGGCGTAGGCTGGGCGATGTTACGTACTCGTACCCTCACGGTGGGTGCAGGTCGTGACAAGTATGAAACGGTCAGAGAATGTACTCGTCTGGTATCTCGACTGTCTGATGATAGTAAGAGTCCGAACTGGAGTATCCGAGTCCTATTTAGAACAACGATAGGTTACAAAGTGTCTAATATGTAATAGATAAAGTCTAAAATACATTCTAAATGATTCTAGGTCCTTCTAGGTCAAAGTCAACCCTTGGTCAACTATGTTCAAACCTGGGTAACTCTGGTCAAACCTGGTCAACTATAAGTCAATTAGTCCATCTACCAAATTTTAGGTCAAACACAAGTTATCAAGTCATTCTAAGTCCATTTGAGTCGATTTGGATCAAGTTTGACCCAAAGTTGACTTTTGTCAACTTGGTCAACTTGCTAGTCAACTTGGCCAAGTTAGGCTCATTTGGTCAATCTAAACTAACTCACAATTTCATAGGCTATATCCTATAGTAACGATAACATATATATACACATTTATATTCAAAAATATTTATAATAGGATATGTACACATATGTATATATACATACATATAATACAAAGGAAAGAAGAGGCATGTGTGTGTGTGTGTGTACTGTTGTGGTGAGAGGCTGCTGTAGGGCTGCTGTATAGGGCAAAAATCTGAGAATAACTCATATATATGCACTATACATATTTATACAATTATCTTCTTAAAGGATACAAGGAGGCGTGTATATATAACTTATATATAGAGAAGAGAAGGAAAGAAGAAGGGATGTTGAGGCTGCCCCCAACTCGACCCAACTCACAGGAACCAAGCATATATATATGAGCCTATATAATATATATATATATATATATATATATATATATATATATATATATATATATATATAATTTTTTTTATATAGAGAAGAGAAGGAAAGAAGAAGGGATGTTGTGGCTGCCCCCAACTCGACCCAACTCACAGGAACCAAGCATATATATATATGAGCCTATATATAATATACTATAACCAAGCATATACTATATATATATATATATATATATATATATATATACAAGGGAAAGTACCTATAACATATAGATTTATATGTAATGACTGTAAACTCTTAGTCTAACCACAAAATCAATTCAGAAATCAACACAACCTAATCATTAAATTCAAAACCTAATTTCAACTCACATTTTTACATACAATATATATACATATAGCTATATAGCAATCTACAATACATATGTATATATATCTATATACAAGGAAGCTATACATTTAGATTATAACCATTTGGATGTAAACATTAAATCGATATACAAAATTGAACTCCAAAAACTAACTAAAATGAACTGTAAACTCAGAAATCTGAGTTCAAACTCAGAATTTCAATTTCAAACCAAAAACCATCTCAAAACAATTCAACGGATAAAACATACCCAACTAAAAACCCAATTTCTAAAATACACAACTAGAACCCGCAAAACTTGGCAAACACGAAGGTCTATATGCTCGGGTACTCACGGGGTCGAACCTGTGTTTGTATCGTGTCCACGGAGTACGTATCAAAGAAACCCGAATACGTGTGTATTGACAAGTGTACGTGCACGTGCATTTCATTCGATTGAATGCCACACGCAACACGAGGAGCCTCATGCTCGTGCACGTAGCTAGGTAGGTCCAGGTCTAGGTCTAGGACACACTGACACAACACCACTTCGCATCCACGTGTTGTAGGACACGCGAGCTCGTGCGGCTATGTGAGCACGTGCGCGGCCTCGTAGGCACGTGTCGAGCCCGTGGCTCGTGACGCGAGCCACGTTGTGACTCGGGGTTGGGTCCCTGGGTAGCCTAGGTATAGGGCTTCATCCTCATGCTCCTGAAATGGGTCCTCGTCGCATCATGTTCGCGTACGAAGGCCGTGTCAACGGTGATTTTTTGCCGCGTGCAAAGTGGGCAGAGGTTTCCCCCATGCGTCCATAAAATTTTATGCGAAACGCAGTCCTGTGCGTCGAGTTACGACGCTCGGACAGCAGGGCATGCACGGGGCCGTGCACGCATGTTCGTGTCCGATTCGGACACTAAAATTGTGTCGAATCAAGATCCGTCTTCACGAAAGTTATTTCAAATCATAACAGCAATAAATTCGTGAAAACAGAATCGAAAAATACCAACTTTCAGTTCTAAGCGGCATTTCGTCGAACACGTGCTCCAATGAACCGACACGTGTCCGACACGCCTATCAAACGAATACAAAAACCTTTCAAACTTCATGCACAGGTCTGGGGTACCTATATGGATGCATCTACGAAGAAAAATTGGGATTAACAAGTGTTTAGAGGGGTTTACCTATTGAGAGTCAGTATCTCAATGAAACGAGCCTCCAAACGCGTCGATGCCGATTTCCTTCAGTCCAATTCCTCCGATCCCTTGCTAGAAAGTCTCCAGCAGGTTCCTCTCCTTCCAACGATCACAACACACTCCGTTTGGAAGGATTTGGATGAGAAATGTGAAAAATGGACTTTTGGAGGAGAAGGAGAAAAGTAGGGTTTTGAACTTGTGACGGCTACTATGTTTCTCACAATGAAAGGGGGGCTGCTATGTTTGACCGACCAGGGTATGGGGGATTAGGGTTAGGGTTTGGTCATGGGCCAACACTCCTCAAGTTGCTTAAAAGCCCAAAGACAAAAAGGCTTAAAAAGGCTATATAAAAATGACTTAAAAATGAATTAAAAGCTTCCTAAAATGGGCTTCTAATCAAGGTTGACTAAGGTTATACCACCTTCTACTACCAAAACACCAATCAAAAGCCACATACCAATTAATTCAATTAATAAATTAAGAAAAAATTCAAAATTAGCACACAATGACTAGAATACCCCTAACTAGAAATGTGAGTGTGACAGGTGGTCGTGGTTGGCCGGAAGATAGTTGGAAACGGAGGTCGTGAGATGGCAGTGGCTGTTCGGAGGGGATGCAGTGGTGGCTGCCGTGGTTTTCGTCGGGGCGGATGTCAACGACTGGGTGAGGGGCTGCTTAGGTTAGGGTTAGGACTATTCTTTTTGGGCTGTACGTGTCGGGATTGTCCGACACAGGGAAGGGTGTGATTCATGTCCGGTGTGTTGGACACGAATAGGCGAAGAATTTGTAATGGCAGTAGATATAGTGGAAAGACACCTGGGGTCGGACCCGAGGCCGTCACGGCTGACACAAGAAGGAATTGGACACAGACACAATGCAAACATTTGTGGTGGAAAATTTGTGGAGGAAAAACAATATGGAGGCTCCCCTATATATAGGGTTGAGAAAATCCTTGGTAGATAAAGATTAGGACTTTTTAACCCAAATAGATAATTCTCTTATAAATTTAAATCTATATAATCAAATCTAAATCCAAATTCAATCCAAATTAAATATAGATAAATCTACCTCTACATTAAATCTATATAAACTAAAATCCATAAATTCAAATTTGTAAATCATCATAATTAATTTAAACAATAATCAAACCATTTTAAATTACCTTTTCTTGAACACTAAAATTATAATAATAATTAATTTCAAAAATTATGATAAATATTTAAATAGAAAATAACTTCTAAATACTTTTTTTAAAATTAAGATAAAGAATAAAAAGAACTTCAAAAATTCAAAATATCTACATGAATTAAATTTCATGTACCTCGCATGCAAATAATATTTACATAAATATTTATTTTCAAAATTACTAACCATATTTGTATAATAAATAAAATAGCTTTCTCAAGAAAATAGAACAAATATGTTTTGACAAACATTGTATGATACTAAAACAAGCAAAACTTATTTACCATATTAGTATTTCGAACTAAAAATATTTATTCGCTATTTAAGAGTTTATAATAAAACAAATTTAGAAGAAAATTAAATATTTTGTATCTACGTATTCGTACTCGTCGTATAATACCAAATAAATTTTAAAAAAAATTGTAGTAGAAATTTAGGGGTTTTACATCATCAGCTCATAGAAGTCCTCCCGAAGCCAGACCTTCCTCCTACTGCGGATGTCATCCTTCGCGTCCCGCAGCTTCTTTCCCGCAGCTTTTTTGTAGGTCTTGATGATCTCCGACTCGCGATGGGGAGGCCACTAGAACGTCAACTGACATACAAATTCCAATATCAAGTAATTAGAAAAAGGGTGGATTAAAGAATAATTAATAAAAAAGATAGGGGCCATGGAAGTAATCAAAAGATACATATACATACCATCATCGGTCAAGCCAGATGTACCGCGACTCCGGGGGCACCTCACTAAAATAGAGGTAGGGGCCATCGAAGTTTTGCCTAATAATGAGCCCTAGCTCCCTGGTAACATCCCACGAAAAAAAAACCTACAAAGAAGCAACAACTGAATTATTTACTTGAATAAATGAAACAAATAAAAAAGTAACTTACAAAATACAAATTTATTTACAGTTCACTCGCGGGCCATAGCTTCCGTCTGATACATCTAGGCATAATAATAATTATCGGTGGTTTCGGATCGGTCAATACATTTTCTATTTTACCACTATTTTGCATAATATGCATATTTTAACGGTGTTTTATGCATAACTAAGTTGTAGAAAGAAGATCTATAAAGTTTAGGTTTGTAAAATGAATAATAAGCCCATAATGCTTACAAAACAGTTTTGGCAAAAATAGTCTTAGTAGTTTTCAAATTATACATAATTATAAGTATTTCTAGTGATATTTTATACATCTAGGCATAATTATAAGTATCGGCGGTTTCGAATCGGAGTATCGGATTTCTGGTATCGAAAAAAATTTATTAATAAATTATTAGTATTTAAAAAAAATTATACATTTAGGCATAATTATAAGTATTTCTAGCTAGTGTTATTTCTTAGTGTGATATCGGTATCGGCGATATCGGTAGTATCGACCCCGACTCCGAACCCGAACTCGACTCCGACAACAAACCCTAACCTAACCCTAACCCTAACCCCATACCCTAACCCAAATTAACCCAAACCCCAGACCCTAACCCGAACCCGAACCCGAACCCGAACCCTATCCCTAACCCCAGACCCAAACCCGAACCCTAACCCTAACCCCAGACCCAGACCCTTACCCGAACCCTAAGAGAGAGAGGGAGAGAAAGGAGAGAGTAGTACCTGGAGAGAGGGGGGACTCGACGGCGGCGGGCACGTCGGACGGGGGGACGTCGGGGGGAGCTCTTGAGGGTTGGAGGGAGAGAGTTTGGAGGAAATGGAACCCCCCCATCGATTCGAATTAAATGCTTCAGAAAATTAGCGACGGATATATTCTGTCGCTAATTGTCGTCAATGAAGCATGAAATTCTAGGTAGCACGATAATCTGGACAACATTGTAACAAAGTTGCGACGACTCAGCGATGGACTTCTAGTCCGTCGCTAAATTGACGCAAACTTTGGCGCCACATTCTCGCGTGTTCCCCGCCAAATACTGACAGCTTTGCGACTAGGTAGCGACAGACATGGCCGTCGCTAATTTACCGACGACAAGCGACTACTTGTCGACAAACGTTAACAATAAAAAATAATTGATATTTTACTTTGTAATGCGACGGGTGTCCATCACGATTCCGTCGCTAAGCCGTCGCTATTAGCGACGAAACCATCCATCGCTAATCTTCCATCGCCAAAGGTAGTGAATGTATTCTCTATGTAGCAGTATATGTGGATAATATAAACCTGATCAGGTCCCCTACATAATTGAAAAAAACTGTAAACTATTTGAAGAATGAATTTGAAATGAAAGACTTAGAAAAGACAAAACTTTATCTCGATATGCAAATAGAACGAAGTTCAATAGAATATTTGTACATCAATTCTGATATACTGAAAAAAAAATTAAAATAATTCAGAATGGACAAAGCACATCCACTTAGAACACCTATGGTTGTACGGAGTTTGGATTTGGATAAAGATCCATTTCGTCCAAAGAGATAAGATAAAAAATTTCTTGGTCCTGAAATATCGTATTTAAGTGCTATTGGAGCACTACTATATCTAGCATAATACACAAGACCAGATATTACATTTCTTGTTAATTTATTATCTAGATATAGTTCTGCTACACTTAGACATTGAAATGGAGTTAAACACATATTGAAATATTTTTGTGGAATAACTGACATGAGATTATTTTATTCATATGATTTTACTAACAATTCTTGTCTAGTTGATTGTGCAGACTCAAATATCTTTCTGACCCTCATAAGGGTTGCTTCCAGGTTACGTGTTTATTAATAACCATGCAGCTATATCTTGGCGATCAAGAAAGAAAGGTTTAATAGCAACCTCCTATAACCATGCAGAATTAATTACATTACAAGAAGCAACAAGAGAAAGTGTGTGGTTGCCATCGATCATTCATCATATACGAGTAAATTGTCAACTATCTACAGTTACTGTAATGCCTGTGGTTCGTATTACGTATTTTTGGAATACGTGTACGTATTTTATTCTGTATTGCTTGATTTCCTTGCTTAGTTTCCTAGCTTGACTTGGTTTATTCCTAGTTCGGGTTGGCTTGGTTCGGTTTGGGATTTCATTTGGTTCATGATGAACCATGGATAAACCCCCCTACCTACCACCCCTTGATATTTATTAACCTTTTTTTCATTCTCTCTCTTCATTTATCATCTTCTTCTTCCTCATTTACTTCCTTACCTACCAGAGAGAGGAGAGAGAGGTCTAGGCAAGTACAACTTGCTTCATGGAGGAACTCAAATTTTATTGTTTTATTCTCTTCCTTACAGCATTTTAACTTACTTTAGTACTTGGCATTTCTCATTTCCATGGCTAGATTCTTGTAGATCTAAGTTTATTTTATTTTCGGATTTCTTGGGTTTTGATCTACTTAATCTTGTTATTTCTATGTTTTAATGGTTCTATGTTGTAGAGAATTTCGTTCTACCCTATTTTGACCTATGGAAGTTCGGATTTGGGCTCCGGATGATAGAGTTATGCAGCTTGGAAGCCATGGCTTATGGTGTACTTCTTCTCGGAAATTTAGAGAAGAAGCACAGTTCCGAGCCGCATGATAGCACTTGACCGCATGAATATTCATACGGCAAGTCAGCTTCGAAACCGCATGCACTATCAACTAGACTTGACCGCATGACAAGTTCATGCGGCAAGTATTTAGTTCGGCCGCATGGGGCCCTTCTTCCCGAACCGCATATGCACCCTTGCTCCCAGCCGCATAGGCATTGCTCCCCGCTGCCGCATGGGACTTCGCCCCTCCCGAGCCGCATGAACTCCAATACTCGCGAGCCGCATAGACCGCAGTCTCCCGCTGCCGCATGAGGACCCGAGTCCTCTCAGCCGCATGACTGACTGATCCCGAGCCGCATAGATCCTGATTCCCTTCAGCCGCATGAGACCCCTCCATTCTTGACCGCATAAGCTCCTGCAGCCGCATGCGCCGCACGCCCGCACTGCCTTGAGACCGACCTTTCCGAGCCGCATGAACTCGGATTTTGGGCCGCATGAACCCATATCCATTCAGCCGCATGGGCTGTTCTCTTCCAGCCGCATGTGATCATTCCTGGCCGCATAGGCCTTAGCCGCATGGCTCTTCTATAGCCCTGAATATTAATATTTTATTAGATATTTTACGTCCATTTTATATCCTTACGCCTTTTATCCTGAACTTGAAAATCATGGATTTATTTAATATGTTTAATGATACCTGAGCACGACCTGACAGTGACCCGTCGTGGTGCACTCTTGACAAGTAAACCTGACATGACCTGATAGTGGCCCGTCGTGGCGCACTCCTGATTAGTACACTTGACATGATAACCTGGCATAATTTTCCTGATCAGCTGTTGCGACGGCTACCTGGCATGACATGACCTGTATAATTACCTGGACACCGTGGGCGATTGTGCTTGTACAAATAAACCAGTCCTATCTTGTATCATGTCTAGGGAGGGACTCCTGAGTACCACGATCAGGAGTACCAATTGAAATGGACTAAGGCTAATAACTAGATTAATATATTAGTCATGAAGAGATTTCCCAGCTACAGGCAATCCCGTTACCTGGGCGCGCCTGGGATCTGTAGCCTGTCGTCGAGTAGGGCACATTTCCAGCATACTGTCATGTGTTGCACCCTTCAAGCTACCTAAGGGTACATGCGTTTCCTGGACGGTGTACCCACCTGAATTCAACCCCTAATTTCGACCTGGGTAACCTGGATGGTCTGCAGGGCTTGTGGCTGTAGAGTAATCTCACTGCATCTTGCTAGTAATTAGGCCTGTGATAACCCTAGTTAGTTAAAGTATCAAGCCGTAGTTCTTGCTTGGCCGTGAAATGATTGGATGGAGTCTGACCAGTCTAGTCTTGTCCTGACCTTATTCCAGATCACTGCATGACTTGAATGCTTGTATTTATTTTACCGATAAATGGTGAGAGTTCCAAGTTCTGTTCAGACGAAGGGTTACAACCCCGGTCCTTGTTTGGTTTACGGGTTGTAACCTGGTTATCTGAATAGTTCCATGGTTATCTCGTCGTATATCATCCTGATGTATTTTTTTATTTCCAGTTTCTACTTTTTATTTATACTCTTGTCCTGATTGCTGGTTTTAGTTCCTAAGTGAAGCTTCCTTTGTGGTACTTGTTCTTTCTGGGATCTGACCCAGCTGGTTTTGTATGGCCAGATTTTGGAGCAGCTCCAGAGGATCTACCGACTTTTCAGCCAGATGGTGGCCACTAGACGGAACCCTGACAACGAGTGGGTTATTTTTGGCTCTCCCACTCTATTGTAAAAATATTCTTTTGAGGCGTTTAGCCGACGAGCACCTGTTTAGCTCGATTGCATTTACTTACTGTCTGCCTACGGGTTGTAACATGATTGACAGATCCTAGGATTGATCATGTATGACTAAACTCTTGCTAGTCCTAACATTTTGTAACGACTAGCTTCATGATCAGCTGAATATGTAATATTTGGGACGCCTTATTATTGTATATTTAATGATCATACATCTTGTAATATTTACTTACTTGCTTGTGATTGAGACACTAGGCTTGTTCATGACCATAGGAGACTGTTGGCTTGTAGTAAACCCCCATGTATCTAGACAGCCGTGACCGTATAGCGAGATGGGTTGCACTTCAATATACGTAGCTGGCTATGTCTGCCCCCGCTCTCCAGTATCCTGGTTCTGGGGCGTGACATGGTTTAAGTGGTGGCCCATGCAGGTCTTGTAATTCAAGATATGTGAGGGTTTACTGAATAGATGTCTCAATCAGTATTCGCCCTTGATCTCTGCTCGTATCTTTCAAATCCCTGAGAATCTTGACCTAATCATATGCTTGTATCGTTGATCTGTCCTGGTCCTTCCTTATTGTTCCCTATGTCGTCTTCTTCAGCAGCATTGTTCGTGGTCCTACCGACCAGCAAGGTGGAGCACCTCCCACGGACCAGCAGCAACCTGGGGATCAAGTCCAACATTCCGGAGTAGCCTCCAGAGTCGTGCCTTCTGATGGAGAGCCACCAATCCAGCCTGCCGAGCCTGATGACGGCACTTTGGTAGGACTCGTCAGGACCTTGATAGCTTCCCAAGATCGTCGGAGAGATGCCTTGCACCAGGCAGTGACGGATGCTTTGACCCGGGATGGTCATCAGGGTAACAGCGCGGCCAACAGCTTCAAGCGCTTGAACCCTCCCTTCTTCGACGGTAGTAAAGATGCTATCGCCGCAGATGCTTGGCTTCAGGATACTGAGGTGATTCTAGAAGCAGCCAGGACCCCAGAGAACGAGAAGGTGGCAGTTGTGCGCCTGCAGTTGTTAGATCTTGCCCGCAGCTGGTGGACGACACAGGCCGTTGGGTTAGCAGCATCCATTCCATGGGCAGTGTTCAGAGAGAGATTCCAGACCAAGTATTTCGATGCTGTAGCTCGGTACGATCTACAGACGAGGTTCACCAATCTAAAGCAAGGAGGCAGGACGGTCGACGGATATGCGGCCGAGTTTTCCAGACTCAGTCGGTTTGCTCCCACCTTGGTGGCAACCGAGTATGATCGAGCCCAGCGATTCCAGCAGGGGCTTCACCTGGAGATCTTGTTGGCAGTTGAGCAGTTTGAGCATCAGACTTTTGATGCAGTCTTGAGAGCAGCCCGGAGGCATGAGTATACCTCCCAGAGGATCGTGGATAGGGCCGGAGGTCGGAAGAGATCTCACGGCCAGATAAATCAGTCTTCAGGCCCAGCCCCGGCAGCCAGGGCTTTGACTATTGGAGCTCCGAGGCGGGCGACCTCAGTGACGTCGGTTCAGCATTCAACCCCGACGCACCCTCAGCAGCAGCAGAAGCAGAAGCAGTCTTCCGCAGTGGGATGTTCTCATTGTGGAAAGCCAGACCATGTAGTGGCAGAATGTCGTAGGGCGCAAGGATTGTGTCTGGCTTGTGGAGCACCAGACCATAGGGTTAGATCTTGCCCGAATAGGGGTGGTTCATCATCGTCCAACCTTTCTAGCTCTTCGGTGAGAGGACCAGCACCGGCCCAGCAGCAGCAGCAGTATCCATTGCCGAGGCCCTTGCCGCCTCAGTCTCAAGTATTCCAGCAACAGAACCCCTAGCAGTATGCACAAGCCCAAGTCCAGAGTTAGAATAGGCAGCGAGGATTTCAGCAGAGGGGACCAGCACCCCGAGGGCATGGTCAGGCTATGGTGATGACCGTAGAAGAAGGATTGGCACCAGGAGAGGTAGTGGCAGGTACTATTCTCGTCAACTCATTTCCAGCTTTAGCTTTATTTGATTCTGGTGCATCGCATTCTTTTATGTCTGCACGATTCGCGACACGGGTAGGATTGGAGCCCGAGTCATTATCAGTAAGGCTCAATATACTTACTGGTAACGGACTTGTGGGAGTCGATAGAGTATTTTCCTCGTGTCGGATCGTAGTTAGCGGTAGAGAGTTCCCCGCTAGATTGATAGAGTTCCCGATGACTGACTATGATGTGGTCTTAGGGATGGATTGGTTGAGGAACCAGTATGCTAGAATAGATTGCCATGTTGGTAGAGTTGTTTTTAGCATTCCAGGTGAGCCAGAGTTTTCCTTCTCTCGAGGCGAAGTTGAGTCATCTCCTCCGGTATTGCGGATGGCAGTAGCAGCAGTGTAGTTGCCCAGGATAGTGGATGAGTTCCCAGATGTTTTCCCAGAAGAACTTCCAGGTATGCCTCCGGAGCGGGAGATCGAGTTTACTATCGACTTGATTCCCGGGACAGCCCCAGTGTCAGAGAGAGTCTACAGGATGGCACCTTCAGAATTAGAGATCTTGTACAAGATGATTGAAGAACTCAGGACCAAGGGATTCATTCGTGCTAATGGATCGCCTTGGGGAGCCCCGATGCTTCTTGTGAAAAAGAAGGATGGTACGTCCAGGTTATGTATTGATTATCCTACCTTGAATTCAGTGACAATCAAGAACAGATATCCTCTCCCAAGGATAGATGACTTGTTTGATCAACTCAAGGGGGCATCAGTATTCTCGAAGATTGATTTACGGTCAGGATATCATCAGATCAGAGTCAGAGAGCAGGACATCCCAAAGACAGCTTTTAGATCGAGATATGGGCATTGGGAGTTCCTTGTTATGCCTTTTGGAGCAACCAATGCGCCGGCAGTATTCATGGACCTCATGAATCGCATCTTCATGCCTTACTTGGATCAGTTTGTGATTGTGTTCTTGGATGACATTCTGGTCTACAGCAAGAGTGAGGCGGAGCATGAGCAGCATATCCGTATAGTTCTTCAGATCCTCAGAGAGCACCAGTTATATGCCAAGTTCAGTAAATACGAGTTCTGGCTCGATCGCATTTCATACTTGGGTCATATCATCATTCGAGGAGGAGTAGAAGTGGATCCCCAGAAGATTGTGGCTATTGAGTCATGGCCAGTGCCCAGCACAGTTGCAGAGGTTCGTAGTTTTCTTGGATTGGCCGGCTACTACCGGCGGTTTGTTTCGGATTTTGCTCGAATTTCAGCGCCATTGACGCAGTTGACCTGCAAGGATGCGCAGTTTGCTTGGACAGCAGAGTGCCGGAGTTCTTTTGAGCAGTTGAAGCGAGGCCTAATAACAGTTCCTATTCTCACGCTTCCAGATAGAACCGGAGGATTCTCAGTATATTGTGATGCTTCAGGCAGAGGCTTAGGATGTGTTCTGATACAGCATGGGAAGGTAATAGCTTATGCGTCACGACAACTTCGTGATCATGAGAGAAATTACCCAACCCATGACTTGGAGCTAGCAGCAGTGGTGTTTGCACTTAAGTTGTGGAGGCACTACTTGTATGGGAACAGGGTAGAGATTTTCACTGATCACAAGAGCTTGAAGTATGTTTTCACCCAGAAGGATCTTAATATGCGTCAGAGGAAGTGGCTGGAGCTGCTTGTGGATTATGATGTCAATTTGCAGTCCGGGAAGGCCAACGTCGTTGCAGATGCGTTGAGCAGAAGAGCCGGAGTTTATTTCCTAACAGCACAACCGGAGTTGTTAGCAGATCTTCAGAAGATGGGTATTGAAGTTGTTCTCCCTTCCAGTATGGCATTGATGGCCAGTATGCAAGTTCAGTCAACCATAGTCGAGAGGATCCGGATGGCACAGTCGACAGATTCCAAGCTTCAGCGACTCAGAGCAGAGTGTGAGGCAGGAAGAAGACCAAAGTTATGCATTCATGGGGATGGTATACTTTGACATGGTAATCGTCTTTGTGTACCCAGCGGAGATATCAGACAGGAGATCATGTCAGAGGCGCACAGTTCTCAGTATTCCATCCATCCTGGCGGTACGAAGATGTACCGTGATATCCGTCAGCACTTCTGGTGGAATGGCATGAAACGGGAGATAGCTCGGTTTGTCTCTCGGTGTTTGGTTTGCCAATAAGTCAAGGCTGAACATCAGAGACCGGCTGGACTTCTTCAGCCCTTACCGATTCCAGAATGGAAGTGGGAGCATGTGACCATAGATTTTGTGACTGGACTACCTAGATCCCCAGCTGGCAGGGATGCTATCTGGGTTATAGTTGATCGGCTCACGAAGGTAGCTCACTTCCTCCCGTTCAGAGTTGGTCAGTCGATGGCTCAGTTAGCAGAGATATATCTCCGACAGATTGTCAGATTGCACGGAGTGCCAGTAAGTATCACCTCGGACCGAGATTCAAGATTTACGTCGCACTTTTGGCGTAGCCTGCAGGAGAGTTTGGGAACTCGTCTCCAGTTCAGTTCAGCTTATCACCCGCAGACAGATGGTCAGTCGGAGCGCACGATCCAGACTCTTGAAGATATGTTGAGATCATGCACACTCGACTTCGGTGGTTCATGGGAAGATCACTTGCACCTGGTAGAATTCTCGTACAATAATAGTTTCCAGGCCAGTATCCAGATGGCACCATTCGAGGCACTGTATGGTAGGAAGTGCAGATCCCCGTTAGCCTGGAATGATGTTGGAGAGAGGCAGATGCTTGGTCCAGAAATGATTGCCCAGACAGTCGAAGTGGTCAGGAGAGTCAGACTTCATCTTCGAGTTGCCCAAGATCGCCAGCGCCATTGGGCCGATTCTCATCGGCGTCCTCTCGAGTTTTCGGTCGACGATCATGTATTCCTGAGGATTTCGCCTAACCGTGGCATCATTCGATTCGGCGTACGGGGAAAGCTTAGTCCTAGGTATATAGGACCGTTTGATATTCTGGAGCGAGTAGGAGATGTATCCTATCGTCTCGCTCTTCCGCCATCGCTAAGCGAGGTGCATGACGTGTTCCATGTATCCCAATTATGACGGTATATTCCAGACCCGAGCCACATCCTAGATCATTCGGAATTGGTTGTTGGTACCAACCTTTCGTATGAGGAGAGGCCCGTGTCTATATTAGACCGAAGGGAGAAGATCCTCAAGAACAAGACTATCAAGTTAGTCCGAGTTGCTTGGGGTCATCACTCTTTGGGGGAGTCAACGTGGGAGCGTGAGGATGATATCCGATCGCGATATCCCGACCTGTTTGACTCGTGAGGTATAATGTCTTTTCTTATGCCTCATGCCTTCGATTCCTTGCTTGCATGATTGATTGATTGCCTAGTATAGCTCGCTTGTTATTGGTATAGCTTGTCATTGCCCCTCTAGCCTCTTGATTAAATTTTGAGGACGGAATTCTTTTAAGGTGGGTAGAGTTGTAATGCCTGTGGTTCGTATTACGTATTTTTGGAATACGTGTACGTATTTTATTCTGTATTGCTTGATTTCCTTGCTTAGTTTCCTAGCTTGACTTGGTTTATTCCTGGTTCGGGTTGGCTTGGTTCGGTTTGGAATTTCATTTGGTTTATGATGAACCATGGATAAACCCCCCTACCTACCACCCCTTGATATTTATTAACCCTTTCTTCATTCTCTCTCTTCATTTATCATCTTCTTCTTCCTCATTTACTTCCTTACCTACCAGAGAGAGGAGAAAGAGGTCTAGGCAAGTACAACTTGCTTCATGGAGGAACTCAAATTTTATTGTTTCATTCTCTTCCTTACAGCATTTTAACTTACTTTAGTACTTGGCATTTCTTATTTCCATGGCTAGATTCTTGTAGATTTAAGTTTATTTTCGGATTTCTTGGGTTTTGATCTACTTAATTTTGTTATTTCTATGTTTTAATGGTTCTATGTTGTAGAGAATTTCGTTCTACCCCATTTTGACCTATGGAAGTTCGAATTTGGGCTCCAGATGATAGAGTTATGCAGCTTGGAAGCCATGGCTTATGGTGTACTTCTTCTCAGAAATTTGGAGAAGAAGCACAGTTCCGAGCCGCATGATAGCACTTGACCGCATGAATATTCATACGGCAAGTCAGCTTCGAAACCGCATGCACTATCAACTGGACTTGACCGCATGACAAGTTCATGCGGCAAGTATTTAGTTCGGCCGCATGGGGCCCTTCTTCCCGAACCGCATATGCACCCTTGCTCCCAGCCGCATAGGCATTGCTCCTCGCTGCTGTCACACCCCAGAACCAGAATACTGGAGAGCGGGGGCAGACACATCCAGCTACGTATATTGAAATAGAATACATCTCAACTATACGGTCACGGCTGTCTAGATATGAGGGTTTACTACAAGCCAGCAGTCTCTTAAGGTCAAGCCTATTGTCTCAATCTCAAGCAATTAACAGAGTTACAAGATGTTAGAGCATCAAATATATATATAAGGCGTCCCAAATATTACATATTGGATGATCATGAAGCTAGTCGTACAAAATGATAGGACTAGCAAGAGTTCAGTCATACATGATCAACCCTAGGATTTGTTAATCATGTTTACAGCCCGTAGGCAGACAGTAAGTAAATGTGCATCGAGCTAACAAGTGCTCGTCGGCTAAACGCCTCAAAAGAATAAATTTACATATAAGTGGGTGAAACAAAAAGGGAAAACCCACTCGTAGCCCGGGTTCCGTCTAGTGTTCACCATTGGGCTGGAAGCTGGGTAGATCCTCGGGAGCTGCTCCGAAATCTGGCCATACAAAACCAGCTGGGTCAAACCCCAGAAAGAGCAAGTGCCACAAAGGAGGCCACAAATAAGAACAAAAGCCAGCATATCAGAACATAAAGAATAAAAGGAAGTACAAGTAGTAAAGTACACAGGGCGATAAACGACTAGGGATGTGGAACCATTCCGGGAGCCAGGTTACAATCCTTAAACCAGACAAGGACCGGGGTTGTAACCCTTCGCCTGAATAGCTCACTGTCTCTACTCATTTATCGTTAAGATAAGTAAAACAAACATGCTCAGGAGATAGCAGGTACTGGAGCTAGACAAGACTTAGACATGGCTGGACACCATCCATTCGCAATCGGCCAAACAATTACTACGGCTTACTACTTTAACTAACTAGGGTTATCACAAACCTAATTACTAACAAGATGCAAGTGAGAATTTCCAGTCCCAAGCCCTGCAGACTATCCAGTTATCCTTCCGCGGGTTGAGAGTTATAGGTGGGTACATTGCCCAGGAGACAAATGTACCCTTAGGTGACTTAGAGGGTGCAACACATAACAGTGTGCTGGAAATGTGCTCTACTCGTCGGCAAGCTACAAGTCCATTAAAGCGCCCAGATAACGAGATTGCCTGTGACTGGGAATTCTCCATGTTCTAGTTTGATCTAATAATTAGCCTAATCCAATTTAGCGCGAGTCCCTGGCCATGGTACCCAGGAAGTCACGTCCTAGACATGATGCAAGACAAGACAAGTGGATTGTGCAAACAAGCAAGCAGGAACACCCACGGTGTCAAGGCAAGTCAAGTCAAGTTATCAAGTCAAGTCAAGTCAAGAGTGCGCCGCCACGGGCCACTATCAAGTTATCAAGGTAAATCATGTCAGGGTACTTGTCAGGGGTGCGCCACGACGGGCCACTATCAAGTCAGGTTGGTCGTGTCAGGAGTGCACCACTACGGGTCACTGTCATGTTATACTAGTTCCTTGTCATACCATGCTGTGTACAATAGTTATTCCAAACATATTAAGCAAAATCAAGTTCATGCCAAAAGGCGTAAGGATATAAAATGGGCGTAAAATGCCTAATAAAATACTAATATAAAATAGGACTATAGAAGAGCCAAGATCAAGAAATAACAAATTCATCATAGACAAGTAGGTTGTGCAAGGGGGTCAGGGGTAGGTCTGCGCAGGGGGTGCACTGCACATGGAAGAGCTGCGCAAGAGTTGTCTTGCGCAAGGGTTACCTTGCGCAAGGGTAGACTGCGCAGGGGTTACCTTGCGCAAGGGTGGGTTGCGCAGAAGTGAATTGCGCAGGAGCGGTTTGCGCAGAAGTGAATTGAGCAGGGGTTACTTTGTGCATGGCTGGATTGCGCATGGCTAGCTTGCGCCAGCGCAGTCCAGCGCAGCGCAAAGCGCTGGCCAAGTGACTGCGCAAACGGCCATGCGCTAAAGAGCACAGGCCAGGGGTGCGCAATCGGCCATGCGCTAAAAAGCGCAAGGCAGGGGGGGCTGTTCTTCCTGGCCGAGAGCAAGTCCAAAAACACCAAGAACTTCAATTCTTCATATTTTTGTCAAATCAAAACCAAATCTAGATTTTTAAAGTTCTAACTTGAGTAAAATTGAATTCTCTTCCACATGGAAGCATCAAAACAAGCAAAAATCAAAGTTTAATAGATCAAAACCAAGGATTTCCGAAAATGGTTAAAACCTAGATCTAGAAGAATGAAAGCTCCAAATCACAAAATTCCAAGTTCTAATGTTGATCTACATGTCCTAATCTATCAAATAGACAAATAAAATTGGGTGCTTATTTGTTGGCAAGGTGCACTTGCCTATTGGTTGGGGAGTTGTGTGGAAGAAGGAAGAAGAAGAAGTTTGTAAGAAATAAATGAGAGAATAAAGAGGAGAGAGAAAAGTAGGTGGTGTTATAAAGTGGGGGAGTTATGGTGTGTTGAGGGAGGAGTGTAGGTTAAGGTGTTCCATTCATGATGGACCAAACTAAACCAACTTTCACAAAATAAAACCAAGCCATGGTCCAAAACCCATTTACGAGAAACCAAAATCCGCAAGTCGAGAAAATAAAATACGTGCCAAAAATCAAATACGAGCATAAATACGAAATACAGGAAATGGGGGTGACAACTCTACCCACCTTCAAAGAATTCCGTCCTCGGAATTTAATCAAAGAGCTAGAGATTGCCACGACAAGCTATACTAAGCACAGACAAGCTACACTAAGCAGTTCAATCATACAATCATACAATACAAGCAAGGAAGGGAAAGCGTAAGGCACAAGAAAGACATTATACCTTACGAGTCAAACAGGTAGGGATATCGCGATCGGATGTCGTCCTCACGCTCCCACGTTGACTCACCTAGAGAGTGATGACCCCAAGCAACACGGACTAAGTTAATAGTCTTGTTCTTAAGCGTCTTTTCCCTCCGGTCCAAAATAGACACGGGCCTCTCCTCATACGAAAGGTTGGTACCAACAACCAATTCCGAATGATCTAGGATATGGCTCGGGTCCGGGATGTACCGTCTTAATTGGGACACATGGAATACATCATGTACCTCACTTAGCGACGGCGGAAGAGCGAGACGATAGGACACATCGCCTACTCGCTCCAGAATATCGAACGGCCCTATATACCTAGGACTAAGCTTTCCCCGTACGCCAAAACGAATGACGTCGCGGGTAGGCGAGATCCTAAGGAATACATGGTCGCCGACGGCAAATTCTAAGGGACGCCGATGAGCATCGGCCCAATGGCGCTGGCGATCCTGAGCAACTCGGAGGTGATCTCTGACTTTCCTGACCACTTCAACCGTCTGTGAAATCAGTTCTGGACCGAGCATCTGTCTCTCTCCAACATCGTCCCATGCTAACGGGGATCTACACTTTCTACCATACAGAGCCTCGAAGGGTGCCATCTGGATACTGGCCTGGAAACTATTATTGTACGAGAATTCCACTAGGTGCAGGTGATCCTCCCACGAACCACCGAAGTCAAGGGTACACGACCGCAACATATCTTCGAGAGTTTGTATAGTGCGCTCTGACTGCCCATCTGTCTGCGGATGATACGCTGAGCTGAACTTGAGACGAGTCCCCAAACTTTGATGAAGACTGCGCCAGAAGTACGATGTGAATCTCGTATCCCTGTCTGACACTATGCTGACTGGCACTCCGTGGAGTCTGACGATCTGCCTGAGATACATCTCTGCTAGCTGCACCGTCGACTGTCCAACTCTAAATGAAAGAAAGTGTGCCACCTTGTTAAGCCTGTCCACAATTACCCAAATAGCATCTCTGCCTGCCGGAGATCTGGGTAACCCAGTCACGAAATCCATGGTAATGTGCTCCCATTTCCATTCTGGGATCGGTAAAGGTTGAAGAAGTCCAGCTGGTCTCTGATGTTCAGCCTTGACCTGTTGGCAAACCAAACATCGAGAGACATACCGGGCTATCTCTCTCTTCATACCATTCCACCAAAAGTGCTGGCAAATATCTCTGTACATCTTCGTGCTGCCTGGGTGGATGGAATACTGCAAACTGTGAGCCTCTGCCATGACTTCCTGTCTGATATCTCCACTGGGTACACAAAGATGCGTGCCGTGTCGAAGTGTACCATCCTCATGAATATATAACTCTGGCCTCCTTCCTGCCTCGCACTCTGCTCTGAGCCGCTGAATCTTGGAATCTGTTAACTGTGCTGTCCGGATCCTCTCAACTATGGTGGACTGAATCTGTAGGCTGGCCATCAAGGCCACATTGGAAGGAAGAATCACTTCAATTCCCATCTTCTGAAGATCCGCCAATAGCTCTGGTTGCGCCGTCAGGAAATAAACTCCGGCTCTCCGGCTCAACGCATCTGCTACCACGTTGGCCTTCCCTGGATGATACTGCAAGTCCACATCATAGTCCACAAGTAGCTCGAGCCATCTTCTCTGCCGCATATTAAGATCCTTCTGGGTGAAAACATACTTCAGGCTCTTATGATCAGTAAATATCTCCACTCTATCTCCGTACAAGTAGTGCCTCCACAACTTAAGTGCAAACACTACTGCTGCTAGCTCCAAGTCGTGGGTCGAGTAATTCTTCTCATGATCACGGAGTTGACGTGACGCATAAGCAATTACCTTCCCATGCTGCATCAAAACACATCCCAATCCTCTGCCTGAAGCATCGCAGTAAACAGTGAATCCTCCGGTCCCATCTGGAAGTGTAAGAATGGGAGCCATTATCAAACCTCGCTTCAACTTCTCAAATGATTCCTGACATTCTGCCGTCCAAACGAACGGCACATCCTTGCGGGTCAACTGGGTCATCGGCGCTGAAATCCTTGCAAAATTAGAGACGAACCGCCGATAATAGCCGGCCAATCCAAGAAAGCTGCGAACTTCTGGTACTGAGCTGGGTACTGGCCATGCCTCGATAGCTACAATCTTCTGGGGATCCACTTCCACTCCTCCTCTGGTAATGATGTAACCCAAGTAAGAAATGCGATCGAGCCAGAACTCGCATTTACTGAACTTGGCATACAACTGGTGCTCTCTGAGAATCTGGAGGACAACTCTGAGATGCTGCTCGTGCTCTGCTTCACTCTTGCTGTAGACCAGGATGTCATCAAGGAATACTATCACAAACTGATCCAAGTAAGGCATGAAAATACGGTTCATGAGGTCCATGAACACTGCCGGTGCATTGGTCGCTCCAAAGGGCATAACTAGAAACTCCCAATGCCCGTACCTAGATCTGAACGCTGTCTTCGGGATGTCCTGCTCTCTGACTCTGATCTGGTGGTATCCTGACCGCAAGTCTATCTTCGAGAAAACTGAAGCCCCCTTGAGTTGATCAAACAAGTCATCTATCCTCGGGAGAGGGTATCTGTTCTTGATTGTCACTGAGTTCAAGGTACGATAATCAACATATAGCCTGGACGTACCATCCTTCTTTTTTACAAGAAGCATCGGGGCTCCCCAAGGCGATCCACTTGCACGAATGAATCCCTTGGTCCTGAGTTCTTCAATCATCTTGTACAAAATCTCCAACTCTGAAGGCGCCATTCTGTAGACTCGCTCTGATACTGGTGCTGTCCCGGGAATCAAGTCGATGGTGAACTCGATCTCCCGCTCTGGTGGCATCCCTGAAAATTCCTCTGGGAAGACATCTGGAAACTCTTCAACTATCCGGGGCAACTGCACTGCTGCTACTGCCATCCGCAATACTGGAGGAGATGGCTCTACTGTGCCTCTGGAAAATGAAAACTCTGGCTCTCCGGGAATACTAAAGACAACTCTGCCAACATGGCAGTCTATCCTAGCATATTGGTTCCTCAACCAATCCATGCCTAGGACTACATCATAGTCTGCCATAGGGAACTCTATGAGCCTAGCGGAGAACTCTCTACCGCTAACTACGATCCGACACGAGGAAAACACTCGATCTACTCCCACAAGACCATTACCAGTAAGTATATTGAGCCTCACTGATAATGACTCGGGCTCCAATCCTATCCGTGTCGCAAATCGTGCAGACATGAATGAATGCGATGCACCAGAATAAAATAATACAGATGCTGGAAAGGTGTTGACGAGAATAGTACCTGCCACTACCTCACCTGGTGCAACTTCTTCTTCCATGGTCATCATCATAGCCTGACCTCTAGCTGCGGGTCCTCTCTACTGGAAACCCCTCTGTCGGTTCTGTGCTGGAGCCTGGATGAACTGCTGCTGGAAGGCCTGGGCCTGGGGCAACAATGGCCTCGGGTACTGCTGTTGCTGCTGTTGCTGGACTGGAACTGGGGCTGGTCCTCTCACCGAAGAACTAGAAAGATTGGATGATGATGGACCTCCCCTATTCGGGCAGGTCCCTATCTTGTGATCTGCTCCTCCGCAAGCCAGGCACAATCCCTGTGCCCTACGACACTCTGCCACTACATGGCCCGGCTTCCCGCAATGAGAACATCCCACCGCGGAAGACTGCTTCTGCTTCTGCTACTGCGGATACGTCGGGGTTGAATGCTGAACGGACGTCACTGAGGCCGCCCGTCTCGGGGTTCCAATGGTCAATCCCCTAGCTGCCAGGGCTGGAGCTGAAGATTGGTGCATCTGGTTGTGGGACCGCTTCCTGCCTCCGGTCCTGTCCACAATTCTCCGGGAGGTATACTCATGCCTCCTTGCTGCCTTCAACACTGCATCGAACGTCTGGTGCTCGAACTGCTCCACAGCCAATAATATCTCTAAGTGCAGCCCTTGCTGGAACCGCTGAGCCCTATCGAACTCGGTTGCCACCAAGGTGGGGGCGAACCTACTCAGCCTGGAAAACTCGGTCGCATAGCCATCGACCGTCCTGCCTCCTTGCTTCAAGTTGGTGAATCTGGTCTGCAGGTCGTACCGTGCCACCGCATCGAAGTACTTCATCTGGAACCTCTCTCTGAACGTCGTCCAAGTGACTGGTGCTGCTAATCCCATGGCCTGAGCTGCCCACCAATCACGAGCCAAGTCTAACAACTGTAGGCGTACCACCGTTACCTTCTCATTCTCAGGTGTCCTAGCTGCTTCTAGAACCACCTCGGTATCCTGAAGCCAAGCGTCCGCGGCAATCGCATCTTCACTGCCGTCAAAGAAGGGAGGGTTCAAGCGCTTGAAACTGTTGGCCGCCTGATTCCCTTGGGGACCTCCTCGGTTTAGTGCATCATGAACTTCCTGGTGCAAGGCGTCGCCTCGACGATCTTGGGATGCAAGCAGTTCTCTGATAAGCCCTACCAAAGGTCCCTCATCCTGTCTAGCTGGTTGAGCGGGCGGAGCTGCCTGAACTGGAGGTTCCGAGCCTCCGGGAAGCATAACTCGGGAGGCTACTCCAGAGTGCTGAGCTTGATCTTCCTGGCGCTGGGGTGCTTGTCGAGCTTCCTCGGGCTGGTTGGCAGGTCCGGGAGTAATGCCGCTGAAGAAGACGACATAGGGAACAATAAGGAAAGGACCAGGACAGATCAATGATACAAGCAATGTGATCAGGTCGAGATTCAGGGATTTGAAGATACGAGCAGAGATCAAAGGCGAATATTGATTGAGACATCTATTCGGTAAACCCTCACATTTCTTGATTGACAAGACCTGCATGGGCCACCACTTAAACCGTGTCACGCCCCAGAACCAGAATACTGGAGAGCGGGGGCAGACACAGCCAGCTACGTATATTGAAATAGAATACATCTCAACTATACGGTCACGGCTGTCTAGATATGAGGGTTTACTACAAGCCAGCAGTCTCTTAAGGTCAAGCCTATTGTCTCAATCTCAAGCAATTAACAGAGTTACAAGATGTTAGAGCATCAAATATATATATAAGGCGTCCTAAATATTACATATTGGATGATCATGAAGCTAGTCGTACAAAATAATAGGACTAGCAAGAGTTCAGTCATACATGATCAACCCTAGGATTTGTTAATCATGTTTACAGCCCGTAGGCAGACAGTAAGTAAATGTGCATCGAGCTAACAAGTGCTCGTCGGCTAAACGCCTCAAAAGAATAAATTTACATATAAGTGGGTGAAACAAAAAGGGAAAACCTACTCGTAGCCCGGGTTCCGTCTAGTGTTCACCATTGGGCTGGAAGCTGGGTAGATCCTCGGGAGCTGCTCCGAAATCTGGCCACACAAAACCAGCTGGGTCAAACCCCAGAAAGAGCAAGTGCCACAAAGGAGGCCACAAATAAGAACAAAAGCCAGCATATCAGAACATAAAGAATAAAAGGAAGTACAAGTAGTAAAGTACACAGGGCGATAAACGACTAGGGATGTGGAACCATTCCGGGAGCCAGGTTACAATCCTTAAACCAGACAAGGACCGGGGTTGTAACCCTTCGCCTGAATAGCTCACTGTCTCTACTCATTTATCGTTAAGATAAGTAAAACAAACATGCTCAGGAGATAGCAGGTACTGGAGCTAGACAAGACTTAGACATGGCTGGACACCATCCATTCGCAATCGGCCAAACAATTACTACGGCTTACTACTTTAACTAACTAGGGTTATCACAAACCTAATTACTAACAAGATGCAAGTGAGAATTTCCAGTCCCAAGCCCTGCAGACTATCCAGTTATCCTTCCGCGGGTTGAGAGTTATAGGTGGGTACATTGCCCAGGAGACAAATGTACCCTTAGGTGACTTAGAGGGTGCAACACATGACAGTGTGCTGGAAATGTGCTCTACTCGTCGGCAAGCTACAAGTCCATTAAAGCGCCCAGATAACGAGATTGCCTGTGACTGGGAATTCTCCATGTTCTAGTTTGATCTAATAATTAGCCTAATCCAATTTAGCGCGAGTCCCTGGCCGTGGTACCCAGGAAGTCACGTCCTAGACATGATGCAAGACAAGACAAGTGGATTGTGCAAACAAGCAAGCAGGAACACCCACGGTGTCAAGGCAAGTCAAGTCAAGTTATCAAGTCAAGTCAAGTCAAGAGTGCGCCGCCACGGGCCACTATCAAGTTATCAAGGTAAATCATGTCAGGGTACTTGTCAGGGGTGCGCCACGACGGGCCACTATCAAGTCAGGTTGGTCGTGTCAGGAGTGCACCACTACGGGTCACTGTCATGTTATACTAGTTCCTTGTCATACAATGCTGTGTACAATAGTTATTCCAAACATATTAAGCAAAATCAAGTTCATGCCAAAAGGCGTAAGGATATAAAATGGGGTCAGGGGTAGGTCTGCGCAGGGGGTGCACTGCGCATGGAAGAGCTGCGCAAGAGTTGTCTTGCGCAAGGGTTACCTTGCGCAAGGGTAGACTGCGCAGGGGTTACCTTGCGCAAGGGTGGGTTGCGCAGAAGTGAATTGCGCAGGAGCGGTTTGCGCAGAAGTGAATTGCGCAGGGGTTACTTTGCGCATGGCTGGATTGCGCATGGCTAGCTTGCGCCAGCGCAGTCCAGCGCAGCGCAAAGCGCTGGCCAAGTGACTGCGCAAACGGCCATGCGCTAAAGAGCACAGGCCAGGGGTGCGCAATCGGCCATGCGCTAAAAAGCGCAAGGCAGGGGGGGCTGTTCTTCCTGGCCGAGAGCAAGTCCAAAAACACCAAGAACTTCAATTCTTCATATTTTTGTCAAATCAAAACCAAATCTAGATTTTCAAAGTTCTAACTTGAGTAAAATTGAATTCTCTTCCACATGGAAGCATCAAAACAAGCAAAAATCAAAGTTTAATAGATCAAAACCAAGGATTTCCGAAAATGGTTAAAACCTAGATCTAGAAGAATGAAAGCTCCAAATCACAAAATTCCAAGTTCTAATGTTGATCTACATGTCCTAATCTATCAAATAGACAAATAAAATTGGGTGCTTATTTGTTGGCAAGGTGCACTTGCCTATTGGTTGGGGAGTTGTGTGGAAGAAGGAAGAAGAAGAAGTTTGTAAGAAATAAATGAGAGAATAAAGAGGAGAGAGAAAAGTAGGTGGTGTTATAAAGTGGGGGAGTTGTGGTGTGTTGAGGGAGGAGTGTAGGTTAAGGTGTTCCATTCATGATGGACCAAACTAAACTAACTTTCACAAAATTAAACCAAGCCATGGTCCAAAACCCATTTACGAGAAACCAAAATCCGCAAGTCGAGAAAATAAAATACGTGCCAAAAATCAAATACGAGCATAAATACGAAATACAGGAAATGGGGGTGACAACTCTACCCACCTTCAAAGAATTCCGTCCTCGGAATTTAATCAAGGAGCTAGAGATTGCCACGACAAGCTATACTAAGCACAGACAAGCTACACTAAGCAGTTCAATCATACAATCATACAATACAAGCAAGGAAGGGAAAGCGTAAGGCACAAGAAAGACATTATACCTTACGAGTCAAACAGGTAGGGATATCGCGATCGGATGTCGTCCTCACGCTCCCACGTTGACTCACCTAGAGAGTGATGACCCCAAGCAACACGGACTAAGTTAATAGTCTTGTTCTTAAGCGTCTTTTCCTTGCGGTCCAAAATAGACACGGGCCTCTCCTCATACGAAAGGTTGGTACCAACAACCAATTCCGAATGATCTAGGATATGGCTCGGGTCCGGGATGTACCGTCTTAATTGGAACACATGGAATACATCATGTACCTCACTTAGCGACGGCGGAAGAGCGAGACGATAGGACACATCGCCTACTCGCTCTAGAATATCGAACGGCCCTATATACCTAGGACTAAGCTTTCCCCGTACGCCAAAACGAATGACATCGCGGGTAGGCGAGATCCTAAGGAATACATGGTCGCCGACGGCAAATTCTAAGGGACGTCGATGAGCATCGGCCCAATGGCGCTGGCGATCCTGAGCAACTCGGAGGTGATATCTGACTTTCCTGACCACTTCAACCGTCTGTGAAATCAGTTCTGGACCGAGCATCTGTCTCTCTCCAACATCGTCCCATGCTAACGGGGATCTGCACTTCCTACCATACAGAGCCTCGAAGTGTGCCATCTGGATACTGGCCTGGAAACTATTATTGTACGAGAATTCCACTAGGTGCAGGTGATCCTCCTACGAACCACCGAAGTCAAGGGTATACGACCGCAACATATCTTCGAGAGTTTGTATAGTGCGCTCTGACTGCCCATCTATCTGCGGATGATACGCTGAGCTGAACTTGAGACGAGTCCCCAAACTTTGATGAAGACTGCGCCAGAAGTGCGATGTGAATCTCGTATCCCTGTCTGACACTATGCTGACTGGCACTCTGTGGAGTCTGACGATCTGCCTGAGATACATCTCTGCTAGCTGCGCCGTCGACTGTCCAACTCTAAATGAAAGAAAGTGTGCCACCTTGGTAAGCCTGTCCACAATTACCCAAATAGCATCTCTGCCTGCCGGAGATCTGGGTAACCCAGTCACGAAATCCATGGTAATGTGCTCCCATTTCCATTCTGGGATCGGTAAAGATTGAAGAAGTCCAGCTGGTCTCTGATGTTCAGCCTTGACCTGTTGGCAAACTAAACATCGAGAGACATACCGGGCTATCTCTCTCTTCATACCATTCCACCAAAAGTGCTGGCGAATATCTCTGTACATCTTCGTGCTGCCTGGGTGGATGGAATACTGCAAACTGTGAGCCTCTGCCATGACTTCCTGTCTGATATCTCCACTGGGTACACAAAGACGCATGCCGTGTCGAAGTGTACCATCCTCATGAATACATAACTCTGGCCTCCTCCCTGCCTCGCACTCTGCTCTGAGCCGCTGAATCTTGGAATCTGTTAACTGAGCTGTCCGGATCCTCTCAACTATGGTGGACTGAATCTGTAGGCTGGCTATCAAGGCCACATTGGAAGGAAGAATCACTTCAATTCCCATCTTCTGAAGATCTGCCAATAGCTCTAGTTGCGCCGTCAGGAAATAAACTCCGGCTCTCCGGCTCAACGCATCTGCTACCACGTTGGCCTTCCCTGGATGATACTGCAAGTCCACATCATAGTCTACAAGTAGCTCGAGCCATCTTCTCTGCCGCATATTAAGATCCTTCTGGGTGAAAACATACTTCAGGCTCTTATGATCAGTAAATATCTCCACTCTATCTCCGTACAAGTAGTGCCTCCACAACTTAAGTGCAAACACTACTGCTGCTAGCTCCAAGTCGTGGGTCGGGTAATTCTTCTCATGATCACGGAGTTGACGTGACGCATAAGCAATTACCTTCCCATGCTGCATCAAAACACATCCCAATCCTCTGCCTGAAGCATCGCAGTAAACAGTGAATCCTCCGGTCCCATCTGGAAGTGTAAGAATGGGAGCCGTTATCAAACCTCGCTTCAACTTCTCAAATGATTCCTGACATTCTGCCGTCCAAACGAACGGCACATCCTTGCGGGTCAACTGGGTCATCGGCGCTGAAATCCTTGCAAAATCAGAGACGAACCGCCGGTAATAGCCGGCCAATCCAAGAAAGCTGCGAACTTCTGCTACTGAGCTGGGTACTGGCCATGCCTCGATAGCTACAATCTTCTGGGGATCCACTTCCACTCCTCCTCTGGTAATGATGTGACCCAAGTAAGAAATGCGATCGAGCCAGAACTCACATTTACTGAAATTGGCATACAACTGGTGCTCTCTGAGAATCTGGAGGACAACTCTGAGATGCTGCTCGTGCTCTGCTTCACTCTTGCTGTAGACCAGGATGTCATCAAGGAACACTATCACAAATTGATCCAAGTAAGGCATGAAAATACGGTTCATGAGGTCCATGAACACTGCCGGTGCATTGGTCGCTCCAAAGGGCATAACTAGAAACTCCCAATGCCCGTACCTAGATCTGAACGCTGTCTTCGGGATGTCCTGCTCTCTGACTCTGATCTGGTGATATCCTGACCGCAAGTCTATCTTCGAGAAAACTGAAGCCCCCTTGAGTTGATCAAACAAGTCATCTATCCTCGGGAGAGGGTATCTGTTCTTGATTGTCACTGAGTTCAAGGTACGATAATCAACACATAGCCTGGACGTACCATCCTTCTTTTTCACAAGAAGCATCGGGGCTCCCCAAGGCGATCCACTTGCACGAATGAATCCCTTGGTCCTGAGTTCTTCAATCATCTTGTACAAAATCTCCAACTCTGAAGGCGCCATTCTGTAGACTCGCTCTGATACTGGTGCTATCCCGGGAATCAAGTCGATGGTGAACTCGATCTCCCGCTCTGGTGGCATCCCTGAAAGTTTCTCTGGGAAGACATCTGGAAACTCTTCAACTATCCGGGGCAACTGCACTGCTGCTACTGCCATCCGCAATACTGGAGGAGATGGCTCTACTGTGCCTCTGGAAAATGAAAACTCTGGCTCTCCGGGAATACTAAAGACAACTCTGCCAACATGGAAGTCTATCCTAGCATACTGGTTCCTCAACCAATCCATGCCTAGGACTACATCATAGTCTGCCATAGGGAACTCTATGAGCCTAGCGGAGAACTCTCTACCGCTAACTACGATCCGACACGAGGAAAACACTCGATCTACTCCCACAAGACTATTACCAGTAAGTATATTGAGCCTCACTGATAATGACTCGGGCTCCAATCCTATCCGTGTCGCAAATCGTGCAGACATGAATGAATGCGATGCACCAGAATCAAATAATACAGATGCTGGAAAGGTGTTGACGAGAATAGTACCTGCCACTACCTCACCTGGTGCAACTTCTTCTTCCATGGTCATCATCATAGCCTGACCTCTAGCTGTGGGTCCTCTCTACTGGAAACCCCTCTGTCGGTTCTGTGCTGGAGCCTGGATGAACTGCTGCTGGAAGGCCTGGGCCTGGGGCAATAATGGCCTCGGGTACTGCTGTTGCTGCTGTTGCTGGACTGGAACTGGGGCTGGTCCTCTCACCGAAGAACTAGAAAGATTGGATGATGATGGACCTCCCCTATTCGGGCAGGTCCCTATCTTGTGATCTGCTCCTCCACAAGCCAGGCACAATCCCTGTGCCCTACGACACTCTGCCACTACATGGCCCGGCTTCCCACAATGAGAACATCCCACCGCGGAAGACTGCTTCTGCTTCTGCTGCTGCGGATACGTCGAGGTTGAATGCTGAACCGACATCACTGAGGCCGCCCGTCTCGGGGTTCCAATGGTCAATCCCCTAGCTGCCGGGGCTGGAGCTGAAGATTGGTGCATCTGGTTGTGGGACCGCTTCCTGCCTCCGGTCATGTCCACAATTCTCCGGGAGGTATACTCATGCCTCCTTGCTGCCTTCAACACTGCATCGAACGTCTGGTGCTCGAACTGCTCTACAGCTAATAATATCTCTAAGTGCAGCCCTTGCTGGAACCGCTGAGCCCTATCGAACTCGGTTGCCACCAAGGTGGGGGCGAACCTACTCAGCCTGGAAAACTCGGTCGCATAGCCATCGACCGTCCTGCCTCCTTGCTTCAAGTTGGTGAATCTGGTCTGCAGGTCGTACCGTGCCACCGCATCGAAGTACTTCATCTGGAACCTCTCTCTGAACGTCGCCCAAGTGACTGGTGCTGCTAATCCCATGGCCTGAGCTGCCCACCAATCGCGAGCCAAGTCTAACAACTGTAGGCGTACCACCGTTACCTTCTCATTCTCAGGTGTCCTAGCTGCTTCTAGAACCACCTCGGTATCCTGAAGCCAAGCGTCCGCGGCAATCGCATCTTCACTGCCGTCAAAGAAGGGAGGGTTCAAGCGCTTGAAACTGTTGGCCGTCTGATTCCCTTGGGGACCTCCTCGGTTTAGTGCATCATGAACTTCCTGGTGCAAGGCGTCGCCTCGACGATCTTGGGATGCAAGCAGTTCTCTGATAAGCCCTACCAAAGGTCCCTCATCCTGTCTAGCTGGTTGAGCGGGCGGAGCTGCCTGAACTGGAGGTTCCGAGCCTCCGGGAAGCATAACTCGGGAGGCTACTCCAGAGTGCTGAGCTTGATCTTCCTGGCGCTGGGGTGCTTGTCGAGCTTCCTCTGGCTGGTTGGCAGGTTCGGGAGTAATGCCGCTGAAGAAGACGACATAGGGAACAATAAGGAAAGGACCAGGACAGATCAATGATACAAGCAATGTGATCAGGTCGAGATTCAGGGATTTGAAGATACGAGCAGAGATCAAAGGCGAATATTGATTGAGACATCTATTCGGTAAACCCTCACATTTCTTGATTGACAAGACCTGCATGGGCCACCACTTAAACCGTGTCACGCCCCAGAACCAGAATACTGGAGAGCGGGGGCAGATACAGCCAGCTACGTATATTGAAATAGAATACATCTCAACTATACGGTCACGGCTGTCTAGATATGAGGGTTTACTACAAGCCAGCAGTCTCTTAAGGTCAAGCCTATTGTCTCAATCTCAAGCAATTAACAGAGTTACAAGATGTTAGAGCATCAAATATATATATAAGGCGTCCCAAATATTACATATTGGATGATCATGAAGCTAGTCGTACAAAATGATAGGACTAGCAAGAGTTCAGTCATACATGATCAACCCTAGGATTTGTTAATCATGTTTACAGCCCGTAGGCAGACAGTAAGCAAATGTGCATCGAGCTAACAAGTGCTCGTCGGCTAAACGCCTCAAAATAATAAATTTACATATAAGTGGGTAAAACAAAAAGGGAAAACCCACTCGTAGCCCGGGTTCCGTCTAGTGTTCACCATTGGGCTGGAAGCTGGGTAGATCCTCGGGAGCTGCTCCAAAATCTGGCCACACAAAACCAGCTGGGTCAAACCCCAGAAAGAGCAAGTGCCACAAAGGAGGCCACAAATAAGAACAAAAGCCAGTATATCAGAACATAAAGAATAAAAGGAAGTACAAGTAGTAAAGTACACAGGGCGATAAACGACTAGGGATGTGGAACCATTCCGGGAGCTAGGTTACAATCCTTAAACCAGACAAGGACCGGGGTTGTAACCCTTCGCCTGAATAGCTCACTGTCTCTACTCATTTATCGTTAAGATAAGTAAAACAAACATGCTCAGGAGATAGCAGGTACTGGAGCTAGACAAGACTTAGACATGGCTGGACACCATCCATTCGCAATCGGCCAAACAATTACTACGGCATACTACTTTAACTAACTAGGGTTATCACAAACCTAATTACTAACAAGATGCAAGTGAGAATTTCCAGTCCCAAGCCCTGCAGACTATCCAGTTATCCTTCCGCGGGTTGAGAGTTATAGGTGGGTACATTGCCCAGGAGATAAATGTACCCTTAGGTGACTTAGAGGGTGCAACACATGACAGTGTGCTGGAAATGTGCTCTACTCGTCGGCAAGCTACATGTCCATTAAAGCGCCCAGATAACGAGATTGCCTGTGACTGGGAATTCTCCATGTTCTAGTTTGATCTAATAATTAGCCTAATCCAATTTAGCGCGAGTCCCTGGCCGTGGTACCCAGGAAGTCACGTCCTAGACATGATGCAAGACAAGACAAGTGGATTGTGCAAACAAGCAAGCAGGAACACCCACGGTGTCAAGGCAAGTCAAGTCAAGTTATCAAGTCAAGTCAAGTCAAGAGTGCGCCGCCACGGGCCACTATCAAGTTATTAAGGTAAATCATGTCAGGGTACTTGTCAGGGGTGCGCCACGACGGGCCACTATCAAGTCAGGTTGGTCGTGTCAGGAGTGCACCACTACGGGTCACTGTCATGTTATACTAGTTCCTTGTCATACCATGCTGTGTACAATAGTTATTCCAAACATATTAAGCAAAATCAAGTTCATGCCAAAAGGCGTAAGGATATAAAATGGGCGTAAAATGCCTAATAAAATACTAATATAAAATAGGACTATAGAAGAGCCAAGATCAAGAAATAACAAATTCATCATAGACAACTAGGTTGTGCAAGGGGGTCAGGGGTAGGTCTGCGCAGGGGTTGCACTGCACATGGAAGAGCTGCGCAAGAGTTGTCTTGCATAAGGGTTACCTTGCGCAAGGGTAGACTGCGCAGGGGTTACCTTGCGCAAGGGTGGGTTGCGCAGAAGTGAATTGCGCAGGAGCGGTTTGCGCAGAAGTAAATTACGCAGGGGTTACTTTGCGCATGGCTGGATTGCGGATGGCTAGCTTGCGCCAGCGCAGTCCAGCGCAGCGCAAAGCGCTGGCCAAGTGACTGCGCAAACGGCCATGCGCTAAAGAGCACAGGCCAGGGGTGCGCAATCGGCCATGCGCTAAAAAGCGCAAGGCAGGGGGGGCTGTTCTTCCTGGCCGAGAGCAAGTCCAAAAACACCAAGAACTTCAATTCTTCATATTTTTGTCAAATCAAAACCAAATCTAGATTTTCAAAGTTCTAACTTGAGTAAAATTGAATTTTCTTCCACATGGAAGCATCAAAACAAGCAAAAATCAAAGTTTAATAGATCAAAACCAAGGATTTCCGAAAATGGTTAAAACCTAGATCTAGAAGAATGAAAGCTCCAAATCACAAAATTCCAAGTTCTAATGTTGATCTACATGTCCTAATATATCAAATGGATAAATAAAATTGGGTGCTTATTTGTTGGCAAGGTGCACTTGCCTATTGGTTGGGGAGTTGTGTGGAAGAAGGAAGAAGAAGAAGTTTGTAAGAAATAAATGAGAGAATAAAGAGGAGAGAGAAAAGTAGGTGGTGTTATAAAGTGGGGGAGTTGTGGTGTGTTGAGGGAGGAGTGTAGGTTAAGGTGTTCCATTCATGATGGACCAAACTAAACCAACTTTCACAAAATAAAACCAAGCCATGGTCCAAAACCCATTTACGAGAAACCAAAATCCGCAAGTCGAGAAAATAAAATACGTGCCAAAAATCAAATACGAGCATAAATACGAAATACAGGAAATGGGGGTGACAACTCTACCCACCTTCAAAGAATTCCGTCCTCGAAATTTAATCAAGGAGCTAGAGATTGCCACGACAAGCTATACTAAGCACAGACAAACTACACTAAGCAGTTCAATCATACAATCATACAATACAAGCAAGGAAGGGAAAGCATAAGGCACAAGGAAGACATTATACCTTACGAGTCAAACAGGTAGGGATATCGCGATCGGATGTCGTCCTCACGCTCCCACGTTGACTCACCTAGAGAGTGATGACCCCAAGCAACACGGACTAAGTTAATAGTCTTGTTCTTAAGCGTCTTTTCCCTCCGGTCCAAAATAGACACGGGCCTCTCCTCATACGAAAGGTTGGTACCAACAACCAATTCCGAATGATCTAGGATATGGCTCGGGTCCGGGATGTACCGTCTTAATTGGGATACATGGAATACATCATGTACCTCACTTAGACGATAGGACACATCGCCTACTCGCTCCAGAATATCGAACGGCCCTATATACCTAGGACTAAGCTTTCCCCGTACGCCAAAACGAATGACGTCGCGGGTAGGCGAGATCCTAAGGAATACATGGTCGCCGACGGCAAATTCTAAGGGACGCCGATGAGCATCGGCCCAATGGCGCTGGCGATCCTGAGCAACTCGGAGGTGATCTCTGACTTTCCTGACCACTTCAACCGTCTGTGAAATCAGTTATGGACCGAGCATCTGTCTCTCTCCAACATCGTCCCATGCTAACGGGGATCTGCACTTCCTACCATACAGAGCCTCGAAGGGTGCCATCTGGATACTGGCCTGGAAACTATTATTGTACGAGAATTCCACTAGGTGCAGGTGATCCTCCCACGAACCACCGAAGTCAAGGGTACACGACCGCAACATATCTTCGAGAGTTTGTATAGTGCGCTCTGACTGCCCATCTGTCTGCGGATGATACGCTGAGCTGAACTTGAGACGAGTCCCCAAACTTTGATGAAGACTGCGCCAGAAGTGCGATGTGAATCTCGTATCCCTGTCTGACACTATGCTGACTGGCACTCCGTAGAGTCTGACGATCTGCCTGAGATACATCTCTGCTAGCTGCACCGTCGACTGTCCAACTCTAAATAAAAGAAAGTGTGCCACCTTGGTAAGCCTGTCCACAATGACCCAAATAGCATCTCTGCCTGCCGGAGATCTGGGTAACCCAGTCACGAAATCTATGGTAATGTGCTCCCATTTCCATTCTGGGATCGGTAAAGGTTGAAAAAGTCCAGCTGGTCTCTGATGTTCAGCCTTGACCTGTTGGCAAACCAAACATCGAGAGACATACCGGGCTATCTCTCTCTTCATACCATTCCACCAAAAGTGCTGGCGAATATCTCTGTACATCTTCGTGCTGCCTGGGTGGATGGAATACTGCGAACTGTGAGCCTCTGCCATGACTTCTTGTCTGATATCTCCACTGGGTACACAAAGACGCATGCCGTGTCGAAGTGTACCATCCTCATGAATACATAACTCTGGCCTCCTCCCTGTCTCGCACTCTGCTCTGAGCCGCTGAATCTTGGAATCTGTTAACTGTGCTGTCCGGATCGTCTCAACTATGGTGGATTGAATCTGTAGGCTGGCTATCAAGGCCACATTGGAAGGAAGAATCACTTCAATTCCCATCTTCTGAAGATCCGCCAATAGCTCTGGTTGCGCCGTCAGGAAATAAACTCCGGCTCTCCGGCTCAACGCATCTGCTACCACGTTGGCCTTCCCTGGATGATACTGCAAGTCCACATCATAGTCCACAAGTAGCTCGAGCCATCTTCTCTGCCGCATATTAAGATCCTTCTGGGTGAAAACATACTTCAGGCTCTTATGATCAGTAAATATCTCCACTCTATCTCCGTACAAGTAGTGCCTCCACAACTTAAGTGCAAACACTACTGCTGCTAGCTCCAAGTCGTGGGTCGGGTAATTCTTCTCATGATCACGGAGTTGACGTGATGCATAAGCAATTACCTTCCCATGCTGCATCAAAACACATCCCAATCCTCTGCCTGAAGCATCGCAGTAAACGGTGAATTCTCCGGTCCCATCTGGAAGTGTAAGAATGAGAGCCGTTATCAAACCTCGCTTCAACTTCTCAAATGATTCCTGACATTCTGCCGTCCAAACGAACGGCACATCCTTGCGGGTCAACTGGGTCATCGGTGCTGAAATCCTTGCAAAATCAGAGACGAACCGCCGGTAATAGCCGGCCAATCCAAGAAAGCTGCGAACTTCTGCTACTGAGCTGGGTACTGGCCATGCCTCGATAGCTACAATCTTCTGGGGATCCACTTCCACTCCTCCTCTGGTAATGATGTGACCCAAGTAAGAAATGCGATCGAGCCAGAACTCGCATTTACTGAACTTGGCATACAACTGGTGCTCTCTGAGAATCTGGAGGACAACTCTGAGATGCTGCTCGTGCTCTGCTTCACTCTTGCTGTAGACCAGGATGTCATCAAGGAACACTATCACAAACTGATCCAAGTAAGGCATAAAAATACGGTTCATGAGGTCCATGAACACTGCCGGTGCATTGGTCGCTCCAAAGGGCATAACTAGAAACTCCCAATGCCCGTACCTAGATCTGAACGCTGTCTTCGGGATGTCCTGCTCTCTGACTCTGATCTGGTGGTATCCTGACCGCAAGTCTATCTTCAATAAAACTGAAGCCCCCTTGAGTTGATCAAACAAGTCATCTATCCTCGGGAGAGGGTATCTGTTCTTGATTATCACTGAGTTCAAGGTACGATAATCAACACATAGCCTGGACGTACCATCCTTCTTTTTCACAAGAAACATCGGGGCTCTCCAAGGCGATCCACTTGTACGTATGAATCCCTTGGTCCTGAGTTCTTCAATCATTTTGTACAAAATCTCCAACTCTGAAGGCGCCATTCTGTAGACTCGCTCTGATACTGGTGCTGTCCCGGGAATCAAGTCGATGGTGAACTCGATCTCCCGCTCTGGTGGCATCCCTGAAAGTTCCTCTGGGAAGACATCTGGAAACTCTTCAACTATCCAGGGCAACTGCACTGCTGCTACTGCCATCCGCAATACTGGAGGAGATGGCTCTACTGTGCCTCTGGAAAATGAAAACTCTGGCTCTCCGGGAATACTAAAGACAACTCTGCCAACATGGCAGTCTATCCTAGCATAATGGTTCCTCAACCAATCCATGCCTAGGACTACATCATAGTCTGCCACAGGGAACTCTATGAGCCTAGAGGAGAACTCTCTACCGCTAACTACGATCCGACACGAGGAAAACACTCGATCTACTCCCACAAGACCATTACCAGTAAGTATATTGAGCCTCACTGATAATGACTCGGGCTCCAATCCTATCCGTGTCGCAAATCGTGCAGACATGAATGAATGCGATGCACCAGAATCAAATAATACAGATGCTGGAAAGGTGTTGACGAGAATAGTACCTGCCACTACCTCACCTGGTGCAACTTCTTCTTCCATGGTCATCATCATAGCCTGACCTCTAGCTGCGGGTCCTCTCTACTGGAAACCCCTCTGTCGGTTCTGTGCTGGAGCCTGGATGAACTGCTGCTGGAAGGCCTGGGCCTGGGGCAACAATGGCCTCGGGTACTGCTGTTGCTGCTGTTGCTGGACTGGAACTGGGGCTGGTCCTCTCACCGAAGAACTAGAAAGATTGGATGATGATGGACCTCCCCTATTCGGGCAGGTCCCTATCTTGTGATCTGCTCCTCCGCAAGCCAGGCACAATCCCTGTGCCCTACGACACTCTGCCACTACATGGCCCGGCTTCCCGCAATGAGAACATCCCACCGTGGAAGACTGCTTCTGCTTCTGCTGCTGCGGATACGTCGAGGTTGAATGCTGAACCGACGTCACTGAGGCCGCCCGTCTCGGGGTTCCAATGGTCAATCCCCTAGCTGCCGGGGCTGGAGCTGAAGATTGGTGCATCTGGTTGTGGGACCGCTTCCTGCCTCCGGTCCTGTCCACAATTCTCCGGAAGGTATACTCATGCCTCCTTGCTGCCTTCAACACTGCATCGAACGTCTGGTGCTCGAACTGCTCCACAACCAATAATATCTCTAAGTGTAGCCCTTGCTGGAACCGCTGAGCCCTATCGAACTCGGTTGCCACCAAGGTGGGGGCGAACCTACTCAGCCTGGAAAACTCGGTCGCATAGCCATCGACCGTCCTGCCTCCTTGCTTCAAGTTGGTGAATCTGGTCTGCAGGTCGTACCGTGCCACCGCATCGAAGTACTTCGTCTGGAACCTCTCTCTGAACGTCGCCCAAGTGACTGGTGCTGCTAATCCCATGGCCTGAGCTGCCCACCAATCGCGAGCCAAGTCTAACAACTGTAGGCGTACCACCGTTACCTTCTCATTCTCAGGTGTCCTAGCTGCTTCTAGAACCACCTCGGTATCCTGAAGCCAAGCGTCCGCGGCAATCGCATCTTCACTGCCGTCAAAGAAGGGAGGGTTCAAGCGCTTGAAACTGTTGGCCGCCTGATTCCCTTGGGGACCTCCTCGGTTTAGTGCATCATGAACTTCCTGGTGCAAGGCGTCGCCTCGACGATCTTGGGATGCAAGCAGTTCTCTGATAAGCCCTACCAAAGGTCCCTCATCCTGTTTAGCTGGTTGAGCGGGCGGAGCTGCCTGAATTGGAGGTTCCGAGCCTCCGGGAAGCATAACTCGGGAGGCTACTCCAGAGTGCTGAGCTTGATCTTCCTGGCGCTGGGGTGCTTGTCGAGCTTCCTCTGGCTGGTTGGCAGGTCCGGGAGTAATGCCGCTGAAGAAGACGACATAGGGAACAATAAGGAAAGGACCAGGACAGATCAATGATACAAGCAATGTGATCAGGTCGAGATTCAGGGATTTGAAGATACGAGCAGAGATCAAAGGCGAATATTGATTGAGACATCTATTCGGTAAACCCTCACATTTTTTGATTGACAAGACCTGCATGGGCCACCACTTAAACCGTGTCACGCCCCAGAACCAGAATACTGGAGAGCGGGGGCAGACACAGCCAGCTACGTATATTGAAATAGAATACATCTCAACTATACGGTCACGGCTGTCTAGATATGAGGGTTTACTACAAGCCAGCAGTCTCTTAAGGTCAAGCCTATTGTCTCAATCTCAAGCAATTAACAGAGTTACAAGATGTTAGAGCATCAAATATATATATATAAGGCGTCCCAAATATTACATATTGGATGATCATGAAGCTAGTCGTACAAAATGATAGGACTAGCAAGAGTTCAGTCATACATGATCAACCCTAGGATTTGTTAATCATGTTTACAGCCCGTAGACAGACAGTAAGTAAATGTGCATCGAGCTAACAAGTGCTCGTCGGCTAAACGCCTCAAAAGAATAAATTTACATATAAGTGGGTGAAACAAAAAGGGAAAACCCACTCGTAGCCCGGGTTCCGTCTAGTGTTCACCATTGGGCTGGAAGCTGGGTAGATCCTCGGGAGCTGCTCCGAAATCTGGCCACACAAAACCAGCTGGGTCAAACCCCAGAAAGAGCAAGTGCCACAAAGGAGGCCACAAATAAGAACAAAAGCCAGCATATCAGAACATAAAGAATAAAAGGAAGTACAAGTAGTAAAGTACACAGGGCGATAAACGACTAGGGATGTGGAACCATTTCGGGAGCCAGGTTACAATCCTTAAACCAGACAAGGACCGGGGTTGTAACCCTTCGCCTGAATAGCTCACTGTCTCTACTCATTTATCGTTAAGATAAGTAAAACAAACATGCTCAGGAGATAGCAGGTACTGGAGCTAGACAAGACTTAGACATGGCTGGACACCATCTATTCGCAATCGGCCAAATAATTACTACGGCTTACTACTTTAACTAACTAGGGTTATCACAAACCTAATTACTAATAAGATGCAAGTGAGAATTTCTAGTCCCAAGCCCTGCAGACTATCCAGTTATCCTTCCGCGGGTTGAGAGTTATAGGTGGGTACATTGCCCAGGAGACAAATGTACCCTTAGGTGACTTAGAGGGTGCAACACATGACAGTGTGCTGGAAATGTGCTCTACTCGTCGGCAAGCTACAAGTCCATTAAAGCGCCCAGATAACGAGATTGCCTGTGACTGGGAATTCTCCATGTTCTAGTTTGATCTAATAATTAGCCTAATCCAATTTAGCGCGAGTCCCTGGCCGTGGTACCCAGGAAGTCACGTCCTAGACATGATGCAAGACAAGACAAGTGGATTGTGCAAACAAGCAAGCAGGAACACCCACGGTGTCAAGGCAAGTCAAGTCAAGTTATCAAGTCAAGTCAAGTCAAGAGTGCGCCGCCACGGGCCACTATCAAGTTATCAAGGTAAATCATGTCAGGGTACTTGTCAGGGGTGCGCCACGACGGGCCACTATCAAGTCAGGTTGGTCGTGTCAGGAGTGCACCACTACGGGTCACTGTCATGTTATACTAGTTCTTTGTCATACCATGCTGTGTACAATAGTTATTCCAAACATATTAAGCAAAATCAAGTTCATGCCAAAAGGCGTAAGGATATAAAATGGGTGTAAAATGCCTAATAAAATACTAATATAAAATAGGACTATAGAAGAGCCAAGATCAAGAAATAACAAATTCATCATAGACAAGTAGGTTGTGCAAGGGGGTCAGGGGTAGGTCTGCGCAGGGGGTGCACTGCGCATGGAAGAGCTGCGCAAGAGTTGTCTTGCGCAAGGGTTACCTTGCGCAAGGGTAGACTGCGTAGGGGTTACCTTGTGCAAGGGTGGGTTGCGCAGAAGTGAATTGCGCAGGGGTTACTTTGCGCATGGCTGGATTGCGCATGGCTAGCTTGCGCCAGCGCAGTCCAGCGCAGCGCAAAGCGCTGGCCAAGTGACTGCGCAAACGGCCATGCGCTAAAGAGCACAGGCCAGGGGTGCGCAATCGGCCATGCGCTAAAAAGCGCAAGGCAGGGGGGGCTGTTCTTCCTGGCCGAGAGCAAGTCCAAAAATACCAAGAACTTCAATTCTTCATATTTTTGTCAAATCAAAACCAAATCTAGATTTTCAAAGTTCTAACTTGAGTAAAATTGAATTCTCTTCCACATGGAAGCATCAAAACAAGCAAAAATCAAAGTTTAATAGATCAAAACCAAGGATTTCCGAAAATGGTTAAAACCTAGATCTAGAAGAATGAAAGCTCCAAATCACAAAATTCCAAGTTCTAATGTTGATCTACATGTCCTAATCTATCAAATGGACAAATAAAATTGGGTGCTTATTTGTTGGCAAGGTGCACTTGCCTATTGGTTGGGGAGTTGTGTGGAAGAAGGAAGAAGAAGAAGTTTGTAAGAAATAAATGAGAGAATAAAGAGGAGAGAGAAAAGTAGGTGGTGTTATAAAGTGGGGGAGTTGTGGTGTGTTGAGGGAGGAGTGTAGGTTAAGGTGTTCCATTCATGATGGACCAAACTAAACCAACTTTCACAAAATAAAACCAAGCCATGGTCCAAAACCCATTTACGAGAAACCAAAATCCGCAAGTCGAGAAAATAAAATACGTGCCAAAAATCAAATACGAGCATAAATACGAAATACAGGAAATGGGGATGACAGCTGCCGCATGGGACTTCGCCTCTCCCGAGCCGCATGAACTCCAATACTCGCGAGCCGCATAGACCGCAGTCTCCCGCTGCCGCATGAGGACCCGAGTCCTCTCAGCCGCATGACTGACTGATCCCGAGCCGCATAGATCCTGATTCCCTTCAGCCGCATGAGACCCCTCCATTCCTGACCGCATAAGCTCCTGCAGCCGCATGCGCCGCACGCCCGCACTGCCATGAGACCGACCTTTCCGAGCCGTATGAACTCGGATTTCGGGCCGCATGAACCCATATCCATTCAACCGCATGGGCTGTTCTCTTCCAGCCGCATGTGATCATTCCTGGCCGCATAGGCCTTAGCCGTATGGCTCTTCTATAGCCCTGAATATTGATATTTTATTAGATATTTTACGTCCATTTTATATCCTTACGCCTTTTATCCTGAACTTGAAAATCATGGATTTATTTAATATATTTAATGATACCTGAGCACGACCTGACAGTGACCCGTCGTGGTGCACTCTTGACAAGTAAACCTGACATGACCTGATAGTGGCCCGTCGTGGCGCACTCCTGACTAGTACACTTGACATGATAACCTGGCATAATTTTTCTGATCAGCTGTTGCGACGGCTACCTGGCATGACATGACCTGTATAATTACCTGGACACCGTGGGCGATTGTGCTTGTACAAATAAACCAGTCCTGTCTTGCATCATGTCTAGGGAGGGACTCCTGAGTACCACGATCAGGAGTACCAATTGAAATAGACTAAGGCTAATAACTAGATTAATATATTAGTCATGAAGAGATTTCCCAGCTACAGGCAATCCCGTTACCTGGGCGCGCCTGGGATCTGTAGCCTGCCGTCGAGTAGGGCACATTTCCAGCACACTGTCATGTGTTGCACCCTTCAAGCTACCTAAGGGTACATGCATTTCCTGGACGGTGTATCCACCTGAATTCAACCCCTAATTTCGACCTGGGTAACCTGGATGGTCTGCAGGGCTTGTGGCTGTAGAGTAATCTCACTGCATCTTGCTAGTAATTAGGCCTGTGATAACCCTAGTTAGTTAAAGTATCAAGCCGTAGTTCTTGCTTGGCAGTAAAATGATTGGATGGAGTCTGACCAGTCTAGTCTTGTCCTGACCTTGTTCCAGATCACTGTATGACTTGAATGCTTGTATTTATTTTACCGATAAATGGTGAGAGTTCCAAGTTCTGTTCAGACGAAGGGTTACAACCCCGGTCCTTGTTTGGTTTACGGGTTGTAACCTGGTTATCTGAATAGTTCCATGGTTATCTCGTCGTATATCATCCTGATGTATTTTCTTTATTTCCAGTTCTTACTTTTTATTTATACTCTTGTGCTGATTGCTGGTTTTAGTTCCTAAGTGAAGCTTCCTTTGTGGTACTTGCTCTTTCTGGGATCTGACCCAGCTGGTTTTGTATGGCCAGATTTCGGAGCAGCTCCAGAGGATCTACCGACTTTCCAGCCAGATGGTGGCCACTAGACGGAACCCTGGCAACGAGTGGGTTATTTTTGGCTCTCCCACTCTATTGTAAAAATATTCTTTTGAGGCGTTTAGCCGACGAGCACCTGTTTAGCTCGATTGCATTTACTTACTGTCTGCCTACGGGCTGTAACATGATTGACAGATCCTAGGGTTGATCATGTATGACTAAACTCTTGCTAGTCCTAACATTTTGTAACAACTAGCTTCATGATTAGCTGAATATGTAATATTTGGGACGCCTTATTATTGTATATTTAATGATCATACATCTTGTAACATTTACTTACTTGCTTGTGATTGAGACACTAGGCTTGTTCATGACCATAGGAGACTGTTGGCTTGTAGTAAACCCTCATGTATCTAGACAGCCGTGACCGTATAGCGAGGTGGGTTGCACTTCAATATACGTAGCTGGCTATGTCTGCCCCCGCTCTCCAGTATCCTGGTTCTGGGGCGTGACAGTTACAGATAAGCCTACAACAATATTCGAAGACAATACGACTTGTATTGCACAAGTTCAAGAGAAATTCATCAAAGGAGATCGAATCAAGCACCTTCCACCAAAAATTGTTTTATGCAGATGAACTCTAAATGATGAAAGTAACATAAGTCAAGCAAATAAGGTCAAATAAAAATATAGTCGATTTATTCACCAATGCACTACCAAAGACCACATTTTGGAAGTTGGTATAAGGAATAGGTATGTGACGACTTAATTATTAGACCAACTAGCTGTTATAAATCCATTGCATCTAAGGGGGAGTATGGTTTGTAAAGAATATTTTTGAGTTTTGCGCGTTGTACTCTTTTTCCTTGACTAAGATTTTTTACTGAATTTTTCTTAGTAAGGTTTTAATTAGACAACAAATGCGCTTACATCACCAATTAATTAATGGTGAATATCCAAGGGGGAGTGTTGTAAATATGGATAGATCACCATAATTATTTGGTGTCTATAACGTATGTCTTTTGGTTACCCATAACCTATGTCTTTTGACATTTTTTCTTTTAATTGTCATTATAAAGTTAACCTCCATTATAAGCCTATATAAGAGGCCTTTCTCAAGTTGATTGAAACAATGTGAATGAAGAAATAATTTTTTCAATTTTCTATCTCCATATCTCTTTATTTTATAATATAACCCTTAAAAGATTACCAAACAAAGTTATTTTAATCACCGGTTCAATTTTTTTTCAAATACAAGAAAATACCATTTCCACTAAGGGCTGGTAGGGTAACCGGATTTTACTATTTGGATTTGGATTTGGAAATCCTCCAAATCCAAATCATGGATTTCACTATTCAAATCCAACTCCAACCAAACAAAGGATTTGGTTTTATGATTAATAATTAAATTATAGTCATGATCAATAATTAAGCTATTAATTAATTATGATTAATTATAGTTATTATTATTTATAAAATTAATAATTAACGATTAGTAATTAACGATTAGTAATTAATAATTGACGATTAGTTATTATTAATTATAAAATTAATAATTAATGCTTAGTTAATTTTTAAATAAATAACGATTAATAATTAATAATTAATAATTAATAACTATAAATTATAATTAACGATTAATAATTAATAATTAACAATCGATAATTTTTTATTAACGATTAATAATTATAAATTACAATTATTGATTAATAATTAATAATTAATGATTAATTAACTATAAATTAAATATTTTAAAAATAGTAATTATAAATTAATATTATTATGATTAGTAAATTATTAATTAAATTATCATAAAATATGATTCTAATGGTGATTAAAATATTATTAATAATTAAATTAAAATATTATTAATTAAAATATTATAAATTATTGTGATTAAAATATTATAAAATATTATTAATTAAAATATTAATGTGAATAAAATATAATAAAATATTATTAATTAAAATATTATTGTGATTAAAATATAATTAAATATTATAAAATATTATTAATTAAAATATTATAAAATATTATTAAAATATTATAAAATATTATTAATTAAAATATTATTAATTTAATTATCAATTAAATTATTATAAAATATTATTAATTAAAATATTATTGTGATTAAAATATAATTAAATTAACTAATTTTTTTAATTAATAATACTAAACATAGGATATGATTATTAATTAATATTATAATAATACTAATAATTTATTAATTAATATTATAATAATAATATAATAATACTAGTAAATTATGATTATTAACTAAATAATAAAATATTATTAATTAATATTATAATAATACTAATAAATTATTAATTATGATTATAACGAAATTAACTAATTAACTAATTTTTTAATTAAGAATACTATTTTTTATTAATTAATAATACTAATAAAATAGTTAGTTTTTTTTTATTAATTAACTAATTTTTAACGAAATTATTAAAGAATAAATATTTTTAACGAAATTATTAAAGATTAACTAATTTTTAATTTACTATTTTTTAACAAAATTATTAAATAATAAATATTTTAAAGAAATTATTAAAGTAATTATTATTTTCCTCCAAAATCCAACCAAATTCAAGTTTTGGATTTTGTTATACTTTCTATATCCAAATCTATCTGCAACCAAACATAGAATTCCATAAATTTATATCCGAATCCATAAAAATTCAAATTCCACCTTCAAATATTATTTACCAAACGGAACCTAATAATGCAAATACAACAAAGGACTCCATGAAAGAAATTGAAACGCCCAACCGGTTCGCACGTCATCCTGCCGAACCGAGAATGGCGGCAACATTTCTCATACTCAACAGCCTTCGCCAAACACCGGACACCACCAATGATCTCCCTCCACGTCAGCGAAAGGTAAGAATTATCAATGGCGTGTCCAATTCTCATTGCAATTTCTGATGTTTCCCAAATCATTGTTTCCTATGCCGTCTCCTTGTTCGCATGTTCCTGTTTCATATACAAATCTGTTACGAACCTCTCTCTCTCTCTCTCTCCTCTCATTCTTCTTCATTCCGATCTCGTTTTCTAGAGAGAGAAAGTCTCATTTTGCGTTCTATAGAGAGAGAGAGTCTCTCTCGCTCCTCCATTTGTATAGATAGAGAGGGAGAAAGTCCTCGTCCACTTCTCGATCTGTTCGTTCCTCCTCCTTCTCGCTGATCGAGAGAGAGAGAGAGAGAGAGAGGGAATCGATAAGCGCTAGGTAGCCCTAGCAATGGCGGTGGTGTCTGCTCTCGCGAAGTACAAGCTGGTGTTCTTGGGGGACCAGTCCGTCGGGAAGACCAGCATCATCACTCGGTTCATGTACGACAAGTTCGACACCACTTACCAGGTGAATTCCGCTTGATTTTACTCCTTAAATTTGTAGTATTTGATTTCTCGATGACAATTTGTGATTGATCGCCATTAAATTTGTAACTTTGGATGAAATCAGCTTTTGACCGCCGGATCTTGGATTCAGGATCCGTGATCTGAGGTCCAATTTTTGCCAGATTTGATCTTTGGAATTTAGGGTGCGATTTTGTGAAATTTAGTGCGTTTATTTGATTTACTAAATAATTTATTGGAGATCCCCTGTTCTGAAACCATGGCACCACCTGTGTTAGGTGATAGGCAATAATATCTAGAGATGCAGATACATTGGACATTCCAAATTGGACGCTGTGCTTCTGTCGCTTCGAGTCAGAACACAATACGAACAAAATATTCTAAACTACACTAGGACATGCCTAAGTCGACGTGACATTGTGTCCGAATCAGGCCGTGAGGTATTTGGGCCACCGCAACATAGGTTATGATGCTTAAGCTGAGACATTAAACATGAACTACGTTAGATATAGTAGGTTCCCATGATGAGTTTTGCTTAATTGGTGAATCTAGTGTCATCTCCAGAATGTAATTGTAATATTACAGCTTTAAGGTTATCATTTGTGATCACATGCGGTATGTGAACGTTCCATAGCTAGGGAGAAATTTGCAGTGTAGTATTTGGTTATAAATTCATAGATTGACATATATAACGTGTACTGTAGTGAAGAGTAATGTTATATGTACCTCTAAAAACTCCATCCCTCCATGTCCCTCCGCCACATGGTTCTCCCTTATTTGCCCAAGCAAATAGGAGGGATGGTTGGGGGAAGACATGAGCCAATGGAAGAGGGCCACGTGACGGAGGGCCATGGAGGGATGAGTTTTTGGAGGTACATAAAGCATTTTCCTTGTAGTGAATTAGGTTAACAGGTAAATAGATTAGGCTCATCCTTTTAGTATTATATTGTCAATCAAGTTTTCAATGCAAATGGGATTATGTTAGAGGTTTATGTCTAAATTTTTACCAAGCTCTTTCCATGACCGTACAATGATGCTTTTGCTGCTTGTGATAGAGATATCTGACTCCCCAAAGAATTGTTAGCATATTAAGTGAGTAATATGGAAGCAAAATTATTCAGGTGATGCTTCCATGTAGAGAAGCACGAAATTCTAGGAGTGATACGAAGGTCACCATTGATGAATTGAAGAGACTCCTCCAAGAATTTTGGTGTGCTTCTTGATGAAGCAACCTGCTCTCTTGAACCGTATTTGGGGCACTATGAGTAGATAGTGGTGAACGATGTTAATCATTTGATTGGTTGCCAATTGGGTCGTCTCACGACAAGGATCTCATCTAACAATGTCAGTGTATAACTTTATTGTGTGTGTGATCAATTTGCATGCATGAAGTATATACTCTTGATTTTAGTCAGACTAGAACACTTGAAGTGAGGCTTATGCTTAGGTAAGTGTTTGGAAATAAATTGCATTTCGATGGCTATGTTAAGGATGATGAACATGGAAATGCTCAATTGTAGGATATTGGTTTTGAGTATTACTGTTTTTGGCGCCAGTGTTGGATTTTATAGGCCTGGTGAAAGCTTAACCCTATGCAATTGTTGCTAAGATTGGAATGTTCACCTCCGATTTTGTCCTCACCCTTTCATTGGGAGGTAATGGACAGATTGACGTGAAGGCAATCGAATCAAGACTGTAGGAACAATTGGCATCTCTAGAGGAGGGTGAATAGAGTGCGTGTGTGCAGCGAAATAATAATCACTACTTAAAATTTTTTTTATGGCAGTAAACAAATAAATATGAAACAGACAGTATATAAGTAAATACGTAAAGCAAATAAGTTCAGAAGAGCAAACGCAAACACCAAGGTTCATACTGGTTTTCCTCTGAGATGACTAGTCCAGTCGCGAAAACTCTTGCCTGCTATTAATCCACTATTTGAAATAGCAGTTACACTACGTACTTTAATCCGAAGAACACGCCAACTTCAACACCGTCGTGTTTTAATCCGAAGTCCATGATCAAACTTCAATACATTTCTGAAGAAAGCTTTTATACTTCAAGCTTGTACAACTCGAACACTCCTAATCGAAAACCACCGGCACTTAGAAGAATAGGAGTTGTCTTGGAAATAGAAAGATTGAAGCTCTTAAGTATATAGGAAGGCTTTAGAATATATAGAGAAGATGAAGAGTGAATGAGTGATTAGAAATGACAAATTCTTTTCTATTTATAGGAATTTTTTGAGGCAGAGTTCGGGTAGAAGTCGGTTAGGGCAACGATCATAATTTTGAACGTTTGAGGTTCAAAAGACTGAATAAGCTGCTGACCAAGAGTGATCCATGGAGACCGAGTTTGGACAGAACTCGGCCCGAGTTCGGTTAAGAAGTTTTCTGGATTTTTTTGGTTATGGTAAGCTTTTGGATGTTGGTTTGATCCAGGATAAAGGATAGGTTTGGTTCAGGATAGACTTGCCGGTGATCTCGACTCATAAATAATCTAGACTCAAGAAAGGAAAATATACATAATAAATTAAAACCCCTGAGTGCGAGGTCCCGGATAAGACGTTGGGCGATTCAGAGAGATCTTCTGATCTAACGCCGTCTTTGGCCCGTCATCAATTCTTCATCGTATATGTCCTGGTTTGATCATGTTTGATAATACTTACTGCATGTCTACAAGTACATGTTAGACAAACAAAGCAGTATCATATTATGATAATAAGATAACATTTAGTGAGCAGTAGGACAATGCTAAGTTTAAGTAGAAATATAATAGTGAATATATGAATATTAGTGACATCATTATGTTAAACTTAACTGATTAGCCATATTCAAAAATATGATATATTCATTGGGCTAACATTCTCCCCCTTTTTGATTCTGGCAAATCGGTTAAGTTTAAGACAAATACGGTAGATGCATGTATCACTAATAAACACATATTACTAGAAGATTGTGTGCTAACTTAAATTTATTTTTCCTCCGTTGACATAATCAAAAATAGGCTCCCCCGTAATAAAATATAAAATAAAATCAATCATAACAGAAGGAATGCAGAAATAATCATGAACAACGATCATGGTTCAAACCAAAATCTGAAAAATATAGCTATAGTTTGAAAGAGACCAATAAAGAAAAAATAATTACAAATATGAAAAAAATCAACATTGGTCATAAATAATTTATGTGGCTTAGAAATTTGTAGAACTAGCATATACCAATAACATATCAAAAATATAATAAGACTTTTAACAATGATCACAAAAAAAATATGATTCACACTTTGTCCATACAAAATAGTGAATCACTTCTAGAAAGAGTATAATCATTGAACGGAAATCTAAATAGATATACTAGAATCTATACAAAATCTATACCAAAGTTCATGCATTTGATTATCATAGCATGGTATATAAATATCCATTAGATAAACATGAAAATAACAGAGACAAAATACTTGAGAAGGAGATATTCAGTCGATTTGAATGCTCTCCCGCAAAGTATGAATATAGATAATCATGAATTTTGAGATAAAACCTCAATAAGAAAAGCCAAATCAATAAAAATGAATCAAAATATATTTGGCAAGATAACTTTTTAAAAAAACGTAGAAAATGAGAGAATCAAGAAGAATTATATATTCTCTCATAAACCCTTTCATAAATCAAAATATCATGAACAAGTCAACAAGATATTTAAATAAAAGAATATATGTCTATGATGAACTAGGTATACCACATATTAAGGGTATAAAAGAATTGAAACAATTAATTTGCTTTCCTTTTAAAATATGTGTATTTAGTTCAAAAATATTTATATGCAAAAAATAGATAAAATAAATAAACACGAGATCTAAGGGATATCCAAGATATGCATCTTTCTTCCCTTTGATCAATATATATAAAGTTGAAGCTAAAAACAAGTATCATCTTTAGGCAAGTAAAAGAAATATCCAATAAATAAATGCTTAAAGATTAACAATCAAAATATATTTCCAAAAAAAAAATAACAAAAATGATTTCAAGTTAGAAAAAAAAACTGCCTCAATAATAGCATTGAAGTAACAGACAAATTAAAAATAACAGAGAGAGATCAAAAAAATTTTAAATACGAAATTTATTATGAAAAGTTGTCTTGATAAATGTTCGAATGCGTCCATTTAGTCCTCAACTGACAGCTGACGATTCGATTTTTTGAATCACAAAAATAACTTCAATAAAAGAATCCATAAATCATAAATAGCTATATTGAATAAATAAAACAGGACTAGATAAATGTTCAAATATATATTATTCTAGATATATGGCATGTCAGGGGAATACTGACAATTAACTGCTCTCCCTTTACATGGGTATATTCAAAATTATTAGTATTGACATATTTAAATCCAAAGAAATATTTCCAGAAGTAGAAAACTAATTCATCAAAGTAAACTAATTCATCAAAATATTAGGTCTTGTTATCAGAGTTCATTTCTTTCCTTTTAAAACCTTAGCACAGTATCCATCTGATAACCGCAGGGTTAAAGAAAGGAAACGCTTTGAGAGAGAGAAATTCAATTTGCCTTCTCTCCCACAAATGATTACTGCTATAAGCAGTTATTAACTTGAATAAGAAGAGAATAAAAGCTTAATAAAACGAGTATCATGAATACGAAAACAATCATTTTAGACAACAAAGATAATATACATTAAATAAACACTTAAGATGAAACAATCAAAAGATATTTTAATTTAGCATATATAAATCAAAATACGATGAATAATCATATAAGTCAAAAGACGACATAAATTGATCTATGCAATAGTAACTCACAATAGACAAGATAGATCAACATATGCTACCTTTTGTGAAAATATAAAAAAGATAATATTGTCCACAAAATGAAAGTCCAAATCTAAAGACAAAATTTATATCGTTGCATAGAATTGAGGTCAATCCAGGATTATAGATCGATTTAGGAAATAGAAAATATTATGACGATATAAGTGTATCCACTGGAATCGAAAGATCTCAAACAACAACAAAAATTCAAATCATTTGTAGCTATAAGCATAAGATGTATCAATTACATGCATCCTTATATATGCTACAAAATCATTGGGTAACAATAAAATATAAAGCATTTATAAATCAAAAGGTAGGACCAAGATACGCTGATGTATTCTGGAACCTAGGGAACTGGGTTCAGTGCCCTGGATCCAGAACTAGACAATAGTTGTAAGTAGACCTTAATAAATCTTAAGTCTATAAAGTATTGATTACTTTGGATTAGCTGTAGGGGTCAGTTTCCAGCTAGCGGTAGTCCGAAGACTAGTACACCGTATCACTTTAGGCTATTTACACCTATATGATAGAAGGACCCTTTCGGCTTGTACCCAAAATGATCTCTACTATTAAGAACTTATATTTAAAGGAATATATGCAGTATCATCAAACATCATCGAAATCTAGAATCTCTAACTATAAGAGAAGTAAATATCCAAAGAATGAACAAAGAATGATCATCAAGATTAAGATACTAAAAACTGTTTTTCAAAACCTTTCATAGTGCACTATAGAGATAAAAATAATAATACAAGTGTCCACTAATAAGTTGGTGGTAATAAGAATAAATATTCATATCTAGTCATATAAAAATAAACATCTTCTCTCAAAATCACAATTGAAAAGATAAATCAACGAAGTATCAAATGAGAGCTAGTAGCAAGCTATTAATTAATAACATGCAAGATTCTAGAAATTTAGCCGTTTAGAAAGAATTATTTTAGCATGTTACCAAAGTGGTTCTAGTGACCACACTTATGTTGATACAATTGCTTGAAAGATGACCTTTGTAGCTTTGTAATCACCAACATGTTCCATGGTTATATTTGATACGAGAAACTTCACCTACATCAAGAGGCAAAAATTTTGGTATCCAAAACTTGGATCCACATTTATTAGCTTTTGGAACCCATTTGCACAAGTTTATATCAACTAGCTTTCTAATCTGACGACGATTAGAAATGTGTCAATTCATACCGCAATAATGACAGAAAGTATTAATATTATTACTATGTGCAGCAGTATGAGAACGTGTAGTGGTGTGATATGATGTGCGTGGATACTTGTAATAGAAGGCATAGTTACGTGAAGCCTTAGCTTTGCTGGCTTCCTTTGTAAAAGTTCTGTCGTGTGTGACTTTATGCTGTATTACGTGTCGTGTATTAGACTGTCCAGTCTAATCTCCAACTTTTTAGAGTTAGCACAGATCTCATCATATTTAGTAGAAAGAGCATCAATTCTACATGAAGCAATATAATACCTCTTATTTTCTGTTTCTAATTCCTCCTTAAGTTTAGCATTTTCTTGAGTGTTTTTCTTAATGCAATCAAGTGCCTCATGCAATCTAAACTCAAGTGTGTAAATCTCAATAGAATTATTAGAAGTAAAAGTATTTCTAGCATCATTCAATAAGCAAGTAAGCTTTTCATTCTCACGCTTATTGGATAGAATATCATTTCTAGCTTGCTTATACTTATCTAGAACTTTCTTGTGTTCTTTAAGAAGATCATTGAAAGCATCAGAAAGTTCACTCTTTTCATAAAGAGTATTACTTTGTACCTCGTTAGATAATGCCATTGTGCATATATTTGCAGCTAGACGAGGTCTCTCTTATTCTTCAGAATCGCTTTCTTCACTTTCACACCATATACTCGAGGTAGCATACTTGTGAGACGATGATCTTCCTTCGTTTGATCGTTCGTAGCGATTCTCCTCTTTACTAGTAGTAGGGCAATATTCCATGATGTTGCATGTCTTGTTGCAGTTGTGGCATACAAGCTCTTTTTTATATAAGGGATTGTGTTGTACTTTAAGTCCCAATTCCATCATGCATACATTTGCATCATTATGAAGACTATCCTTCTCTCTGGAGTTGCTAGCTTTGCTTTCGTACATGCACTCATAAGTAGCTTCAAGAAGTTTCAAAATTTTATGATATGTTGTGCAAGTAGTAATAAGATTGAATACATTTATGTCTACAACACAATATAAAGCATGTATTGCTTTTGCGTCAAGGCTAGCTAACTTCTTCTTTTCCTCCGTGTAACTATAATAAGACTTGTTAATAATAGAGGAAGTGAGAACAGAGGTGATAGTAGGCTTTTTGTAGCCACTGATAATAATTGACCAGAGGTCAAAGTCTAGAGACTTCAGGTAGAAGCTCATCCGTGTTTTCCAGTACGTATAGTTTGTTCCATCAAATAGTGGAGGTCTATTTGTTGTTTGTTCTTCACCTGTAAACATTGAATTCATGGCTGCCATATGTATACTCTCTAGAGTGTTATATGAATATAACCTACTCTGATACCAATTGTAGGAAATTGGAATCAGAGGGTAACAATTGATAATAAGGATATACTATAATGATGTTAAGCCAAATAATAAAATCTTTGCTCTGATACCAATTGATATGATCAACAATACCTATATAAAGAGAACCAGCTCTAATACCAATTGTAGGAACAATTGACACCTCTAGAGGGGGATAAATAGAGTGCGTATGTGCAGCGGAATAATAATCACCACTTAAAAAAATATTTATGGCAGTAAAAAAATAAATATGAAACATGCAAGTATATAAGTAAATACGTAAAGTAAATAAGTTCAGAAGAGCAAACGCAAACACCGAGATTTATACTGGTTTTTCTCTGAGAGGACTAGTCCAGTCGTGAGAACTCTTGTCCGCTATTAATCCACTATTTGAAATAGCAGTTACACCACGTGTTTTAATCCGAAGAACACGCCAACTTCAACACCGTCGTATTTTAATCCGAAGCCTACGATCAAACTTCAATACCTTTTTGAAGAAAGCTTTTATACTCCAAGCTTGTACAACTCGAACACTCCTAATCCCGAAACTACCGGCACTTAAAAGAATAGAAGTTGTTTTGAAAATAGGAAGAATGAAGCTCTTAAGTATATAGGAAGGCTTTAGAATAGATAGAGAATATGAAGAGTGAATGAGTGATTAGAAATGACAAATTCTTCTCTATTTATAGGAATTTTTGAGGCAGAGTTCGGGCAGAACTCGGTTAGGGCAACGTTCATAATTTTGAACGTTTGAGATCCAAAAGACTAGGAATAAGCTGCTGACCAAGAGTGACCCATGGGGACCGAGTTCGGGCAGAACTCGGCCCGAGTTCGGTTAAGAAGTTTTCTTGATTTTCTTTGTTCTAGTAAGCTTTTGGATGTTGGTTTGATTCAGGATAAAGAATAGGTTTGTGTCACGCCCCAGAACCAGAATACTGGAGAGCGGGGGACAGACACCGCCAGCTACGTACATTGAAGCGAATCCCACCTCGCAATACGGTCACGGCTGTCTAGATGCATGAGGGTTTACTACAAGCCATTAGTCTCTTAGGGTCAAGAACAAGCCTAGTGTCTCAATCTCAAGCAAGCAAGTAAATGTAACAAGATAGTAGACATACAAAGTAAGGCGTCCCAAACATTACATATTCAGATGATCATGAAGCTAGTCATAAGAAATGCGAAGACTAGCAAGAGTTTAAGTCATACATAATCAACCCTAGGATCTGTCAATCATGTTACGGCCCTTAGGCAGACATGAATGTAATTTCAACACGAGCTAACACTTGCTCGACGGCTAAACGCCTCAAAAGAATAATTTTACAATAGAGTGGGAGAGCAAAATGAAATCCACTCGTTTTCAGGGTTTCTTCTAGTTGTCACCATATGGTAGGAAGGCTGGGAGATCCTCAGGAGCTGCTCCAAAATCTGGCCATACAAAACCAGCTGGATCAGACCCCAGAAAGAGCAAGTGCCACAAAGGAGGCTTCACTTAAGAACTAAAACCAGCACATTAGCACATAAGGACATAAATGAAATAACAAAAGACATGAGTTAGAGAAAACAGGGTAATAAATGATAAGATAACTAAAGGACTATTCCGGTAACCAAGTTACAACCCGTAAACCAAACAAGTACCGGGGTTGTAACCCTTCACCTGAACAGAACTTAGTCTCTAACCAATTATCGATAAAGTAAAGCATACACAAGCATGTCCTGAGATAGCCATGTACTGGATCTAATCAAGACTAGACAAGATGGAATTCCATCCAACATTCACGGCCAAGTAAAGAGTACGACTTGATACTTAAACTAACTAGGGTTATCACAAGCCTAGATACTAGCAAGATGTAATGAGGTATCCCTACGGCCACAAGCCTTCCAGGCTATCCAGGTTATCCAGACGCAAGGTTCATGCTAAGAGTTATCATCACTTGTTAGGTGACTTGAGTGCAACATATGACAGTGTGTATAGCAATCGTTTCATAAAGTGTCCCACATGACAGTGAGCTGGAAATGTGCCATACTCGTCGGCAGGCTACAAGTCCATCAGAGAAGGCGTCCAGATAACGGGATTGCTTATAGCCGGAATAACTCTCTATATGAACTACTTGATCAATCTAGTCATTAACCTAGTCCGATTTAATATGAATCTTTGACCGTGGTAACCAGGGATACAAGTCCTAGACATGATGCGAAACAAGACTGGTAGCTTATACAAGCACATTCAATATAATCACCTATGGTGTCATGATGAGAATTTACTTAGCATGTCGAGATAGCCGTCATAACAGCATTCAAGATTACATTCTAGACTTATCAAGATTACTTGTCAAGAGTGCGCCACGACGGACCACTATCAAGATTACCATGTCAAGGTTGCTTGTCAAGAGTGCACCACGATGGGTCACTATTTAGGAGTTATCATGTCAAGGTTGCTTGTTAAGAGTGCGTCTTAACAGGCCACTATCGTGTCATGTAACTTGTTACTTGTTAAGAGTGCGCCTTAACAAGCGACTATCATGAATGAGAGAAACTTGCATAAAAATAGCTAGTAACATATTCTTGAAGCCAAGAAAAAGATCTACAACTTCTATGTTAGAATTTGGGAGAGATTCTAACCACAAATCAGCCAAATAGGACAAGAAAACAGCTAAAATAGGCACTATGCGGCCAATGGTGGATGGGGGCTCATGCGACAGTAGATGGGGTGCCATCCATGCGGCAGGGTCGATGGGGTGCCATCCATGCGGCAAGGTCGATGAGGTGCTATCCATGCGGCAGGGTCGATGGGGTGTCATTCATGCGGCAGGGTCGATGGGGTGCCATCCATGCGACAGGGTCGATGGGGTGCCATCCATGCGGCAGGGTCAATGGGGTACTATCTATGCGACAAGGTCGATGGGGTATCATCTATGCGGCAAGGTCGATGGGGTGCCATCCATGCGGCAGGGTCGATGGAGTGCCATCCATGCGGCAGGGTCGATGGGGTGCCATCCATGCGGCAAGGTCGATGGGGTGCCATCTATGCGGCAAGGTCGATGGGGTGCCATCTATGCGGCAGGGTCGATGGGTACCCATCCATCTCTGAAAATCTGAGAAGGATGGCCATGTAACCCATAGCTTCCAAGCTCCATAAAACCTTCAATGTAAGTCCAAATTTGGACTTCCATAGGTTAAAATGGGGTAGAAAGAAATTCTCTACAACATGGAACAATCAAAACTTAAAAATAATAAAGTTTTATAGATCAAAACCCAAAAAAATCCGAAAATGCAACAAACTTAGATCTACAAGAAATAAACCATGGAAATTAAAAATGCTAAGTACTAAAGTGTCTTAGAATCTCGTGAGGAAGACAATGGAACAACAAAAATGGAGTTCCTCCATGATGCAAGTTGCACTTGCCTAAGCCTCTCTTGGTAGGTGGAGAAGTTAAGAGGAAGAAGATGAAGAAATAAATGAAGAAGGAGAAGTAAATGAGGAGAGAGAGAGGGGTTGGTGGCTTTTAAAGGGAGGGGTTACATGTTGAACCAACCCAACCAAGCCAAACCAAATCCAACCAAGTCATGCCAATATTAAATCAATGCAAGATTAAACCATGATTAGCTAGTTAAGATAAGTCACAATATGTGTCAGAATTCCGTACACGTATACTGAAAATACGTAAAACGGAAAATGGGGGTGACAACTCTACCCACCTTAAAAGAATTCCGTCCTCGAAATTTAATCAAGAGACTAGTGATGTTGGGACAAGCTATACTAATCACAGGCAATATGTGACTAAGCAAACAATCAAACAATCAATAATGCAAGCAAGGAATCAAAGGCATGAGGCATAAGGAAGACATTATACCTCATGAGTCAAACAGGTCAGGTTATCGCGATCGGATATCATCCTTACGCTCCCATGTTGACTCGTCCATAGAGTGATGACCCCAAGCAACGCGGACTAAACTAATAGTCTTGTTCTTTAGCACCTTCTCTCTTCGGTCCAATATGGATACGGGCCTTTCCTCATACGAAAGGTTGGTACCAACAACCAATTTCGAATGATTAAGGACATGGTTCGGATTCGGAATGTACCGTCGCAATTGGGATACATGAAAAACATCATGTACCTTACTTAACGACGGCGAAAGAGCGAGACGATAGGACACATCACCTACTCACTCCAGAATATCAAACGGTCCTATATACCTAGGACTGAGCTTTCTCCGTACGCCAAAACGAATGACGCTACGGGTAGGCGAGATCCTAAGGAATACATGGTCGCCGACAGAAAACTCAAGGGGACGCCGCTGAGAATCGGCCCAATAACAATGACGATCTTGCGCAACTCGAAGATGATCTCTGACTCGTTTGACCACCTCAATAGTCTGTGAAATCATTTCTGGACCAAGCATCTGCCTCTCGCCTACATCATCCCATGCTAACGGGGATCTGCACTTTCTGCCATATAATGTTTCAAAGGGTGCCATCTGGATACTGGCCTAGAAACTGTTGTTATAGGAGAACTCCACGAGATGCAAGTGATCTTCTCACGAACCACCGAAGTCCAGCGTACAAGATCGCAACATATCTTCGAGAGTCTGAATCGTGCGTTCTGACTGACCATCTGTCTACGGATGATATGCTGAACTGGACTTAAGATGAGTCCCCAAACTCTCTTGAAGACTACGCCAAAAGTGCGATGTGAATCTTGAATCTCTGTCTGATATGATACTAACTGGTACTCCATGCAATCTGACAATCTGCCTGAGGTACATCTCTGCAAGCTGATCCGTTGACTGGCCAATTCTGAAAGGGATAAAATGAGCTACCTTGGTGAGTCTGTCAACTATAACCTAGATAGCATCTCTTCTAGCTGGGGATTTAGGTAACCCAGTTACAAAATCCATGGTAATGTGCTCCCATTTCCATTCTGGGATCGGTAAAGGTTGAAGAAGTCCAGCTGGTCTCTGATGTTCAGTTTTAACTTGTTGACAAACTAAACAACGAGAGACAAACCGGCTATCTCCCTCTTCATGCCATTCCACCAGAAATGCTGACGGATATCACGATACATCTTCGTGCCACCGGGATGAATTGAGTACTGAGAACTGTGAGCCTTTGCCATGATCTCCTGTCTGATATCACCACTGGGTATACAAAGACGCCTCCCATGTCGGAGAGTACCATCTTCGTGAATACATAACTCTGGTCTTCATCCTGCTTCATACTCTGCTCTGAGCCGCTGAAGCTTAGAATCTGTTGATTGCGCCGTCTTGATCCTCTCAACTATGCTGGACTGAACTTGCATGCTGGCCATCAATGCCACATTGGTAGGAAGAACAACTTCAATACCCATCTTCTGAAGATCGGTTAACAATTTTGGCTGTACTGTTAGAAAATAAGCTCCTGCTCTTCTGCTCAATGCATCTGCAACTACGTTGGCCTTCCCAGGATGATACTGCAAGTTGATGTCATAATCCACAAGTAGCTCTAGCCATCTCCTCTGACGCATGTTGAGATCATTCTGGGTAAAAACATACTTAAGACTCTTGTGGTCGGTGAAAATCTCCACCCGACCTCCATACAAATAATGCCTCCACAACTTAAGTGCGAAAACCATCGCTGCTAATTCCAAGTCATGGGTTGGGTAATTTCTCTCATGATCACGAAGTTGACGTGACGCATAAGCTACTACCTTACCATGCTGCATCAAGACACATCCCAATCCTCTGTCAGAAGCATCACAATAAACTGAAAATCCTCCAGTCCCATCTAGAAGCGTGAGAATGGGAGCCGTCATCAATCTTTGTTTCAACTTCTCGAATGAACTCTGACACTCTGTTGTCCAAAAAAACTGCACATCTTTGCGGTCAACTGCGTCAATGGCGCTGAAATTCGAGCAAAGTCTGACACAAACCGCCGGTAATAGCCGGCCAATCCTAGGAAACTCCGAACTTCTGCGACGGTGCAAGGTACTGGCCATGTCTCTATGGCCACTATCTTCTGGGGGTCCACTTCCACTCCACCTCTGGTGATGATGTGACCTAAGTACGAGATACGATCCAGCCAAAACTCGCACTTACTGAACTTCGCGTACAACTGGTGTTCCCTGAGTATCTGAAGAACTACATGAAGATGCTGCTCATGCTCTGCCTCACTCTTGCTATAGACTAAGATGTAGTCTATGAACACTATCACGAACTGATCCAAATAGGACATGAAGATACAATTCATGAGGTCCATGAACACGGCTGGCGCATTGGTCGCTCCAAATGGCATAACAAGGAACTCCCAATGCCCATACCTCAATCTGAATACTGTCTTCGGGATGTCTTGCTCTCTGACCCTGATCTGATGGTACCCTGACCGTAAGTCAATCTTCGAGAATACAGCTGCTTCCTTGAGCTGATCAAATAAGTCATCTATCCTTGGTAGAGGATACATGTTCTTGATTGTTACAGAATTCAAGATACAATAATCGACACATAATCTTGACGTACCATCCTTCTGCTTCACAAAAAGCATTGGGGCTCCCCAAGGCGATCCACTAGCACGAATGAATCCCTTGGTTCTGAGTTTTTCAATCATCTTGTACAAGATTTCCAACTCTGAAGGTGCCATCCTATAGACTCTCTCCGATACTGGTGCTGTCCCTGGAATCAAGTCGATGGTGAACTCTATCTCTCTCTCTGGGGGCATGCTTAGAAGCTCTTCGAAAAATATATCAGAAAATTCTTCTACTACTCTGGGAAACTAAACTGTCACTGCTACTGCCATCCGCAATACTGGAGGAGAAGGTTCTACTTCGCCTCTGGAAAATGAAAACTTCGGTTCGTCGGGAATACCAAAAATAATCCTACCATTATGGCAGTCTATTCTTGCATATTGCTTCTTCAACCAATCCCTTCCTAGGACCACATCATAATCGGCCATCGAAAATTCTATCAACCTAGCGAGAAACTCTCTACCGTTCACTACGATTCGACACGAGAAATAGACTCTATCTACTCCCACAAGACCGTTACCAGTAAGTATATTAAGCCTTACTGATAATGACTCGGACTCCAGTCCTATCCGTGTTGCGAATCGTGCAGACATAAATGAATGCGATGCACATGAATCAAATAATACTGATGCAGGAAAAGAGTTGACGAGAATGGTACCTGCCACCACCTCACCTGATGCCAACTCCTCCTCTACGGTCAAAGCTATCGCTTGACCTTGCCCTCTGGGTGCTGGTACCCTCTGCTGGAAACCTCTCTGGCAGTTCTGAATTTGAGCTTGGACCTGGACATACTGCTGCAGCCTCTGCTGCTGGAATGCTTGAGCCTGAGGCGGCAATAGCCTCGGAGGCTGGTACTGCTGCTGTTGTACTGGTGCTGGTCCCCTCACCGAGGGACTAGTCTGGGCCTATGAAGAGAAACCGGCTCTCTGTGGGCAGGACCCTATCATGTGGTCCGATGCCCCACAAGCCAAATACAATCTTCGTGCCCTACGACACTCTGATACCACGTGTCCTGGCATCCCACAATGAGTGCAGCCCATTGCGGAAGACTGCCTCCGCTTTTGCTGCTGAGGGTACGTCGGAGTTGAATACTGAACCGACGTAACTGATACCGCCCTCCTCGGAGCTCCAATAGTCAAGGCCCTAGCTGTCGGGGCTGGGGCTGAGGACTGGGTCATCTGACCATGGGACCGCTTTCGTCCTCCAGTTCTGTCCACTATTCTCTGGGAGGTATACTCATGCCTCCTAGCTACTCACAAAATACCATCAAAAGTCTGATGCTCAAACTGTTCCACTGCTAGAATAATCTCTAGGTGGAGTCCCTGCTGGAACCGCTGGGCTCGGTCCAATTCGGTCGCCACCAAGGTGGGAGCAAACTGACTCAGTCTTGAAAACTCGACCGTATATCCATCGACCGTCCTGCTCATCTGCCTGAGATTGGTGAACCTCATCTGTAGGTCGTGCCGAGCTACAGCATCGAAGTACTTGATCTGAAACTTGTCACTGAATGTCGTCCATGGGACATGTGTCGCCAATCCAACTGCTAACATCGCCCACCAGGTGCGGGCTAGGTCCAATAACTGTAGGCGCACTACAGCTACCTTCTCTCCTTCTGGAGTCTTGGCTGCATCCAAGATAATCTCGATGTCCTGGAGCCACGCATCAGCTGCAATAGCGTCTTCACTACCGTCGAAGAAGGGAGGGTTAAGGCGCTTGAAACGGTTAGCCGCATTGTTTCCTTGATAACCAACACGGCCCTTGGCATCTTGTACTGTCTGGTGCAGGGCATCGCCCCGACGATCTTGAGATGCAAGTAATTCTCTGATGAGACCCACCAAGGTTCCATTGTCAGGCTTTGCAGGCTGGACTGGCTGAACTGGGGGCTCTGGATCCCCGGAATGCATGACTCGGAAGGCTGCTCCAGAGTGTTGGGCTTGGTCTCCAGGTTGCTGCTGGTCCACTGGAGGTGCTCCGCCTTGCTGATTGGTAGGACCAGGAGCAATGCCGCTGAAGAAACGACATGGAGAACAATAAGGAAGGACCATAATAGATCGAGGATATAAACATATGATCAGGTCAAGATTTCGGAAAGATTAGAAGACACGAGTAGAGATCAAGGGCGAGTGCTGATTGAGACACCTATTCAGTAAAATCCTCACACATCTTGATTTACAAGACCTGCATGGGCCACCACTTAAACTGTGTTACGCCCCAGAACCAGAATACTAGAGAGCGGAGGACCGACACAACCAGCTATGTATATTGAAGTGAATCCCACATCGCAATACGGTCACGGCTGTCTAGATGCATGAGGGTTTACTACAAGCCATTAGTCTCTTAGGGTCAAGAACAAGCCTAGTGTCTCAATCTCAAGCAAGCAAGTAAATGTAACAAGATGGTAGATCATCAGACATACAAAGTAAGGCCTCCCAAACATTACATATTCAGATGATCATAAAGCTAGTCATACAAAATACGAAGACTAGCAAGTGTTTAAGTCATACATGATCAACCATAGGATCTGTCAATCATGTTACGGCCCTTAGGCAGACAGGAATGTAATTTCAACTCGACCTAGCACTTGTTCGGCAGCTAAACGCCTCAAAAGAATAATTTTACAATAGAGTGGGAGAGCAAAATGAAACCCACTCATTGTCAGGGTTTCTTCTAGTGGTCACCATCTGGCAGGAAGGCTGGAAGATCCTCGGGAGCTGCTCCGAAATCTGGCCATACAAAACCAGCTGGATCAGACCCCAGAAAGAGCAAGTGCCACAAAGGAGGCTTCACTTAATAACTAATACCAGCACATTAGCACATAACGACATAAATGAAATAACAAAAGACATGAGTTAGAGAAAACAGGGTGATAAACGATAAGATAACTAAAGGACTATTCCGGTAACCAAGTTACAACCCGTAAACCAAACAAGTACCGGGGTTGTAACCCTTCACCTGAATAGAACTTAGTCTCTAACCAATTATAGATAAAGTAAAGCATACATAAGCATGTCCTGAGATAGCCATGTACTGGATCTAATCAAGATTAGACAAGATGGGACTCCATCCAACATTCACGGCCAAGCAAAGAGTATGGTTTGATACTTAAACTAACTAGGATTATCACAAGCCTACTTACTAGCAAGATGCAATGAGGTATCCCTACGGCCACAAGCCCTGCAGACTATCCATGTTATCCAGACGCAAGGTTCATGCTAAGAGTTATCATGACTTGTTAGGTGACTTGAGTGCAACATATGACAGTGTGCATAGCAATCGTTTCATAAAGTGCCCCACATGACAGTGAGCTGGAAATGTGCCCTACTCGTCGGCAGACTACAAGTCCATCAGAGAAGGCGCCAAGATAACGGGATTGCTTATAGCCGGAATACCTCTCTATATAAACTACTTGATCAATCTAGTCATTATCCTAGTCCGATTCAGTATGAATTCCTGAACGTGGTAACCAGGGATACAAGTCCTAGACATGATGCGAAACAAGACTGGTAGCTTATACAAGCACATTCAATAAATCACCCACGGTGTCATGATGAGAATTTACTTAGCATGTCGAGATAGCCGTCGCAACAGCATTCAAAATTACATGCTAGACTTATCAAGATTACTTGTCAAGAGTGCGCCACGACGGGCCACTATCAAGATTACCATGTCAAGGTTGCTTGTCAAGAGTGCACCACGATGGGTCACTATTTAGGAGTTATTATGTCAAGGTTGCTTGTTAAGAGTGCGCCTTAACAGGCCACTATCGTGTCATGTAACTTGTTACTTGTTAAGAGTGCGTCTTAACAAGCCACTATCATGAATGAGAGAAACTTGCATAAAAATATCTAGTAACATATTCTTGAAGCCAAAAAAAAGATCTACAACTTCTATGTTGGAAGTTGAAAGAGATTCTGACCACAAATCAGCCAAATAGGACAAGAAAGCAGCCAAAATAGGCACTATGCGGCCAAGGGTGGATGGGGGCTCATGCGACAGTAGATGGGGTGCCATCCATGCGGCAGGGTCGATGGGGTGCCATCCATGTGGCAGGGTCGATGGGGTGTCATTCATGCGGCAGGGTCGATGGGGTGTCATCCATGCGGCAGGGTCGATGGGGTGCCATCCATACGGCAGGGTCGATGGGATGCCATCTATGCGGCAAGGTCGATGGGGTACCATCTATGCGGCAGGGTCGATGGGTACCCATCCATCTCTGAAATTCTGAGAAGGATGGCCATAGAATTCATAGCTTCCGAGCTCCATAAAACCTTCAATGTAAGTCCAAATTTGGACTTGCATAAGTCAAAATGGGGTAGAAAGAAATTCTCTACAACATGGTACAATCAAAACTTGAAAATAATAAAGTTTTATAGATCAAAACCCAAAAAATTCGAAAATACAACAAACTTAGATCTACAAGAAATAAATCATGGAAATTGAAAATACTAAGTACTAAAGTGTCTTAGAATCTCGTGAGGAAGACAATGGGACAACAAAAATGGAGTTCCTCTATGAAGCAAGTTGCACTTGCCTAAGGTAGGTGGAGAAGTTAAGAGGAAGAAGATGAAGAAATAAATAAAGGAGAAGTAAATGAGGAGAGAGAGTGTGGTTGGTGGCTTTTAAAGGGAGGGGTTACATGTTGAACCAACCCAACCAAGCCAAACCAAACCCAACCAAGCCATGCCAATATTAAACCAATGCAAGATTAAACCAAGATTAGCTAGTTAAGACAAGTCACAATATGGGTCAAAATTTCGTACACGTATACTAAAAATACGTAAAACGAAAAACGGGGGTGACAGTTTGGTTCAGGATAGACTTGCCAGTGATCCCGACTCACAAATAATCTAGACTCAAGAAAAGGAAAAATATAGAATAAATTGGAAAAACCAATAGCCCTTTTGATGACGCCTTTCTCCTGACATTTGAGCAGACTTGAAGACGCATTTTTTTTCTTGATGACAGATGTCCAAAGATAAACAGATCTGGAAATCTGAACCCCCACGGGGGTGCTGCCCCCTCGACCGTTGTCCGCTGACCGGACAGCGGAACCCCCGAGTGCGAGGGTCCCAGATAGGTCATTGGACGGCTCAGAGAAATCTTCTGATCTAACGCCGTCTTTGGCCCGTCATCAATTCTTCATCGCATATGTCCTGGTTTCATTATGCTTGATCATGCTTACTGCATGTCTACAAGTATATGTTAGACGAACAAAGCAGTATCATAGGATGATAATAAGATAACATTTAGTGAGCAGTAGGACAATGCTAAGTTTAAGTAGAAATATGATAGTGAATATATGAATATTAGTGACATCATTATGTTAAACTTAACTGATTAGCCATATTCAAAAACATGATATATTCATTGGGCTAACAAAGACTGTGTCACGGATGCTAATGACGCATTTTTTTCTTAATGGCAGATGTCCAAAGATAAACAGATCTGGAAATCTGAACCCCCACGGGGGTGCTGCCCCCTCGACCGTTGTCTGCTGACCGGGCAGCGGAACCCCCGAGTGCGAGGTCCCAGATAGGTCATTGGACAGTTCAGAGAAATCTTCTGATCTAACGCCGTCTTTGGCCCGTCATCAATTCTTCATCGCATATGTCCTGGTTTCATTATGCTTGATCATGCTTACTGCATGTCTACAAGTATATGTTAGACGAACAAAGCAGTATCATAGGATGATAATAAGATAACATTTAGTGAGCAGTAGGACAATGCTAAGTTTAAGTAGAAATATGATAGTGAATATATGAATATTAGTGACATCATTATGTTAAACTTAACTGATTAGCCATATTCAAAAACATGATATATTCATTGGGCTAACAAAGACTGTGTCACGGATGCTAATGATGGCATCAGAGGAAAAGTGGAACTGTTGGGAGGGAGTGGGTGGTGTAAAGGGAGGTGGGAGTTTATGGAGGACGAGGGGGAGTGGTGGTGGAGGCTGTGCTTGGAAAAAGAAACTAGTAGTAGGTTTCAAGGAGGTAAAGGGTGGGGAAGATGGAGGGGCACTGTATAGCTATCTTTCATGGATTGAGTCCTTAGTTGTTTCACTCTAAGCATATAGTTGCCACTAGCATATTTTCAGTAAAGTCAGACAACCAAGTTGGATCCATGACGCCATAAGTAGCTCACTTGCGCAAAAGAGACAACACATATTTTCAGTGTAACATAAAAAAATATTCTGTTCTTTTGTATGAAATATGCTATTTTCCTAACCATATACTTTATGGATTACAATCTTTTGGGGTCAAATCAGAGGGGGAGTGGATTTTGAATGAAAATTTTGTTCGAATCTAAAATTAGGAAAATGAATAATAACGTTTATGGTTAAGGAATTGAGGAACCATGTGTTCTTACTTGGAAAATCAATTTGGGCATTGGGCTAGGCATTATTGTTTAATTTTAAAGTTTCCTTTTTCTGGGGGATAATCCTGTAGTGAATGTGAATGAAATTAGCTTCACCATTTTTCCTCGGTGAATCAAGAAGATAAAGTTTATCTAGGGAAAAACAGGACAAAAAATGAGAGTGGAAAGATAGTGAGCTAAACTCACATCTTGATTAATCCAAAATCACTGTTGGAATATTGGTTGCAGGATTTAGCATTTAAATCTAAAGTAAACACATACTTCATGAAATGGTCCCTCATAAGATGCTTATGTGATTGCAGTTGGTGATTATTTTTCTTTTTCTTTTTCATTTTTTTGACTGGTCTTGGCACCATTTTATCTGTGTATTCACATATGTTGTTTCTTATGATATATATACTCTTCTCACGCATAGTATACTTTTTTTTTATATATTATGCAGGCTACAATTGGTATAGATTTTTTGTCAAAGACAATGTACCTAGAAGATCGCACAGTTCGCTTGCAGCTTTGGTAAGGTGTCTGTTTTCCTACTGCATAGCAAATGCAATTTGGTTTCTGTCATGTAGTCATTCTTCAAGTTAGAGAAGCCGTCACAAGTTATAATAATATTTCCCTTTCAAATGTTAGAAAACTACAGTGAATAGAATAGTCTAGTAGAAGTAGCAAGAACCCATTATCCAGATTTTTGGGTTCTATCCTCTCATAGCATTCATCCATAATAACAGGCAGTGTTATTATAATCCTTCTAAGGTCGATTAATCACGGAGACCACTTAACCGGCCAAAGAACGGGCAATCAAGCTGGTTTTGGTTAACCAGCCTGATTAGTCATTGTCATGATCAGTTTGGAAGCAGGTTGGTTTAGTATCAAATACCCAAACCCGAGGTTCGCTTCCCTTAATAAAATCAAACCCCAAATTACCAATGAACAACCTAATTTCTCTCTTCCCGATTATTATCCCTAATTTTCTTTCTCTTCCCAAACTTCTCCCCCCAACTTCCTCTTCCCTCTCGCGTGAGTAAGAATAAAAGCACGGTGCATTGGCAATTTATGGTGGAATACTGACAACCAACGACAATAAATGTAGTTTTGTTTTTCCTTCAATATATATGATTATATTCTTTTTTACAAACTGCTATGATTTTTCGCTTAAGGACTACTTTTCTTTTATTGTTTTCCTCAGCGAAGTGGTAGAGACTTGGTGACTATTCCTAGATTTATATTACCTTATTATTTCTATGTTTGATATAGGTGTTAATGTTTAAATTAATGATTGTCATTTCTTGATTATTATTGTATTAGAAGCTAATTGACACACAAACATATATATATATATATATATATATATATATATATATATATATATATATATAATATATATATTTTTTTTTTTTTTTTTTTTTATATATATATAATAATATATATATATATATATATATATATATATATATATATATATATATATTGGAAAAAGGGTAAATTTTATTCCAAAAGAAGTGCAATAATCTTATAACATACAATCAAAGTGGGACTCCCACTCATCAATTCTCCCATAGCATTTACATCAAACTCAATGTTATGGAGAATGCCAACCGGAGGGGTAACCAGCCCCTCAAATATCCGTCGGTTTCGTTTCCGCCATACATGCCAAACTGAGGCAGCCAGACGAACTCTGGCGGTCCGGAACCAGTCCTGTCCTCGACCCCTGCTATCCCGGAGCACCATCATGATGTCCCCAATCCCCTTTCCGGAGACGCACACTCCCAACGCTCTGCTCTGCTCTGCTCTGACCATATCTGTCATGCCAGTGCACACTCGAAGAAAATGTGCTTAATAGATTCATGCTCTAGACTGCAAAGCACACACTTGGGATCCGGAACCGGCACTCCAAACGAACTCAGACGATCCCTGGTCAAAAGACGGCCCAGTAGAAGCTTGTAAACACAAAGCTGCATCTTCCTGGCCAGCCTCTTGCACCAATATATATATATATATATATATATATATATATATATATATATATATATAATGATTAATTTTGTTTTTTTTTCTCTGAACTATTAATATTTTTAGGGAAACATAAGTGTGTATCGACTAATCGGATTAATCAGTGCATGTTAAATTCCTTAAGGAGAGATGGAGTTATTTTCATAACATGTTTTATGACAACAGCCTAGATATTTAATTTAAAATAAATGAGCCGGTTTGTTGTTGTCAAAAGATGAGCTTTGAAGGTAAGGGTGTTTTAAGAAATATAAACTGGAAATATTGTAGATTATTTATAGTGAGGGTTTGGAAATGTATAGGAGATGAAGCTTTAACGGGGCTACCTGATTTATTTAACCAAAATTTAAGGACTAAATAAATTCTTGATGATTTAAGTAAGTATTTTAGTATCTACATAAAAAAACAAAAGAGATTTGTAATAGTTGTACTAACTATTTATGTTTCGTACTATGACACTTTGAGAAGTATTTAGATTAAGAAAAAGAAACTAAAATTTCAATGAATCTTATCAAACTTGAGAGATTATTCACTGTAATATTTGGATAATTTCCTCTTAGGTTGTGTTTGAGGCACGAATTGCAATATTGTTTTTTAATCCATTTTCCTATGAATTTTTTCCTAGACATAAAATTCATGGGAATTTTATATTGATGTGTTTGGTATAATATATAAAGTTCCTTAGAATATAGAATTCATGTGTTTGGTAGTGTATGAATAATTCCTAGGGGTGTGGCAATACTGAATTATAATTATTTAAATTTAGTGGTTATTCCTTTGTATTCAAAGTTTGTGCTACTCTAGATAGGATAGCGGGATCTCACCTTTAAAACCGGTTCAAATCTCATCAATCCAATGATATTACATTTATTAATATAACTATTATATTATATCACATTAGTTGATAGGTAGGTTAGTTAACTATTAGTTTTAATAACTAAATAATAAATAAGTAATATAATAATAAAAATAAATGCATCATATTAATTAACATGTTCTTCATCATCATCGCTGTCATCCAGCCTTCTCCAATCATAATGGAGTCGACTTTGGAGAATAAAAAATCTTTATACAATATTTTAAATTTTTTTGACCATTTGTCGACAACCATAAAGGGTCGATCTGACTTCATCCCTCTTTGTTGGTGCCAAATTTCTAGACTATGCAGCTATGAGCATAAGACGGTCATGCCATAAAATCTAGGTGGTCAATTGGCATAAGTACGCTTACCTATTGGATTACACTTTAAGCTCATGCAACCTAGGATCACCTCCAAGTTCTTTGAGACTATAAAGAATCTAGACAAAGAGTTAAGATATATAAGTTGCTATGGGAATTGCATTCATCTCTATTAAATATTACGCCATAGTGAAGGAATAACAATCCAAAATTAATTAACATATTATTTACTGAAATCGTTCATATTAGTTAAATTGCAACTATAATTATAAATGTTAATAAAAATCAATTAACATAGTAATAAGTTAGTTAATTGATATTGTCTAAATACATAGTTATTGAATATTTGTTAATTTAATCTCATTAGTTAATTAAATAATGAATTATACTAACTATGTTTTATATTAAACACTAAACAACATTAAATTAATTAGGTCATTTGTTAATACATTAACAAGTAATCATATAAAGCCATAAAGATGTCGTTAACTAATATTGATTTTTATTTTAAAGTATGAGAGAATTTCGAGAGAGAAAGTAGAGAGTAATATTCATTTCTCAACTTCACCAATCATTCCATTCCCATGGGTAATAAACAATACCATGCTGTTCCAGGGGAATAGGTTCCCACGTTTTGTGGGAAAATTGCATATCCTGGAATTAAAAATGCATGGTAAAATATTTATAACACGAACAAACATGTGCTATTATTTTCTCACCTCAGGTCTCTCGAGATTTCAGAATTCCGTACACTAAATGCACCTGATATAGTATATTTAGCTGACAAGACTGCTCGAGTTATAATAATGCATCACATGGTTTTATCACTGAAAGTATTACTGCTGCATTTATATCCAATTATAATTGTATTTGTTGTATCCTACTGCAGGGATACTGCAGGACAGGAGAGGTTTAGGAGTCTTATCCCAAGCTACATCAGAGACTCTTCTGTTGCAGTAATTGTTTATGATGTGGCTAGTAAGTGTTTACTATTCTTGAATGATCTTCCAAAAGATCAAGAAACTTTTTAATTGATTTTGTTAATCAACAGTATTCAACTTTTCATGAAAGTTAATTCTCAAGAGACATCCAAGGGAACAAATAGTTCAAGACACAGACAGAATCAATACTTGTCCCCAAATAGGAACCTTAGCAGCATTATATTCTAAAAACCTTCAGGCTTTTAAGCATTTTACTATCAAAGGATCTTTTTTTCTTGCAAAATAGTGATGCCCTTAATGTAGCTCAATTGTAGTATGATCTTTTCCGGTGACCTGTAAATCCTTGTATCTTGCGTTGTAGCAGAGTAGCAGCTAGCTAAGATATTCTGGTGGTTGAAAAATATAAATATAGGGCCTTTAACAGGTATGAATCCCGATGTTGAGCAACTTTTTGTTTGATTCTTGTACCTGGGACAGAACACACACACGCACACACACACACACACACACACACACACATATATTTATATTTATATATATATAAGAATCTTTGGAGGCCTTTCCACTAGTCGATATGTTGTACAAAGGAACATAGAAACGGATATATATATCCTGGACCCTAGATGATCTAATTTTGTGCTTTGGGTGGGATAATAGTTCTGTAATTTTATGGTTTTATCAATAATATTTACCTTTATATATATATATATATATATATATATATATATATATATATAGCCAATAACCCCTAGCTTAGTGGTAGTGGTGAGGCATGCGAATATATATATATATATATATATATATATATATATATATATATATATATATATATATAGCCAGTAACCCCTAGCTTAGTGGTAGTGGTGAGGCATGCGGCCCAAGTGGTCAGGAGATCGATTCCCGGTGAGGGACGTTCGACACAATTACCATTTCCAATATATATATATATATATATATATATATATATATATATATATATATATATATATATATATTTATTTTTTTTTATTTTTTTTTTGGAAAAAGGTAATTCCATTGATAGAGCGAAAAGAGATACAAAAACGGTCTAATTAGACCCTCTGTACAGCAATCAGTCTAAGATCATACTCAATATTGTTAAGTAATCCTACCATGGGAGTATGCAACCCCTCAAATATGCGATTATTCCGCTCTTTCCAGAGATGCCAAACACTCGCAGCAAGCCGCCTTCGAGCTTCCATTCCCCAACATGCTTCTCTGCCCCGAGCGTTCTTGATGCTGTCAATAACTGAATGCAGATCCCGATCTCCCCCAGCAGCCAAACCCAACTTACCTTTCTGATGCTCCCATACTGCCCAAGCACCCGGACATTGAAAATAGAGATGCGAGATACTCTCATTTCCACCCGCACAAAGTATGCACAACTGATTGTCCACTGTTACACCGAACCTCCTCAGTCTATCCCGAGTGAGGAGCCTCCCAAGCAGGACCCTAAACATACAATACTGCCATTTCCTGGCCGCCCCTTTGACCCAGATGAACTCCGCATTATCGATTGTGGGGTAACGGTCTCTGACTTCCTCAAAGACCCGCCTGAACTCGAATGTGCCGCTACCAGTGTTCTTCCATACCCAACTATCTCTCTCCCGATCGCCGTCAAGTAAGACCGACCTGATCTCGTCGCTGAACCGGCCGACCAATCCTCCCATGTCCGCCCGCCATCCACCATTCTGAATAATAGAGCTAACCCGCACACCCGGCTGCACCCAAGGCGGGAGAATGGCTCCCAGCCGATCCGCGAAGCTCTGACCGCCAACCCACGGGTCAAACCACAGGTCGGTAGACTCCCCGTCTCGCAAGGCTCGAGTAATGAGGCGTGCAATACAAGGCCTATACTGAGATATTGTTTTAAATGTAACCGATGCATTGGACTTCTTCCCCATCCGCCATAAATTCTCATTCTTAACATATTTATTCTGCATCCATAGCGCCCAAAGTGAGTCCCCGGATATGAATCTCCACGTGAGCCTGAGTGCAGCTACCATCCGAAGAGTGCGAAGAGGCCGAATACCCACCCCACCTTCCTCCTTAGGCCGGCATAACGTATCCCAACTGATGGCATGAATACCCCCTCTCCATACAAAGTCAGCACAAATTTTGTCAATAGCCTTAATAGTGGCAGCAGGAAGCATGATAGTCTGTAGCCAAAAAGCCGAGATGGCTTGGATCACCGTCTTCACCAGTTCAATGCTGCCCCCGAAGGACAGGTTCTGAGTGTGCCATCCCTCCGTACGCTTTTGAACATAATCCACCAAACTCCGGCATTCCGCATCTCTTGCATAATTCACACTGAGTGGAATACCCAAATACTTCACAAGTAAATCCCCTCTCGCAATCCCAATCCGGCTTGCCCGCTCCTCTTTATTAGGACAATGCTGGTTAAAATAAATGCAACTCTTATCTTGATTAACACAAAGGCCAGTAAGAGTCTCAAAGTGCTGAATGATATCCGACAACTCATCCAGCCCTTTGAATGAGGGTACCAAGAATACTAGAAGATCATCCGCATAAATCAGATGAGAAACACTCGGCTCAATCCTCTTCTGAATAGGAGTGATCCTCCCCTGAGCAACTGCCCTGTCCATGAGACAGGTAAAGAACTCCATCACAATGGTAAAAAGATATGGGGACAGAGGGTCCCCTTGACGAATCCCCCTACTACTTTGAAAAAACCCATGCGGACAACCCTTCAGAAGAACTGAGAAGGAAGGGGAAGAGATGCATTCCCGAATCATATCGACCCACTCACGATCGAACCCCATAGCTTCCATGATATGGCAGATAAATCCCCTGTTCACCATGTCGTAGGCTTTACGTAGATCGAGCTTTATGCAAGCCCGCATACCGCCTACCTTGTTAAAATCACGAACCAACTCATGAGCCAGCAAACTATTATCCGCGATCGACCTGCCTCTGATAAATGCAGCCTGGTTGAACGAGATCAGCCCCCGCATAGCCCCCTCCATCCTTCGACACATGAGCGTAGTGATTAATTTATATAGATAGTTGCAACAGGCAATGGGCCTAAAATCAGATAGCGCCTCCGCCCCCTCTTTCTTCGGAACTAAGGTGAGGAACGTATGATTAAGTTCCTTTAATAGTTTCCGATTAGCGAAGAAGTCTCTAATCATCTCAAGAATCTTCCACTTGATGTCCTGCCAATGAACTTTATAGAATTTGCTACCGAATCCATCAGGGCCCGGAGCTTTGTCAGCATCCGCCTGTTTTATAATATCCTCAAGTTCCTCCATCCTCACCTCAGCCCTCATCAACCCGTTCCCATACGAAGTAACCAGTTTCTTACAGATAATATCAGGGAACTCTGAGCAATAAGACGATTGATTATAGAGATCAGTATAATACCTTACAGCCTCCTTCTGAATATCTTCGGGGGAAACCGCCTCATGCCCATCTGGCCGAAGTAATCTGCCAATGTGGTTACGGTATTGACGCATACGGATGATATCGAAGAAGAACCGAGAGTTTCTATCCCCCTCCCGAAGCCACTTGCACTTAGCCCGTTGAGCCGCGTCAATTTCCTCCAGAGACCGGATGCGCCCTACCTCAGCCGCAAGTGGCCGCTCCTCCATGGCTAAACTAGAATTCGTCAAATCAGCCTGCAAGTCAGCTTGCACCTGGGATAGCCGCTGTTCCATCTGCTCTAGCGGTCGCTTGGGCAAAGCTCGGTTCCAGGCCTTAAGATCTCCTTTGATTTTCCTTAGCATCTGCACAAGTCGGAATTGACAGTTCCCAGTGAACTCAGCATGAATACCGCCCTTCACTACCTCCCCATAATCCTCTAGCAGGTGCCATTTATTGTTATATCTAAATGGACGTGCCCGAGGCTGTTGGGGGGACGTGAGTCTCACGCATACGGGCGAGTGGTCGCTCGTGCCCGCCGGAAGCCCTTCCGCCTTTCCATCTGGGAAAATATGGAACCAAGCAGGATTGTCGAAAGCTTTATCGAGTTGGCACACCACCCTCTTCCGAACAGATTTGTTATTCCAAGTCCAAATATGACCTGACCTCTCCAATTGTAGCAGCCCAGCCTGGAGAATACAATTCTGGAATTCCTGAAGTATAACCTCCGGAACCACCCGTCCTCCAATTTTCTCATGCTGATACAAGATCGCATTAAAATCACCCATAACCAGAAGAGGAGTGTTGTTTTGATGTTTGGCTACTGAGCTAAGCTGAATAATGTCGTTCCATAGCTCCACACGTCGTCTCCGATCATTATGCCCATAAATAGCTCCAAGGAGGAAGTGTAGACCTCCCTTGTTTATGAACTGAACCACAACCATCTGCTCGGTAATGGATACCGTCGTACCCTCCCAACTATTGGTATCCCAACTAACCCAGATACGAGCCATGTGACATATATCTAGATTATTGACCTGCTTCCAGCTGCTGGGTGTGCGCCTAGATAGCATCCTTTCAGATTTAATTTTTGTCTCCAGTAACACACAAATATCGAACCGACCCTTTTTAATAGTATCCTTAATCTCCTTCCATCGGCCAATAGCACACGCCCCTCTGACGTTCCACGCAATAAGAGACATTTAATTATTAGCAGGGTCCTCAGGGCTCTTCAGAACCCTGTCCTCTGAGAGCGGACAGGATCCTACTTCGATGAGACCTGTTTCGATCTCCTGGTCTATCTCCCGTTCTTTGCTTGCTTCCTGGATGAAGGTGTGCCACTTCGGGTTGCTCACGCAAATATCTGTACCCGAGGTGGGTCTGTCCTCCATTCCTCTCGTCGATATGGCCTGCCTTTTCCTACTGCCGCCCGCCTCCGACAATCCGCCGCTCGCCTCCGCACTCCCCTGTGCTGAGAGTCTACTGGATAGTCTCCGCGTCATCTCAACAAACGAACAACCTTTATGGCTCCCACGTCCTAGGGTCGCTCTTCCTCTTTGTGTTTTGAAGGTGATGCCCGCTCCTGTCCTCTCATCACCCTGGCCAGGGAAGTTGCTCCGAAACAAGGCAGTATCCATCCCCCCTGGGAGCTCGTTACTCCTCCCCCTACAACAACTCCCTCCGAGCAACCCTCTGATGGTGGCCTATCCGACATAGTTGCCTTATCCGGGGCTGACTCCGTTTCCAAGTCCATGCCATCGGCTTCAACTCCAGGCAGACGTACCACCTGTGTGACTCCCTGCCTAGAACACCCTTCTTCTTGACCGCCACGAGTCTCCAGGACGACTCGCGTGTTTGCTCTAGTAACAGGAACACCTGATTGATTGTCCGGGCTAATAGCCCCTCCTTCTCTCGGGCTCTTGCATTCTTCTGGGGGATGGCCAAACATCTTGCAGTGCGAGCAAACCGGAGGAACCCACTCATATTCCATCCGTTGAATGAACACTTCCCCGGATGGTACTTCGAATTCAATATGGGATGGTAAATCCTTCCCTGCCTCGATCTCTACAAACACTCTAGCAAACCCCATCATTGCCCTGGTCGTGGTGCGCTCGTCAGCTTTGATAGGCGCTCCCACTAAGCTTGCAAGTTTCATGATCATCTGGTTGCTCCAATAAAGCAAGGGAAGTTCCGAAAATCGGATCCATATCGGAACCGAACGGAGAACTTCTCGCTCACACCGAGTATCCGGGGTCCAAGCCTTCATCATAATAAGACGTCCATCAAAGGTCCAAGGCCCCCCTTGTAATACTTTCTCCATATCCTCCTGCATGCCAAACCGGACAAAATAGAATCCATTACTGCGAGAGAAGAATTCCATACTTCCTTTTGGCCGCCACACACGCTCCGCGTACGCCCGTATATGGTGATAGAAGGGACGATTCCAAAGCACATATAAAATAACTGTGTTCTTCCAGTACTCTATTGTCTCTGCTAGGTCTTCATTAGTGAACGACGCCCGTAGTCCGTTGCCCACCTTTGTAGGAGCCACGTAATGCAGTTGTCCTCGACCGCCTGACGAATCGCTCCCCACCAGATCCGCCCATGATTTGGCCCACGTTTTGCTTTGTGTGCTCTCCTCCATGGGAGCCTTCCCTTTGTCTTGAGCCATAATAGGCTTAGGCCTCACCCCCTGACTCCCTCGCTGTTGTCCAGCCGTAGGGGCGGCCGCTGGAGGCGGTCTCGGCGCCATGGGGCGCCATGTCTGACCTCGCCGCTGGGGCACCCCACTGCCTTCGATCATCAGGCGTCTGTGCGACTGCGTGGGGGCCTCTTTATGGGCCGTCCCACCTCCCGTCCCCCTTGGTCTACCCCGCCTATGCACCGTGGTCCAACCCCCGGCTTCCGATCGACCATCTCCGGCTGCCTCCAGGCTGCCGTCGCCGGAGAGCCCAGGGTCCCAAACGGGAAACCCTAATTCCAGCGTGGCCCTAGGATCGCCCGAATCGCCAGAGAGATTCATGCCTTTAATATATATATATACCATTTGCAATATATATATATATATATATATATATATATATATATATATATATATATATATATATAAAGTCCTATTCTACTTGCTTGGAGCCCGTGGCCACTACCACCCAGTCGACTCCAAGGGGGAGGTTCGAACCCGTGCCACCCCCACGGGGCCCCCCATCTTAACCGTTAGACCCGCGGACACACACACACATATATATATATATATATATATATATTTTTATTTTATATATATATATATATATATATATATATATATATATATATATATATATATATATATAGCAAATGACCTCTAGCCTAGTGGTTAAGAGAGATGCATGCGGCCCGAATGGTCAGGAGTTCGAATCCCAGTGGGAGCGACTCCAGAAACAATTTACCTGATTCCAATATATATATATATATATATATATATATATATGTATATATATATATATATATATATATATATATATATATATTCTTTAAAAACCAAAGCCGGTGGACGACTACCTTGGCCCGGAGGCCGTGGCCACCGCCACCCAGCCACCTCCGTTGGAAGGAGGGCTCGAACCCGGCCCTCACCCCCGGTGCACGGTGGTAGTAGCATCGATAGTTTGATCTCCTTTCGATCTGACATGAACAACAGATGATGATCCAATTCCAAGTTCAATGATCGGAGTTCCCACAAAGTCTATTTTTAATTTTGGATTTCCACAATAAAAAAAAGTAACTGATGCAAGGTGGGTTACTTCCTGAAAATTTCAAATCCTGCTAAATCTGCCTGATGATATAGATTATGCTAATTCTAGAAATTACATCAGACTGTAAATATGCTATATTTAAATACATAGGTATGAAATTGCTAGATTTAGTGAAATTATTGATGGGATCATCGGATGATATTGGTACATGAAAGTGGAACAAGACATTTTTGATGTTCTGAACTTGCTTAGTTGATGATCTGTCGTCGATGACCTTCCACTTATCCTGGTGATGCATGCAATCCGAGTGGACCATAGGATGACAACACAAATTGTTAGCATGTCTTGTATCCTTTGAATATATAACCACTTAAACTAGGAGGATCAATTAATTTCTAGTTTTGCTTCGTAGATCGGCAATCATTTTTGAATACTTCAAGATGGATTGAGGAAGTGCGCACAGAGCGAGGTGGTGATGTCATCATAGTCCTTGTTGGAAACAAAACAGATCTCGTTGACAAAAGGTTATGGATGTTCATTGTCGTTTCTTTTAAACATTTAAACTGATACAGTGATTCTCATGTTGTATTCATTTTCCTTATCTTCTTTTCATACCTGAAAATCTTTGGATCTACTTTGTAATTTATGTTGGTATTTTCTTGTTGATAGCTACAAAACAACTAGATACATGACCTATTATTATTAGATGGTTCATCTAAGTATTCATGCAAAATGATTATCATCTGCATTCAACTTTTTACCAATGAAATATAAGGTCATGTGATTTATGGAAGAATGATAAACAGTATTACATTTTTTTTAGCATCCTTTATTTTTCACATAATTATACTTAAACGTGATTTATTCCGTAAAGCATTTTAGGCACATAATTTTGATGAAGTATATTATAGAAATTTGTTTCTTCATGAGGAGTGTGTTTGGCTTTTGCAATGGAAACCAGTCATGATTTGGATCATATCCTTCAGCATATCTACAAGTTCCATTTTGGTTTGCAGGATCCATATGCGGATCAAAAGTTACCTAGATTTGAACCATAAATTTTTGGCTCTGGATTTGGGTTATGAATTATTTCAAAAAATAAAATGAACTTCTATACAGGGACTACTAGAAAGTTATAAGATGTACCCTTATCCATTATACTTATTTTATTCTATTAATTTGAGTATGACAGATGTGCCAGACGTAAATCTACCTGAAAATGAATGAATAGCACTTATTATCAAGCAACTAAGCCATATACATAATGACCATTGGCCTAGGATTCTTGAGGATTCTCTACCTAGTACGAGTCAGGAATTGGATCTGTTTGAAGTAGTCGTACCAAAACTATTTAATCAAGTTTTAAGGATCCAAAGTAAAATTTTGTTTTGATTCAGATTGTACTTTCAAGTTTCACTTTCAACTTTATCTACACCTAATATATATGTGGACAATGATAGTTGGTGTTTAACTTAACCATGGATGTACCCTTTGTATTTATAGTGTTTTACATATCGACTATTATGTCAAGGACAAACATTATTGCCTTAGCCCTTAAGAGTTAAGACCCACTGGATGATCTTTCCTAAGATGGCCAGATTTAGGAGTCTCTTCTGAGCATGCTCTCTTATGCATAACAAGGCGTACAGCTCAAGTTTCTGTTGCTTACCATGATTTGCATATCAATTTAACAAGATACTAAAAGGGATTCATTTGTAGTTCAATCAATAATTCTTATACAGGTCCTGTTTAACGTATTTAGCCTCCTGTTTTGCAGACAAGTATCAATCGAAGAAGGAGAAGCAAAGTCTCGTGAGCTTGGAGTCATGTTTATAGAGACCAGTGCCAAGGCAGGGTTCAACATCAAGGTATCAAACATGTTTTTTTTTTCAAATTCTCCGATCCTTGTATGTCATCTCTGCAGTTACAGTTTTCTGCAAGCTGTAAGTGTAACCTGTACCAAATCAAATGCAGCCACTTTTCCGTAAGATTGCTGCAGCATTGCCTGGGATGGAGAACCTTTCTTCGACAAAACAGGAAGACATGGTTGATGTAAACCTGAAGCCCACAGTCAGCTCATCACATACTGAGCAGCAATCAGGTGGCTGTGCCTGCTAGAGGGGAATATGCAGAAGTTCTTAGGAGCAGATCATTAGTAGAATGCTTTGTGATGTTACCATGCTGTCAATGCAGGAGGAATTATCACCTTCACAATTGATTGTCCATGTCCATTATTTTAGGATACTTCTACCAGTTCACAGTTCCAGTATTACTTGTTCCTTAATTTTTTTTTGGTGGAAATGTATAATTGAATGAATATCTCTATTTTTTTTTTGGTTTCATTTTGTTTGCTTTGCACTTCTATGTTATTATATAAATTTGATAGTATTAAGAATTGCATTTGATTTCCTTTATTGGTGGAGAACAAATTATAGGTAGGACAATGGTCTTTGGCATCTTCTAGTAGAGTACATCTTCTAATCACATTTATTGTCTACAGAGTTTCTCCCCTCTCTCTTTGTACTCAGCTTTCCTTGTTTTACTTCCACTGGAAACATCATTGATATTATTCAATTTGTCCTTGCTGATCCCCAAAAATTTAATTATTACGACTAGGGGTGAGCAACGGTTCGGTTCAAACCGAACCAAATATATAAAAATCGAAATAACTGTAAGTTGTATTTCTCAAAACTAAAAACCGAACAAAATCGAACAGAATTAATTCGGTTCAGTTTTCGATCGGTTCGGTTTCATCGACCAATGCCCTTGAATTGATTACAGGGAGACCTCTTCTCCGGTAATTGACATCATTATGTTTCACTACCTTGTTAGTTTGGTAGTTTCCAAAAAAAATGAACATGCAGCTGATGGATGTAGTAATATCATATTTGTATGGGTAGATCAATACTAAAATTTATATGAAGGTCCCTGAAGGACTTTGTATGAATGATGCAAATAGTTGTAGACCTCGGAACATGCTATCAATCAAGTTGAAACATTGACTTTACGGATTAAAAAAATTCGACCGAATGTGGTATAACCGACTGAGTATTAATCAGTTAAGGATATGTGAATAGCAAAGTCTGACCTTGCATGCTGATCAATAAATCACACTCCGAATTTATGATCATAGCAATCTATGTCGATGACATAAAACTCAGCGGGACTCCTGAAGTGATAGAGGTAACTATTTTGCACATGAAGTCAAAATTTGAGATAAAAGATAAGGAAACTTGATTCTTCTTAGGCTTATAGCTTGAGCAATGTACCGATAGTGTTTTAGTTTTCCACGAGTTACACTCAGAAGGTGTTACTTAGGTTTAACATGGACAAAGCAAAACCCTCAAGTCCACCTATGATCGTCTGTTCCCTAGATGCTAAACGAGGCACTTTCGATCCTAATTAAGACGATGAAGAGGTATTGGAACCCGAAGTTCCATAACTATATGCAATAGGCACATTATTGTACTTATCTCGATATACTAGATCGGATATATCACTTATTGTGAATCTTTTGGCTAGATTTAGCAATGTGCCTACACGTCGCTAGTGGAATAGCAATAACAACATCTTCCATTACTTTGACTACGGACATGGGCTTATTATATTCCTATGCATCTTAGAATGGATCAAACCCCCTTGATTCTCAAAATGATGCTCGCCTTGTCGACTATGCCGTGACCCGAGCAAGGCAAGATCCCAAAGTGGTTATGTATTTACCATTTAGGGAACAACGATATCTCAAAAGTCTACAAAGCATACAACGGTCACCACATCTTCAAATCATATCGATCACATCGCCCTCTATGCCACCGTAGAAAGTATATGGTTGTGATCCATAATTGAATACATTCGAACTGCAAGTGGACTCTCTCCTATCAATTGTTGTAATTGTAGATGTGAAAGGGAAGAAAAATTGAACGAACTTTTGCCTTTACTGGATTACAACAAAAAAGTACAATACAACCCTAACAACGAGGGTTTGTGTACAACTATGAGATCTGAGAAAGTGTGATGGTGGAGATCGCGTACTGTAGTGGCTCATTTACACCCTTGACGATCGACAGGCGATGGCCTCTTCTTGATATACTCTCTGTGTATTGTCTTCTGTTTTTTCTCCTCCGTTCTTTGTGTTTCCTTGCTGAATGGCATGTGCACACATATAATTGTACCTCAGTACACACATAGAATATGCAAGCACTTATACAGGTAATCATGTCAGGAAAATGGTCAAGCCAAGTAGTCGCGTAGAAATCTCTTGGCACTTAGGTCACATTGACGCATGGGACACATAAATGGGCCGGGCCGAGTCATGTCCAGCCTACGCTTGAGATAAAGCGTAGTAAGCTGTTCTAAAGACAACAAGATAAGACTAAATGTGCTAACAGTTCTATAAGTGAAGAAGAGTCATAAATGCTCCAAACACAAAAGTCGTCTCATATAATAAGTCCAAGTACAAGTCTGAAATGTAAAACTGGATACAGGTCCAGTTACAAAATACATAGTCTAATACATGACTACTCTCAAAAGTCTAAAGCAAAAGACAACTAGACGAGGTTCCCCGCAGGTACATCCTCGTAAGGCAAAGCCTGGTCCTCGGCAGTAACTACATAATGCGAATCACAGAGCAACTCCTCCTCAGTAAGTATACCTACAACGTTATCCTGTCAGGACGGGAGCAAGTACTGAATCTAACAAACATATAATACTGATCATGTGATGAAAAGAAATGACATATCATGTTTGTTCAGTTTTAGGTACATTTTATCATGGCAATAGATATTCATTTTAAAGTTTAAAACTGTAGTAGGTGAATGATCAGTCAATAGGTAATCAGGATGTACAGCGGTACATATCAATTTTCTGAAGTGTACATACGTACACTTAACGGCATCGGTGTATATCCATACACAAACGCGGGACTAGACATACGACACAGATACATATAGAATGTAACGGTGCTCGGTAAATACATACGGAGAAGGGGGTCATGATCGCGTACACTACTAGCAGTTTTCTCTTAACCCGTTGTTTAAACATGTGAGAGATATAAAAACTATCCTAAACATGGCAGAGACTGAAAGTAATACAACATGTAAAGTTTTAACTTGCTATCCCAAGGATCAGCATTTAATATGGTTGGTAAATCGCAGTTTATTGTTATAGCAGTATGTAAAGTTCGTAGAAAGTACTTGCGTCTAGCAAAGCAAGCTGCGATAAAAATGTTATAGATGCCTGGTAACTCGTCACTGTAGAAATAAATACATAAACTTAGTTTTTATACTAAGTTAAACACTAAGACACTAAGTGGTGCTACACGACTTGTGACTAGGCACCTAGCCAAATGATGATTTTAGCATAGGAGACCAATGTGGGGTGACACAATACTCAAACTATCTTTCTAGGGTCTTTACACTAGTGAGGGGTGAGGTTCAATACGGCTATAACTCAAAAATAACACAAAAAGTTGTAAGTCGTAATTATTCAATAAATAAATCAAATGTACATTGTGTTCCAACAATTTTTGAGATAGACAAAGAGCTCAGTTTTACATAAAATAAAGTACCAAAATGATCCTTGTTAATTATAGAAATTTATTATAATTGTTTTGGACTTTATTAACTAGTACATGTATTTTATAAAAATCAGTTTTCATAAGTACACAGAAAGTGGGTTCTGTTTTCATATGCCAAAACAGTGGCAAAACTATAAATTAAATACTGTAAAAATTATGATAAATTAGTTAAATTAACATAGTATCTAAATACTATTTTTACAGAATTTTAACAGCAATTAAAGTATTTTTAGAAATTCAAAAATAGCATGGTACACAATTGAAATTAAATAATTAATTATCTGCGTATTTTGTCCATGTACATAATTTGAACCAAAGTTCAAATACAGGACCCAAGGCCATGAATCAAGTCCAATATGACTTGTACAGGTCTTGAATGTGTGAAAACACATTTGAGCCAAAAAATCCATGCTAGGCTTGGACACCAAATGGTTGAAGTAATAAAATACACAAAAAAATACAAAGTGGTAAAAGTACAAAATAAATATTAATATTTTAACAAGGTAAAATTATACATAGTAGTCATATACATATGACAAGTATATTTACATATATTAAAGTATAATATATGTACAATATTACGTAAATTATATAGGCTAAACAGTTATGTATGTACACATATACATATATAACATATAGGTATATATATATATATATATATATATATATATATATATATATATATATATATATATATATATATATATATATATATATATATATATATATATTTTCAAACAGAATTTTATTGAATAGAAAACGTGGCTCTTAACGAGCATTACATGATCCAGGGACAAAACACACAAAAGTCCTGGACGACAAGGTGGAAAAGCCAAAAAGAAGGTTTCGAAAATTCAAAAAATTTCGAAACTAGACAAAGGTGGCGGGCTGGTGTGGGCGCTCGGCCCTAGGGTGGAGGTTGTGGACACACTGCCCGAGATTTTTTTTTCGAAATTCAAAATTTGAAAGGAAAGAAAATTCCAAATTTTGAAATCCGCGGGGGCAGACGAGCGGGCCGCCCAAAGTGGGAAAGGGGGGAAAAAGGGCGCTCCGCCCAAAGTTGGCACGTGGGGGGGGCGCGCCGCCCAATGGAGGCACGTGGAGGGGTCGTGCGGCCCGAGGGAGGGGCGTGTGGCTCGGGGAGTCTCGGCCCCCCCTCCCCGAGCGCCTGACGGACTCTGGCAGCGGACAAGGAGCGCCGGCAACACCGTCCGGAAACGTCGGCGAGATAGGCCGGCCTGGAGGGGAGGGGGACGGGCGCGGAGGGGAGGGTGCGCTGCGCTGGCACAGAACCCAGGGGAGGAAAAAGATGGTGGTGGGGGGGGTGTTCCACCGGGAGACTCCGGCGAAGGCGGCCGAAGGGGGAGGGCGTAGGCGCAGGACGGCAGCGGAGAAGGCTGCCGGGATCCACTGCGGCGGAGGGGAGGGAACTACCGGGTGGAGAGGCCACCGACGGAGTGTGGCAGAGGAGGACGGGGGAGGAGGCCGGAGGGGGGAAGGGGGGTCTGACGAGGAGGCTCCAGACATGGGAAGCGGTGGAGGACGGGGGAAGGAGCGCGGGGCTCGACCACCGAGGGGGTTGTGGGCGGCGGAGCGTCGACGGGGGCCTCCGCGGAGCGCCGATCACCGGAGAGGGCCGCCCGACTGGAGGCGGAAAGACCGCCGGGGGCCGTAGAGGTAGGGGGCGTCTCGAAGAGGGGGAGACGGAGGAGGCAGCACCGCCGGACGTCCGCCCGACGCCGAAGAGGGAAGCGATGCCACCAGGGCCCACGAGGGGAGGGGCACCGGAGCCAGGGAGATGGCGGGGCCACCGGGTGGGGTGAAGGCAGGAAGGTAGGACGTCGGCGCTGAGGGGAGGCCGGGAGGCTCAATCGGGGGGCTGAGGGAGAAAGAGGCGGAGTTGGGCCACCGCAGGGAGCGGGTGGCCGGGGGCGGAGAGGGGTGCGCCGCCGCGGGGATAGCCACCGGCGGCAGGACCGAGGCGGGAGAGCTCGAGACCGGGGCATGGAGGAAGGGGGGAGACCGCTCCGGTGGCGCCAGGGACGGGGTCGGGGGGCCCCGTCGGAGGGGCCGACGACGGCACACAGAGAGGAGGGTGGGCAACGGACGGATCCGCAGGTGCCGCCGGCGACTGCACAGGGAGAGGAGGGGTCGCAGCGGTAGGGGACGCAGCCAAAGGATGGCTGCGCCTGGCCTGGTTCCGTCGGCGCCGCCGACGGCGGCGAAGGGGTAGGTTGGGGAGGAAGGAGGGAGGGGAAACCCTCGGCGGGGAGCCGGCGGAGAAGCTCCACGGAGGGGAGGGCCATGCGGGCGCTGGCCAACCCGGCTGGGGTAGGGGTCCACCGAGGGGGGCGAAGAAGAAGAGGGGAGTCGCCGGCCCCGGCAGTCCGACCGGCCAGCCCTGCCAGAGAATCCCGGCGGGCGGCGATGGAGCTCGCCCGCTTTCTCATCCCTATATATATATATATATATATATATATATATATATATATATATATATATTTTTTTATATATATATATATATATATATATATATATATATATTAAAAAGTATATATATATATTAAAAAATATATTATATATAAATATATAAATAAATAAATATATAATATATATATATAACAGTAAATATATATATATATATATATATATATATATATATATATATATATATATATATATATATATATCTATATATATATATATATATATATATATATATATGATAATAGTAAAATATAATATATATAATAGTATACATATATGCACGCAAAATACATATACACATATGCATATATATATATAAATAAATATATATATATATATATATATATATAGATATATATATATATATATATATATATATATATATATATATATATATATATATATATATACACACTCATACATTAAAATGCTAAATATAGAATATATATTTATACATATATAAATACTGTACATATATGTATATATAACAGTATATATATATATACAGAAATACATATATACAATATATATATATATATATATATATATATATATATATATATATATATATATATATTTTTAATATATATATATATATATATATATAATAATAATAATAATAATAATAATAATAATAATAATAATAATAATAATAATAATAATAATACTAATAATAATAATAATAATAATAATAACATAAAATAAAACAAAAAGAAAAAGAAAAGAAACAGAACACAAGGGGGGTTCGAACTCAACCCACTGGGTCGAGTTCTCGGGTACGGTCGAGCTGGCCAGGGGGTCAGCCCGCTCTGGGTGTTAGGGTTAGGATTTAGTTTAAATTTATTTAGGTTTCTTAATAATAATAATAATAAAACCAGATATAACAAATCCTGTGTCCTGACAGTTAGGGACACAGGAGTCGCGTGTCCGTGCTAAGCTCGACACGTACGGGTCTTGTCTTCCGTGTCCGAGCACTGGACTAGGATCCCCGTGTCTGGGCGAACCACATACGTGTACACAAGACACGCATGATACTGATTCGACACTGCTACTTACGTGTCCAGCTTTGGGGAGGGTTTTCGAAGGCGCTGGACGACGGAGGAGGCAGCGTGGTCGCGGCGGAGTGGTGGCGCTAGACTCGCCTTGTCACGATGAACTTGTCGGTGGTGGTTGTTGGTGGTGAAGGTCGCTGTAGAGGCGGCGTCGAGTGTCGCTGGAGTTAGGGTTAGGTCTAGGTTTTGTCGGAAAGGAAAGGGGCTGTGGGGGCGTCGATGGTGGTCGTGGGGTCGTTCTAGGGTCAGGGCTGAGTCTAGGGTTTCATTTTATAGGGAAGGGAGGTCGGTCGATCGCCGAGAAAGACAGAAAATATCGGGGTCGGTCGTCGACGACGTGGCGGTGAGACGTGGGAGAGGAGAGAGAAGGTCGTGGGGTGTTTTAGGTTTAGGTCCCTAGAGTTTTAGGATTTACAACTAGGTCCCTATCCCAACCAAATACAAATAAAAATTTGCAACCGTACATTTAAAACAATTGGTTATTTACAAACTGACTTCTAAACAATTCTAAATATTACAAACAGCTAATAAAACATTTAAATAAATTGCAAAACTACCTTAAAACATTTCAATAAATTACAAAAAATGATATTTTAGCTATTAAAACTTATTTAAAAATCATTTAAAAAATTGTAGAAAAATTCCTAAAATTATATTAAAATATTTTAAGGCTAAATATGACATTAGAAATTAATTAACACTAATTAAGTCAAAATTGAAAATCAGGGGTTGACAAGTCTTTCCTGCTTGAAAAATTTTGTCCTCGAAATTCACAAGGATTGAAGACCCTACAATATTCTAACATAGCAAGCAATGCAACAAATGACCAAGACTATGATCAAAACTAACCACTAGGGTATCAAGCGGGAACGGGTGGTTCCCTCGCAGCGGTTGGATCGAACAAGTAAGGGTATCTCTCCCTCATGTCCGACTCCCTCTTCCAAGTAGATTCACCCGGAGAGTGACGGCTCCAAGCTACTCGTACCAAGGGTATAACCTTGTTCCTCAGCCTCTTCTCCCTCCTGTCTAATATCTCCACTTGCTGCTCAGAAACTATAAGGCTCGGTCCGATCTCCAACTCTGAATGATCTAGCACATGGCTGGGGTCCGAAATATATCTCCTCAGCTGAGATACGTGAAAGACATCGTGAACTTCTGCTAGGTTGGGTGAAAGTTCAATCCTGTAAGCTACCTCTCCAATCCTGCCAAGTATCTCGAACGGCCCGATGTATCTGGGGCTCAGCTTCCCTCCTCGTCCGAACCGGATCGTCCCTCTAGTAGGTGATATCTTCACTAGCACCATATCACCGTCCGCGAACTCCATCGGTCTGTGACTAGCATCAGTCCAATGTTTCTGCCTGTCCTGAGCTACTCTGAGCCTGTCTCTGATCATCCTGACCTTCTCTGTTGCATCCGTGATCATCTCTGGCCCAAGCATAACTCTGTCTCCAATATCATCCCAAAAGAGCGGTGTGCGGCATCGTCGTCCATATAGTGCCTCAAAAGGAGACATACCGATGCTGGCTTGGTAGCCGTTGTTGTATGAAAACTCTACCAAGTACAGATGGCTCTCCCATGATCCGCCAAAGTCCAGCACACAAGTCCTAAGCATGTCCTCCAGCGTCTGTATCGTCCTCTCGGACTGCCCATCTGTCTGCAGGTGGTACGCCGTACTGAACTTGAGCCTACTGCCCAACTCCTCCTGCAAGCTCCTCCAATAGTGGGACGTAAATCTGCTGTCTCTGTCGGACACGATGCTCACGGGTACTCCGTGCAAGCGAACTATCTGCTGCATGTATAGCTCCGCCAACTTCTCGGTGGAAAGCCCCACCTTGAAGGGTATGAAGTGCGCACACTTCGTCAGCATGTCCACGATGACCCAAATGGCATCCTTTCCTCCTTGGGAACGAGGAAGCCCTGAGACGAAGTCCATCGTAATGTGTTCTCACTTCCACTCGGGAATGGGTAACGGCTGTATGGCGCTCCGCCTTGACCTGCTGGCAAACTAGGCATCTCAAAATAAAACGTGATACATCTCTCTTCATCCCGTGCCACCAAAGTTGTTCCCGCAAGTCACTGTACATCTTGTTAGCACCAGGGTGAATAGAATATCTCGATCGGTGTACCTCCTGTAAGACTGTCTTTACCAGCTCTCCCTTCGACATGCACAATCGGCTGCCATGTCTCAAGGATCCATCCTCTGCTACAGTGAAGTCATCCAGCAATCCAGCTAAAGCCTGGGCTCGAAGTCTGTGAAGGCTCTCATCTGTAGACTGTGCCTCCCTGATCTGCTCTATCAAACCTGACTGAATGTCAAGCGCCATCATCTGTATCACTGATCCTGGCCGAACTATCTCGATATCGAGCTTCTCCAGATCTTTCCGCAAATACCGATCTATCATCAGATACCATGCCATCGGATGCCTGCTCAGCGCATCCGCCACCATATTTACCTTCCCGGGGTGATACTGTAAATCGATGTCGAAGTCTTTCGTCAACTCCAACCATCGTCTTTGCCTCATGTTCAGCTCTTTCTGCGTGAACACATACTTCAAACTTTTGTGGTCAGTAAAGATTTCCACACGCTCTTTGTATAAGTAATATTTCTATAACTTGAGTGCAAAGATCACCGCAGCTAACTCTAGGTCATGGGTAGGATAGTTTCGCTCATGAGTCCACAATTGCCTAGATGCATAAGCAATCACTTTCCTATGCTGCTGTAGGACACATCCTAGCCCCTTTCCTGAAGCATCGATGTACATGGTGAAACCTCCAGAACCTGAAGGTAATGTCAGAACTGGAGCGGTCGTCAGCCTCCTCTTCAGCTCCTCAAACGCTGTCTGTCAGTCCTCTGACCAGATGTACTCTGCGTCCTTCCGCGTCAGCTTCGTCATGGGTTCAGCTATCCTAGCAAAGTCTTGGACGAACTTTCTATAATAGCCTGCTAAACCCAGAAAGCTCCTGATCTCTGAAACTGACGTCGGAGCCTTCCATGTCTCAACTGCAGCAATCTTCCTGGGATCTACCGAGATTCCCTCTCCAGTAACTATATGGCCGAGAAACTCCACTCGGTCTAAAAATAATTCGCACTTCGACAATTTGGCAAACAATCTCTCCTGCCTCAGAATCCCCAAAACTGTCCGCAAGTGCTCTGCATGCTCCTCCGGCGTCTTCGAGTATATCAGGATGTTGTCGATGAACACTACGACGAACTTATCCAGATACTGGTGAAATATCTTATTCATCAAATTCATAAAGACAGCTGGCACATTTGTGAGACCAAATGGCATCACCAGAAACTCGTACTGCCCATACTTCGTGTTGAACGCCGTCTTCTAGATGTCTGCTGCCCTGACCTTCACCTGGTGGTACCCGAATCTCAAGTTTATCCTGAAAAACACTTTCGTCCTACTCAACTGGTCGAACAAATCATCTATCCTGGGTAGAGGATATTTGTTTTTGATGGTGATGGCATTCAAGGCCCGATAGTCAATACAAAACCGAACTGTACCATCCTTCTTAGGCACAAAGAGCACTGGCACTCCCCATGGAGAAGCACTAGATCGAATGAAACCCTTTTTCAACAAGTCATCAATCTGCTCTTTCATCTCTATGGCCTCCTTGGGGTTCACTCTATAGCAAGCCCGGGATACTGGTGATGAACCCGGTACTAAATCTATAGTGAACTCCACATCTCTGTCAGGCAGAAGTCCTGGAAGATCCTCTGGGAATACATCCATAAACTTCCTATTGATAGGGTGTGGCGTTGCTACGTCCCTAACTGTCGTACAATAGTTCGTCTCCAGGCTGATCTCTGGTCCTGTCCTCTTGACACTGAATGGTGCTGTGCCTGGGGACTGAACAGAATACTACCCTCATAATAGTCTATAGATGCATGGGCATAGCTAAGCCAGTCCATCCCCAATATGATATCATAATCGGGGAGTGGCATCACAAAGAATCATCTCCTGAACTCTCTCATGGCTATAGTAATAGAGCATCTATAGATAGCTCTAATAGGCACTGGTCCTCCTCCCGTCATCACTCTACTAATCTCCTCGGTAGGTGTAGCTACTAGATGGTGTTTATACATAAACTCTAATGATAGGAAGCTATGAGATACACCAGAATCAAACAAGCATAGAGCTAGAAAAGTATGCAAATAAACATGATATGTGATGACGTCAGCTAAGTAATCTGGCTCCGAAACCTGCTCCGGCTCCGGCTCAAGGGCTAGGCTATAAGTCTTCCCCTGAGGTCCCTTCTGCTGCTGCAGATGTTGTCCAAACCTCTGCTGCTGAGTCGGAAGCGGCCCTCTAGATCCCGTGGCTACTGGACAGCTCCGAAGCTGATGGGTGGCAGACCCACAAGCCAAATACTGCCCCAGCCTCTTTCTGCAGATGGTAGCGTCTACCCTCTTGCAGAATGCACAAAAACCTCCCTTCTGCTGCTGCCGGGGTTCCGGGGCTCTAACTGGCGGGGTCGGGTGATGTGGTGTAGGGAGACGGTATGTCTGCTGGTACGGCATCGGTGCTCTCTGCTGGAAAGCCTGACGCTTGGACGGTCCCTCGAGGTATACAGAAGCCGGCCTCTTGCAAGATAGAAGATGCTCCTTGATGCTCCGGACCAACTCTAGGCTCTGGTAGTAGTCAGTCGTACCATTCGCCACTATAAGAATGCCAATGTCTGGAACTAGACCGTGGCAAAACCTATACGTCATCTCCTCTTGGTCTGCAACCAGACTAGGAGCAAAACGGCTTAGACGACTAAACTCTGCCGTATACTCATCAACAGAATGGTTCCTCTGCTGGATGTTCTGGAATCGTAGCCCCATGGCTACCCTAGCTGTGGTCGAAAAAAATTTCTTCTTGAACTGGGTCTTGAACTGATCCCAAGTGGCCCTCCCTCTCGCAAATAACGGCTCATTTCGGAGCCAAACTCCTGCCAAGTCTATCAGCAGAAATCCCGCTGCCTCGACCTGGAGGTCATCCGGCATCCTAACTCCAAGGAGCTTCCTCTCTACCGAGTCTAGCCAGCCATCTGCTACTACTATGCCCTCAGTCCCGGAGAACTCCTTGGGGTTCAGACCCATGAAGTCCTTGATCGTCCCCGCTCTCTGCCGTAGCTCTACAGGTGGTGGGACCACGGTACGTTCCTCAGAACGCTCCATGCTCTGGCGGAGTAGGGTAATCTGCTCCTGATGGGTTGTTAGGAACCCCTGGATCAGAGTGAGCAGTTGGTTCCCGTCGAGTGTGACGGAAGCCTGGGTAGGTATAGTAATAAGGGATGGTAGAAGTATCGGGTCCTGCTAGGACTGTGATGTGGAAGGTGGTGGAGGCATCTGGGTTGGTAGATTTATGGAGTGGAAGAGTATGGTAGGTGGAGGTGGGGGTGTATCAGTCAACTGGTCAGCTGACTGGATATGGAGTGCACCATTCTCAGGTGTGACGTACTGGGATGAACGAGTAAGCACCATCTAATTACAATAAAAAGGACTTATAAGGACTCTTTTAAAGTAAGCAATCATAGACAAGAAAATCTAATTATAATAGCAAGCATGTGATGTATTTTCTATGTTGCAATCTTAGTATTCCTCTAGGTGTTCTAAGCGTAATTCCTAATGTTGTCTAATTACCTTAAGTTCCTAATTGCAGGCATGCTTGGTACAATAACGTAACCAAACAATTTAGTCTCGACCTGCATGGGTCACCACTAAAATATGTCACGACCCGTTATCCAAATTGTTGGGCCGGGCAGAGTCATGTCCAGCCTACGCTTGAGATAAAGCGTAGTAAGCTGTTCTAAAGACAACAAGATAAGACTAAATTTGCTAACAGTTCTATAAGTGAAGAAGAGTCATAAATGCTCCAAACACAAAAGTCGTCTCATATAATAAGTCCAAGTATAAGTCTGAAATATAAAACTGGATACAGGTCCAGTTACAAAATACATAGTCTAATACATGACTAATCTCAAAAGTCTAAAGCAAAAGACAACTATACGAGGCACCCCGCAGGTACATCTTCGTAAGGCAAAGCCTGGTCCTCGGCAGTAACTCCATAATACGAATCACAGAGCAACTCCTCCTCAGTAAGTATACCTACAACGTTATCCTGTCAGGACGGGAGCAAGTACTGAATCTAACAAACATATAATACTGATCATGTGATGAAAAGAAATGACATATCATGTTTGTTCAGTTTTAGGTACATTTTATCATGGCAATAGATATTCATTTTAAAGTTTAAAACTGTAGTAGGTGAGTGATCAGTCAATAGGTAATCAGGATGTACAGCGGTACATATCAATTTTCTGAAGTGTACATACGTACACTTAACGGCATCGGTGTACATCCATACACAAACGCGGGACCAGACATACGACACAGATACATATAGAATATAACGGTGCTCGGTAAATACATACGGAGAAGGGGGTCATGATCACGTACACTACTAGCAGTTTCCCCTTAACCCATTGTTTAAATATGTGAGAGATATAAAAACAATTCTAAACATGGCAGAGACTGAAAGTAATACAACATGTAAAGTTTTAACTTGCTACCCCAAGGATCAGCATTTAACATGGTTGGTAAATCGCAGTTTATTGTTATAGCAGTATGTAAAGTTCGTAGAAAGTACTTGCCTCTAGCAAAGCAAGCTGCGATAAAAATGTTATAGATGTCTGGTAACTCATCACTATAGAAATAAATACATAAACTTAGTTTTTATACTAAGTTAAACACTAAGACACTAAGTGGTGCTACACGACTTGTGACTGGGCACCTAGCCAAATGGTGATTTTAGCATAAAAGACCAATGTGGGGTGACACAATACTCAAACTATCTTTCTAGGGTCTTTACACTAGTGAGGGGTGAGGTTCAATACGGCTATAACTCAAAAATAACACAAAAAGTTGCAAGTCGTAATTATTCAATAAATAAATCAAATGTACATTGTGTTTCAACAATTTTTAAGATAGACAAAAAGCTCAATTTTACATAAAATAAAGTACCAAAATGATCCTTGTTAATTATAGAAATTTATTATAATTTTTCCGGAATTTATTAACCAATATATGTATTTTATAAAAATCAGTTTTCATAAGTACACAGAAAGTGAATTCTGGTTTCATATGCCAAAACAGTGGCAAAACTGTAAATTAAATACTGTAAAAATTATGATAAATTAGCTAAATTAACATAGTATCTAAATACTATTTTTCCAGAATTTTAACAACAATTAAAGTATTTTTAGAAATTCAAAAACAGTATGGTACACAATTGAAATTAAATAATTAATTATCTGCGTATTTTTTCCATGTACATAATTTGAACCAAAGTTCAAATACAGGACCCAAGGCCATGAATCAAGTCCATTATGACTTGTACAGGTCTTGAATGTGTGATAACACATTTGAGCCCAAAAACCCATGCTAGGCTTGGACACCAAATGGTTGCAGTAATAAAATACAAAAAAAAATACAAAGTGGTAAAAGTGCAAAATAAATATTAATATTTTAACAAGGTAAAATTATACATAGTAGTCATATACATATGACAATTATATTTACATATATTAAAGTATAATATATGTACAATATTACGTAAATTATATAGGCTAAACATTTATGTATGTACACATATACAACATATAGGTATATATATATAATATATATATATATATATATATATATATATATATATATATATATATATATATATATATATATATATATATATATTATATATATATATATATATATATATATATATATATATATATATATATATATATAAAGAAATAAATATATAATATATATATAACAGTAAATATATATATATGATAATAGTAAAATATAATATATATAATAGTATACATATATGTACGCAAAATACATATACACATATGCATATATATATATATAAATACATATATATATACACTCATACATTAAAATGCTAAATATAAAATATATATTTATACATATATAAATACTGTACATATTCGTATATATAACAGTATATATATAATAAAATATATATACAGAAATACATATATATATATATATATATATATATATATATATATATATATATATATATATATATAAATATATATAATAACATAAAATAAAACAAAAAGAAAAAGAAAAAGAAACAGAAACAGAACACAGGGGGATTCGAACTCGGCCCACTGGGTCGAGTTCTCGGGTGCAGTCGGGCTGGCCAGAGGGTCAGCCCGCTCTGGGTGTTAGGGTTAGGATTTAGTTTAAATTTGTTTAGGTTTCTTAATAATAATAATAAAACCCGATATAACAAATCCTGTGTCCTGACAGTTAGGGACACATGAGTCGCGTGTCCGTGCTAAGCAAGACACGTACGGGTCTTGTCTTCCGTGTTCGAGCACTGGACTAGGATTTTCGTGTCCGGGCGAACCACATACGTGTGCACGAGACACGCACGACACTGATTCGACACTGCTACTTACGTGTCCAGCTTTGGAGAGGGTTTTCGAAGGCGCTGGACGGCGGAGGAGGCAGCGTGGTCGCGACGGAGTGGTGGCGCTAGACTCGCTTTGTCACGGCGAACTTGTCGGCTGCGGTTGTTGGTGGTGAAGGTCGCTGTAGAGGCGGCGTCGAGTGTCGCCGGAGTTAGGGTTAGGTCTAGGTTTTGTCGGGAAGGAAAGGGGCTGTAGGGGCGTCGATGGTGGTCGTGGGGTCGTTCTAGGGTCAGGGCTGAGTCTAGGATTTCGTTTTATAGGGAAGGGAGGTCGGTCGGTCGCCGGGAAAGACGAAAAATATTGGGGTCGGTCGTCGGCGACGTGGCGGTGAGACGTGGGGGAGGAGAGTGTAGGTCGTGGGGTGTTTTAGGTTTAGGTCCCTAGAGTTTTAGGATTTACAACTAGGTCCCTATCCCAACCAAATGCAAATAAAAATTTACAACCCGACATTTAAAACAATTGGTTATTTACAAACTGACTTCTAAACAATTCTAAATATTACAAACAACTAATAAAACATCTTAATAAATTGCAAAACTACCTTAAAACATTTCAATAAATTGCAAAAAATGATATTTTAGCTATTAAAACTTATTTAAAAATCATTTAAAAAATTATAGAAAAATTCCTAAAATCATATTAAAATATTTAAGGCTAAATATGACATTAGAAATTAATTAACACTAATTAAGTCAAAATTGAAAATCAGGGGTTGACATATAGCAACCACAAGCACATAGTAACCTAAGGCAAGTGGTGACCTTAGGCGTAGGTGCATGGAGACCATAGGCACATGTAACGCCCTAGTCCCAAAATACGTATGACTAGGAGAACATATACATGCCAGCTATGTATCGAGAAGACTCCATCCAAGCTCGATTACGTATAAGATATCTCCGTGTTCTAGTTCTATCTATCATTGACTATCACATATCTATCTCAATCCACAGGGTAAGTATTATCAAGAAGAAATAATATATGTTATGGTCTATAGCCCAATAACATACATGTTCAATTAGACCCGAAGAACAATATAGGTCTATAAAACAAGACTAAATTAAAGAGTATAAATAATGGATAAAGTAGGAAAGCACGATAAATTACCTGATTCGGATACAACAATCCCACAATGATCACTGAACACTCCTGTATGATTGATTACCTGGAGAGATAATCAGGTCCTTAGGGGACATAGCAAGGTACATAATATACATGCCAATGAAAGAATAAATAAAAATATATGAACTAAAGGGTACTACCCTATCCAGCTACATGATATGCACATGAGAACACATTTCAAATATCAGGTTTCAGGCAACTGAGGTTCATAAGCTCCTTAGCAGACAGACTCCCAAGGCATCGTGTTATGGTACCTTGCGTAAGTGCTATAATAAAACCAGTGCTCTGCTATAGAGACAATGTCAAGCAATATTATAACAACTAAGTCCCAAATATGGTAACGAGGTTAAACAATAAGATAACCTGATATGTCGGTAATGTTCTCCCTACCCCATGTCTAGATCTAGCAAGTCGAGTCTAGTCTAATACAATAAATTACAAGTACAAGTGCAAGTAACGATCTAGTATCCTACACTAAGTCTATAACCATAATCATGTAGGCTCTGTATCATGAATCATGTCAGTGTTCTGTGGTCTATCGTGTCAATGGACACGAATAAAGTATACACGATGCCGAGTATCGATACTCGATGACTCCAAGATGCCATTGGCACCCAAATATAACACGGATGCAAAGTATCAAATAATGCGACATCCTCAATGATATCAAGAAAACAAAATACAACAAATAAAAGAAATGACGATAAACTGTAACATTGGCAAGGTACACTTGCCTGCAACTTCCAATTGTGAGTATAATGGTCCGGCTCCAAGGTCCTTGCTACCTCAGTCACGTACACCTATAATCAATACTCTACTATTAATAATCTACTACCACTTTATAAAAGCATGGGTCACGTGCCTCAGAAAGAGGAGTAACCCCGTGCCTCATTTGTCACTATCTAGGCGTTGAGCTGCCCACGCCTCATCAAAGCAGCATGTAGGTCATGCCTCACCAAGGCGTCATGTCTCCTACGCCCTCGAGACTTGAAAAGAATGCCTCGATCTCTGTGCAAAAGACAGCCAAAGCACAGATACCAAAATCATGATTACTTGGGCTACTCATGCCTTGCTAAAGGCACGCCCCTCCTCCTACTCACACCTCACTTATAATGCGCACCTAATCTCTTGCATCCCCACCTACGCCTCTCAGTTGCTCTCCTCGAGGCTGCATTTAATGAGCTTAACTCCTCTCAGGACTTCGACTCGATGCTTCGATTCTCGTGTAAAGAATGAACACGTAAGTCAAAGTTTATTCACTTTGAAAATAGTATAGATAGGCGCGTATCACCTGATTAAATTCAGGCGCGTGCTACCTGATCAAACTCAGGCGTGTATCACCCTGAGTCTCTCCCAAGCATGTGCTTCTACCCCCAGCATATAGTTCTCTCCCAATATGGGCAATATGCCACCTAGGACACTGATTCCTAAGTGTAGATGTCTTGTTGGCTGTAGTAGAAATAGGCGCATGCCACGTGTCGAAGACCTAGTCTCGCTAATGAGCGAGTTTTGAGCAGCTCAAAGATTCTCTCCAACAAAATCTCAATAATATGATACATGCCAGTCAACTACAACCCCACATCAGTGAAGTGTGTGCGCAGTTGCAACTAAACCCCATTTTAGGATGCTATGTGGCAATCAGAGACACACGTGCCTGCCACTGACAGACACATATATGGTTACATCTCCTCAGCTATAAATATGAGGGCTCTTCTCCATTCAAACCCCTCGGTTCCTCTATTTTTTAAAGAGTTTTTGATCATTCCAGATAGAGTTCTTGTTGTTCCCCTTAGCTAGTGAGTCTAGGCCCGACAATTCTACCTCATCGTGAGATCATCAACGGAGTAAATAATTAACCCTCCGTCATAACATTCTACATAAAAAATAAAGTGTAATTGAGAGATTCTTGTTTAGGAGTTCTCTCTTGCATTCTTATTTGCAACATTCGAAGCTCTCATCCATAGCACCATAAAGCGATGTCAAATAAGATGGCGACTCTACTGGGGATGACTTTCTCTTCCGATAAGAAAAGCTGTAATGTAATCTGACACAGCCATACTCGGAACGACTGCGAAGATGTTGGTCATTAAGTTCAACCAATCAGCCTTTGAGGAAATGCTCTTTAGAATAGTGCATGTCCTTCTTCTAGGCTGTCGAAGCCTAAGAAAATGAAGAAGGCGTGGGTGCCTAAGGTTCGTGTAGCCTACCCACAACCTGCTGAAGAAGAGCAGCACGCGCCAGAATTTGCCTGGCGAGCCGGCGGCGTTACTCTCCATTCTTTCTCCGGTGTGTAACTCTAGGAAATATGATGCTCGTTCCCAGAGAAAACTGCTGCGAAAGGAACATGCGCCTGCCAAAAAGTGCATAAACAATTTGACCCAAGTCAAAGTCAAAGCCTTGGACTGTGTGAGTGATCACAAGCCCCAAGTGTGTTAAGGAGCCCAAGATAGAGGCTCTATATATGGCAAGACCAAGTCAACATGAGCTACGTGCTCTATGTGCGCCAATACTGTCGCGCCAGCAGTAAGCAAGAAGTTTGTGCCTCTTACTGTCACACGCACGCCCGATGGGAAACTCTATAGGTCCTGACACGCACCTTGGTACCAGGGATAGACCAATCTCTAGAGTCCCCTAGATGCCCAAATGTGCTGCATGCACAGAAAATATGTTAAGATACACTTCTACTTATATGCCATAGCACTCGGTCTACCTAGAGGCTTGAAGAGGGGATAAAAGTGAATCTTCCTTCTCACGATCTGTATCACGTGATTAATCACAAACACAAAGTGAAAGGAACAACTACAGATACTGCATACGAAACACCCTTAGTTCGACACATGTGTGCTAATAGTCATCAACTGTTGTTGTACAAAATCAACAGCAGTCCCAAAAAATAGTCCATGTTTTAATGACTACAGTCCACATCCGGCCGACAGTGTCTCGGCAAACGAATATGATCAGAAGACGAGGAGGAGCTACTCTTCGCACATGTCATGCCACAAGGAGTTCCCATTTGGACAAAAAGAACTCCAATACTTCAGTCAGTACGTCGAAGAATCGACTCAAGAGCAGCAAGTTGGCTGTGCCCAATATCGGGGTATTTCAGAGCACCCATTCCAAATCCAAAGTCCTGTCCGAAGCTACGAAAGCTTGGGTTAATCAATGTCCCGTATCTGATACTGACTAAGTTAGGGTTACCGACACTCGACATGCCCAAGATGCATGGGGTAGCCAACTCCCGGTACTGTACCATAACCCTACGTTTCCAAGGGACAATGATTCCTACATAACCGAAAGGAAAGAAGCCCATGGTACCCATACCAAGTATACCTCTGAAGCCTCAAGGACCGAGGATGATCAGAACCTCGACCTTTTTGACTACTCCCAGATGATTGCTTATACTGCCGACAATGATGCATTGGAGTCAGAGATAGAAAGCGAGTAATCCACTTGCACCCGCCTCATAGCGAGTGATGAACAGAAATCCTAGAATAGCCGATGCTTTGACATGATCGAAGAAATAATGCAGGCTATGAATTCTATCTTGGCTCTCCTGATGAAGACCGTCGCGGAATTAAAAGTGGCCCAAACCATGTCGTAATTGTAGGTTCAAGCTCCGGGGCCGAAGATAATAGGAATCTAATGCCCCCAATCACCCGACTACAAGTCATCATGTGGCATTACCCGCCCGCGACAATTAACTATACATTGCCATAATCATCTATGCCGATAATGTCGAAAGAAGTTCTCAAAGCCATCCGAGATCTCCGAGCCCGAGCTGATGCCAAAGATAAACAAGAATCTCGCCGAAAGTTGGGACTCAGTCAACCTATTTTCGTTGAATGGAATAAGTTTGTCTATCCTCCTAAATACAAGCCTTTGTCCATTATTCTTTTCGACGGGAAAGGATCTCCCCATCAACATTTGAATCATTTCGGAACTATGACAGGGCATCTACCAAAAGATGATGCTCTCCTCGTGAATCTCTTTGTTGGTGCCTTGAAAGGAGTCGCCTACGATTGGTTTTGCAGTCTGCCAGACAATTGCGTGTTGAGCTTCGACGACCTTTAGTAATTGTTCCTATCTCGATTTTATAAACCGGGAATAGATATGACAATGTCTAACATGTTTAACACCACTCAGAAGGACAATAAGTCTGCTTGGGATTACATAGAACAGTTCCGGCAAGCTGTACTGAGATTACCATCAGGCATTCCTGAATCAGTCTTAATGGACACTTGTCGGAAAGGCTTGTTACCCATGACTAAACTCTGGACTGGTTCCTCCAGTCACACAGACTGGGCTGCATTCATCATCAACACCGATGACGCCGAAAGGAAAGCCAAGGAGGCTTATTTGAATGAGCTTTTCTAATAAAAAATGCAAGAGATTTGTCGGGGCTTCCAACAACAATGACCAGGAGTCCAAAGCAAAGCAGGTCATGACCGTAAGCCTCAGTCGGGGTACGACTCCCGCTCAGAAGCCCGACAGACCCCTGATAAAAAGGAGAACTATTCTTTCAAGGATGAAGATGTATTGCAATTACTCAATATACTCCTTGAGGGTGAAAAACTCCAACTTCCTCCTCCCAGGCATCCTGACAAGGTAGACAAGATGGATGATCCCAAATATTATCACTATCATCGATACGTCCACCATACGATGCGAGATTACTACATCTTGAAGAACCATATATAAAGATTGGTCAATGTCAATGTTCTTTCAATGGACTTTGAAGAAAAGGTGGTCTCTGCCAATATGGTGACCTCAAATTCGATAATTTTTTGCCCACAGAGGCGCAAGATGGGGTCGTCCTGATCCTAAAAACAACTATGGAGGTCATTAACCTCCCGACTACTCAATCATCTGGGTTAGTACCCGTCAAAACACCTCGAGGAGAGGTCATGTGGGTGCACCCCGACCTTAACGATTAACCCGACCTATCATGCGTTCTGCCGCTATAGTCAAAGGAAAAAAAAGGTCAAAACATGCAATACAGTCTCCTCCGTGCCTGACGAAGAGAGGGTGGAAGCAATCAGGACTGGTCTGGATTACTTACGTAATTACAACCAGACCTTGAAAAAGAGGCATCGTCGGCCTCGATGTCTGCAAATCCCAGTTCATCCGAACCCGACCCGTCCCAACCGCCAGCAACGGATAAACAGAAGCAGAAAGAGGGGCATTTTGATAAACCTTCAGAAAAAATAGTAGTGGGTCTGGATAGGCCCTATAATTTTGACATCTTTATACAACTGGCCAACACTCCAGCCAGACTATTTGTAACCTTCAATTACCGAATTTTGGGAATTTTTTGAATTTTTGAATTTACCTATTTTCCAAAAAATTTTGGATCTAAAAAAACATGAATTTTAAATATGAAACGTATTTTCGAATCATAATATACTATTAATATATTGTTGGAGCTTTTGTTTGAGAAAACTATATTTTATACTAAATTAATTCTTGCCCACATTCTGGAAATTTTATAAGTTATAAATCATTAATTTTTATAAAGAATAGGATCGTCAAATATTTTTTAAATAAAAATACTTTTACTTTTATTTATATTATTTTAATAATTACAATAACTTGTATGTTATAATATTTTTCTCGTATTGGGTAGACTATTTCGGTCATAATTCTAGCCTACTGAGTTCAGACTCGGATGGTGGGCTAGGATTTCGAATTGAGTAGTAATGGGTAGTCGGTAGCTAAATTATAATTAGCTAGAATTTATTGACTAAATAAACTTTTAGCAAATAAATAGTAAACAAATGTTAGTGGTTAGTGCTATGGTTAGTAAGTTAGTTTTTCACTAATTTTCTTACCTATTACATTTGACAACCTTGACCTTAGAGTTTCCACTCTACCCTATAAATATTGGCAAATTATAAGGGCACAATACATTTTGATCGGGGCTGTCCAAGTGTTAGTTTTCCATTATTTACAAGTTTGCCACTGAAAAAATTACTCAGGGCTATCCAAGTGGTAGGTATAAAAGATAAGTCTTATAATTTTTGTTTTCTTCCTCACTCTCCATTCCTCACAAGAAGAAAAACAAGAAGAACAAGAAGAAAAAAAAAAGAACAAGAACATTAATTTTTGCAAACCTAGTTTATTTTGATTTTTTGCTCTCTTCTAATTTCCCAGATCTCTTTCTCCAAACCCTACTTTATTTTTCTTCTTCTTGTTTGGGCATTATGGATGAAACCCTAGTTGTAGAAGAAATTGGGTTATCAAATCTATTAATCTATTAGTCTATTAACAAATTTTTCTTTATTAATAGAAGAATTATGAATGAAATCCTAGTTGTAGAAGAAAACTATAGAAGAAATCCTAGTTGTAGAATAATTGGGTTCATATCAGGACTGTCACAATTTCTGACAGTCCTAGAAGTATTGAGGACTGCCAGAAATTGTGGCAGTCTTGAAATAGACTCGATGTACAACAGGACTGCCACAATGTCTGGCAGTCCAAGAAGTAATGAGGACTGCCAGGAATTGGGGCAGTCTTGAAATAGACTCGAAGTACAACAGGACTGCCACAATTGCTGGCAGTCCTAGAAGTAATGAGGACTGTCAGGAATTATGGCAGTCCTTAAAGGAACATGCTCCACAACAAGACTGCCACAATTTTTGGCAGTCCTAGACATATTGAGGACTGCCAGAAATTGAGGCAGTCCTGAAAGATACTTGCTGTACAGCAAGTTCTTTTCTGGACTGCCACAATTTTTGGCAGTCCTAAAGTCGACATTCCCGAATAAAAAAACATGTTAGGGTTTATTTCAATCTTGATAATAGAGTGAAATATGCATTTTAGGATATATTTTCATGCATTCTTTGTGAGGAAAGAAGTATTTAACCTTTATTTCCATACATTTTAGGGTTTATTTAATTTTTGGGTGCCATCGAAATTGGAAAAGAGAAGGAAACTAGGGTTTTAATGAAGATGGTAATGATGGAAATGGTGTAGAAGAAGAAGATGATGATGATGAGAAAAAACTAGGATTTTAATGAAGATGTGAGAATGGAAATGGTGAAGAAGAAGAAGATGGATAGAAGAAGAAGAAAGCTAGGGTTTGTGAAGAGAGAGAGTGAAATTTAGAAATGAGAGTGATTTTTTGGGTTTGGAGGGCTGTGGGCTTTGGACAGCCCCCTGAGTGAAATATTTTGATAGCCCTAGTAAAAGTTCCTCCCAACCTGGCTAGCCCTAATCCTGGCTAGCCCCGATCAAAAAGATATGTGCCCTTATAATTAGCCTAAATATTGGACACTCCCAATATTTATATCATGACCATTCCTAAACCCTAAGCACACTCTCAGCCGCCAACCCCACAACTACTCTACAGACAACATTCCCTATCCCGACCACTTTTCCTGGAGTTGCCCTAATCTCGACCACTTCGGCAAGCCAAACACCACCACCTCCATCGACTCGACCCCCTGTTCCCAACCTCCTCTTCCTGGCCAGCTTCAACACCACACAAACCACCTGCAACCACCACCTCCTTCATCGCTGCTCTAACTTCTGTGTCTGACCATCACCATGGCCAACTTGACCACCGCTGATTATCAAGCGACCAACCCCGCCGACTACACCGTAGCAATAACACAATCATCCTCACAGCCACCAAGCCCTCCACCACCATTCTCGCCATTACTGCCATTCACCATTCCACCCGTCAATCAATACCACTACCACCATGGGTGCCCCCACGCCACCGCAATCATCACCACATAGGAAAAGAGAGGGGGACCATACCTCATCTGACCTTGCGGCCACCACCGACCATTGTGACCAAATCCCCGTTGCCCCGTGCTCTGGCTGCCACTGCCAGCTCCCCGCTTTGTCAGCGTGACTCTTCCCAGCACCTAGCTTCTGGCTATTGTTGCCCAGACCGCCGAGTCCTCTCCGCTGGCGCCGTTCCTACAGAGCCACCACCCGGCCCTCCGAGTCCCGCCTGGTCTTATTTCGGCGACCACTTGTTGCCCGAGCCCCTCCGCGTTCCGCTATTTAATTTTTGAAAAAATTTGAGTGGCACCCCACTTGAATGGCCTATTTATGCGGTGCACCCCACATTGTTTGCTAAATGTATAAGTTATCCTACTTTGGATGAAAAACGTTAGTTTTACGGTCAACGATGTTTGACCAATTTTTTTTTTACCAAAATGTCCCTCCTCCATTGTCTTCTTCTCCGATTTCTTTCCCCTAGGGCTGCGGCCAGGAAAAGGAGTTGGAGGATGGATAGGCTCTTGCAACGGCCGTCGCCTCCCTGGCTTTCGCCACCATCGCTCCCTCTTCACCACCACCACCACCACCATCGACAAACTACCACCACCTCCTCTTCCGTTGCCATTGCCATCGGCACCGCCACCATCGTCGTCTTTGCTCGTCGAGACAGTCTCCTCCATCCTCGTATCCTCCCAGTTCCCTTCCTCTCCTCCCCTCTCCGAGTCCCTCTCCCCCTACCTCCCCCACCTCCACGCCTACCCCGCCCTTCCCCCCGCTCGTCCTCACCCGCCCTCCTCCCCCTTCCCTCCCTCTCCGGACCTCCTCATCTCCTTCTTCAACTTCTTTGTCCCTTCTTCAACCTCCTCTCCCCTAACCCTAACCCTAACCCTAACCAGAAAGACTAAACTAGATTGTTTAAGATATATTACATTAATTTTTTAGCGTTAATTTGATGGAATATACATTATATTATTAACAAGTCGAGGACAACATTTCAGCATGTAATTAGTCACAATGAAACATTTCCAACATGCATAATTATTCTAACTTTTTTAAAAAAATTATTAATATATATACCTTGAGTGTACAGAATTTTTGTCATGTTATCAGCAGAATTTTTTGTCATGACCATTGACAGCTGTAACCAACTAGCATGCATGTATATCAAATTAACAATGCTTTGTAATTGTCTTCATATATTATTATTTGTAACATCATAAAATTCTTGTGAATATGTTCACGTGAACATTAATATACTATGTATATTTTTAGGGTTAGCTCGATCCACTCCTCTGCTCTATAAAACCCCAAGCCCTCTGCTAGCTTCACTCACTCCATCACTGACCTAAGCTAGCGAGAGCTGCAGAGTGCACTGCCATAGCCATGACTCACCAAGCTCTCCGCCACCCTTCCTCCTCCTCCCCACCACCCCTCCCCCTCCCTCTCTACGGCTCCTGCCCTGGCACAACCCCAACCAAGCCCCACCACCCTTCGAAGTCGAAAACCCAGCCCTAGCCCTAACCCTAACAAACCCCCCAAACCCCCAACCCCCCAAGTGGGCTCATCATCCTGCCCCCAATCATCGGCACCCTCCTGTTTTGTTGGCAGGCCCCCATTAACCTTCCTCCGATCGGCGGCTCCCCTCTCTCGACCGGGCCGTATCTCCAGCTGCCGGCGGCAGCACGATGCCGAAGCGTTCTCCCCTATTCGCCTACGACGTTCCCGATCGCACTTGAAGCTGGAGGCGTGCGTAGACCTGCTGGTGGGCTGGTGTACATTGGGCTGCTGGACCCAGTTGATGAACCATTGCTGCCCGCTGATCCAGGGATGGTGAAGATCGAGGCGACGGTGTATATACTTCCCTCCCTCCCCTCTCCTTCCGCTTCCCCTCACCCGCCCCCTCCTCCTCCTCCTCCCTGACCGCTGGCTCCAGCGTGCCGTAGTCGTAGGGGAGGTCGGGCAGGGAGAACGTCTGCAGGCCCCTGAACCCTAACCTAAATTTTAGGGTTTGCTTCTGCTTCGAGAGAGAGGAGGAGGGGATCGGAGACCATGGTTGCCGCTAGATGAATAATTTTAGAGGGGTATTGTGTCATGTAAAAAGGATTAAACCCATACGCTGTTACTTTTTCACGTTTTTCGTCAAATGTGGGATAACTTATACATTTAGCAAACAATGTGGGATACACCGCATAAATAGGCCATTAAAGTGGGGTGCCACTCAAATTTTTCTTAATTTTTTTGGGGGCTGGTCTCTCTCCTCAGGAGAGGGAGAGACTTCTTAAGTTTTGATTTGGGCCAGGGTTGTATACCCATGGCTGTTTAGTTTTAGAAAATTAAGGAATAATGGGTATTGTTTTTGGGATAAGGCCCATTTGGTTATTGAAAGTTGTTATTTGGACTATTAAAATCTGTGGGTTAATTTTTGGTTTTGGTATAACAAGAAAATATATACATTAGTATATATTTTCTGTATACGGTATATTAAGTGTTGTGTATATATATTATTCCAAATATTTTTCTAGGCCTTCAAATTTATATAAATATTTTTGATAAACATAACATAGTTTCTAAGTGATATAGATATATTTTTAAATAGATGTATGTATTTAGTTATGTTTTTTCACCTTAAATCATTTAATCACGACTATTATAGTCGTTTTTCATTCACTGATTAATTATCGTACCAAACTCTGATTTTAGGCTATATATACCAAAAACTAGGCTTTTTGGACTATTCCGGACTCAATGGATTCATCTGTGCGTTGTTTGGGACAATCTTGTAGAGCATAGTATCGTACCTATCTTGTGTCGACACATTCATGTCGCCCATGCGCCTTCAACCAAATCGAGGCGTGTACATTCTCTGATAGTTTCCATTAATTGATTACCACTATAATTCAAGTATTTAGAAATGTTACTTATGATTCTTGGCGCGATGGTTCACGGATTGGTATTATCATTGGATCTTCAGTCATGAGATGTTACCTTAACTCATCGCAATGGTATCGAATACTGTTCTCGTTGGTATTGGATAACATTGAATATTATTGGATAATACTAGAATATTGGATAAAATTGGCTAGTAACGTATCATGGTTGGATCCATCATATCAGTCGCGGTGGGGAAAATACTACTTAGATATGTGATCAAGAACTATCGACAAATAGTGTAAATCATCGGCTACTAGTTAATCATGCACTTCATGTATGGTTGAGCTAGCTTTCCTTAGTGTAAATCATTGAATCTCCCAAGTCGATCATATATCTAACTGGTATTCCAAACACATTGTCTATTACAGTTTCATACTCAGTT
>JANAVB010042220.1:8155238-8160238 GCA_029216955.1 Iris pallida | reverse complement strand
CCGCCACCATGGGTGCCCCCACGCCACCGCAATCATCAGCACATAGGAAAAGAGAGGGGGACCATACCTCATCTGACCTTGTGGCCACCACCGACCATCGTGACCAAATCCTCGTAGCCCCGTACTCTGGCTGCCACTGCCAGCTCCCCGCTTTGTCAGTGCTACTCTTTCCAGCACCTAGCTTGCGACAGCTGTCGCCCGGACCGCCGAGACCTCTCCGCTGGTGCCGCTCCTACGGAGCTGCCACCCGGCCCTCCGAGTCCCGCCTGTCTTGTTCCAGCGTCCACTTGTTGGCCGAGCCCCTCCGCGACGGTGCTCTGCCGCTAACAGCTCGTCGACCCCACCGCGATGTAAGCCTCAACCATCTCCACGTTTTTCTTTTTAATTTTTTGGGGGCTGCTGTCTCTCCTCGGGAAAGGGAGAGACTTCTTAAGTTTTGATTTGGGCTCGGGTTGTATACCCATGGCTGTTTAGTTTTAGAAATTAAGGAATATGTGTTTTGTTTTTGGGCTAAGGCCCATTTGGTTATGAAAGTTGTTATTTGGACTATTAAAATCTTGGTTAATTATTTGGTTTTACTTATAACAAGAATATTTATATATATATTTGAATATATATATATATATAAATAAAATAAAATAATATATATATATATATATATTATAATATATATATATTTTATATATATATAATATATATATATATATATATATATATATACATATATACTTTTTCTGCGGATGAGCTCCCTCCCCGCTCCCCCTCTTACCCCTCCTAGCCCCCCCGCCGTCCGCCGCCCCCGTCCACCCCTCCGTCAGGTCGGCCGTCTCCCGCCCTCCCTCGTCGCTCTCTGCCGTCGACGAGGTCGACATGCCGTGCTTCCCCTTACCCCGCCGTCCCTCCTTTGTCCGGCGGTCCCAGACCCCAGGCAGGCGGCCGTTTCCTTTTCGGTCGGACCCACATCGGGTGGCGTCGTCGACCGCCGCGCTCATCCCTTCCCTCTCTGGGTTCGCCCCCCTAGGTTTCTTCCCCCGTTGGCAGCTTCATCGCTCGCCGGCGTTGGGTATGATCCTCCGGCCGCACCCTCGCCGTACCCGGTAGCATCGGCTGGCCAGCAGTCTCCCACGCCCTCCCCTTCCATCCGGTTCACCCCTCGCTCGGCTCCGGCGGTGGCCTCCTTCCCCCTCTCGCTCACTGGTCTCAGGACATCTTCGAGTTGGTCAACCGGTCCTCGGCTCTGCTCCGGCAGATCCCCTCCGCGTTGGCGCCACCGATGCGGTGGCCTCCTCTCTCCGGCGCCGGCTCTGGACCCCAGTTGGAGGGCGGGGCGCGCTGTTGGCCCCGGCGATGTTTGCCCCGTCGTGCGATGGCCTAACCTCTCCTTCCCGGGGTTTCCGGCCTGACAGGGCACCCTACGTGGACCTGGCCTCGTCCCCCGCTAGAGGGGCAGGCCGTAGCGTCCCATCCCGCTCGCTCTTCCACGCCAGCCTGCCACCTCGGGGGGCCCGTACCTCGGTCTTTGGGCGTTGACTCAGGCGCTTCGTTGACTCGTTTCTGCCGTTTTTGAATGGCCCCCAGGCCACTTTTATGCGCTGCATGTCCCTTGCACAGCTTTGGGATGCGCTAACTGCCATCTGGTCACCCTTGCCATCCCTATGTGCAACCTGGTGGAGTGCTGCGAGCCTCGGGTCTGTCTTGGCTCATTTGTGCAGACTGAGGGCCTACCCATACTGCTGCTCTATGGCCCCTTTCTCCTGCGCAGGAGGCTCCGTACGTGATGGCTACTTCTCCCCTCGTGACATCCACCACGCAATGGGGAGCGCTGACTTTTGCGTGTCCCCCTTTGGCCCCCTCTGCACAATCTGTGGGGCTCCCTGTTGCGCGCCTTCCTCCCTACCCCTCCCGCAGGCGGCAGAGCGCATGACGGACCACTCTCCTCCCGTGGTCCCCTCTTCGCTTCGGTCGCCCGACCTCCCAGTGGGCATCCCTTCTCCCCTCTCTAGGCAGGAGCTTTCGCTTCTCGCGGGCCCCCGCCCACCCTCTCTTACGCGCATTGCGTTTCCAGCTTGGGTCCCCCTTGTGGGCCTAGCCCCGTTCCCCTCGACCGTCGTCAGCGCAGATTTCTTTCCCCCTCAGGCTTTCGCCTGCTCGGGCCCTTCTTTGCCGCATCCCTTCCTTCCTCCAACGGCTGTCGGTGAAGTTAGCGTGCTGCATATTTCTCGTTCAGGCTCCCACTTGATGGGTCAGGCCCCTGTTCCCAAGGATGTCACCTGCACGGACGTCTCTCTCCCTAAGGCATTCCCTCCTCGGGCTCCTCCTTGGCGCAGGCCTTCCTCCCCCAGGCAGCTGACGATGCGACCATTCCCCTTCCGTTTCCGTCGAGGTGTTTATCCGACCCCCTTGCTCCTCCTCATCCCCTCCGGCCCGTTCCTCGGTGCCACATCCCTGGGCTGCGTATCACCCTTAATCTCTGCCCCGAGTCCCTCGGCTACCGAGCCCTTCCTAACACCCCCTCCTTCGCGGATTTCTAAGGGACCGTGTTCAGTCTGCCCACACCCCGCGGAATGGTTCTGCCGGAGTTCATCTGGCGCAGCCTCCAGACGGTTACCCAATCAGGGTCCCCTTCTCCAACGAGGGATCCGCTCTCTTTCCTCCCCCTTCATCAGGACTTGGTCCTCAAGTTCGGATCCGGATGCCCAAAATGTCTATCATTCGGGAGGCTATATCCGGTTGGGGCCTCTCAACGTCATACTAGATAGCTCTCTCGACCCCAAGCACTTTCTCCATCTCTCCTCTGACCAGGACTTCAACAGAGTGGGGCTAAGGGAACGTCCAAATTTGACACTCAGATTGCCAAAATTGTCAAATGGTCCCCGAACTTCAACCCTAAAACAGATTCGACCATCATCACCTCCTGGATCACCCTACCTAATCTCCCCTAGTGCTTTCTGGCAGCAGCCCTCAAATGGATCGCCAGCTCTTTCGGGTCCCTCGTTGCCATCGCCGAAAAACGCGAAACCTTTCTAAATGTCACGCACGCAAAGATTTGCGTAGAGTTTGATCTCGCAAGCGAGCCACCCAAATTGATCGAGATAGAACTCGGAGATCAGTCTTTTAGTCAATCGCTGGTGTACGACAACAGCGTTATATTCTGCCAACACTGTCAGATAAGCGGTCATTCTTTAAAACACTGCTTTCGAGCCGACCCCGAACTCAAGAAACTGTCCCCAGAAAGCGTGCGAGCCTAGCGTGCCACTCCCATCCCGCTCTACCCCGCCGATCCTGTCCTCCACCCCTCTCCGTACAATATTCCCCAGCCTGATAGACTCTATCACCGCCCATCCTCTTCTCTTGCCATCATCCTCATAATTCCTTCGGAGCTCTCGATTTAGCACCCTCGATTCCACTCCAGAGATGTCTATCTCCGATTGCCGAATCCCCCATCCTCTCCCCCTAACAGCCTCGCCATCGTCCCCCTCCAGATCGTCCCCATCACCAAAATCCCTTCTGTCATCCCCCTGCTTCCCTGTGCGGCCAAGAGTCCCCCAGTGTACAGCCCTCGGACGCCCCGACCGCACTCCCCCGGTGTGGAAGCAGGGTCGTCATCCGTTGCTGATCCACCCCTATACGCAGAACCCAAGTAGTCTCACCTCCTCCGTATATTCGACGATCCTCCCCGCGCCCTCCCTCTCACAGGCAGATTTTGGCGCCATTAATGTTGGTTTCCTAGACCGGGACAATCCCCTATGCGCTATAGAAGAGTGTGAAGACTCCGCCACTTCCCTCATGGCAGTAGACGGTCCTTATACGGCATCGGATAGAGCTCCAGAATAGGTCAACGAAAGTCCCAAACCCAATCCTCAAAGAAAAGAAAGAAAAAACAAGACGCAAAAAACAGCAAACGACGATGACCACGCGATCTGCCGCAAAGCTACACACAACACCCACCCATTTAATGCTAACTTTCTGGAACGTTCGAGGCCTGGGGAATAAAACGCAGAACGTCTCATCTCCCTCACCAAATTCCATCGGATTGTTACTTGTCATTATTGAACCTAAAATTCCACCAACAGATTGAAAGAAACTCAACTAAAGCTGGGATTCCCGTCTGCTATTTTCGGATGTCACGACATTTGGATCTTCTTCGCAGCTAATCTCTGTTCAGCATTATTCACGATTCCCCTCAGGCCCTCTCTTGTTGGATCGAGCACCCGCCTTCAAGTCCCGCGCCCTGCTTTCGGCCATCCACGGAGCTGCAACATCCCAGAGCGCAGAGTGATTTAGGATTTTTTATCGGGACCACCCTGTCCATGACATCTTACCTTGGCTTTGCATCGGAGGACTTCAACACCGTTTCATGCAGAGAGGAGAAATCCGACGGTCGGACCCCCCTCATTCGGCCATGGGTTTCAACAACTTCGTCTCCGCGCACCTATCCGCTGTCCCCTTCCACGACAACTAGTTCACGTGGTGCAACATGCAAGAAGGATCTCGAAGACAGTACTCCCGCCTTGACCGTTGCCATGGTTAATGGATGTTGGTCAGATTTGGGATTGATCACTAATCTGTTACACCTGAACTCCGAACCGAATCTGATCATTCCCCTCTTCTCCTCGAGGTCGACAACAACCATAACCACATCAAAAAATCCTTTCGCTTTCTGGACTTCTGGCGCCACCAGCCCCAATTCAAACACATCGTGGCAGAAGCTTGGACCTCCATCACTGATCTTGATCCTCTGTCGAATGCTAAGAAACTCAAATGCTAGAAAAGCCCTTATGGCCTGGAGCAAGATCGCGTTTGGAGATATTTTTCAAGCATTAGGATGCAGAGGACGATGTCACCGTGCGGAGATCGATTTCGCCGTCGTCGGGTCCCCGAGGCCCGCGGATCTTTAACCTCGCCAAGGCCATTCTTAAATCTAGGATCAAGGTTGAAACGACCATTCTGGAAACAAAAGGCTAGATTAACTGGGACTCAGATGTGGACCAGAATTCAGG
>JANAVB010042220.1:7723152-8155225 GCA_029216955.1 Iris pallida | reverse complement strand
ACCATCTCCACGTTTTTCTTTTTAATTTTTTGGGGGCTGCTGTCTCTCTCCTCGGGAAAGGGAGAGACTTCTTAAGTTTTGATTTGGGCTCGGGTTGTATACCCATGGCTGTGTTTAGTTTTAGAAATTAAGGAATAATGTGTTTGTTTTTGGGCTAAGGCCCATTTGGTTATTGAAAGTTGTTATTTGGACTATTAAAATCTTTGGTTAATTATTTGGTTTTACTTATAACAAGAATATTTATATCTATATTTGAATATAATATATATATAAATAAAATAAAAATAATATATATTATATATATATATATATATATATATAGATATCTATTTTATATATATATATATATATATCTATATATATATATATACACATATACTTTTTCTGCGGATGAGCTCCCTCCCCGCTCCCCCCTCTTACCCTCCTAGCCCCCGTGTCCGGCCCCCGTCCACCCCTCCGTCAGGTCGGCCGGTCTCCCGCCCTCCCTCGTCGCTCTCTGCCGTCGACGAGGTCGACATCGCCGTGCTTCCCCTTACCCGGTCCCTCCTTTGTCCGGCGGTCCCAGACCCCAGGCAGGCGGCCGTTTCTTTTCGGTCGGACCCAATCGGGTGGCGTCGTCGACCGCCGCGCTCATCCCTTCCTCTGCTGGGTTCGCCCCCCTAGGTTTTTCCCCCGTTGGCAGCTTCATCGCTCGCCGGCGTTGGGTATGATCCTCCGGCCGCACCCTCGCCGTACCCGGTAGCAGGCTGGCCAGCAGTCTCCCACGCCTTCCCTTCCATCTCGGTTCACCCTCGCTCGGCTCCGGCGGTGGCCTCCTTCCCCTCTCGCTCACTGGTCTCAGGACATCTCGAGTTGGTCAACGGTCCTCGGCTCTGCTCCGGCAGATCCCCTCCGCGTTGGCGCCACCGATGCGGTGGCCTCCTCTCTCGGCGCCGGCTGGACCCCAGTTGGAGGGCGGGGGCGCGCTGTTGGCCCGGCGAGTTTGCCCCGTCGCTGCGATGGCCTAACCTCTCCTTCCCCGGTGGTTTCCGGCCTGACAGGGCACCCTACGTGGACTGGCCTCGGTCCCCCCGCTAGAGGGGCAGGCCGTAGCGTCCCATCCCGCTCGCTTTCACGCCAGCTGCCACCTCGGGGGGCCCGTACCTCGGTCTTTGGGCGTGACTCAGGCGCTTCGGTGACTCGTTTCTGCCGTTTTTGAATGGCCCCCAGGCCACTTTATGCGTGCATGTCCCTTGACAGCTTGGGGATGCGCTACTGCCATCTGGTCACCTTGCCATCCCTATGTGCAACCTGGTGGAGTGCTGCGAGCCTCGGGTCTGTCGGCTCACTTTGTGCAGATGAGGGGCTACCCATACTGCTGCTCTATGGCCCTTTCTCCTGCGCAGGAGGCTCCGTACGTGATGGCTACTTTCCCCTCGTGACATCCACCACGCAATGGGGAGCGCTGACTTTTGCGTGTCCCCTTTGGCCCCCTCTGCACAATCTGTGGGGCTCCCTGTTGCGGCCTTCCTCCCTACCCCCCGCAGGCGCAGAGCGCATGACGGACCACTCTCCTCCCGTGGTCCCCTCTTCGCTCGGTCGCCCGACCTCCCAGTGGGCATCCCTTCTCCCCTCTCTAGGCAGGAGCTTTCGCTTCTCGCGGGCCCCCGCCCACCCCTCTCTTACGCGCAGTGCGTTTCCAGCTTGGGTCCCCCTTGTTGGGCCTAGCCCCGTTCCCCTCGACCGTCGTCAGCGCAGATTTCTTTCCCCTCAGGCTTTCGCCTGCTCGGCCCTTCTTTGCCGCATCCCTTCCTTCCTCCAACGGCTGTCGGTGAAGTTAGCGTGCTGCATATTTCTCGTTCAGGCTCCACTTGATGGGTCAGGCCCCTGTTCCCAAGGATGTCACCTGCACGGACGTCTCTCTCCCTAAGGCATTCCCCTCCTCGGGCTCCTCCTTGGCGCAGGCCTTCCTCCCCCAGGCAGCTGACGATGCGACCATTCCCCTTCCGTTTTCCGTCGACGGTGTTTATCCGACCTCCCTGGCTCCTCCTCATCCCCTCCTGGCCCGTTCCTCGGGTGCCACATCCCTGGGCTGCGTATCACCCTTAATCTCTGCCCCGAGTCCCTCGGCTACCGGAGCCCTTCCTAACACCCCCTCCTTCGCGGATATTCTAAGGCCGGACCGTGTTCAGTCTGCCCACACCCCGATCGCGGAAGTGGTTCTGCCGGATGTTCATCTGGCGCAGCCTCCAGACGGTTACCCAATCAGGGTCCCCTTCTCCAACGAGGAGATCCGCTCTCTTTCCTCCCCCTTCATCAGGACTTTGGTCCTCAAGTTCGGATCCGGATGCCCCAAAATGTCTATCATTCGGGAGGCTATATCCGGTTGGGGCCTCTCAACGTCATACTAGATAGCTCCTCTCGACCCCAAGCACCTGTTTCTCCATCTCTCCTCTGACCAGGACTTCAACAGAGTGTGGGCTAAGGGAACGTCCAAATTTGACACTCAGATTGCCAAAATTGTCAAATGGTCCCCGAACTTCAACCCTAAAACAGATTCGACCATCATCACCTCCTGGATCACCCTACCTAATCTCCCCCTAGTGTGCTTTCTGGCAGCAGCCCTCAAATGGATCGCCAGCTCTTTCGGGTCCCTCGTTGCCATCGCCGAAGAAACGCGAAACCTTTCTAAATGTCACTACGCAAAGATTTGCGTAGAGTTTGATCTCGCAAGCGAGCCACCCAAATTGATCGAGATAGAACTCGGAGATCAGTCTTTTAGTCAATCGCTGGTGTACGACAACAGCGTTATATTCTGCCAACACTGTCAGATAAGCGGTCATTCTTTACAACACTGCTTTCGAGCCGACCCCGAACTCAAGAAAACTGTCCCCAGAAAGCCGTGCGAGCCTAGCGTGCCACTCCCATCCCGCTCTACCCCGCCGATCCTGTCCTCCACCCCCTCTCCCGTACAATATTCCCCCAGCCTGATAGACTCTATCACCGCCCCATCCTCTTCTCTTGCCATCATCCTCCATAATTCCTTCGGAGCTCTCGATTTAGCACCCTCCGATTCCACTCCAGAGATGTCTATCTCCGATTGCCTCCCGAATCCCCCATCCTCTCCCCCTAACAGCCTCGCCATCGTCCCCCTCCAGATCGTCCCCATCACCAAAATCCCTTCTGCTTCATCCCCCCTGCTTCCCTGTGCGGCCAAGAGTCCCCCAGTGTACAGCCCTCGGACGACCTCCGACCGCACTCCCCCGGTGTGGAAGCAGGGTCGTCATCCGTTGCTGATCCACCCCTATACGCAGAACCCAAGTAGTCTCACCTCCTCCGTATATTCGACGATCCTCCCCGCCCGCCCTCCCCTCTCACAGGCAGATTTTGGCAGGCCATTAATGTTGGTTTCCTAGACCGGGACAATCCCCTATGCGCTATAGAAGAGTGTGAAGACTCCGACACTTCCCTCATGGCAGTAGACGGTCCTTATACGGCATCGGATAGAGCTCCAGAATAGGTCAACGAAAGTCCCAAACACAATCCTCAAAAGAAAAGAAAGAAAAACAAGACGCAAAAACAGCAAACGACGATGACCACGCGATCTGCCGCAAAGCTACACAACAACCCCACCCAATCCCTTAATGCCTAACATTCTTTCCTGGAACGTTCGAGGCCTGGGGAATAAACAGACGATGAACCGTCTCATCTCCCTCACCAAATTCCATCGGATTGATTTACTTGTCATTATTGAACCTAAAATTCCACACAACAGATTGAAAGAAACTCAACTAAAGCTGGGATTCCCGTCTGCTATTTTCGGATGTCACGACATTTGGATCTTCTTCGCAGCTAATCTCTGTTTCAGCATTATTCACGATTCCCCTCAGGCCCTCTCTTGTTGGATCGAGCACCCCGCCTTCAAGTCCCGCGCCCTGCTTTCGGCCATCCACGGTAGCTGCAACATCCCAGAGCGCAGAGTGATTTAGGATTTTTTATCGGGACCCACCCTGTCCCATGACATCTTACCTTGGCTTTGCATCGGAGACTTCAACACCGTTTCATGCAGAGAGGAGAAATCCGACGGTCGTGACCCCCCTCATTCGGCCATGGCTGATTTCAACAACTTCGTCTTCTCCGCGCACCTATCCGCTGTCCCCTTCCACGACAACTAGTTCACGTGGTGCAACATGCAAGAAGGATCTCGAAGACAGTACTCCCGCCTTGACCGTGCCATGGTTAATGGATGTTGGTCAGATTTGGGATTGATCACTAATCTGTTACACCTGAACTCCACCGAATCTGATCATTCCCCTCTTCTCCTCGAGGTCGACAACAACCATAACCACATCAAAAAATCCTTTCGCTTTCTGGACTTCTGGCGCCACCAGCCCCAATTCAAACACATCGTGGCAGAAGCTTGGACCTCCATCACTGATCTTGATCCTCTTGTCAGAATTGCTAAGAAACTCAAATCTGCTAGAAAAGCCCTTATGGCCTGGAGCAAGATCGCGTTTGGAGATATTTTTCAAGCCATTAAGGATGCAGAGGACGATGTCACCCGTGCGGAGATCGATTTCGCCGTCGTCGGGTCCCCCGAGGCCCGCGGATCTCTTAACCTCGCCAAGGCCATTCTTAAATCTAGGATCAAGGTTGAAACGACATTCTGGAAACAAAAGGCTAGATTAACCTGGGACTCAGATGTGGACCAGAATTCAGGCTTCTTTCACAAATGCGTCAAAGGGCGCAGAAACGCTCTTAGAATCCATCGCATCAACGACGGGAATGGCCATCTGATGGATAACCAGGATAGCATCCAAGAGGCTTCCATCAACTACTTCTCTAACATGTTTGCTAAAGAAGCCGTGGTTAAAGATGACGAGTTCCTATCTCAGATCCCCTCCCTCATCCTTGATAGGAAGAATGACATCCTCATCTCTTCCCCTACTGTCGAAGAGGTTAAGGATGCGGTATGGTCCATCAATGCGCATAGTGCCCCGGGACCTGACGGGTTCAACGGAGTTTTCTTCAGAACTTGCTGGGACATCATCCAGTCCAACCTCTTGGAGGCTAAAACGACTTTTTTTCAAGGGGCTACGTATCCGAAATCCATATCCTCCGCCCACATCATCCTCATACCCAAGAAAGACAACCCAGAAACCTTTAAAGACTTTAGACCGATCAGCCTCTGCACTTTCACCAACAAAATTATTTCCAAAATCATCGCCTCCAGGATGTCGGACCTCCTCTCCAAGATCATTTCCGAAGAGCAAAGCGGTTTCGTCAAAGGTCACAATATCACCGATAACATCCTCCTAGCCCAAGAGATGATCACTTGCATGAAATTCCCGTCCAGAGGGGGAAACGTTGCCATCAAACTGGACATGAAAAAAGCTTACGATCGTCTTGACTGGTAATTCATGATCTGGGTGTTCAAGGCATTCGGTTTTTCCGAACCAGTGATTGACATCATCTTCAGATCCATCAACAACTTCTGGTTTTCCACCGTCATCAATGGTAAGGCTCAGGGCTTCTTCAGAGCGACTCGCGGGGTCAGACAGGGAGATCCCCTCTCCTCCACCATTTTTATCGTCACGACCGAAGCGGTGAGCAGAAACCTCAAAAGCTTGCCCAGGTCTCCTGGATTCCATCACTTCCATACAACGACAGGGTGCCCTCTGATTACTCATCTTGCGTACGCGGACGACATCCTCATTTTCTCAGCAGGCGATATTAGATCCATTGAGGTGGTTATGAAGACGCTAGCCAACTACGCTAGATGTTCCGGCCAGAGAGTTAGCAATATCAATAGTGTGATCTACACCCATCACAAAATAGATAGAACTCACTCGGCTGTGTTGTCCAACATGACCTCCTTCTCCATAGCATACCCGTCTTTTCTGTATTTAAGCTGCCGGTTGGTGTACGGCAGAGCGAACTCTGGCATCTTCGACCACATAGTGGGCAAGATTCGCAATAAAATCGCGGGACGGCACAACGCTACCCTTTTTCCTGGAGGTAAGTTGATTCTCATAAAGAACGTCCTATCCTCCATCCCCCTATACACCCTTGCCATTTGCTCGCCTCCTATCAAAGTGCTCCTCTCTATAGAATCTATTCTTGCCAACTTCTTTTGGGGCCATCTCGAGGGTAAGGTTAAGCATCACTGGGCCAGCTGGGACTCAATGGCCAAGCCCATTGAGGTCGGGGGTCTGGATTTCTGCAGGCTGGTTCACATTGTTGACGCTCACTCAGCCAAATTGTGGTGGAAACTACGCACCGAAAGCTCGATCTGGACGAAGTTCATGAGAACGAGATACTCCAGATTTTGCCACTTGACTGAGGCTTCTGCCAACAACAGATCTTCGACGTCGTGGCGACGGATAATTCGTGGCCGTAACCTGGCGTAACAGCACTTGCGTTTGACATTGGGCAATGGTTTCTCGCAGGCTTACAAGAAACGCTGGTTAGGGAACGACATCCTCAGGCCCAACGATAACACTCTGCCTTAGTGCGAGATCCGAGATTTATGGGGTGTGGACGCGAACAGATGGAATTGGGATAGAGTTAGAGATTGGCTTGGCCCTCAGGCCTTGGAAAGCTTAGGAGCTTCTGATCTATCGATCAACGATACGCATGACGAGCTAAGATGGTCCCGCAACCCGGGTGGCTTCTTCATCCTGGCTTCGGCCAAAACCGTTGCCAGAGACACCCATGAAACGCCCCCCCCTTCCGCCAAGTTTTGGCATATATGTATTCCCATCAAATGGTCCATTCTCATCTGGCATATCGCGCGCCGAAAACTTCCCACGGACGATGTCATCAAATCCTTCGGATATTGCCTGGCGTCCAGATGCCACTGTTGTGCAGATCACGAACCGGAAACCGTCGATCACGTTCTTCTTTCTGAAGATTCTGCCTCTCAAATTTGGACGAACCTTCATAACAGGTTCAAGATGGTCCCCACGACGGGGGCATCAACGATCTGCTGGCCAGTTGGAACACGTCTCATGGACATCAGATCATCGCTGCCGCCGCTTTTTGGGTTTTGTGGAAAAATAGAAACAAATACAGATACGAGGGCCGTCAATACCTGCCCCCTCAACTGTACAGAGAGGTCGTCCGTCAAATATTCAAGAGAAAGAGGCACTGTTCCCACGCCTCGAACCTTTTTTGGGTTGCTCTGGCCTGATCAGGGGTCCACGTGTCGTACGCTTTCGCTCTTTGGGAGATAGTGGCAGCAGGTCGGGGTCGCTTTCTCAATTGGCGCTAGCTCTCTCCGTCTAACCTTTTGATGCTCGGTCCAGCTACCGTTTTGTGGGCAACACCCCACTTTTTTGTCTTTTTAGTTCTTCTTCGCGCGTGTCGCATTTACTTGTAAAGGCTTCGGCATTTTGTGCCTGTCATTCAATAAAGTTTGGTTTCTCTAATAAAAGAATATATATATATATATATATTAGTATACATACTAAATATATATATATATATTTTTTATATACATACTAAATATATATATATTAGTATACATACTAAATATATATATATATATATATATATATATATATATATATATATATATATATATATTAGTATACATACTTTCTATATACAGTATATTAAGTGTTGTGTATATATATTATTCCAAATATTTTGGCCTTCAAATATTATATATAAATATTTTTAATAAACATAACATAGTATCTAAGTGATATAGACATATTTTTAAAATAGATGTATGTATGTATTTAGTTATGTTTTCCCCCTTAAATCATTTAATCGCGACTATTATAGTCGTTTTTCATTCATTGATTCAATTATCGTACCAAACTTTGATTCTAGGCTTCTATATACCAAACTAGGCTTTTTGGACTATTTTGGACTCAATGGAGCCATCTGTGCCATCGTTTGGGACCATCTTGTGGAGCAGAGCATCGTACCTATCTCGTGTCGATACGTTCGTTTCGCGCATGTCGAATTCAACCAAATCGAGGCGAGTACATTCTCTGATAGTTTCCATTAATTGATTACCACTATAATTCAAGTATTTAGAAATGTTACTTATGATTCTTGGCACGATGGTTCACGAATTGGTATTGTCATTGGATCTTCAGTCATGAGATGTTTCCTTAACTCATCACAATGGTATCGAATACTGTTCTCGTTGATATTGGATAACATTGGGATATTATTGGATAACACTAGAATATTGGATAACATTGACTAGTAGTTTGTCATGGTTGGATCCATCGTATCAGTCGGGGTGAGGAAAATACTAGTTAGATATGTGATCAAGAACTATCGACAAATAGTGTAAATCATTGGCTACTAGTTAATTATGTACTTTACGTATGGTTGAGCTAGCTTTCCTTAGTGTAAATCATTGAATCTCCTAAGCCGATCACATATCTAACTGGTATTCTAAACACATTGTCTATTACAGTTTCATACTCAGTTCACCAGTTACATTGCTCCATCTTGATATGGTGGTTTCTCTTATATTACATGCTCTTACAAATTATTCTTTAGTTTATATTACCTGTCTCTCCCATTATACTATTGCCTCAGGCATGTTTTTTTATCGTATATAGCATTCTCTTTATTACTGCTTTATAGTTTTTGTCAATTTAAATGGAACTGCTGTTAGTTTATGTACTTTGCTCCAATACAATCTGGTCTTGCATATTCATTTGTAGACTCTGTCTGTTTCAGTGTTATTGATATCTTTCTATTTCATATCTTCCTTAGTCGCTTGTGGTGTGATTTGAGTACATTTGTTATCATAGATCATTTAGATATTGCAGATATTTATTAGGTACTTGACAACGTTCTACCGCCGATACTGCGATGTAGGCTGGGCATGGCCCATGTACTTGTGCCCGAATATCCGGGTGCAGGTCGTGACACTGTCATTCTACGAGCTTCTTCGCCTCTCGAAGAAAACTCGAGAGGCTCTGAGCGAGGCGTTGCAGCACATCGAGTCCTATTTAGGACAAATACAACAGCCAGAAGAAGACCCCGCTGCATGTTCTTAATGTCATAATGTGATGGAAGCCATGTCGAGCATTACATTTTCGCAGCAGGACATGCTGCTGAAGAACAATAGGCATGCCAGATGCTTGTACTTTACAGGATATGTTGGTGCTATCAAGGTCGATCGCATGTATATTATTCCTGGAGAGTCCGTGAGCGTCATTCCATATCGCTTATTGCATATTCTAGGGATTACGATGCATTGGTTGTCTCTGACCTAGACCATAATTAGTGGTTATAATAACGACAAAAGCTGTCCAGGGGGAAAATCTGCCTAAAAATCCAAATTGGTGATCTGAAGACTGAGGCAACCTGCTATGCCACTGATGCGAACGCTTGCTATAAGGTCTTACTAGGAAGACCATAGATACATGCGCACATGATCGTACCGTCCACCCTACACCAGTGCTTCAAGTATGATAATGTCACGCCCCGCTCCCGTAGGAGAGATCGTCCTTGCTAAGGTGTGATGCCGCACGAGCCGAGATTGCGCTCGTGCAAGGCGGGTTCCATAACGGCAGATTACAGCGGCTGTGTCGGTATCGTCGCACAGAAGTCCCATACAGAGATATTGAATATACCAACAGAAATTTAGAATAAAACACAAGTTATTCAAAAGATGCATTTTATTGATATTACAACAAGGATTAAAAAGGGGTACAAGGCCAAGATTACAAGTCACTCAAGCTCACTCTTCTCATATTACAAGTCACTCAGCTCTCTCTCATCTCTCAATACAAGTCTTGAGCCAGCGGATGCTTCGGAAGACGATGTCCATACATTATGTCCCGTATAAGTCTAGACTCCACGTGGCAGCACACCTCAAATCGCAAAGGAACTCCGTGCCTCGACACATCCAAGCGAGCTCCATGCCACAAGCTTCTACCTGTGCTTGCATAAGAAAACTGTGTGGGTGTCATTACTTAACTATACTAGTGGAATGAGCTCCTCGCCTACCTATACAAAATCGACACGTTCATTTACTTTTGTGTAATATAGTCCCTTTATGATTGTCTTTCTACTCTTGCCTTAGGATAAGTTTTAGGACAAACGCCTTGGCCTATTTCGTGTCTCTAGACCATTCCATGCTTGCAACAACAACGTTAACTCATACTTTGCCTCTAGACCCTTCTCGTATGAACAACGTTAACCTATCATGTCGTGCTTGCCTTTCGGCCCATAATCAGAGATACAACTACACGATAAGACTCTATTTTCATGTGACCATGCTATAAGTCCTTATTGAGGCCGTGTCTCGCAACTCAGTGAGACTTAACTATATCGCCGCCTCACGCCCCTTGCTACTTTGATCACCAACTGACCCAATCGAGACTTGTGAACTATGTCGCTTAACCAACTTTGCGTTGCGGCGATTCCTGACTTAAACCCGAGACGACTCAAATCCAACTTGTGCAACTCTATGCCAACAACTTAAGACTCAATGCGATAACTCGTGCCGAAACACGTCGCTTATGTTGAAGCCAAATCTTACGCCCAAACATTGTGTTCTAACTGTACACACATTCAACTCGACTCAATCAAAGGCACACACGCGGATTATCGCCCTTGTCGACACATATATATGAAAGGTCACTAGCATAACAAGCTATCCTAGATGTATAGTTTTGTTAATCGGGGTCCTTTCGACGCGAGTAGCGAGCATCGGGGAAAGTCCCCGCTTAACCTGTGCTAAAACTTTATGCACGACTATACCCTGTTTCCTCCTAGGCCGAGTCGGTGCCGTGGCCTAGGATAGCCGCTCGAGGAAACTTCTTACTTGTCGACAAGTTGTCCATGACCATGCAAGACTCGACTCGAACTAATGTCTCACACAGTCATTCTTCTTCCAATGTTACCATCCCTTCAGGACCAAGCTCAAGGCTTCTAACATTTGAGATCCCTCGACGACCCACGGTCGCGAGCCTTCTCCCTTGTTTCTCTATCCTTATTACTCAACTCAGGAATGCCTATCGAAAGCCCCTTTTCCAAACTCACTTTAAATCAACCGTGGTTCATGCCTTAAACACTAAGTCCGTGCCATCGTGCCTTAAGCCAACTATGTTCTACGCGACACTACTGTCCAAGTCATACTTTATACGATAGGCCTTGGAATCATGGGACCAAGTATTTTGACAACCATAGAAAACATGGGACAGTGCTGAGAACTCCTCAATCGCCTAGCATAACTTAGCCTAACTCAATCGAGCCTACAACTTAACCTGTGGGACAAGCAAAGGCTATGCCAAGCCTTTCATCATGGAACCGTACATGCTTTATCAAGCATTTATGCGTGCGACGCCTATGACTTAGGCTAATTCCAACTTGGTGACAACTTAAACCAACTTTCTTCTCCCAAGCCATGGGACGATAGGACGAGTATCCTTTTTTCAAAGCACATCGTGCACCAACTCTAAGCCGACCGTTGGACCTTTCCATATTCTAACTCAATTTGACCCGTCGGAATTATTCTCTTATCTATGTGGATTCGTCTCTTTTATTATCATGCCTACTTGTGCAAGTTGAAAACATGCGATTTATTATGTGAAGGCTAAGATGAAGCGAGTTCACCGAAACTATCCCACCTGAGCGAGGAGTCGCCTCGACCGAGCGGGTCTTCGAGTAGTCGTTGCATGGCTAAGTCCGAACGCCGTTGGCATTTTGATTTCTCCGATTGACTGAGCAGGAAGGGACACTACATCGTACACCACTCAGAAAAAGTTTCATCCTCGAAACTAACTACGTACACTTATAGACTTATAACTTGATTCAACATCCTAAGTTTCTCGCACACATTTCTCTTATGCGTTCCCTCAATCCAAGCCACGCTTGTACTACCATCAATCTTTTCTTTAAAACACTATTTCGAAATCCTTGACACTTTTCTATTTCTCTAGTCTTACTTTATTCAACGTATCACTTAGTTGGATCGTGCACATATTTTAGGCGTCCCCAAAATACATGCATTTTAACCAAGCCTTGTGATAGAGAATCCGTCATAACCACTAAAGTTAGATCGTGCACATATTCAAGCGTCATTCATATACATGCATGTCAACCAAGACTCGCGAGTGGTGCCTCTATAATTCCTATCGCTCCGTACCGGGACGTCTGCCTTACCGCTAGGCTATGTCTTTAGGCTAAAGTCATCCGTCAGTATTGGAATCATAGTTCCCAAACAACAATATCAACACTGACCCCATCCTAAGGTCAAACTAAGTTGATAGTACGGGGTTTTCTACCCAAGCTCGCATCACTCCAATTTCTGAACATCGAGTACAGATTTCCTACTCACATCCCGACATTCGTCGCACGGGGTCCGAGTCATTCAGCAAAACCATCCTATGACAACTTATATTCAACCAATTCTACGACATATCAATATCGCTCGTTCAACAAACCATCTTGCATAATCTATCCCTTCAAACACGTTAAATATAGTTCGCCCATCAATCCTTCTCAAATCAAGCACGCTATGACATAATTAGTCGCTAACCAAAATTTTATATTCCACATTCCCTAAGTCATCTATTCCAATTCACATAATCGATCACAAGGTCGTCTGACTTAATAATATGCCACGCTCCGATCTCATGCGAGTTCGACTATCCACGGTGGACATGAAATCACTATACAATGCTCCCACGGAATAATCATTCTCATCGGGGCATAACTCTTGTTTTGAGTCTAGACTAATTTATTTTTGATGCGCGGATTGGACCTACTCAATCCTCAATTTTATTCAATCATCCATCACAAGTCCAATAATTCCTCGAATTCACCTTTGCATCAAACCAACAAGTCGAGACAATTAAAGTTGCCGTGCCCTAATTTTCTGAGTTCGATCATTCCTGCGACATGAATCACCATGTCAGCGCTCACACAGAACAATCGCCCCAAATTCGATGCGACGCATGTATGAGGCTAGAGTTGCGCTCGCGCAAGACAAGATCGTCGTGGTTGTGGTGATCAACGCAACCATCAAGACACTTCTGTTTTCATCCACATTTATTTTAATCAAAATCCTAAATATAGCTTCAATTAGAACAATAACACTTGTACGATCGTTATTCCTCGAATTAGAGTGCCCCCGAGTTATCACATGTCGATCTTTGATACGCCTCAATACCATCGATGATATGTGTAACCTGACGATCTTCCTTTGAAATAAATTTTGAGTCGTGCAAATGATACTATTGTCCGACTGGATAATCTTTTCGACATTTAAATTCAAGTTCGATCATTATCCCTCGAATCATTTACAAGATCAATTTGTTCAAATCCAAAATCGTGTATATTCATCTGTTTATCTTAAGTCATCGACCAACGTATTTTTTTAATTCGTATCATTCCTTGCTAACTCAAATCATCGAGCAATATTTATCCTAATCCTTAGAGTCCTTCACAATTATATTCAAATTATTTCTATACACGCTATCATCCAATCGTACTAAATTTTCATATACGATTCTTATCGATTTCCTCGATCGAGTCATCCATTCGCACATTTTAACTTTTCTTCGATTCAGTTTCACCTACTCAATCATTTTCGCGTTTCATATTCGCGCAATCCTCAATCCCGTGCATGTTCTGTGCGCGTCAATTTCTAGGTTGTTCGAATCAAATTGTCAAATCTCAAGACTACAACTTATTCAATCGTACTCAATCTACAGATTTACATAATGCGACGCTTGCTGATTGACTCATTGACAGCCCGCATCCTCAATCGATTGATCGACATCCTTGAGGCTATAACATACACCACTCAGGGATGAAGTCATTTAACAAATCCTCAACTTATCATTCGATTCACAATCGACTTTTTTGAATCTCGTTTGAACCCTTCCTCGAATTCCAAGCACGCTCATCTATATCGTATCGACGATATCGTCGCTCGATAGCATCCCTATCGATAGTCATCCCATATTCTATGGATCAAGTCAAACTCATTCACATTTGATACGATTCAAATTCCACACACGACTTTTGTAAGGTCGACGCAATCCTTGGTGTATATGCCTAGTCCAACGTAGCCAACCGTGCTTATGCAAACTATCATTCCATTTCTTGTCAAAAACTATTTTTCTATATTTTGTTAATTATATAGACTTATTGTGTGGACATCCCGTGGGACATTTGAAAGAGAGTGCACTAACGATATCAAATACGGAAGCAACACTTTAGAGTTTACAAAAACAACGAAGTTAAAGAATTCAATCGATAGTCCAAGGACATAAAGCCGTGCTTTGATACCATTATGTCATGCCCCGCTCCCGTAGGAGCGATCGTCCTTGCTAAGGCATGATGCCGCACGAGCCGAGATTGCGCTAGTACAAGGCAGGTTCCATAACGGCCGATTACAGTGGCTGCGACAGGTCGTCACACAAAAGTCCCATACAGAGACATTGAATATACCATCAAAAATTTAGAACAAAACACAGTTATTCAAAAGATGCATTTCATTGATATTACAACAAGGATTAGAAAGGGGCACAAGGCCAAGATTACAAGTCACTCAAGCTCACTCTTCTCACATTACAAGTCACTCAGCTCTCTCTCATCTCTCAATACAAGTCTTGAGCCAGCGGATGCTTCGGAAGGCGATGTCCATACATTATGTCCCGTATAAGTCTAGACTCCATGCGGCAGTACGCCTCGAATTGCCAAAGAATTTCGTGGCTCGATGCATCCAAGCGAGCTCCACGCTACGAGCTTCTACCTGTGCCTGCACAAGAAAATAGTGTGGGTGTCAGTACTCAACTGTACTGGTGGAATGAGCTCCTCGTCCACCCATACAAAATTGACACATTCATTTACTTTTGTGTAATATAGTCCCTTTATGATTGTATTTCTACTCTTGTCTTAGGATCAGTTTTAGGACAAACGCCTTGGCCTATTTCGTGTCTCTAGACCATTCCGTGCTTGTAACAACAACGTTAACTCATACTTTGCCTCTAGACCCTTCTCGTATGAATAACGTTAACCTATCAAGTTATGCTTGCCTTTCGGCCCATAATCAGAGATGCAACTACACGATAAGACTCCATTTTTATGTGACCGTGCTACAAGTCCCTATTGAGGCCGTGCCTCGTAACTCAGTGAGACTTAACCATATCGCCGCCTCGCGGCCCTTGCTACTTTGATCACCAACTGATCTAATCGAGACTTTTGAACTTTGTGTCGCTTAATCAACTTTGTCTTACGGCGATTCCTGACTTAAACCCAAGATGACTCAAATCCAACTTGTGCAACTCTATGCCAACAACTTAAGACTCAACGCCACAACTCGTGCTGAAGCATATCACCTATGTTGAAGCCAAATCTTAGGCCCAAATATTGTGTTCTAACTGTACACACATTCAACTCAACTCAATCTAAAGGCACACACGCAGATTGCCGTCCTTGCCGACATATCTATATGAAATGTCACTAGCATAACAAGCTATCCTGGACGTATAGTTTTGTTAATTGGGGTCCTTTCGACGCGAGTAGCGAACACCGTGGAAAGTCCCCGCTTAACCTGTGCTAAAACTTTATGCACGACTATACCCGGTTTTCTCCTAGGCTGAGTCGGTGCCGTGGCCTCGGATAGCCGCTCGAAGAAACTTCTTACTTGTCGACAAGTTTGTCCATGACCATGCAAGAGTCGACTTGAACTGACGTCTCACACAGTCATTCTTCTTGCAATGTTACCATCCCTTCAGGACCAAGCTCAAGGCTTCTAACATTTGAGATCCCTCGACAACCCACGGTAGCGAGCCTTCTCCCTTGTTGCTCTATCATTATTACTCAACTTAGGAATGCCTATCGAAAGTCCTTTTTCCAAACTCACTTTAAATCAACCATGGCTCGTGCCTTAAACACTAAGTCCGTGCCATCGTGCCTTAAGCCAACTGTGTTCTACACGATACTACTGCCCAAGTCATACTTTATACGATGTGCCTTGGAATCGTGGGACCAAGTATTTTGACAACCGTAGAAAACATGGGACAGTGCTTAGAACTCCTCAACACCTAGCATAACTTAGCCTAACTCAATCGAGCCTACAACTTAACCTGTGGGACAAGCAAAGGCTATGCCAAGCCTTGCATCGTGGAACTGTCCATGCTTTATCAAGCATTTATGCGTACGACGCCTATGACTTAGGCTAATTCCAACTTGGTGACAACTTAAACCAACTTTCTTTTTCCAAGCCACGGGAAGAAGGGATGAGTGTCCTTTTTTTCAAAGCACGCCGTACACCAACTCTAAGCCGACCGTTGGACCTTTCCATATTCTAACACAATTTGACCCGTCGGAATTATTCCCTTATCTATGTGGATTCGTCTCTTTTATTATCAAGCCTACTTGTGCAAGTTGAAAACATGCGATATGTAAAAGCTAAGATGAAGCGCATTCACCGAAACTACCCCACCTGAGCGAGGAGTTGCCTCGACCGAGCGGGTCTTCGAGTAGCCGTTGCATGACTAAGTCCGAACGCCATTGGCGTTTCGATTCCTCCGATTGACTGAGTGGGACGGAGAACTACAGTTAATAGGATGGTATAGTAAAAACTGAGTTTGCAGACATCGATCCCTTTAAAGGGTTGAAGTTTACTATAAGGAATCTCGTCCATTTTGAAGAAATCATTGTTAGGACTCAGGTTAGGACGCCAATGAAGAGGCAGAAGCTCATACCTCCTCTAACGGGCCTACCAAAATAAGATTAAAAGAACTCCTTGTTGGCCCATTGGTCATGGTCGAACCTGAGTTTAATAATTGATCAAACTCTGTCTCGATATAAGGGCTACTTGGATTATTTGGATAAATTGGACAACTGCCAAAGAACTGCTACCTATCTGTTCAAGACCGAAGATATTTTTGTCGTATGAGTCTGTATTTCTATATGCAATATAATTTTAACATTTATTGAGTCTAGAAATATTTTGTACTCTGAGTCGTACTGGCAAATAGGCTATCCCAAAACGTTTTAAAAAATATCCTATGTTTTAAAAAATAGCCCCTCTTACAAAAGCTCCTAACTGCTTAAAGTTTTCAAGAAGCCAAAACCAAAATCTGTTTTATAAAATACCTAAAAATTCAAAATAGGCCTCAGAAGAATTCGACAAGAGTTTGGCCCGAATTCGCCTAGTGCCCGTTGGATTTTGAACATGGTCCTCCTACAGTTACGGATGCAACGGCTATTTATCGAGATTCTCTCAAAGAGTTCTGCCCGAATTCTGTCAGAGTTTTGCATTTGGAAAACCTATAAATAGAAAATGATTTCATTCATTTCAACTCACTCATTCGCTTTCTCATCTCTTATCTCTAAGTTTAAACGTCTTCCAAAGTTCTCTAAAGCTTTCATTTTCAAATCCCAAGCCAGTTACAATCCTCTAGTCAATTTGCCAGTGTGGTACGGTCTAGAAGTTTCAGAGAGATTGTAATCAGAGGCTTGATTGAAGAAAGATACTTCAAAATTGAAGTTGGTCGAGTACTTCGTATCAAAGCTCATGTTGTAGAAGTTGCAAGGACTTCGTATGAAAACTTGTGGTACTTTCTAATAGTGGATTCAACTGGAAGCTAGAGTCTTCGGACTGGAATAGTCCTCACAAGAGAAAAATCTGTATACATCGTCGTCTTTGCGTTTGCTTTCTGATCTCTGCCTTTATATTTATTTACTTGTGATACATTTATTTATGTTATCTTACTGCTAACTTTTTAATTAGCTAAATTCTGCTGCCTACTCTATTCACCCCCTCTAGATTATTACGCTTTACTGTTCGTTCCTACAATTATATCAAAGCAGGTTATATACAGGTAAAGCGAGGTAACACTGCTATTATATTTCTTATTATTTCAGCTGTTACATAGATGACAGTATTACACATAGAAATTGTGAAATTCATAAGTGAAGGCCAAGCCACAAACAGATCTCCACTATTTGACGGTACAAAATACACTTACTGGAAAACACGGATGAGTTTCTTCTTAAAATCTCTAGATTTTGATTTATGGTCTATTGTTATTGATGGCTATAAAAAGTCTGCTCGTATTCTTGTTGAAGGAAAATTGGTTGAGAAACCCCATGACAAGTATACTGAAGCTGAAACGAAATAGGCCAGTCTTGACGCACATACTATTAATGCTTTGTTTTGTTCATTAGACAGGACTGAATTTAACAGGGTGCCTACTTGGACAATATTAAGTGAAGTATGGAAACTTCTTGAAGTAACCCACGGAGGCACGATGCAAGTCAAGGAGTCAAAGATCAACAAACTTACTCAGGAGTATGAGGCGTTCAAGATTAAGCCAAATGAATCTGTCAATCAGATGTTTACGAGATTCCTGAATATTGTAAACCCTTTGTCATCATTAGGCAAGGAGTACAGAAACCATGAGAAGATTCATAAACTTCTACGAGCTCTCACGAAGAACTGGATTCTGAAGACTACGACAATTATTGAAGGGAATGACCTCTCAACTATGTCTCTTGAAACACTCATGGGTAAGCTACTCGCTCACGAGCTGGAATTTCAAGACTTTGAAGATGTCGCACTAAAGGAAAAGTCGATCGCTTTCAAGGCTCAATACAGAAGAACTGTCGAAGATAATTCCGATGACAGTGACTTTGACTCTGAAGATCAAGCTCTCCTAGTAAAAAGTTTAATAAGTTCATGAGATTTAATAGAAGAACAAAGGATCACAATAGCAACAACAACAACAACGAAGAAGATCCTATCTGTTATGGTTGTAAGAAGAAAGGACATATGAAGAAGGACTGCCCAACAACAACATCATCAACCAGGAAAAGCAACAAGTACGACAAAGGCTACTTGAAGAAATCTACATCTAGAAGGTACACTAATACAAGCATATGGCATGAAAGTGAAGCCAGCGACTCATAAGATGAACAATCAAATGATGCTGCAAATGTATGCTTAATGGCATTCGATCAGGTAACTTCTAACCCCCTGTTTGATACATATGATGATTTTACCTTTGATCAATTAGGTAAATCCTTTAGTGACCTCTTAGGTGATTACAGAAAATTACATAGTAAATATCAAAACTCTAAGAAGGTACTCAAGGAGTACAAAGGTGAAATAGGAAGACTTACTGACCTACTAGCTGAGGTTAGAAGTAATGATAATTCTAGTGAGGTAGATGAGCTCTCTTCTATTAAGCTATTACTACACGAGACCACAAAACTATCCGAAGAGAAAGATAAGACCATTACCCAATTAAAGGAAGACCTACTCAAAGAGAAGAAGAGTCTTCAGCAAGCACTTATCAGGAATGATACACTTACTGCTGATTATAGTGCATTGTATGACACTTCCAAAAAGTTAGAAATTAGGTTAGGAAAATAGCCTGAGTCAGCTACTTCATATCCTAACACGTGTCACTTACAGAAACATCCAAACACTGTCAAACCCAACGCTGTCAGACCAAACCAAACTAAACTTTTTCCCAAGAAGACTAACAGGCATGCATTCTTTTATACTAGAAAACTAAGACCTACCAATAATGCACAACACACTGCTCCTAACACTAAATATGTTAAATATCATTATTGTGGCTTCATTGGTCATATCTCTCCTGCATGTAGTGTAAGAAAGCTTGTTGATTTAAAGATATGTGAATGGATACCAAAAACTGACATTCCAAGGCCCTACAAGAAATGGGTACCAAAGTTTTCATCTAAAAAATCCTTTTATAGGTGGAACACTCTTTACATGCTAGAAGCAAATGGATCCTCGACAGCGGTTGCTCACGGCACATGACCAATGATGCTTCATTATTCGCAACACTGTCGAAGAAGAAAGAAGGATACGACTCCTTCGATAATAATCTTAAAGGGTACATAATAGGTATCGGCAATATTGATAAGGCCCCCTACCCTGTGATTAAAGATGTCTGTCTAGTTACTGAGTTAAAACATAACGTACTCAGCATAAGCCATTTAGTTGACCATGGTTATGGTATTAACTTCGTTAAAGACAAGTGTACTATAGTTGATAGCTCAACTGGTAGTACTATCTTTGAAGGTATCAGGGAAGATAATATATATGTTTTCTATTTGTTAGAAGATACTAACAAAGCAAGTAGATGTTTAATGGCCCAAAGTGATGAGGGTTAACTATGGCATATGAGACTCGATCATGCAAATATGGACACAATTTCAAGGTTATCCACAAATAAGTTGGTACGAGGCTTACCAGACATTACTTTCAAGAAGGATACAATATGTAGTGAATGTAAAATGAACAAAACTACCCGATCCGTATTTAAGTCCAAGAACACTGTAAGTACCACTAGACCTCTACAATTATTGCATACAGATTTATTTAGACCTAGTAGAATTGCTAGCCTAGGTGGTAAATTATATGCTTTTGTAATAGTATATGATTTCTCTAGATACACGTGGGTATACTTTCTTTCACGCAAGAACGATGCATTGTCAGAATTCATCTCATTTTGCAAGAAGGTTCAAAATGAGAAAGATTTCATGATCACTCGTATTCGAAGCGATCATGGCGGCGAATTTGAGGATGCAGAGTTCAAGCAATTTTGTGACACACGGTTATCTGTATGAGTTCTCTTGTCCTAGGACTCCACAACAAAATGGAGTTACGGAACGTAAGAACAGGACTCTATCCGAAATAGCTAGAGTAATGTTAAATCAGTTTAGTCTACCAAAATACTTTTGGGCTGAAGCTGTCAATATAGCTTGCTATATTCTCAATAGGGTTCTAATTCGACCTATATCGAAGAAGACTCCCTATGAACTATGGTTTGATAGAACACCCACTATTTTATATTTTAAAATATTTGGTTGTAAATATTTTATTTTTAATACTAAAGATAATCTAGGAAAGTTTGACGAAAAGGCCGATAAAGGTATCTTTTTAGGTTATGCGGCGAAGAGCAAAGGGTACCGAGTCTTCAATAAGAGAACTATGATCATCGAAGAATCGATAAATGTTACATTTGACGAACTAAATCAATATTCAATCGATGATGATGATGAAGACATAAGTACACCAAATACATCACCTGTAGAACCTACAAGCATAGCACTAGCTGATCCTCCAAGGAGATCACGTACAGAACCAGAAGCTGGACCCAACTACCTTGAAAGTTTGCCAAAAAGAATAAAGTTTTTGACAGACAATCCCAAGGACTTGGTAATATGTGAGATTACCAGGGGTGTAAGTACTCGTTCCTCTAGCAAAGATATAGTTTCCTGTGTTGCATTTATTTCACAGCTTGAACCCAAAACTATTGAAGAAGCATGTAGCGATTCTTTTTGGTTAGATGCTATGCAAGAGGAATTGAACCAATTTGAACGAAATCAAGTTTGGAAAATTGTTCCCAATCCCATTGATCATCCGGTCATTGACACCAGATGGGTATTCCGAAATAAACTGAATGAGAATGGTTTAGTTACTCGTAATAAGACTCTCGTAGCTTAAGGATACAACCAAGAGGAAGGTATCGACTACGATGAAACCTATGCCCCAGTTGTGAGATTAGAATCCATTTGCATGCTATGTGCATTTGCATATTTCTATAACTTTAAATTATTTCACATGGATGTTAAGAGTACATTTTTGAACGATTTTTTATAAAAGAAGAAGTTTATGTAGCTCAACCTCCAGGTTTTACTGATTTCAAAAGCCCTGATTATGTTTTCAAGTTGAAAAAAGCCTTATACGGTTTGAAACAATTCCCTTGTGCTTGGTATGATCGTCTAAGCTCTTTTCTACTTGACAACAATTTTATAAAAGACAAGGTTGATACTACACTGTTTATAAAGTCTTTTAATAGAAATCTTCTTTTAGTTTAAATTTATGTCGATGATATTATCTTTAGATCTACTGATGAATCTTTTTGTCAAAAAATTTCAAAGTGTATGTAGAATGAGTTTAAGATGAGCATGGTGGAAGATCTAAAATTCTTTCTCAGAATGCAAATCAAACAAACCAACAATGGGACATTCATTAATCAAGCCAAGTACACAAAACATTTATTGAAGAAGTTCGATCTGGAAACAGTCAAACCACTTGGCACTCCGATGGCAACTTTAACCAAGCTTGATATTGATGAACAAGGCAAATCGGTCGACACATGTAAGTATCGAGGTATGATTGATAGTTTACTTTATTTAACTGCTAGACGTCCAGATATAATGTTTAACGTTTGCTTGTGTGCACGTTTTCAAACTAACCCTAAGAAATCACATTTGTGCACGGTTAAGCGTATCTTCTGATACCTTAAAGGCACTTCTTCTGTCGGCTTATGGTATCCCAAAACCACTTCCTTTGACCTAACCGGTTACTCGGATGCTGATTTTGTTGGATGCAAAGTGGATAGAAAAAGTACCAGCGGCACGTGTCATTTCCTAGGCAAGGCTCTAGTCTCTTGGTTTAGCAATAAATAAAATTCTGTCGTATTATCAACGACTGAGGCTGAGTATATCGTCGTAAGACGTTGTTGTTCACAAAATTTTGTGGATGAAACAAACTTTAGAAGACTTTGGTTTACTTTACACACATACCCATTTTCTGTGACAATACTAGTACTATTAATTTGACAAAGAATCCTGTGTCACTCTTGCACTGAGCACATTGAGATTCGACGTCATTTTTCTTAGAAATCATCAACAAAATGGAGATATAAACCTTGTATATGTAGGCACAGAAAATCAACTGGCTTGTATCTTTACAAAACTAATAGCAGAAGATCGTTTCAATTATTTACGTCGAGAATTAGGAATTTTAGATATCAATAATATTAATTAATTTTGTTTTATCAATTATTTTTTAATACTCAAAAATTATTTTCAAGACAAGCTTACAAAGGGTCTATCTGTCACCACGACCACCGTCGAAGCGAAACAGTATTTAATTGTTCCTCGATGAACTCCCGTTAACTGGGACAGTACCCCTACAGTTAATTTGAAACAGTCGCTGCATAAAAAAAGTTAATTTATAAAATAATATTAATTATATTAATTAAAATCTAAAATAACTAAACTTGGAATTAAATAATTGAAAAGAATTGATGAAAAGAAAGTGGCATATATTTATGTCTGTTTCAAAATCACCTCAACAGAACCCCAAACGAACTCGACCCGAATTCGGCCAGAGTTCTGTTGGTGGTATGACTTTTAAGTCAGAAACGAGGGCCCACTTCCTTCCATCTTCTCTAAATCCTCCTCCTCACAGCAGTAGCCGCCCGAGCCTCCTTCAAAACCTTAGAAATTCTCCAAGCCCTTGCTCCTAATCCCCTTGGAGAAATCCATCCAAACTTTGGATTCGTGTGGATATTTTCGTCCTCTACATCATACTCCAAACTTGGAAGGTATAACCATCTCCTTTCCTTTCTTTTCATGTTCTTAGTATTTCATCTTTTTGGACACATTGCCTGTGAACTTTAATCCCTTCAAAAGGAAGAAGACCACAGCCAGTGAAGAGGCTTCGTCTTTGAATCTTTAAGATGATTCACTCTTTTCCTCGGTCCAATCGGCCAATGGCGTATATCATGAATTTTAATTTAGAACTCATGATCAATCCTTATTATGGTACGCAGATTTCTCGGTTCATAAAAATGCACCGGCGCCCCGATTAAATGGACTGTATTTTCTGAACACTGTCCATTCTTTCAGACATTAGGGTTACACAAACTTGTCACCCACAAATATTCTATCACCACTAATTCCATTATAATGTTTTATTACAATTTCATATTGAACAATTTTGCTGTTAAAACTTGTGTCGGTGGAATTAGTATCGAGTTCAATGATGTTCTCCTAGCGGAAATTCTTGGTATCCCTAACAAAGGTACCCCGCTTGATGATTATCACTGAGTTTGATTTCCCCGCTGGTACTACTCTAAGCAGTGTCAAGAATGAACTCTGTTCTCCTACCCGCGTTCGTTCTAGTAAGTTCAAGGTTGCTAACTTGAACTTATTCAACTATGAATTGCATCGCATCGTCTACTCTAATATTTTGCCAAAATCAACTTCAAAAGAAGATGTTACCACCCTGTAACTGTTTGCCCTTTATCACATTCGTAGGGAACCTCCTTTTCTGTCCCCAAGGCTATTATTCAGATGATGGGACGTTGTCGCGAAAGAAATCGCAACCTTGCTTATGCGATGATCATTCCAATCATCTTTCAGCATTTTCAGATTACTTATCCACTTGTGCTCTTGACTCTGATCCCAAGTATCTTCAGCTGCCACGTCATAGCACAACCGTCCCTCCTGCTCCTCTTAATGCTACTGGTCCACCTCCTCAGGATTGCTCTATGTCCTGTAATGCCCCAGTCCCAATATACGTAGGACTAAGAATGTAGACATGCCAGTTGTATTCATACAAAGTATACTCCAATATATGGAAATCTCGTATGAATACATGAGCTGAGAAATACAGTAGAAACTATAACAACTAATCTCATCCACAAAACAAAATAATAAAAGATATCATATAATGAGAATGAATGTCTTTATACAATATGTTGGGCGGAGACAAATCCACTACCAACAAGTAAGGAAAGAAATACATGGAGAATGAAATAAATTTGGCGAGCGAAGCGAAGACGATCCAAGTGTAATCATCCTCGAAGAAATGGCGAGGAACACGGCTAGAGCTAGAACACCTGCGAAAGACAATAGCACACACCTGGCAAGACAACCAGGTCCTCAGAGGGACGTAACAAGACACACAATATCATGCCATAAACTGAATAAAGTTAGCTCAATAGAAAATATATGTGACTACACAAATAAAGGTTCTTAACCATTCTATGTGTTAATGCATTTTGAAGACAACGTTCCACACAAGGGCTCCCGAAGCTAGAAATACGGCACGTTAGCGTTTCACCCAAGGCATTAGTGGCATCTAGAGAAAAGTAAATGCACGGCCCATTAGCACTCGAGCGAGAACTAAGGGGCGTCTAGAGAAAAATAAATGCACGGCCACTAGCTCTTAGGTGAGTTACTAACGGCATCCAGAGAAAAGTAAATGCACGGCACATTTGTGTTTCAACCGAGGCACTAGTGGCATCTAGAGAAAAGTAAATAAATGCACGTCCACTAGTCTCTCGACTGAGTCACAAATGGCATCTAGAGAAAGTAAAGGTGTGAAAGCCCCTGCGCCTAATAACTGTCTCCACCCTCCCCATGCACTACTCGTGCTGAATCCACACCATGATATTTCTAATAACCGCTAAGTCTTCTAGACAACTATAACTATTTAGCAGTTATTTCCTAACGTACGGCATGTGCGCACCGATGGCCAGTCGATACGTACGTCCGAGATCAATATGAGACTCGTGACTCGTGATACACAAGTGTCGGGCCAATGAATGCGACACAAACAAGGTGGTCCCTTAACTCTAAGCCATATGCAACTAAAATATAATAATTTGCAAGTACAATTTATATTTTCTAGAATAAGTAAAAACATGCATGATATTGAGCAAGAAATTTAAACAGTGAAGGTAAGGTGTGTTGCCTCGTAGAGCGCCTGGTGTACTGCGATGATCAAGCTGGCATGAACCGTGACTTCGGTGCAACAACTGTACATGGTGACCTCGGGTGGTGGTACGGATGGTTCCATTAGGTCCGGGATGGTCAGAATAGTTTAGGTCGACATAGGGTAGTCTAGAATTGGGGAGAGTAGAAATATGATGGTCGAAAATCGAAAATGATGGAATTGGAGGAAATAATATATATTTACATTTTAGGAAAGTATTTCTAATATGAGAAGTGATATTTTTGCAAGTTAAAAATAGTGTTTAGATAAATACTAAAATATAAAAGAACTGTGTTCACAGAAAACTCTTAAGTTTGTAGAAATACAATTTAGGTAGAAAACTATATTTTCCAAAAATATTGTAAGAGGAACAAAATAATTTTAGAAAATTATTTAATGCTAAAATCCATATTTGTAAAATTATAATTTTGTCAAATAATTTACTTTAAATAAATAAATAAAAATTTACAACAAAATATCTTAGCCTATAATATTGTTGTTACCAATAATAAAAATAGTTTTTATGAAATTATCTATTTTAATTACTCAATTAACTTGTATAAATAACTGATACTAAGAAAATAATAATATACATTTTATTTAAGTATTCATCAAATCTTTTATCACTAACTATAGGACCAAGATCTTAGAAGTATAAAAAAATAAAATAATCCAATCAAAACATCAGCCTTAATAAAATATTAATAATAATGATAATGACAATAATAATTATAATAATAATAATAATAATGATGATAATAATAATATTAATAATAATAATAAAGAAGAAGTAATAATAGATAATAATTTCTAAGCAATAGCTACTATAGGAGAAAAGATGGAAAAATTTAAACAACCAAAACACCACAGAAAAAGAAAAAGAAAAAACAACCAGACAACAACAAAGAAAACAATTAATAATAAAATGAATTAACAAAACAAAACAAAAAAAATTAATAAAACAAAAAGAGAATGAATGCAGCAGTCAGCTGACTGCTGCTCCACACAACAACAAAAGAAAGAAGAAGGGAAATAAGAGATAGGATTGCGAAGTGAGCGAGAGAGGGGCAGAGCGATCCGAGTGCTGACCAGATCTAAGAACGCGCGATGGAGGACGGCGGAGAACGGGAAGCGGAAGGCGGAGTGGAGTCGGAGGCGAGCGGCTCGGCGGAGACGAGCGGGGGGAACGGAGGCGCTGCGCGGTCAACAAGAAGGTGAGGGAGGGCGATATCGAGGGATTGCTCGACCACGGTGCACCGAGGACGGCGGATCGAAGGGGGTTTTCGGTGATGGGTTGTGCGGCGACGGCGGTGCGCCGCTCGCGGAGGAGAGGAGTGGGATTCGGGGCGGCTAGGTCGGACACGGTGGGCGGAGCCTCTCGGGGTTCACGGTGGAAAGGGAGAAGGGGAAGTCGGCCGGTGTAGAAAGAGGCGGTGAGCTACGACGCCGGGCGGTGGCTCTCTTACCGGGATGAGGTGCGGAGGGTTTGTACGCGCGGTCGGCGCGGCTGTCCTCCGGTGGAGGGAGATGGCGCACACTGGGCAGCGGGCGGATCCGATGGAGGGTGGCGTGGCGGCACGAAGTCGGAGGGACGAAGGGCTCAGGTCGTCCTGGCGGCGGAGACTTGTCGCGGGTGTCGCGGAGGCGTCATCCGGGCGCGACTTCGGCGAAGGTAAGCCGGTGGTGCTGGTGGTGTTCCTATTTTATTTTATTTTTGTTTGGGGTTTGTGTGGACGGGATGTGGTTCGTCAGACTAGGTTCCGCCGTTGGTGGCGGTGGCAGGAGTGTTTTGGTCGGAATTAGTGGCGATGATGTTGGTGGTGTTGTGCGCTGTTGGGACGGGGTGCAGGAGGTGGTGATGGCAGTAGCGGTGGTGGCTGTAGTCGGCTTGGCCGGGGTCAGCCGGTGTTTTTGCCGGGTCGTGTGGTGGTATTGGCGATGATGGTGGCAGCGGGGTATATCAGGGGAGGTCAGGGACGTCAGAATGGCGGTGGTAGAGGCTGTGTTGGTGGAGGGGAACGGCGTTGGTTGACTGATCTGTGGCGACAAGGGTGGTTTTGTCGTCTGGAAGAGTGGCGGTGGATGGCTACTGCGGTGGATGGCCGGGGGTAGCGGGTTGAACCTGGTGGTCGGGTTGGGTTAGGATAGGGATAGGTTTAGGCGTTTTAGAGAGAGGATAGTATCGGCATGTGTCCTACGAGACACGGGAGGGGTTGACGTCCGGGGTTGTCGGACGTGGATAGAAAAACCACGTATTTGTATTAGAATAAAATAGTGGATGGGAAAGGCATGGACACGGACACGGTGCACTCTGCGGTAGAAATTTGGGTTGATGAAGTTTTGTGGAAGATGAATTGTGGAGCAAATAACATGGAGGAGTACCTGCCTATTTATAGGATGTGGGAATTCCCATTAGGATAAGGACTAGGAATAATTTTAAAACCCAAATCGATAATTCGTAATTTAAATTCAAATCCAAATCTAAATATAAATCTAATTTAAATCAAATAAATTTTTATGCTTTAGTTTAAAATCAACAACATAATTCAAACTCCATATATAGATATAAATTTACTCTATAAAAATAAATCCAAATATTAAATCAATATTTAAATGGCTATAATAACTTTCAAATATATTTTTCAAATTACCAATAAATATAATTTCGAAAATAATAAATATTTTTAAATAACTTTGCGAATAATAAAATATTAATATTAAATAATTTCAAAAATTATAATATATATTTAAGTATTAATAGAAAATATTTTCAAACAATATTTTTACTAATTTGGATAAACCATATTTAGAAAGTAAACATAATAATCAACTCCTTAAAATACCTTCTTGCTAAATTACTTTTAATAAGAATAATTACTATATATATTACTTTGAAACCACCATTGATAATAAAATCAAATATTATTTTTCAAAAATATGTTACTCGTACATATTCGCACTCAACGAGAAAATATAAAAATCGTAAATTCCTGTACGACGTATAATACGACTATGCGACGTATAAATACGAAAAAAAATCAGTACAAAAAAAAATTAGTAAAAATTTAGGGGTTTTACATCGTACCCAACTTACAAGAATTTCGTCCTCGAAATTAAGAATTCGTAGGGGGGTGAGAGGACACAAGGGGGTATCAATGGGGATCAAATGATGACAATGTTTTTACAAAATCATGTCAAAAGAAATTGCGATCTAGATCGTAGAAAAACAATACGGTATGGTCACGGGTAATGAATGAGGGTCACGATTAAGAGAACAAAATAGATTCGCTTTAATTAAGCGATTAGAGGGTCTTGATAGGGTCAAGTAGTTTAGGATGAAGATATAGCAACATCGAGTGAGAATGGTCATAGCCGATAGGAAGGCTAGAGGAAGTTCTAGTATAATGCTTTCGTCCTCCTAAAATAGGTGAAGACGAAAGCAATATCGAGTTCGAAAGGAGGCGTTATCGAATACGAATACGTGATTCAAAGACGATCGAATAATTTCAAAAGAATTGTCAAGGCAGTCATGGATGGGATTGTAAGGGCTAAGTTTAATTATGTCCCCATCCACGTAGAGTAATAGACAAAAGCGAACCAAAGTGCACTTGGTTGATCAGACCATTATGCACCGGTTCTGATTAGACCACATGCTAGTGAGCGCTCAATAGCATATGTCATGAACAAACTCGATAAAGAATAAGCTTGCAAAAACTAGGCTACATTAGCATGGCACGAGAGATTAAGATTTAAAGAAGGTAGAATGATTCTAAGTCATACAGTCGTCCTATAGTCTTCTTGTCCAAGTCCTTGGTTGGCTAGACGGGTTAGGTCCTCTAGATTCTAGGATAAGCTTGCTAATATAGGTCACTAGGTCAAAGGGGTTGCTAGTTCATAAGGTATTCTACCCAACTTAAAGAATTAAACTAATGGTGTTTTGGGACAATTAACTAGTAGGGTCAATCTTTAGCAAGCACGAAGGGAAGATAAGAATAGGGATGGAGGGAATCAAGCAAGATGCAATTGATGGGTCAAACGGTAGATAAATTAAGGAAAGAGGTCAAGTATGTGGATGAGATCCTAGACATCTAATCCTATACGCAGGCTTACTTGGTACGGTAAAGTAACCAAACAATTTATCTTGACCTGCATGGGCCACCACAAAAATATGTAACGCCCCAGTCCCAATATACGTAGGACTAAGAACGTAGACATGCCAGCTGTATTCATACAAAGTATACTCCAATATATGGAAATCTCGTATGAATACATGAGCTGTAAAATGCAGTAGAAACCATAACAACTAATCTCATCCACAAAACAAAATAATAAAAGATATCATATAATGAGAATGAATGTCTTTATACAATATGTTGGGCAGAGACAAATCCACTACCAATAAGCAAGGAAAGAAATACATGGAGAATGAAATAAATTTGGCGAGCGAAGCGAAGACGATCCAAGTGCAATCATCCTCGAAGAAATGGCGATGAACACGGCTAGAGCTAGAACACCTGCGAAAGACAATAGCACACACCTGGCAAGACAACCAGGTCCTCAAAGGAACGTAACAAGACACACAATATTATGCCGTAAACTGAATAAAGTTAGCTCAACAGAAAATATATGTGACTACACAAATAAAGGTTCTTAACCATTCTATGTGTTAATGCATTTTGAAGACAACGTTCCACACAAGGGCTCCCGAAGCTAGAAACACGGCACGTTAGCATTTCAACCAAGGCACTAGTGGCATCTAGAGAAAAGTAAATGCATGGCCCATTAGCACTCGAGCGAGAACTAAGGGGCGTCTAGAGAAAAATAAATGCACGACCACTAGCTCTTAGGTGAGTCACTAACGGCATCCAGAGAAAAGTAAATGCACGGCACATTTGTGTTTCAACCGAGGCACTAGTGGCATCTAGAGAAAAGTAAATAAATGCACGTCCACTAGTCTCTCGACTGAGTCACAAATGGCATCTAGAGAAAGTAAAGGTGTGAAAGCCCCTGCGCCTAATAACTGTCTCCACCCTCCCCATGCACTACTCGTGCTGAATCCACACCACGATATTTCTAATAACCGCTAAGTCTTCTAGACAACTATAACTATTTAGCAGTTATTACCTAACGCACGGTATGTGCGCACCGATGGCCAGTCGATACGTACGTCCGAGATCTATATGAGACTCGTGACTCGTGATACACAAGTGTCGGGCCAATGAATGCGACAAAAACAAGGTGGTCCCTTAACTCTAAGCCATATGCAACTAAAATATAATAATTTGCAAGTACAATTTATATTTTCTAGAATAAGTAAAAACATGCATGATATTGAGCAAGAAATTTAAACAGTGAAGGTAAGGTGTCTTGCCTGGTAGAGCACCTGGTGTACTGCGATGATCAAGCTGGCATGAACCGTGACTTCGGTGCAACAACTGTACATGGTGACCTCGGGTGGGGGTACGGACGGTTCTATTAGGTCCGGGATGGTCAGAATAGTTTAGGTCGACATAGGGTAGTCTAGAATTGGGGAGAGTAGGAATATGATGGTCGAAAATCGAAAATGATGGAATTGGACGAAATAATATATATATACATTTTAGGAAAGTATTTCTAATATGAGAAGTGATATTTTTGCAAGTTAAAAATAGTGTTTAGATAAATACTAAAATATAAAAGAACTGTGTTCACAGAAAACTCTTAAGTTTGTAGAAATACAATTTAGGTAGAAAACTATATTTTCCAAAAATATTGTAAGAGGAACAAAATAATTTTAGAAAATTATTTAATGCTAAAATCCATATTTGTAAAATTATAATTTTGTCAAATAATTTACTTTAAATAAATAAAATTTTTTTTACAACAAAATACCTTAGCCTATAATATTGTTGTTACCAATAATAAAAATAGTTTTTATGAAATTATCTATTTTAATTACTCAATTAACTTGTATAAATAACTGATACTAAGAAAATAATAATATACATTTTATTTAAGTATTCATCAAATCTTTTATCACAAACTATAGGACCAAGATCTTAAAAGTATAAAAAAATAAAATAATCCAATCAAAACATCAACCTTAATAAAATATTAATAATAATGATAATGACAATAATAATTATGATGATAATGATAATAATGATGATAATAATAATATTAATAATAATAATGAAGAAGAAGTAATAATAGATAATAATTTCTAAGCAATAGCTACTATAGGAGAAAAGATGGAAAAATTTAAACAACCAAAACACCACAGAAAAAGAAAGAGGTGGTGAGCTGCGACGCCGGCCGGCGGAGGCTCTCGAAGTTCACGGTGGAAAGGGAGAAGGGGAAGTCGGCCGGTGTAGAAAGAGGCGGTGAGCTGCGACGCCGGGCGGTGGCTCTCTCACCGGGACGAGGTGCGGAGGGTTTGTACGCGCGGCCGGCGCGGCTGTCCTCCGGTGTAGGGAGATGGCGCACAATGGGCAGCGGGCGGATCCGATGGAGGGTAGCGCGGCGGCGCAAAGTCGGAGGGATGAAGGGCTCAGGTCGTCCTGGCGGCGGAGACTTGTCGCGGGTGTCGCGGAGGCGTCGTCCGGGCGCGGCTTCGGCGAAGGTAAGCCGGTGGTGCTGGTGGTGTTCCTATTTTATTTTATTTTTGTTTGGGGTTTGTGTGGACGGGATGTGGTTCGCCGGACTAGGTTCCGCCGTTGGTGGCGGTGGCAGGAGTGTTTTGGTCGAAATTAGTGGCGATGATGTTGGTGGTGTTGTGCGCTGTTGGGACGGGGTGCAGGAGGTGGTGATGGCAGTAGCGGTGGTGGCTGTGGCCGGCTTGGCCGGGGTCAGCCAGTGTTTTTGCCGGGTCGTGTGGTGGTATTGGCGATGATGGTGGCAGCGGGGTATGTCAGGGGAGGTCAGGGACGTCGGAATGGCGGTGGTAGAGGCTGTATTGGTGGAGGGGAACGGCGTTGGTTGACTGATCTGTGGCGACAAGGGTGGTTTTGTCGTCTGGAAGAGTGGCGGTGGATGGCTACTGCGGTGGATGGCCGGGGGTAGCGGGTTGAACCTGGTGGTCGGGTTGGGTTAGGATAGGGATAGGTTTAGGCGTTTTAGAGAGAGGATAGTATCGGCATGTGTCCTACGAGACACGGGAGGGGTTGACGTCCGGGGTTGTCGGACGTGGATAGAAAAACCATGTATTTGTATTAGAACAAAATAGTGGATGGGAAAGGCATGGACACGGACACGGTGCACTCTGCGGTGGAAATTTGGGTTGATGAAGTTTTGTGGAAGATGAATTGTGGAGCAAATAACATGGAGGAGTACCTGCCTATTTATAGGATGTGGGAATTCCCATTAGGATAAGGACTAGGAATAATTTTAAAACCCAAATCGATAATTCGTAATTTAAATTAAAATCCAAATCTAAATGTAAATCTAATTTAAATCAAATAAATTTTTATGCTTTAGTTTAAAATCAACAACATAATTCAAACTCCATATATAGATATAAATTTACTCTATAAAAATAAATCCAAATATTAAATCAATATTTAAATGGCTACAATAACTTTCAAATATATTTTTCAAATTACCAATAAATATAATTTTGAAAATAATAAATATTTTTAAATAACTTTACGAATAATAAAATATCAATATTAAATAATTTCAAAAATTATAATATATATTTAAGTATTAATAGAAAATATTTTCAAACAACATTTTTACTAATTTGGATAAACCATATTTAGAAAGTAAACATAATAATCAACTCCTTAAAATACCTTCTTGCTAAATTACTTTTAATAAGAATAATTACTATATATATTACTTTGAAACCACCATTGATAATAAAATCAAATATTATTTTTCAAAAATATGTTACTCGTACATATTCGCACTCAACGAGAAAATATAAAAATCGTAAATTCCTGTACGATGTACAATACGACTATGCGACGTATAAATACAAAAAAAAAATCAGTACAAAAAAATTAGTAAAAATTTAGGGGTTTTACATGTCCTATGAGGGTTTCCAACACCATCTTTGGATCTGCGAGCGTTTATTACTGACACATCTAGGGAACGTGAGTTCCGTGATGCCAGTCAGTTTCAGGCTCTCACCAATTCATTTGCCGACCTCCATTTTGTTCAGACTGGACATTCTGCCACTTCTCTTTCCCGAGATCCATCTGTTTCAGGATACCGCTATGAGGATATGGCGGTACGTCATCTCTTTCAGCCCGGTAACGCATATGATTGGTAACGTAGTTCTGGTGCTACTCCATACCCTTCTAGAGTTGGCACTTCTGGAGCTGGTCCATCCAGACATGGTGGCACTGCTAGCGCTGATGATGATAATGACTCTGAGGATATATGATCTAGACGTGATGTATTTTGTCTAGATGTTATCTAGTTAGACTCGTATTTTATCTATGTTTACTTGGAATTGCTCTAATATTCCTTATTTTGTCTAGATGTTATCTAGTTAGACAATACTTATCTTTACTTTTCTTTTAACACTGAGACTGTATTACTGGAATGATGGATTTTTTGAACATCTTTTGTACTTTTCTTAGCATGCTTTTTATTTCAGCTTAGTACTATTCTTTATCCTCATTTCATGTTGTTTACATATAGCACTATCTCTTTTAGCTTATGCTTCAACATATAAACTACCTGTGAAATACAAGTTTATCTCTATATATTTATTATATTTCTTCAACATTTGTTTCTTATGCATGAATTACGGGGGAGCTTTTCTCTTTGCTATTATTTTGTTAAGTGACAACGGAGGAGAAATATGATCTAACATCTTTTGCAGGATACATGAATTTTTTTGAGAACAGAGTACAATATTTTGATTCTTTTTCAAATCAAACGATCGAGATGTTATATCGATCAAGGTTTGTCAATTATCAAAATGGAAAAAATTGTTGGCCCATTGGTCATGGTCGAACCTATTTTAATAATTAATCAAACTCTGTCTCGATATAAGGGCTACTTGGATTATTTGGACAACTTGGACAATTGCCAAAGAACTGATATCTATTTGTTCAAGATTGAAGCCGTTTTTGTCATATGAGTATGTATTTCTATATGCAATGTAATTTTTATATTTATTGAGTTTAGGAATACTTTGTACACCGAGTCGTACTGGCAAATAGGCTATCCCAAAACGTTTTCAAAAATATCCTATGTTTTAAAAAATAGCCCCTCTTACAAAAGTTCCTTACTGCTTAAAGTTTTCAAGAAGCCAAAACCAAAATCTGTTTTATAAAATATCTAAAAATTCAAAATAGGCCTCAGAAGAATTCGGCCAGAGTTCGGCCCGAATTTGCCTAGTGCCCGTTGAATTTAGAACTTGGTCCTCCTGCAGTTACGGATGCAACGGCTATTTGTCGAGGTTCTCTCAAAGAGTTCTGCCCGAATTATGTCAGAGTTCTGCCTTTGGAAAACCTATAAGTATAGAAGGATTTCAAACATTTCAACTCACTCATTCACTTTCACATCTTCTCTCTCTAAGCTTAAACGTCTTCCAAAGTGCTCTAAAGCTTTCATTTTCAAATCCCAAGCTAGCTACAATCCTCTAGTCAATTTTGCCAGTGTTGTACAGTTTAGAAATTTTAAAGAGATTGTAATCAGAGGCTTGATTGAAGAAAGATACTTCACAATTAAAGTTGGTAGAGTACTTCGTATCAAAGCTCGTGTTGTAGAAGTTGCAAGAACTTCATATGAAAACTTGCAGTATTTTTCAATAGTGGATTCAATTGGAATCTTGGGTTCTTCTGACTGGAATAGTCATCACAAGAGGAAAACCAGTGTACATCGTCGTTTTCGTGTTTGCTTTCTGATCTCTGCCATTATGTTCATTTAATTGTGATACATTTATTTTTGTGATCTTGCTACTAATTTTTTTAATTAGCTAAATTCTGCTGCCTACTCTGTTTACCCCTCTAGAGTATTGCGCTTTACAATTCGTTCCTACACTCCCTACAGCACTAACGGTCGAGCCTCTGCTGAAGGTCCAATCCCGTTAGTGGTCCATCTGAAAAGAAAGCCGCCATAAAGGAAAAATACCTCAGCTAAGCCCCTTATAGTGAAGCTGTACAGTCCGCCTCTTCCCTCTTCAGTCCCGCCAACCATAGGTACTAGGGGTGGTAATCTCAAGGACATTATTATACCTTATTTTCCTGTATTTGATAATGTAGTTCTGGAGGACAATTTGTCCTATTTTATCAATAAAGGGATGTCTTCGGATTACTTTTTTTCTTCTCTCGTTGCATATTCCTTTGAGAAAAATTTGTGGTTGTCACTACAGACACAAATTGCATCCACTTACTCTGTGAGGCTGGTGCTCTTGATACACGATGCATATTTTATAATACCAACCAAAAAAATGGGAGAAAAGCCTATTACCTTCGATCAAGTGGAAGGTTCTGGGACCCATATCCCTGTGAGTCAGAACATGAAATCGGTACAGTGTAGCCTCACCACTACACTCCTCAAGCCCAACGTATCATCTAGAAGATAGGGTATGATTTGAACATTAATATGGGTCTTAACTACATAAAAGGTCGCCACTTGCCAGTTAAGATTAATGTCCCCAAGGGAGAGTCTGACCAATATTACCACAAGATCCGTTATGGTCTTGGGTATGTCTCATCCAAGTCTCCTGAAATTTTACCATCCAAGAAAAATGTACTCATAACCTTTGGACTCTTCCTATAACTTCAATGTCAGCATCGGAGAAGCATTCCAAAAAATGTTATTAGTGAATATGACGTCTGTAGACCAGATCGATAAAGATAACCAATTCTTCGAGCCCTTCAAAGTTAAACCCTGAGCTCAACAAATTGATTCTCAATGGGAGAAACGTTTCGAACAACGCGAGCATCCCACCGAAGATGAGGTTGTACAAGTCAATCTGGAAAATGACTCTTCTTCCAAGCCGATCTATATTAGCAAAAACCTAAGAGGAGAAGATCATGAATCTCTTATCGAGCTTGTAAGAGAATACATAGATGTCTTTGCCTGGAGCTATAAAGATATGCCGAGTCTAGATCCAAACATCGTCGCACACAAATTAGATATTTTACCAAATGCTAAGCTAGTGAAGTGTCACGCCCCAGTTCCAAATAATCGGATAGGGAACACGTGGCATGCCAGCTGTACAATCAAGCATAGCTAAACCCAATTTAATGGAATATGATATGATCGTAGTACGCTGAAGTAAAACTAATAAAGTAACATCACAGGCAGGTAAACTAGTCTCATCCATAGAATAAAGTAAGTGATAACTGAATAGAAATTCATCAGTGCCACAGAGTCCAAATGTCAATAATGACTAGTGGAGAACAATCCACTGAATAAGTAAATGAGTACAACTGGAATGAAATGAAGTAGTAAATAGAAATAAACGGAATACTGGAAATGAAACCCACGTCTGAAGATGTAGCTAGCCTCCAGAGGATCAAGGCTGCGGCTCAACCTCAAAGTCGTCGTCAACAAGTCCCTCTACTCCGTAATCAGCCGGGAATAAGTGCTCGTCAAGCTCTGGAAAAGATACCAGGTCCTCAGAGGGACATAACAAATACACAGGAAATCGACATGCATGATAATACTAGCAGTAATGTAAAAGTAACTATAAAGTATGCAACCAAGTATTTCCCTAACCAAACAAGGACAGGAAATACAAGGTAAGCAATAAAGGTGTTCTAACCATCTATGTGTAAATGCTCTCGAGACATCTCTAGTGGCACATGAGAGGAGGAGAAGAAGAAGAAACTGCCACCAAGCGTTCTACAGTTTGAGAAACGAGGGGCTACAAGCATCCAGCGTACATTGGAAACAGAAATTCTCATACACCACTAGTAGACTCTCCCCACCCAATGTACTCGTACCGTATATGCGGTGCGAACAATATGCAAGACGTCATAGTAATTATAGTGTAACTAAACAAAACTGCTAACAGACTCAAGATCATATGTTAAGGGCCAGTCAACATAGAACCTCTGCACTCAACTCACTCATATGTGATACGTGTCTGAGACGGTGTCAAGTTTATACTAACTCCATACAGGGTAGTCATCAATGGAGACGAGTGCACACAATAGTAATAACTGGTCAAATGTAAATACTGCATAGTAAATGTCAAGCAAGGTGTACTTGCCTGTGTCCAGCAACTGAGTATCCGGGTCCGAAGTAGAGTCCGAGTCCCGAGAAACAAATAATCCTAAACAAAATTTATCTCTAATTAATTACTAATTAAAAAAATTAAACAATTTATTTAATTGCTAAGTAATCTATAATTTAAATTAATCTATTATTACTAGCTAACTAGTATCAATATTTATGAACAATAATAAGTATGTAAAATATACTTATTATCATAAAATTTATATTCTGAAATTTATATATAACCAAATATTTAATAATTAATTAATTAATTAATTAATTATAATTAATTAACCAACCAATTTAATACACACAGGTATACACAATTCCTAATAATACTAACAAAAATAGTAAAAATCCTGAAAAATCATTTTTAGTCTATTTTATTAATAAAATAAATAATATCAGAATAATAAATACATATTATATATATATTTTTACAGAAATGAATTATTACCATTAAATCTATTTATTTAAATAAATTGTTAATAACAATAAGTACTTAATAATTCTAAATAAATCCTAAAAATCACCACAAACCTTAAATTTAACCATTAAAGCTAAATTCACTATTCTATACCATAGTAACACATAATTAAAAATTATTTAAATTAATAAATAATTATTACACAATTTAATACATAATCCTAAAATGATTCTCAAAATTACTTTTAAATCTTAAAAATTTGTAAATACATATAAAATACATAAAACAATTTCCTAAATATCATAATTACACATTTCTAACAGAATCCTAACATTTCACAAAATTACAATATTTATATAATTAATAACAATTAATTATATAGTATATTTAATTTATTAAATCAATCTAAAAATTACACAACTAAATCTAAATAATTATAAATAACAATAATTAAATATTGGAATTATTTTTATACAGAAGTGTATATTTTTACAAACATTTTCTATTCCATAAAAATTATTTAATTTCTAACCAAATAAATAATATAAATTGAAAACAGTATTTAATAATTGATTTGATTAATTCAAAAACTCACTAGATAAATCTAAATAAAATATTTTAAAAACCAAACAATATTGGAAAAATTTCCATAATATACTTTATATTTAAATCTATATTTTCCATGCAAATTATATTATTTAATTATTTACTAATTAAATAATAGGAATCAAACAGAATTAATTAAACAATTTAAATTTACTGTTTTTAATATAAAATAATTATAAATTAAATACTATAATTTCTGGAAAAATTATTTTAAAATACTATATTAATTTTATAAACTTTTTCATCTATAAAGTTTTATTTAATACATAATAAAATTATTACTTAAAGATTAAAACAATAAACACAATTATTTAATTACCAGCATCGAAAACTCATAATTAAATAAAAATAAATACTAATAATTAATATTAATTCTCACAAAAATTAGGACAGAACCTCTACTTAATTACCAATGATTTCCTATATTCAGATCTAATTAATTATCAATTTATACACAATAACAATCATAAAAAACTGAATAATCTGATTTTAAACCCTAAAACTAGGGTTAAAGCATGCAATGGGGGGTTTTCCCACAAGGCAGCGCCACGTGGTGGGTCGGGGCTACCTGGCCACGCCGTAGGGGGGGTGGCTCGCCATCCGGGGGCTGGCGCCTACGAGGGGGTCGCCGGGATCGGCGGGCGGGTCGGCTGCAGCGCACGAGCGCGGGTAGCGCCGCGTCCTCCGTCGTTCGACGACGAGGTGCCTCGGTTGGGGGAGAAGATAGGCGAAGGAAAGGGTCGCCGGAGGTGGCTAGGGGTGGCGGTGATGATGGGGGGGGGCTGGTGTTTACGTGAAGTGAAGGTTAGGGTTGAGAGTAGATCGGATGATACATATATATATATGAGATCCATGAGTTTAGGAAACCCTAATGTGTTTGAACCTAAGTTAGGGTGAGGGTAGATGGCCTATGGGCTGAGCTAGGGTTAGGGTCGGGATATATGGAATGGGTTTGGGTTTGCTCTGAATAGTAACACCATATCTATATAAGTATAGATATATGTATAATCTAATAATAATACTAAATGAATAGTAACACTATATATATATAAGTATAGATATATATAATCTAATAATAAAACTAATGAATTAAGGTTAGAGTTAACCTAGGTTTAGCCTTTAGGGTTAAGGATTAGGATTTCCATGCAGTATATATATATATACATATATATATCTAAACTTTATAATTAATTAATAATTAGTGTATTACATTTATTTAACAATTAACAAAAATAGAAACAATAAAATAATAAAAAAATTTGAGGGGTTTTACATTCTCCCCAACTTATTAAAATTTTGTCCTCGAAATTAAAAAGAACAAGCTAGGATAAAAAAAATAAAAAAAGATAATAGGGCTGGGTCGAACACCCAATTATTGGCACAAAATTATATTTTCCTAACTCTAGAAAATTCCTAGTTATTAATACAGAATTAAAACAGACGAAATCTAAAAGAATGACAATTGCAAAATTAAATCATACCAGACGCCTCACGAAGGTATGGAAAACGCTCCAAAATAGAATCTTCCCGCTCCCAAGTCGATTCGCCCAGAGAATGGTGTTTCCACGCAACTCGGACTAGTCGAATGGTCTTCCCCTTCAACACTTTCTCTCTGCGGTCTAGGATCTCCACAGGCTGCTCCTCTAGGACAAAGTCGGTCCCACGGTGATCTTTGAATGATCAAGTACATGGTTAGGGTCTGCTACATACTTCCTCAACTGGGAGACATGAAATACGTCATGAACGCCTTCCAATGACTGCGGCAGTGCCAATCTGTATGCAACCTCGCCAACTTTCTCCAACACATCGAATGGTCCGATGTATCTTGGGCTGAGCTTTTCTCTGACTCCAAATCTGATTGTACCTCTAGTCGAGAAGATTCTCAAGAACACATGATCTCCTTCCTTGAACTCAAGAGGTCGCCTATGAGTGTCTGCCTACTGTTTCTGCCGGTCCTGTGCTGCTCGAAGATGCCCCTGAATCTTCTTGACTGTATCCACTGTACGAGTCACTAACTCTGGTCCCAATATCTGTCTCTCGCCTATATCGCCCCAACATGCTGGCGATCGACACTTTCTTCCGTACAATGCTTCGAAAGGGGCCATCTGGATACTTGCCTGGTAGCTATTGTTGTAAGAGAACTCTACCAAATGCAAGTGATCCTCCCAGGATCCTCCAAAATCTAACATGCAAGCTCTCAACATGTCCTCTAGTGTCTGAATGGTACGCTCTGACTGCCCGTCCGTCTGGGGGTGATAAGCAGTGCTGAACTTCAGTCTTGTGCCCAGACTTTCCTGCATGCTCTTCCAGAAGTGCGATGTGAATCTCGAATCTCGATCGGAGACTATACTGACTGGTACTCCATGTAATCGCACTATCTCCTTCATATATAAATCTGCCAATACCTCTGTAGATTCCCCCACTCGAAATAGTATGAAATGAGCAGACTTCGATAATCTGTCCACGATCACCCAAACTGCATCTCGTCCAGCTGGGCTTCTTGGAAATCCCGTAACAAAATCCATAGTGATGTGCTCCCACTTCCACTCAGGTATCGGAAGCGGTTGCAATAATCCTGCGGACCTCTGATGTTCAGCCTTGACTTGCTGACACACCAAGCACTTTGGTACGAACCATGCTATCTCACGCTTCATTCCATGCCAGCAGTAGTGCTGTCTCAGGTCCCTGTACATCTTCGTACCTCCTGGATGAATAGAATAAGTTGAGCTATGAGCCTCTGTCATCAGCTCCTGCCTGATCTCTCCATTAGGAACATAGAGGCGATCTCCGTACCTCAAGGTCCCATCTTCGTGAATCCTCAATCCAGTCTGCAGTCCTTGCTCTGTCCTCTGTCGAAGCCTCTGATATCTGGCATCTGTCGGTAAGGTTGCCTTGATCCGCTCTACCAATGAAGATTGAACCTAAAGGTTCATCATCTTTGCAACTCCTCCAGGCCTAACAACTTCGATGCCCATCCTTTCCAAGTCATATAGCAACTCCTTTTATGATGTCAAAAAGTGTGCCATAGGCCTCCGGCTCAATGCATCTGCTACTGAATTCGCCTTTCTTGGATGGTACTGTAACTCAATATCAAAATCTGCCATCAACTCGAGCCAACGTCTTTGTCTCAAATTTAAATCCTTTTGAGTATAGACATACTTGAGGCTCTTATGATCTGTATATACCTCCACTGTTTCTCCATACAGATAATGCCTCCAAAGCTTCAAGGCAAATATCACCGCCGTAAGCTCTAAGTCGTGCGTGGGATAATTCTTCTCGTGGGTCCTCAACTGCCGTGAACCATATGCAACTACCTTTCCATGCTGCATCGAGACACATCCTAATCCATTCCCGGAAGCATCGCTATAGATGACAAAACCTCCTGATCCTGATGGAATGGTCAAGACTGGTGCAGTAGTAAGGCGCTTCTTCAATTCATCAAAAGCAGCTTGGCACTCTTCCGTCCACTCGAACTTCTGATCCTTGCGAGTCAACTTCGTCATGGGCTTCGCAATTCTTGCAAAATTCTCTACGAACCTCCGGTAATATCCGGCAAGCCCCAGAAAACTTCGTACCTCTGAAACATCGGTTGGGGTTGGCCACGACTCCACTGCTGATATCTTCGTCGGATCCACTTCTATGCCTTTCCCTGAGATAACATGTCCAAGAAATAAAACATGATCTAGAAGAAAATCACACTTACTCAGCTTTGTATACAGCTTCTGATGCCTCAAGATCTCCAGCACCTTCCTCAAGTGATCCTCATGCTCTTCATGGTTCTTTGAATACACCAAAATGTCGTCGATGAATACTACGAAAAACTTATCAAGATATTCATGGAATACTCTGTTCATTAAATTCATGAACACAGCCGGTGCATTTGTCAAACCAAAGGGAATTACTAAGAACTCGTAATGACCACACCGAGTCCTGAATACCGTCTTCTGGATGTCTTCTTTCCGAACTTTTACTTGATGGTATCCCGACCTCAGATCAATCTTCGAGAACACCTGGGCTCCTGTCAGCTGGTCAAATAGATCATCAATTCTGGGCAGGACATACTTGTTCTTGATCGTCACAGCATTAAGAGCCCTATAATCAATGCACATACGAACTGTTCCATCTTTCTTTGGCACAAACAAGACCGGGGCTCCCCAAGGTGATGCACTTGGTTTGATAAATCCTTTGTCTTGTAACTCCTGCAGCTGCACCTTCATTTCATCCAGCTCCTTTTTCGCCAGTCGATAGACATTTGAAGAGATTGGTGCCGCTCCTGGTATGAGCTCAATGGTGAACTCAACCTCTCTGTCGGGTGGTAGACCCGGCAGATCATCGGGAAAGACATCAGAAAACTCATCAATGATCGGTGGCGGTGCAACCTCCATTGCCATACAAGCTCCATGATACTGAGATACTCCCTTCTCAATGCTTCCTCTCTGAAATTCAAACTCCGGCTGGCCTGGCAGTCTAAATATAGCATAACCCCTGTGGCAGTCCGATATCGCATGATATTGACTAAGCCAATCCATACCCAATACTACGTCGAAATTTGGCATAGGAAATACCAAAAGTCGAGCTCTCATCTCTCGGCCACAAATGATGACCGAACAGGTTCTACAAGTACTAGTCACAGGTACTATACCCCCACCAGTAATAATTTTCCAACTCTTAGGCATTGTAGAAGTAGCTATCCTATGCACAGCTATAAATCTAGATAATATAAATGATAGGGTGGCACCAGAATCAAATAATACTGTAGCAGGCAATGAACCTACTAGAATAGTACCTGTGATAGCCTCACATTCAGTTCTATCTTCCCCCTGAGTGAGAGCAAAAATCTGTCCTTGCTTCTTGTTTTCTGCCTGCTACTTGGCTTTCTCAAACTGTGCTGACTGTGAAGGAAGTACAGGTCCTCTCTGCTGACCTCCTGATGCTAGTGGCTTCTGTCCTCCTGCTGGCACAATGGCTCCCCGAACTAGGCAATCTCGAGCCTGATGCTGGCTCGATCCACAAGCTAAGCAAGTACCCAGCATCCTTCTGTACTCTCTCTGTAAGTGTCCCTTCCTGCCACAGAAATGGCAAGTCGGAAGCTCCTTAGACTGGTAGGGTCCAGTCTTCTGCTGATGCTGATGATGTCCCATAGGTCTCTTGATAGGGCCTTCTTGCTGCGTCTTCGTCTGCACTGGCTGGTTCTTCTGCTGGTTCAGCTTTCCCTTGCTAATTGTCTCCTGAATCCTGGCCTTCGTCAGCAACTCCGCATAAGAAATTCGGGACTGAGAGCTAGTATAATGCTGTAGCTCCTGCCTCAGCCCGTTGTGAAATCTCTTGGCCTTCTCCAGATCATTGGGTATCAGTACCTCCCTATATTTGCTGAGTCGACTGAACTCCGAGTCATACTCGTCAACAGTCTTGTTCTCTTGCTCCAGGTGCAGGAACTGGTTGTATAAGGCATTCTTCACAGTAGTAGGGAAGTACTTCTTATCAAAAAACTCCAGAAATTGTTCCCACGACTGACGAGTACCCAACTGACGCTCCATAGAATCCCACCAGTGATGGGCATTCCCCTCCAGCTGAGTTCTTACTCCAGTCATCCATAAATCCTCAGGCAACTGAGATGCCTGCAATAGCTTCTTGGTGCTGGTGATCCAAGTAGTAGTATCCTCCGGACTCTCATTTCCCAAATAAGGTTTGGGGTTCATCTGCACGTAGTCCTTCACTGAACCTACCCGTGCTGGTCTCACGGGAGCTAGTGTCGGAGCTGGTGCAGGTGCTGGTGCTGTCATCCTCTCCATAGCTGTCAGAAATCCCTGTCTCATCTCAGCAGCTTCCCGTCTTTGTTCAGCAGCTACCCGCCTCTGCTCAGCTGCTTCTTGCCTTTGCTCCGCTGCTTGCTGTCTCTGTTCTTGCATCATCATGTGCATGAACTGAAATATCTGTGCCTGACTGTCTTGAGGCACAGCCGGGGCATTCCATATGATGTCTGAGGGTACTGCGGGGGAGGAGGAGGTACCCAAGTCGGTTGTGCACCAACTGGCTGAGACGTCTGCTCTGGTAGCAAAGGGTGGGTTGGGACTACGCTTGCGGACTGATCATCCGTACCAGATGACTGGTTGTCTCTACCGGCAGCGGTACGTCCACTCTTTAGATTCATGATTCTGTAGAGATAAGATAGAAGGAATTGAGAGTAGGACGAAAACAAACGAGATGCAAAAGAATTTGTTCAAGGATAATCAAGAATGATATAGTCAAGTATGGATGAGACCTAATATTCTAAACCTAATTTGCAGGCTTGTTCAATACAGTAACGTAACCAAACAAATTTCTGACCTGCATGGGCCACCACTAAAAACATGTCATGCCCCAGTTCCAAATAATCGGATAGGGAACACGTGGCATGCCAGCTGTACAATCAAGCATAGCTAAACCCAATTTAATGGACTATGATATGATCGTAGTACGCTGAAGTAAAACTAATAAAGTAACATCACAGGCAGGTAAACTAGTCTCATCCATGGAATAAAGTAAGTGATAACTGAATAGAAATTCATCAGTGCCACAGAGTCCAAATGTCAACAATGACTAGTGGAGAACAATCCACTGAATAAGTAAATGAGTACAACTGGAATGAAATGAAGTTGTAAATAGAAATAAACGGAATACTGGAAATGAAACCCACGTCTGAAGATGTAGCTAGCCTCCAGAGGATCAAGGCTGTGGCTCCACCTCAAAGTCGTCGTCAACAAGTCCCTCTACTCCGTAATCAGCCAAGAATAAGTGCTCGTCAAGCTCTGGAAAAGATACCAGGTCCTCAGAGGGACATAACAAATACACAGGAAATCGACATGCATGATAATACTGAGCAGTAATGTAAAAGTAACTATAAAGTATGCAACCAAGTATTTCCCTAACCAAACAAGGACAGGAAATACAAGGTAAGAAATAAAGGTGTTCCAAACATCTATGTGTAAATGCTCTCGAGACATCTCTAGTGGCACATGAGAGGGGAAGAAGAAGAAGAAACTGCCACCAAGCGTTCTACAGTTTGAGAAACGAGGGGCTACGAGCATCCAGCGTACATTGGAAACAGAAATTCTCATACACCACTAGTAGACTCTCCCCACTCAATGTACTCGTACCGTATATGCGGTGCGAACAATATGCAAGACGTCATAGTAATTATTGTGTAACTAAACTAAACTGCTAACAGACTCAAGATCATATGTTAAGGGCCAGTCAACACAGAACCTCTGCACTCAACTCACACATATGTGATACGTGTCTGAGACGGTGTCAAGTTTATACTAACTCCATACAGGGTAGTCATCAATGGAGACGAGTGCACACAATAGTAATAACTGGTCAAATGTAAATACTGTATAGTAAATGTCAAGCAAGGTATACTTGCCTGTGTCCAGCAACTGAGTATCCGGGTCCGAAGTAGAGTCCGAGTCCCGAGAAGCAAATAATCCTAAACAAAATTTATCTCTAATTAATTACTAATTAAACAAATTAAATAATTTATTTAATTGCTAAGTAATCTATAATTTAAATTAATCTATTATTACTAGCTAACTAGTATCAATATTTATGAACAATAATAAGTATGTAAAATATACTTATTATCATACAATTTATATTCTGAAATTTATATATAACCAAATATTTAATAATTAAATAATTAATTAATTATAATTAATTAACCAACCAATTTAATACACACAGGTATACACAATTCCTAATAATACTAACAAAAATAGTAAAAATCCTGAAAAATCATTTTTAGTCTATTTTATTAATAAACTAAATAATATCAGAATAATAAATACATATTATATATATATTTTTACAGAAACGAATTATTACCATTAAATCTATTTATTTAAATGAATAGTTAATAACAATAAGTACTTAATAATTCTAAATAAATCCTAAAAATCACCACAAACCTTAAATTTAACCATTAAAGCTAAATTCACTATTCTATACCATAGTAACACATAATTAATAATTATTTAAATTAATAAATAATTATTACACAATTTAATACATAATCCTAAAATGATTCTCAAAATTACTTTTAAATCTTAAAAATTTGTAAATACATATAAATTTCCAAAATATACTTTATATTTATATTCACTAGATAAATCTAAATAAAATATTTTAAAAACCAAACAATATTGGAAAAATTTCTAGAATATACTTTATATTTAAATCTATATTTTCCATATAAATTATATTATTTAATTATTTACTAATTAAATAATAGGAATCAAACAGAATTAATTAAACAATTCAAATTTACTGTTTTTAATATAAAATAATTATAAATTAAATACTATAATTTTTGGAAAAATTATTTTAAAATACTATATTACTTTTACAAACTTTTTCATCTACAAAGTTTTATTTAATACATAACAAAATTATTACTTAAAGATTAAAACAGTAAACACAATTATTTAATTACCAGCATCGAAAACACATAATTAAATAAAAATAAATACTAATAATTAATATTAATTCTCACAAAAATTAGGACAGAACCTCTACTTAATTACCAATGATTTTCTACATTCAGATCTAATTAATTATCAGTTTATACACAATAACAATCATAAAAAACTGAATAATCTGATTTTAAACCCTAAAACTGGGGTTAAAGCATGCAAGGGGGGTTTTCCCACATGGCAGCGCCACGTGGTGGGTCGGGGCTACCTGGCCACGCCGCAGGGGGGTGGCTCGCCGTCCGGGGGGTGGCGCCTACGAGGGGGGTAGCCAGGATCGGCGGGCGGGTCGGCTGCAACGCACGAGCGCGGGTAGCGCCGCGTCCTCCGTCGTTCGACGGCGAGGTGCCTCGGTTGGGGGAGGAGATAGGCGAAGGAAAGGGTCGCCGGAGGTGGCTAGGGGTGGCGGTGATGTTGGGGGGGCTGGTGTTTACGTGAAGTAAAGGTTAGGGTTGAGAGTAGATCGGATGATACATATATATATATATATATATATATATATATATATATATATATATATATATATATATATGAGATCCATGAGTTTAGGAAACCCTAATGGGTTTGGACCTAAGTTGGGGTGAGGGTAGATGGCCTATGGGCTGAGCTAGGGTTAGGGTTGGGATATATGGAATGGGTTTGGGTTTGCTCTGAATAGTAACACCATATCTATATAAGTATAGATATATGTATAATCTAATAATAATACTAAATGAATAGTAACACTATATATATATAAGTATAGATATATATATATAATCTAATAATAAAACTAATGAATTAAGGTTAGAGTTAACCTAGGTTTAGCCTTTAGGGTTAAGGATTAGGATTTCCTTGCAGTATATATATATATACATATATATATCTAAACTTTATAATTAATTAATAATTAGTGTATTACATTTATTTAACAATTAACAAAAATAGAAACAATAAAATAACAAAAAAATTTGAGGGGTATTACGTGAAGCAACAACAACGACGGTTCCGCCCGGATGTCATAAACGCTATTAAAGATGAAGTAAACAAATTAATAGCAAGTGGCTTCATCCGTGAAAAAAACATCTGGATTGGGTAGCCAATATTGTTCCAGTCGTCAAGAAGAACAAAAAGATTCGTGTCTGTATAGACTTTCGTGATCTTAATGCCGCTTGTCCGAAAGATGAATTCCCGTTGCCTAGCACTGATGTAATGGTTGACAAAGCACATGTCCTTTATGGATGGTTACTCAGGCTATAATCAAATCAAGATCTTCCCAGGAGACGAAAAACATACGTCATTTCAGACTCCTATCGGGGTATTTTGCTATACCGTGATGTCTTTCGATCTGAAGAACGCATATGCTATATACCAGCAGGCCATGGGTACCATATTCTACAAACACTTGCATAAGACAGTCGAATTCTACGTTGATGACATTGCTGTCAAAAGTCGTTTCCATAGTGATCACCTCCATGACTTAAGGACTATCTTCGACCTAATGAGGGCACATCAATTGAAGATGAACCTGACCAAGTCCTTTCCGAGGGTATCCAGCGACAAGTTCTTGGGTTTTATCATCACTTCAAAAGGACGTCGATCCTGAGAAGACAAGCTACCATTGAAATGTAACCGCCGAAGAACCTTCGTGAACTTTACGGTCTTCAAGGGCGCTTAGCTTACATCCAAAGGTTTATCTCTAACCTTTCAGAACGTTGTAAGCCCTTCACTAAACTAATGAAGAAAGGAATATCTTATGTTTTGACCAAAGAGTGCCAACGAGCTTTCGAAGACATTAAGGGGTACCTTACAAACCCTCCAGTTCTAGTAGCCCCAGTCATGGAAAAACCCTTTCTACTTTATGTTCGAGCCATAGATAATTCTTTCGACACTTTGTTGGTCCAGAACAGTAATGCAGGCCACGAGCAAGCTATCTATTATCTCAGCTAGCAACTGGTCAAAGTAGAACATGGATACACCCCTGTTGAAAAAGAATATCTTGCCCTGGTTTTTGCAGTTCAAAAAACCCGTCATTACATAGTAGGACAAACGATTCATTTTATCTCACGGGTCAACCCCCTCAGGGTCCTCATGACCAAACTGAGAGCATTAAATTTATGCCTTGCTACGTAGGCAATACTATTATCACCATATGACATGGTGTTTGTTCCGCCAAAAGCGGTCAAAGGCCAAGCATTAGCCGATTTTCTAGCTGCTCATCCGATAGCTAAAACCTTAAAACTTTATGAGTACATCGCAGATGAAGTAATGGAAGCCCGTACTACAACAGAAGAACCAGTATGACAACTATTCTTTGACGGTGCTTTAAGGACAGGGCCCAAGGGTGATATCGTGGCAGGAGTGGGGGTAGTATTAATCTCCCCTGATGACTTGTTCATCTAGTGAGCATATTCACTTTTGGAATCATGTTCCAATAATATGGTCGAGTACAATGCTCTTATTGTAGGGCTTCAGTTAGCTAAAGAATTGGGGGTCGACTTTCTGGAAGCTTACGACGATTTTCAGTTGATAGTAAATCAGGTCCGAGGTTAATATGAAGCTCGACATGAAAACCTAATCCCGTATCATCAAGCAACAATTTTAATAATCTCTACCTTTATGGGGTTCTTTATAGAATACATTCTACGATTATAAAATCTGGAAGCCGATGACATATCTCATGGCTACATTAGCAGCACCCGTTGGAACTCAGCAAACAATTACGATGATTGGTCCAGAACTGGTATGCCCTATGAACAACTTGTGCATGCAAGCCTACCATTCTATGGATGAGAATGTGGTTGTTCGAGACTGGCGGTCTCCCTTTATAGATTTTACAGTCTACAGAATCTTACCGGACGACACGAAGGAAGCAGCTTCTGTTAGAATGCGCTCTCTTCGATTCTATTGCGATGTTAAAATTAAAATATTGTATCGTCGTTTCTTTGACAAAATCTTACTCTGATATTTATCGGGTACAAAAGCTAAGAAAGAACTTTATGAAGCTCATAATAGTACCTACAGAGTTTACCAACCAGGTCCTAAACTTCAGGACCGACTTAGACGCATGGGCTATTATTGTCCTACGATGATAGCAGATGTCTTGGTATACACTAAGATATGTCGAATGTTCTAGATGCATACAAACTTCATTCACCAGCCGTCAGAATTCTTACACCCGATAGTTGTATCCTGGCCATTTGAGGCATGAGGAATGGTTATCATCGGTACGATCACCCCTCCGTTATTAAAAGGTCACCAATTCATTTTGGCTATAACCGACTATGTTTCCAAGTGGGCAGAGGCAATATCGCTCGTTGACGAATCCCCTCTCTATGAGTGGCACTTAATAGTCATATGACTACTGAAGATAACCACCATCTACGATTACAAGAATTGGAGGCATTGGACGAGAAACGTCTTCTAGCTCAACAGTGTTTTGAGCTATACCAGGCATAAATTTTAGGAGGTTTTAACAAGAAAGTCAAAGCAAGGTCATTCCGGGTTGGCGATAATGTCTTATCAGTCAGAAGACCAATGATCATGATCTACAAGATAGTCGAAAAGTTCCAACCTAAATGGAAAGGGCCATTTTTGGTAGAAACTGTCTATTCTAACAGTGCATACCGACTAGCTAAACCCAACGGAGACTTGCTGATGGTGCCTATCAATGGCAAGATCCTCAAGAAATACTATGTTTAAGCAAAGATAGGAGTGAAAGTGTCCCTAAGTATCATCTTTATTCCTATATTTGTCCCTATCATATCCGTATTTGAATGTCTACCACGTTCATACTACCTCTGAGTATACATTCTTACCTTTCGACTTTTTTCTCGACACGTTTATATTACCTCTGTTGACAAAATCGTCATTCTAACTTATCATTCGCGTCTAGTCCTAGACGTATTAGCGTTGATAAGTCCATAAAAATGATTCTTCAAAGATTAAACATGTCCATATTATCTCTGAGCTGTTTTTGCATTTCTTACCATATTCTTTTAACCTCTGAGTAAGTTATCAGTCTGGAATCCTATGCTTGTCATGTCCAAATTACCTTCGAACAAACATTCTCACTTTTCGATTAATCACCCCACTGTGCCTATTATTTCTATTTAATATCTGCATTTTAAATGCGTTTAAGATAACAAATCCATAAAATCCCTCTACACCAAAAGTCCACAATCACAAAGGAACTCACATAAACCAACAAAAGGAGATTAGATTTTTTATTGATATTCATGATTATATATGATGGAAATATATTACATAGAAAATCTCTACGGAAGACTTTGGCCCACTTCTATCTTGTTGTAGAGGGTAGTGATGTGACAAATGCCCCTCGTTGTAGAGGGAAGTGATGTCACAAATGCCCCCACAGTGGGCATTGATGTCACAAATCTCTAGGGCAGAGAGGGCAGTCATGCGACCGATCTCCCATACTGGGCCTACATTAATTAAGACAAGCAGGAAGGCCGTCCCAAATGTGCAGGATTGTCTCCGCAGCCATGCAGATGAGTTGCTGGAAGACAAGGGCTCAAACTGGATAATTAATCCTGACGCTGTAGGTCCAGCATTATATCGTTGGATAACATGTCTCATCTCGGGAGTAAAGACAGCTAGATATTCTGCGTGAATGGGAATCACTTTGCTCGATCTCATAACAAAATCCCATATCAGAGAGGTCGTCTCTTCGAATCAACTAACTTATGATGTCCTTCCATGCTCCATCTGAGTCGGCAAGAGTTGGTATGCAATCCGCACAAAGATAAGCAAAAGAATCAGTCTTAGAAAAGACTTATAAAAAGAAAAAAAAATCATATGTCGAAAGTCGCCCTGCACGCATGACAGAAGGTAAACACATCAAGCACGTCCTTTAGAACAGTGCATAGGCGCAACAACGCATGACAAAAGTCTTGCATACAGTACATCGTTGAATGCATTAACGCATCTATTTGACAGCACACACGTATTATGGAATACGTTAGAAGCCCATGCATGCAACCTATTAATGAAAACATTTTTGGGCGTGTGCACACGCGCTATCACACAAGACAAAAGTCTTTGTGTGAAGCGGTGATAAATGCCTTGACAACGTAGATGCATTTAGGCGCACAACAAAAGTTTGGACGCATATCACAAGCAATGACCGCACTAACGTATCAGCATTTTTGCATACTCTCTAGGAAGCCAAGTCATACGCCCTGCATATTATGGACCTTCCATAAATGAAGCTTTCTTTCTCTCATAGCGGGTCACCCACCTTCGACTATAGAGTGCATTATGTCGACGTTGAGCGACATCTCAGCGAGAGCTTCGGGCAACATGTCGGCAAGAACTTCTGGCGGCTTTGCTTTGAGCTCGTCCTTCTCTCTGATGAAGGAAAGAGTCGTGGGTACCTTGACGTCGATCATGGAATGAGATGGAAAGAAAAGAACAAAAAAAACTTTCTCCAAAAGGCCCTATTTATAGGCTTAAACCTACAATTAATGCAATAAACCTGGCATTAATGGCGATGAATCTTATGCTTCGACTCTCGTGCCGATCATTTTTCTAAGGATTCATCTCTATGCTTATTTATAGGCCTCAAACGATGTGTACTTTGATGAGAAGAAAAAATAAACGATTGCCTACTCAGGATTAAATCGAACTAACCGTTCTCATCCAAAAGAAGATCTTGCTAACATCATCTAAATTCGTGCGCCCTGCTTCTGTCTCATAAAAGTTAGAAAACTTTGAAAGGGGTCTTGTAGAAGCATGTCACCAACTAGGCGTTGAGCTGCCCATGCCTCATCAAAGCAGCATATTGGGCACGCCTCACTTAGGCGTCATGTCACCTACTCCCTCGAGCCTTAGAAAGAATGCCTCGATCTCTGTTCAAAAGAAAACTAAATAACAGAGACCAAATTATGATTACTTGGGCTACTCATGCCTCGCTAAAGGCGTGCCCCTCCTCCTTCTCAAACCTCACTTATACAGGCGCATCTAATCTCTTACATCCCCACCTACACCTCTCAGTTGCTCTCTCCGAGGCTACATTTAATGAGCTCAACTCCTCTCGAGACTTTGACTCGATGCTTCGATTCCCGTGTAAAGAATGAATACAGAAGTCGAAGTTCATTCTTCTTGGAAATAGTATAGACAAGCGTGTATTGCTTGATTAAATTCAGGCACGTGCTGTCTGATAAAACTCAGGTGTGTGCCGCCCTGAGTATCCCCCAAGCATGTGTGCTTCTACCCTTATGCCTATAGTTTTTTCCCAATATGAACAACACGCCAACTAGGATAGTGATTCCTAGGCATGGGCGTCTTATTGGCTATAGTAGAACTAGGTGCATGCTACGTGTTGAAGACCTAGTCATACCAAGATGCGAGTTTTGAGTAGCTCAAAGATCCCCTCCAATAAAATCTCAATAATATGACACATGGCAGTTAGCTACAACCCTACAACAGTAAAATGTGCACACTGTTATAACTGAACCCTATTTTAAGGTGCCACGTGGCAATTAGAGACACACGCGCCTGCCATTGACAGATGTATGTATGGTTACTTTTCCTCAGCTATAAATAGGAGGGCTCTCCTCCATTCAAACCCCCCCGGTTCCCTCTATTTTCTCAAGAGTTCCTGAGCATTCCAAAGGGAGTTCTTGCTGTTCCCCCTTAGCCAGTGAAGCTAGGTCCGATAGTTCTCCCTTATCGTCAGATCATCAACGGAGTAAAGTATCAACCCTCCATCATCACAACCCAGATAAAAAATAAAGTATAATCTGGCGATTTCTGTTTAGGAGTTCCCTCTTGCATTCTCGTTTGCAACCTTCATCGCTCTCCTCCCTAGCACCATGAAGCGATGTCAAACACACTTATCTTATATAGACTTACCATATATAGACCTTAATAATTTAAGTATACCAAAACATATTAACTATTCTGTACAATATAACATATATAACAAAATCTATCCATGAAAATAATATAGTAATAACATAAAATTTAATTTTATTTCTGGAAAATTATCTGCAAATATTCTATAATATTATTGATAATATTTTATTGGTCGAAAAGTAAGTACACAAGTCCTATATTGATTCTACAACATTATTCCTAGACTTGGTTTATGATTTGAGTCATGAAACAATAAATATTTTAAAATTATTAATTCTGTAAAAAACACAAAAAATAGGTAAAATTATATATTTATCATGAAAATATGCATAACAATTAATTTGGTAATGGTATACGAAGTTTTAAATCAATTGGACAAACAGAACTCATGGTTTTTGGTGTTTTAATATTACGGTGAAATGTCCTGATTTTTAATAAATAGCAAATGAAACCAAATATCTGCAAAAGCATATGCATTAGAAAGTCTAATTTCCTACCAAAAATATATGGAAGGTCGAAGTGGCCTAAAGTGGATGAAAATTGTCTTACAATAGAACTGATTTATTCTAGACACCTTTTCATAGAACGGACGCCCCGGCTAAACCATTTGGAACCGTGTGGATGGCCAATTGGACATGAAAATAGACACAAATATATTTCCACTAGTTTTGGTTTCATGAAAGATGAGGTCAAAAAGTATATGAAACCCTATTTACAAAATAACATAACTGCTGTGACGAATTTAGACTTGGTTTCCAAACTTTGGGTGACTTCTAAAATCCGCAACTCCCCATAAAGTTGCCGTGGACCTTCAGAGACTTACTAGGATGTTAGAGGGGCATCTTGGGACTATGAGGGAGGTGGTGAAGGAGGTGGAAGGATTGGCCAAAGTGGAAAATTTTGTTCGAGATTGAGAAGGGTGGGCGCAGAAGTGGAGGACAGTTTCTGTTCGGGTTTACGTAGGGAGAGTGGTGCACGAACAGAAATATGTAGTTTAAAATACAGAGAGTCCAAGTTTAATGGGTTGGAATTGATTAGAATTTGGTTCAGTGAGATTTGGTGGATATTTGATACCTCAATCGAAAGATACACAAGGATATGTCCAAAAAGGTTTAAATAGAAATACATATTAGGAAAGTGGTTATAGGATTTGATTTAAATTAGATTTTATTAATGTGGCTTCATATTAATCCACAAAAATTAATCTCAAATAGGTCTACGCGGTTAGGCACCCTAGAATAGGCTCTACGAACCCTACTTGGACTAGTTTTGGGTCTGTGGAATTTTTGTGATCGATTTGAGTCCAATATGTCTATAGTTTTGACTTGTGTGTCATTTGAAAATAAATAGCACATGCAAAATCAATTAAGCGAGACAACATTGGTATGTGTATAGTAGGCTCAAAATAGGTCAAAACTATATATTGGATTGAAAATTTGGATCGAGTTTGGGCCTCAAATCGGAATTAGAAAAACATACCAAAATTACGGCGAAGGGTAAATTGACTATTTTGACCCCAAAGTTGTGCAAGAAATATGTAGTGCAAGAGTACATATTTGAGTGGGACATGATATACCAAAATGAAGATGGACTCGATCTAGAACACAAATATGGAACATGTTTCGAGGAATTGGGCAATGTTGTGCTTCAAAAATCAAAGCTACGACAAAGTGCCTATATAGCCATAATTAAAAATAAAATATGGTTTAATATATAAAAATCATATAAAATAAATAAAAATCCTCCAAAATTAGGGTACTTACAATCTACCCATCTTAAAAAAAAATCGTCCTAAAAATTAAAATATTGCTTACTAATAAAGAACCATGTTAACATAACTAGGAATAACTCAAAAGGGGTACGCTATGTCATTCTCCTATCACATCTCCTTGATAGTTTGATTAACAATCCATCCTTTCTAGTCTATAAGGGCTATGCAATACTTACCAGTACGCCTAACCCTTGTATGCTTGTTTACTATATAATGAGATATGTTACTGCTAAACCATGCTTACATATGCCCCATTGGCAACCACTTACCTATTGACTAATCTTCTATTCACGGTTGCTAATGGGTCCTTTTTAAGTTATTCTTCTTCTATATATAGGTATGTCTAGTCTAACATATTTCTATCCACTCTACACTTTATCTCAAGATCGATAGTATAACCTATCATCACGTATCCCTTTAATAGGATTCTTCTTAGTAAGGTTTTTGGGCCAATTTCCAGTATAACTCTATTTCTTGACCTATGCCTACTATCATGATTTCTACACTGTTCAAGCGAAACTTCCTCCGCGTCGATGCAACCATAGAATTTCGATGAGATTTCTGTGTCTATCTTAAGTACAGTGCTTATGGACTCATTTTATTCATAACAAGACTTTCGAATCCTTTCACTACAGTTTTCTATATTGGTGATCACACTCTAACTAAGGAACCATATCTAATCCTAAAATTTTCTAGATATTCTTCAAAGTTACTCCATTTATTTCGATTGAGAACCCTTTCTTATATTTCTTACTAAACCAAATTAAATTGTAGAATGGTTATAGTCCATTGCTTGTAAAGTCTCTTGTTGAATTAAGTTGCCTATATAAATTCTATACTGTAAGTCTAATCCACTCGGTCTATCTAATAGAGACGTCTATCCTACCTCTATTACCTTAAACAATCAATTCCACTTAAGATGTTCTAATAACTACCTTATATTCTATGATAAGATACAATCTAAAGGAGTGTCAAACAATAGCATTCGTCCTTCCGAAATAGGGAAATGCGAGAATTCATGGTAAGAAGTTCAAGAAAAGTTGATCGAATGCAATTTTTGAGTTCCAAGGGCAATAGATAAAATGATCAAAAGAATTTTCAAAGCAATTGTGGATTGAGATCCTAATATAGTATCCTATCGAAGGCTTGCTCGGTAAAGTAACGTAACCAAAACGGCTAACTTGACCTGCATGGACCACCATAAAAGCATGTAATGCTCCAGTCCCAAAATACATAGGAGTAGGAGAACATATACATGCCAGCTACATATAGAGAGGACACCAGCCCAGCTTGAATATGTATAAGCTATCTTCGTGTTCTAATTCTATCTTTCATTCACTATCACATATCTATCTCAATCCACTGGGTAAGTATTATCAAGAAGGAACACTATATTTTATGGTCAGTAGCCCAATAACATGCATGTTCGATTAGACCCAAAGAATAACATATGTCTACAAAACAAGACTAAATAGCATGGTGTAAATAACGAATAAAATAGGAAAGCACGATAAAATACCTGATTCGAATACAACAATCCTACCAGATTACTGAACACTCATGCATGATCGATTACCAAGAGAGATCACCGGGTCCTCAAGGGACATAACAAGGTACATAATATACATAACAATGAAACCATAAATAAAATTACGTAAACTAAAAGGTACTACCCTAACCAGCTACGTGATATGCATGTGAGAATACATTTCGGATATCAGGCTTCAGGCAACTGAGGCTCACAAGCTCCTCAACAGGCAGATACCCAAGGCACCGTGTCGTGGTACCTTGCGTAAGTAATATAATAACAGCAATGCTCTACTATAGAGACAATAGGAAGCAATAGTATACCAAAGAAGTCCCAAATATGGTAAAGAGGTCAAGCAATAAGATAACCTGATATGTTTGTAATGTTCTTCCTACCCCATATCTAGATCTAGCAAGTCGAGTTAAGTCCAATACAATAAATCACAAGTGCAAGTAACGATCTAGTATCCTATCATGAAGAACATAACCACAAATAATCAAGTAGATGAACATGAATAAAGTATATGCGATGCCTAGTATCGATACTCGATGACTATAAGATGTCATTGGCACCCGTATATAACACGAATGCAAAGTATCAACTAATTCTACATCCTCAATGATAATGAATTAAGTAAAAAATGTAACAAATAAAAGATAGGACGATAAACAGTAACATTGACAATGTACACTTGCCTACAAGTTCGAACTGTGAGTACGATGGTCCGGCTCCAAGGTCATCGCTACCTTAGTCACGTACACCTATAATATATAGTCTACTATTAGTAATCTACTACCACTTACCTTATATAGACTTACCATATATAGAACATAAGTATATAAGTTTACCAAAACAAGTTATATTAACTATTCTATACAATATAACATATATGGCATTAAATATACCCATGAAAATAATATATTAATAACAAAATAATATCACTTTTAATTCTGGAAAATTATCTACAAATATTCTATAATATTATTGATCATATTTTATTGGTAGAAAAATAAGTACAAAAGCCCTATATTGATTCTACAACACTATTCATAAACTTGGTCTATGATTTGAGTCCCGAAACAATAAATATTTAAAAATTATTAATTCTCTAAAGATCACATAAAATAGGTAAAATTATATATTTACCATAAAAATATGCACAATAATTAATCTGCTAATGATATACGAAGTTCAAATCAATTGGACACGTAGAACTCATGGATTTTGGTGTTTCGATATTTCGACAAAATGTCCTATTTTTTAATAAATAGTAAACGAAATCAAAACTCTACAAAAGTATTTGTGGTGGAAAGATTAAAAAGTTTAGTTTCTTACCAAAAATATATAGAAGTTGAAAGTGGCCCGAAAGTGGATAAAAATTGGCTCGCAACATAACTGGTCTATTCTAGACACCTTTTCCTAGAACGGATGCCTCGGATAAACCGTTTGGAACTGTGTGAATGGCCAATTGGAAAAGAAAGTAGACACATATATGTTTCCAGGAGTTTTTGTTTCACAAAAATATGAGGTTGGAAAGTATACGAAATCATATTTACAAAACAACGTAACTGCTTTGATGAATTCAGATTTGGCTTCCAAACTTCGGGTGACTTCTAAAATTTGCAACTCCTCACAAAGTTGTCGTGGACCGTCGAAGGCTTACTAGGACATTAGAGGGGCATCTTGGGACTATGAAGGAGGTGGGGAAGGAGGTGGAAGGATCGACCAAAAGGAAAAATTTTGTTCGGGATTGAGAGGGGTGCGCACAGAAATGGGGGACAGTTTCTATTCGGATTTACGTAAGGAGATAAGTGTACAAACAGAAATAGGTAGTTTAAAATATAAAGGATCCAAGTTTAATGTATTAGAATTGATTAGGACTTGGTTTAGTGATATTTCGTGAAGATTTGATACCTCAATCAAAAGATACACAAGGACATATCTATGGTTTAAATAGAAATCCATATTAGGAAAGTGGTTATAGGATTTGATTTAAATTGGATTTAATTAATGTGGCTTCATATTAATATACAAAAAATCAATCTAAATAGGTTTAACAGGTTAGGAAACCCTATAATAGGCTCTACGAACCCTACTTGGACTACTTTTGGGTCCAGGGAGTTTTTGTGATTGATTTGAGTACAGTATGTCTATAATTTCGACTTGTGTGCCATCTAAAAATAAATAACACATGGAAACTCAATTGAGTGGAACAACATTGGCATGTGTGTATTAGGCTCAAAATAGGTAAAAACTATATATCCGGTCAAAAAGTTTGGATCGGATTTGTGCCTCAAATTGGAATTGAAAAATACATCGAAATTACGACGAAGGATAAAATGACTATTTTGACCCAAATGTTGTGCAAGAAATATGTAATGCAAGGGAACATATTTGAGTGGGACATAATATACGAAAATGAAGGTGGACTTGTCTAGAACACGAATATGGAACTTGTTTCGATAAATTGGTCAATGTTGTGCTTCAAAATTTAAAGCTACAACAAAGTGGCTATATAGCCATAATTAAAAATAAAATATAGTTTAATATATAAAAATAACAAAAATAATATAAAATAAATTAAAATCCTTAAAATAAGGGTGCTTATCGTGCTTGATGACATAGGCACATACGACCATAGGCGCATGATGGTCATTGCCGCATGGCAGACAAGCATGCGCTTTCTGCACATGTTGTCAGGGTTCATGCAACAAGTTTTCATGTCCACTTGGCATTTTTTCCGCATGGCCTACTGCATGAATGGAGGGTCGTCGTCCCAAACAACATGTACGGCCATGGAGTTTCTTAAAACTTGCCATGGCTTCCTCCTCCGACCTTGAAATAAAATAAAATCCAAAATCGCAAGCAATCAAATTCTCTACAATATGGAACAACTAATTTTCAAAAATAAGAACTTTTAATAGATTATTTCCATGAAAACCTTATGAAACGCTAAGTTTCAAACTCAGATGTACACTAAACTAGCTATCCAATCCAAAAATTCTAAGAACTAAACATGTGGAGAAAGTGTTGATGCATAATATATGCTAACAATTTGTAATGAAATCAAAGAAAACAAAATGGCAAGTGGTCGCTCCATTAGTGCAAGATGTACTTGCATATGGGTTGGTTGGAAGGAGTAAATAAGAGTGAATGAGGAGAAAGAAAATAAAGAGAATATTTATATGGAAAGTGAATGATGGCTCCACTAAACCCTAGCCCTAACTTTTCTAATCCAATCTATATGTCATGCTATATTATTAAATAATTAAATAAAATTCGGATCACGATATTTTCCAGTATTCTATCATCGAAGTAGTGAGCCACACCTACAACTAGACAAGGACAAGGGGTGGCACACTATTCTTCGATGAGACACTATCTTATGCCATGATTAGGTGGATATGTTACAGATACCTTATACTATATCCATGATCAAATATGTACACCAGGAATGGAGTGTGACATCTCTAAGAAAAATTCTGTCTTCGGAATTTCAACCAAGACATGATAGTAAAATCAGGGCAAGCATGGTACTAGCTACAAGTCTAACTAGACATGCAATTACATCAATCAATCATGCAATAAGAATAAATTACCTACCACATGGTGCAAACTAAGCACGACATTTAAGGTACGAAGACCTAAAATTGAATATACCTTCTGAGTCAAACAAATGCGGATATCGAGATCTAATCTCATCCTTACGCTTCCATATCGACTCTCCCGGGGAGTGATGGCCCCAAGCGACACGGATAAGCTTAATAGTTCAGATCTTGAGCACCTTCGCTTTTCGATCCAAAATGGATACAAGCTTTTCTTTGTAGGTCTGTTGGCCCATTGGTCATGGTCAAACCTGATTTTAATAATTGATCAAACTCTGTCTCGATATAATTACAAGTCAATTCAGATGTTTACCTACGACGTTTTGGATACTGCTCAACAATGGTTATCAATAATGTTCAAGACTGAAGCCGTTTGCCATTCAGAATGTACTTCCTGCTAAGCAATGTAATTTTTTATTTTATTGAGTCTAGGAATACATTGTACACCAAGTCGTACTGGCAAATAGGCTATCCGAATTTTTTTTTCAAAACCATCCTATTCTTTTACAAATGACCTACGTTTTTGAAAAACATTCTTTTTACAAACAGCTTCTGAAGGATTTTTCAAAAAGCCAAAATTTATTTTCTCCAAATGAACTGGCAGAACCCCAGGAGAACTCGGGCCGAGTTCGGCCAGAGTTCGGCCATGTGGAACGTTAGTGAACGTTGGGTTTTTGAACTTGGTCATCCTTCAGTTACGGTTTGTTACAAAGAGTTCTGTCCGAATTCTGCCCGAATTCTGTCAGAGTTCTGTCTTTGGAAAAACTATAAATAGAGAAGTATTTCGATCATTTTAGATCACCAATTCACTTTCAATCTCTTCTCTTCCTAAGCTTACATTCTTCCAAAGAGTTCTAAAAGCTTTTATTTTCAAATTCCAAGCCAGTTACAATCCTCTAGTCGATTTGCCAGTACGGTACGGTCTAGAAGTTCCAGAGCGATTGTAATCAGAGGCTTGATAGAAGATTCAACTCTTCACAATTAAAGTTGGTCGAGTTTTTCGTATCAAAGCTCGCGTCTGTAGAAGTTGCAAGGACTTCGTATAAAAACTTACGAGATTTTCCAATAGTGGATTCAACTGGAAGCTAGAGTTCTTCCGACTGGACTAGTCCTTACAAGAGGGAAGCCAGTATAAATCTCGGTATTTGCATTTACGTTCTGATCACTTTTAAATTTTGTCATTTACTTTCTGTGATTATTATTTTATCTATGATCTAACTACTAACAAGTTTTTAATTAGCAATATTCTACTGCCTACTCTATTCACCCCCCTCTAGAGTATTCTGCTTTACGATTTCGTTCCTACAATTGGTATCAGAGTGGGTTATACAGGTAAAGCAAGGTAAAACAACATTTATATTCAATCTTATATAGATCACAGCTTTACACATGGCAACTGTGAAATTCACAAGTGAAGGCCAAGCCACAAACAGACCTCCACTGTTTGACGGCACAAACTACACTTATTAGAAAACACGTATGAGTTTCTTTCTGAAATCTCTAGATTTTGGTTTATGGTTATTGATGGCTATAAAAAGCCACCTCGTATAAATATTGATGGAGTTTTAACTGAAAAACCCCATGACAAATATACAGAGGAAGAAAAGAAAAAGGCCAGTCTTGACGCACGTGCTATTAACGCTTTATTTTGTGCTTTAGATAGAGCTAAATTTAACAGGGTATCTATCTGCACAACTGCAAATGAAGTGTGGAAACTTCTTGAAGTCACACATGAGGGCTCAACTCAAGTCAAAGAATTAAAGGTCAACAGACTTACTTAAGAGTATGAGATGTTCAAGATGAAGCCCAACGAAACAGTTACTCAGATGTTCGAGAGATTCTTGGATATTGTAAATCCTTTGCCCTCCCTAGGCAAAGATTACAGTAACCATGAAAAGATTCGCAAACTCCTACGAGTACTTACAAAGAACAGGATTCCGAAGGCTACTGCAATCATTGAAGGAAACGACCTCACTACCATGACACTTGAAGTACTCATAGGTAAGCTACTCACTCATGAACTAGAGCTACAAGACTTTGAAGAGCCTGCACCAAAGGAGAAGACGATCATTTTCAAGGCTTAGCACAGAAGATCTGCTGAAGAAGATTCAGACAACAGTGAATCTGATGCTGAAGATCAAGCACTCCTTGCAAGAAAATTCAAAAGATTCTTGAGATATGAGAAGAAGACAAAAGAGAACAATGGCAGCAACAGCTGGTATCAAGATGACGCTGTCTGCTACGACTGCAAGAAGAAATGACACATGAAGAAGGACTGTCCTACAAACTCATCAACAAGCAAGAAGAGCAACAGATATGAGAAAGGGAACCTGAAGAGATCAACATCTCGAAAATATGCCAACACCAGCATATGGCATGAAAGTGAAGCCAGCGACTCAGAAGATGAACAATCAGAAGACGCTCCAAATATATGCTTTATGGCATCCGATCAGGTACTCTCTGAACCTATAGTTGATACATATAATGACTTCACCTTTGAGCAATTAGGAGAAGCCTTCAGTGAACTATTAAGTGATTACAGGAAACTGCGTAGCAAATATCAGACCTCTAAGAAGGTACTCAAAGAGTAAAGGTGAAATAGAAAGACTTACCGACCTACTAGCTGAGGTTAAAGATAATTTTAGTGAGTCTGGTGAGCTTTCTTCTATTAAGCTCTTATTACACGAGACTACCAAGTCATCCGAAGAAAAAGACAAGGTTATTGACCAACTGAATGAAGAACTTTCTAAAAAGAAGAAAAGTCTTCAAAGTGCACAAGTCAGAATGGAAGCACTCACTTCTGACTATACTAAGTTATATGACACTTCCAAAAGATTGGAAATTAGGTTAGAAAAATAGCCTGAGACTGCTGCTTCCTACACTAACACGTGTCACTTACCGAAAAATCAAAACATTTCTAAACCTAACACTGTCAGACCTAACCCTATCAAACCTTTACCTAAAAAGGTTATTTCCAAACATGATAATAGGTATGCTTTCTTCTATACTATAAAACCTAAACCTACCAACCATGCACACCACTCAGCTTTCAACACTCAACATGCTAAATATCATTATTGTGGCCTCATTGGTCATATATCTTTTGTATGTAGAATCAGAAAGTTAGTAGATTTAAATATTTATGCATGGATACCGAAAGCTAACCAGTCAGGACCCTACAAGAAATGGGTACGAAGAGTTTCATCTGCAAATTATTTTATAGGTTGGACGCCCTTCACATGCTAGAAGCAAATGGATCCTCGACATCGGTTGCTCACGGCACATGACCGGTGACGCTTCATTATTCTCAACACTGTCGAAGAGGAATAAAGAAGGATACGTCTCCTTCGGCAATAATTTAAAAGGGTATATAATCGGTATTGGTGATATTGGTAAAGCTTCCTATCCAGAGATTAAAAATGTTTGTCTTGTTACTGAGTTAAAACATAATCTGCTCAGCATAAGCCATTTAGCTGATCACGGTTATGGTATTAACTTCCTAAAAGACAAATGTAATATTATTGATAGTTCAACTGGTAGTACTATATTTGAAGGTATTAGAGAAGACAATGTATATGTTTTCTATTTGTTGGAAGAAACTAACATTTCAGGTAGATGTTTAATGGCTAGAAGCGATGAGAGTCATCTGTGGTATATGAGACTTGGTCATGCAAATATGGATACTATTTCCAGATTATCCACGAAGAAGCTAGTACGCGGTTTATCGGACATTACATTCAAGAAGGATTCTGTATGCAGTCAATGTGAAAAGAACAAAGCTACTCGATCCACTTTCAAGTCAGTAAACACTGTATGTACTATTAGACCTCTACAATTGCTACATATGGACTTATTTGGTCCTAGCAGAGTTGCTAGCCTCGGAGGTAAGCTATATGCTTTTGTAATAGTAGATGATTATTCTAGATACACGTGGGTATATTTTCTGACACGCAAAAATAATGTATTATCGGAATTTGTCACCTTTTGCAAGAAAGTACAGAATAAAAAAGGTTACATGATCACTCGTATTAGAAGCGATCATGGAGGCGAATTCGAGAATGCGGAGTTTGAGCAATTTTGTGACACACACGGTTTTGTGCACGAATTCTTCTGCCCTAGGACTCCACAACAAAATAGAGTTATAGAACGTAAGAACAGAACTCTTTCCGAAATGGCCAGAGTAATGTTAAACCAGTTTAGTCTACCCAAGTATTTTTGGGCTGAAACTGTCAATACAGCTTGTTTTGTTCTCAATAGAGTTCTAATTCGATCCAAATCGAAGAAGACTCCATTTGAGTTATGGTTTGATAGAATTCCATCAGTTTCAAATTTTAGAATATTTGGTTGTAAATGCTTTATTCTTAATACAAAAGATAATTTAGGAAAGTTTGACGAAAAGGCCGATGAAGGTATATTTTTAGGTTATACGGGCAAAAGTAAAGGATACAGAGTCTTCAACAAAAGAACCATAATCATCGAAGAGTCAATCAATATCACCTTTGATGAACTAAATCAAACGACAATCGATGATAATGACGAAGATCTCAATGTACCCAGCAAAACACCAGCTGATCCTCCTAGAGAAGATCCAGGAACCAGCTACCTTCGGAGTCTGCCAAAAAGATTGAAGTTCACGGCTGATCATCCAAAGGACTTGGTAATTGGTGAGATTACCAAGGGTGTAAGTACTCGTTCTTCTAATAAAGATATAGCTTCTTGTGTTGCTTTTGTCTCACAGTTTGAACCCAAAAATATTGATGAAGCATGTAGTGATAATTTTTGGATAGAAGCTATGCAAGAGGAATTAAACTAATTTGAACGGAATCAAGTTTGGGAACTTGTTCCCAAGCCTATTGATCATCCGGTCATTGGCACCCGATGGGTATTCCGAAATAAACTGAACGAGAATGGTTTAGTGACTCGTAATAAGGCTCGACTCGTAGCTCAAGGATACAATCAAGAAGAAGGTATCGACTACGATGAGACTTATGCCCCAGTTGCGAGATTAGAATTTATTCGCATGTTATGTGCATTTGCATGTTTTCACAATTTTAAGTTATTTCAAATGGATGTCAAAAGCACATTTTTAAATAGTTTTATAAAAGAAGAGGTTTATGTAGCTCAACCACCCGATTTTACTGATTTCAAATTTCCTGAATATATTTTCAAGTTGAAGAAAGCTTTATACGGTTTGAAACAAGCCCATCGTGCTTGGTACGATCGTCTAAGCACTTTTTTACTTGATAACGATTTTTTAAAGGAAAAGGTTGACACTCTTTGTTTATAAAGTCATTGAATAATAATATTTTTTTGTTCAAATCTATGTAGATGATATTATCTTTGGATCTACTGATGAATCTCTTTGTCAAGAATTCTCAAAGTGTATGCAGAATGAGTTTGAGATGAGCATGATGGAAGAGCTGAAATTCTTTCTCGGACTGCAAATCAAATAAACCAACAATGGAACGTTCATAAATCAAGCTAAGTACACAAAGGATCTACTGAAGAAGTTCGACATGGAAACAACAAAACCCCTTAGCACTCCAATGGCGACTTTAACCAAGCTTGACATTGATGAACAAGGCAAATCTGTCGACATACGTAACTATCGAGGTATGATCGGTAGCTTACTATATTTAACTGCTAGTCGACCAGACAATATGTTTAGTGTTTGCTTATGTGCACGTTTTCAAGCTAATCCTAAGGAATCACATTTGTGCGCAGTTAAGCGTATCTTTCGATACCTTAAAGGCACTTCTTCTTTCGGCTTATGGTATCCCAAAACCACGTCGTTTGACCTAACCGGTTATTTCGATGCTGATTTTGCCAGATGCAAGGTTAATAGAAAAAGTACTAGCGGCACTTGTCATTTCCTAGGAAAAGCTCTAGTCTCTTGGTTTAGTAAAAAGTAAAATTCTGTTGCATTATCAACAGCCGAGGCTGAGTATATCACCGCAGGACGTTGTTGTGCACAAATTTTGTGGATGAAACAAACCTTAGAAGACTATGGATTACATTTTACACATATACCCATTTTCTGTGATAAAACTAGTTCTACTAATTTGACTAAGAATCCAATATATCATTCTCGTACTAAATATATCGAGATTCGACATCATTTTCTTAGAGATCATCAACATAATGGAGATATAGACCTTGTATACATAGACACACAAAATAAATTAGCTGACATACTCACAAAACCTTTAGCGGAAGATCGTTTCAACTATTTACGTCGAGAATTAGGAATTTTAGATATCAATAATATTAATTAATTTTGTTTTATCAATTATTTATTCAATACTCAAAAACTGTTTTTCGAGACAAGCCCAAAAAGAGTCTGTCTGTCACCACGACTACGGTCGAAGCGAAGCGGTATTTAAGAGTTCCCCGGTGAACCTCCGTTAGCTGGAACAGTACTCCTACAGCTAATCTGAGACAGATGCTGAGTAAAGAATTTTAATTTATAAAATAATATTAATTATATTATTTTGAGATTTAAAATTACTAAACTTTGAATTAAATATTTGAAACGAATTAATAAAAAAGAATGTGGCCTCATTTGAATTTATATATATATATATATATATATATATATATATATATATATATATATATATATATAGCTAGGCAACTCTTGGCGAATTCGGCCCGAGTTCGGCCAGAGTTCGGCTGGGTGTTTATATATACCAGCACCAACTCGAGGCCTCCTTCTTCTTCATTCTTCCCCTACATCCTCATAACAGCAGCAGCGCCCCTCCGAACCCTAATTTCTTCTCCATCATTGTTCTTCCAATCCTTGTGGAGTTTTTCGTCCAAACTTTGGATTCGTACGGAGATCGTCATCCTCTTCGACATATCGAATTCTTGGAAGGTATAATCCCTTCTTTCTACCACTTTTCAATACTTAGGGTTTTGTAGAAATGTTTGGGAAAGAATGTCTAAGTTCAATCCCTTCAAGAGGAAGAAGACCAATGCCAGTGAAGAGGCATCGTCTTCAGATCCGCATACGGATTGTCTCTTTTCTCCGGTCCAATCGGACGATGGTGCATCGGATGAGTTTTATTTTAAAACTTCCGATCAAGCGTTATTGTGGTACGCTAATTTTAACATGCGTACTATTTGCACCGAGTCGCCGATTAAGTGGACTGTCTTTCCGGATCACCGCCCTTACTTTGTGGCATTAGGGTTACAACACTTTGTCACCTTACAATTCTCCATTGCCACTAATGCCATTAGACTATTCTACTATAATTTTGTGTTAGACACTTTTACAGCGATGACGCATGTCGGAGGAATTGATATCGAATTCACTGATGTCACGTTAGCGGAAATCCATGGTATCCCAAACGAAGGTGCCCCATTAGATGACATCACTGATTTTGATTTCCCTGATGGTACGACCCTCGTTAGTTTTAAGAATGAACTTTGTGCGCCTGTACGCGTTCTTCTTGGAAAGTTCAAGGCTAATAACTTGAACTTGTTTAACTACGAATTACATCGTATCATCTATTCCACCTTACTTCCAAAATCCACTTCTAAAGATGATGTCACTGTACTTGAGCTTTCTGCTCTTTATCATATTCTTAAGGGGATTCCTTTTTCTGCCTCTAAGACTATCATTCAGATGATGGGTAGATGTCGCGGGAGAGACCGCAACCTATCTTATGCGATGCTTATTCCTCGCATTTTTTAGAGATTTGATATTGATTTATCTACTTGTGCTGTCGATCCCGAGCCCAAGTTTCTCAAACTTTCTCATCGCAGTATTGCATCTGTTCCTCCACCTACTGTACCTACTCCTCCTGCACCTACTCCTACAGATCCCATAGCACCTGTTCCTCCTCATTCTTACCCTATGACATTTGAGGGTATCCATCAGCACTTATCAGATCTGCAGTCTTTTATATTGAGGCCTCTAAGGAATACAAGTTTCGTGATGTGACTCGGTTCCAGGCGATTGCCAACTCCTTCGCCGATCTGAGGTTTGTGCAGACGGGTCATTCTGCTAGCTCTCTGCCTCGAGACCCTTCTGTTTCTGGCTACCGCATTGACAACGAGGCGGTTCACTCTCTGTTCCAGCCAGGGAACATATATGATTGGTATCATACCACTGGCACCACTCCTCGTACTGGTACTTCTAGAGCTGGTCCTTCTGGACATGCTGGAGCTGCAGCTGATGACACTGATGATGATGACGAGTTTTGAGATGTTAGATTATTGAGACTGTTACTTTCTGTCTTATGTTTACTTGGAAATGCTTCGACATTCCAAGATTATATCAGTACTCTTTTTTTAGTACCTTTTCTATTATGTGACTATTCATGGACATGGTTTTATGCCTCAGTTTTGGCATCTTAGTCTATTTCAGCACTTTATTTGTTTAAGTTTAATAGTAGCACTATCTATCTTTTGTTGCTTCATTCTTTATTAACTGCCTGTGATAAATACATGCCTATTTTGTTTCTACCATGCCTGTCATGCTTATCTATGTTTATTGTGTTTCTTCACTGTTTGTTACTTATGCATTGATTACGGGGGAGCTTTCTCTTATGCAATTATTTTGCTAAGTGACAACGAGGGAGAAATAAGGATCTAACATTTTTTGTGATTACAGATTATGAACAATTTTTTTGATTACTATTTTGAATTGATTCCAAACTTAGATGTTATATCGGCAAGGTTTGTCAATTATCAAAATGGGGAAGATTGTTGGCCCATTGGTCATGGTCAAACCTAAGTTTAATAATTGATCAAACTTAGTCTCGATATAATTACAAGTCAACTCAGATGTTTACCTATGACGTTTTGGACACTGCTCAACAATGGTTATCAACAATGTTCAAGACTGAAGCCGTTTGCCATTCAGAATGTACTTCCTGCTAAGCAATGTAATTTTTCATTTTATTGAGTCTAGGAATACATTGTATACCGAGTCGTACTGACAAATAGGCTATCCGAAAATATTTTTCAAAACCATCCTATTCTTTTACAAATGACCTACGTTTTTGAAAAACATTCTTTTTACAAACAGCTTCTGAAGGATTTTTCAAAAAGCCAAAATGTATTTTCTCCAAATGAACTGGCAGAACCCCAGGAAAACTCGGGCCGAGTTCAGCCAGAGTTCGGCCAGAGTTCGGCCATGTGGAACGTTAGTGAACGTTGAGTTTTTAAACTTGGTCATTCTTCAGTTACGGTTTGTTACAAAGAGTTCTGTCCAAATTCTGCCCAAATTCTGTCAGAGTTCTGTCTTTGGAAAAACTATAAATAGAGAAGTATTTCGATCATTTCAGATCACCAATTCACTTTCAATCTCTTCTCTTCCTAAGCTTACATTCTTCCAAAGAGTTCTAAAAGCTTTCATTTTCAAATCCCAAGCCAGTTACAATCCTCTAGTCGATTTGCCAGTACAGTACGGTCTAGAAGTTCCAGAGCGATTGTAATCCGAGGCTTGATAGAAGATTCAACTCTTCACAATTGAAGTTGGTCGAGTTCTTCGTATCAAAGCTCGCATCTGTAGAAGTTGCAAGGACTTCGTATGAAAACTTGCGAGATTTTCCAATAGTGGATACAACTGAAAGCTAGAGTTCTTCCGACTGGACTAGTCCTCACAAGAGGGAAACCAGTATAAATCTCGGTGTTTGCGTTTGCCTTCTGATCACTTTTAAATTCTGTCATTTACTTTTTGTGATTATTATTTTATCTGTGATCTAACTGCTAACAAGTTTTTAGTTAGCAATATTCCGCCGCCTACTCTATTCACCCCCCTCTAGAGTATTCTGCTTTACGATTTTGTTCCTACAAAGTTGGTACCCACTACGTAATCGAAATACATAAAAATATTATGCACATCACGTAGCTAAGATGGAAGGGCAAGACGATAAAAAATTGCCAACCCGTGGGAGAATATCGAAGGAACCAACATATCGCAGACTAAGCTTTCCCCGGGCTCAAATCTAATGACTCTCCGAGTAGGTGAAATCCGTAGAAACACTTGGTTGTCGACACCAAATTCTAGGTTCTCTAATGTTAGTCTATCCAATGTCGATGCCTATCCTACACAACTTGAAGCCGCTTCCTGATCACCTTAACTATCTCTACTGTCTGCGTGATCTTCTATGTCCCAACAATTTTTGCTCACCCACATAGTCCCATGCTAAAGGAATCTGTACTTCTTTCCATACAATCCTTCAAATGGGCCATCTGAATGCTCGCTTGATAACTGTTGTTGTAAGATAACTCTACCAAATGAAGATGATCTTCCCAAGGTCCGCCAAAATCTAAGGTGCAAGCTCTCAATATGTTTTCTAAAGTCTGAATGCTTATCTCTAACTGCTCGTTTGTCTGCGGATGGTAACCGGTGCTAAACCTCAACCTGGTGACCAAGGTCTGATACAAACTCTACCAGAAGTAAGAGGTAAACCTGGTGTCTCGATCTGATACTTTGCTCACAAAAACACCATGCTGCCTCACTATCTGCTTCACATATATATCTGCCAACTGCTCAGTTGACTGTCCCACTCTAAAGAGGAAAAAATGAGCCACCTTTGTGAGTCGATCTACTCTCACCTAGAATGCATTTTAACGAATTAGGGATGTAGGTAAACCGGTCATAAAATCTATCGTAATGTGCTCCAACTTCCACTCTGGAATAGTAAGTAGTTGCAATAATCCTGCTGGTCTCTGCTGCTATGTCTTCACTTATTGACATATCAAGCAACGGGAATCGAACCTCACTATCTCCCTCTTTATGCCATCCCACCAAAGTGTCGTTTAATATCATGATAACATCTTTGTTCCTCCAGAATGGATAGAATAAGGAGAACTATGAGCTTCTGCCATAACTTCATGTCGAAGGTCTCCACTCGGCACACAAAGGCGGCTTCCAAATCTGTGTTTCATCTTCATGAATTAGCAACTCCTTTCTGAGTCCTGATTCACACTATGATCGAAGCTTCTGGATCTCTGGGTCCTCTATTTGAGCTGCTTTAATCCTCTCACTAATGTAGACTGATTATGCAAACTGGCTAGCACTCCTGTGCCCTGTGGTAGAATTGTTTCAATTTTCATTTCCTGAAGATCTTCCAAAAAATGCCTCTATAATGTCAAGATAAATGAATTACCTCTCTTACTCAGGGCATCTGCTACAACGTTCGCCTTGCCTAAATGATACTGAAGATCTACGTCAAAATCCTTCAGCAACTCTAACCATCTTCTTTGCCTCATGTTTAGCTCCTTCTGGGTGAATACATACTTCAAACTCTAATGATCAGTGTAAATCCCTACTCGATCGCCTTACATTTAGTGTCTCCATAAAGTAAGATAACCACAACTGCTGCTAACTCCAAATCGTAGGATGGATATTTCCTTTCATGATCCCTAAGCTATCGAGATACATATGCTATCACCCTTCTATGCTGCATCAACACACACTCGAGTCACTTTCCGGATGCGTCATAATATACTATAAGTCCTCCTGATTCTACTAGAAGCATCAGAATCGGTGCTAAAATTAATCTTTTCTTCAATTCTTCAAATGTCGTTTGATATTCAGTTGACCATAACAAACCCTACCTTCTTCTGCGTCAAATACGTCAAAGGTGTTGAAATCCTGACAAAGTCCACCATGAACCTCCTGTAGTAACCTATAAATCCTAGAAAACTACGCACATTTGCTACTTTCTTCGGAATTGGCCAATTCTTCGCAGCCTCAACCTTCTTTGAATCCACCGACACTTCTGCTCCAGAAATGATGTGTCCAAAAAAGAAATGCCATCCAACCAAAACTAGTATTTACTAAGCTTCGCTTAAAGTTGATGCTCCATCAAGGTCTGTAAAACTATCCGAAGATGCTTCTCATGCTCAGCTTCACAATTGAAATAGAGGAATATGTCATCTATGAAAACTACCACAAACTTGTCCAAATAAGACATGAAGATGCGATCCATCAAATCCATAAACATTGTCGGTGTATTAATTAGTCCAAATGGTATCCCCAAAAACTCATAATGCCTATATCGCGATCTAAATATTGTCTTGGGTATGTCCTTCTCATGGAATCTCATATGATGATATTCGGACCGAATATCAATCTTGGAGAAAACTCTGGCTCAACTTATCTGATCAAACAAATCATTGATCCTCGATAATGGATACTTGTTCTTCACTGTAACTGCATTCAAATATCTGTAATCAATGTACATTAGCGTCAATCCATCCTTCTTGGATACCAAAATTACTGGTACCTTTTTGGTGGCCCATGCAGGTCAGAGCATATCGTACCGGTTACGTAACTGTACTGGTACGAGCCTGCGACCTTGACTGGACCTTAGAAATCTCAATCCACTCTGCCTTGAAAACTTCTCCTAGAAATTCTCTACGTCCTTGAAAATTCCAAATTTGCTCTCGATTATACTTCCTTGTTTTCCGTACCGTTGATTCTCGTCCCTTCCTATTTCGGGGTGACGAATAATCGTGCCGTTTAGAATTCGTCAGAAATTCTTAAGCTATGGTATAATATTGTTTGATTATTAAATAATTGGTTGTTTGTAGATATGAGAGGTTATATATACCATATGTCCTAGATATCTTTGGAAGATTTATTAGCCAATGGTTAGAAGATTATAAGATTTTGTGACCGTGTTTTGAGGAGTAGTGTGACCAAAGGTGGGTAGAAGTCCCCAATTATTCGGAATTATAAAATGGCTAGATACGGCTATAAAATGTTTTGAGGAATTAAAATTTCAGAGATTAAGATAATAGAAGACTTTAATTTTTAGGGAATAGTTATGAATTGGAATTTCGAGGACGAAATTATTTTTAAGGTGGGTAGATTTGTAGCTCCCCTTCCCGAAAATTTTCAAAATTTTTTTCATTTTACTTATTTGATTTAAATGGTGATTTTAAATTAGTTTTATAATTAATTATTTAGTTAATGTTTACGGTAGATGACTTTAGCCATAGTTGAATTTTGGAGCACCAAACGACTAGGAATCATGGCACGGATAGTGCAGTGGCGTGCCTTGACTAGTGTTTAGCCATGGTAGGGGAATGCCAAGCCATTAGAGTGTCCTAACTAGGAAAACCAGGCCAAGATATGAAAGGATTCATTTTAAGTTATTTAAATAGTTATTATTTAATATATTGATTTTTAGATGACCCGGTTGTACCCTGTCAGCCCGAACCGGACCCAAACCAATTCCAAGCCTATGTGGGCATATAGTGAGACCAAGGACGATCATGTAGGCACATTTTATGTGTGCAAATATTCCTTAAATTATTTTACAAATTGATATTGTATTCCTAATTATTAAATATTGTGCAATATTGGTATTAATATTATTTTAGGTATTTGACAGTATTGTATGATTTTATGGAGCCAAATGAGGAGTGCGTAGGTTACGCTCACCAAAAGCTACTATTGGTTTATTTTTAGTATTATTAAGTTTCTTATTATTTTATCGGATTTTTAAAGTGATTTTGTGATTAAATAATCATTATTAATTATCTATTCATTTATTTATTTAACATAGAATTTATTTGCCTTCCATATATTTATATGTCTTCTATATACATTTAATTACCTTCTACATGAATCTATTTCTTCATTATTATCTATTCATTCATTATTATCTATTTATACATTATTATCTATTTCTTCATTATTATCTATTTATTCATTATTATTTAATAATGTATATAATTAAATACATGTTATTTATATACATATGTATTTGTGTATATATATATATATATATATATATATATATATATATATATATATATATATATATATATATATATATTTGTGTATATATATGCATACATATATATATATATATATATATATATATATATATATATATATATATATATATATATACACAATACGTATACAGTTTACCATATATTTATACACACACACTAATACGTATACAGTTTACCATATATTTATATACACACACTCATATACGTATATATATATATATATATATATATACATATATATATATATATATATATATATATATATATATATATATATATATATATTTTATATATATATATATATATATATATATATATATACACATACATTTAAAAAAAAAAAAATATATATATATATATATATATATATATATATAAAAAAAAAAAAAATATATATATATATATATATTAGTGGCAAATAGAAATTGCTAAGAAAAAGAAAAGGAATAATAAGTAAACCAAATCCCAGCCCAGACCCCCGCAGAGCCGGCCCACATGGCCATACCCCACCGCTCAGCCAAAGCAGCAATTGAGAATTTCCCCAAGCCCAAGCAGTAGCGGGCTCTGTTCGATTCATTCATATATACGTAAGTATATATGTATACAACGACAGTCGAAGGGAGGAAAACGAACCATAAAACCCTAAAAACCCTTCCACACAGCGGCCACTCGACCCCCGACCTCGAGGGCAACCCTGGGCGCGCCTTCCGCCACCGCCACAGCCGCCGCCGGCCGGCGAGGAAGCCGTCGCGCGCGCAGGAGTGGCAAGGCACACAGCAGCAATGACAGGCACCGCGGCCATCTTCGGGACTCCGCATCTCCCTCGTTCCTCCACCGATTCGAGTTCCGATTCTTCAGGTATGATCCTGATATAACCACCTTCAACTCCCTCTAATTAGTTTTAGGTTGCATGAACCAGATTGTCCGATAAATCGACGTGAAGTCGACGGAAAGATCTGTCCAAAACAGGACAGAAACCGTTTCACATACCCAACTTGGCGGCAAATTTTCCGTCAAACCATCAATAGTTTTGAATTTGTGTTTGAAGAGACTTATAGACGACTTATAGGAGATTATAACCCATCTTGTAGAATTTGAAATCATCAAATGACCGATCCGAAAATAGATTTCGAAGTTAGAGAAAAACCTGTTTTGAAAACTTGAAAAACTCACCACACGACGTGCGTCCCTCCATTGCAGGCGACGTGGTCGCGAACCGAAGGCATCAAAGCTGCGTAACAGCTTCATGGTCGTGTGGGCTTTGACGGAATTCAAATTGGTCGCGTGTGCGCGACGAATTTGATGCGTATCCGTCGAAATTTCCCGTATCGGCCTCTGTGTAAATTTCCCAATTACTTTGTGCACGCTCGTTGGATCGAGACAAAACTTGCGCCATCAGGACCGTATCGTTTTTCTGGTCCTGTATGCCTAGTTTGGTCCAATTCCGAGACAGTTGAAACGAACGTCGTTTTGCGGGCCCCACGGTCCCACTCAACGGGCGATTTTGTGCACAGTCCGCCGAAATCCAACTTTGGACATACAGTTGGGTTCATATCAGAAAACTGGATCCGTAGACATGCAGTTTGACGACTTTAGAGACCGTTGACTCTGGCACGCTTTTCGGTGCAAAGTGGGTCCAACGGCAGACATCGTTTTTGTCCGAAATTATCGTTTTGCCCCTGTGTCCAGAATTAGACTTAAGGACAGGCAATCCTAGCTAATTTGACTATTCTGAGACTGTTGGCATTGTCTGTTTCAGCTTTTGGAGACAGTTGTGATGTTTGGACTTTACGATTTAGCAGTGGACTAGATTGATATTGGATTTGCGTGCAACCTCCAGGCAAGTATACCTTGCCTCCCTCTACAGTTTTATTTACATACATTTTATTTCAGTTTCCAGCTTTTGGATTATTTATGGACATGTGCTTTTCGTGTTGTTTTTTGTGGAGTTGTTTTCATTGTTCATAGCCATGTTCATGTTTTGGCCTTGTGTTTCACATTTGGAGTTTCTCGTCAGTACCTTGCTTGAGTCGTGTCATAGAACAAGTGCGTGTAGTGAACTGCTAAATCCTTGATATTGCTTCCTTGGCACTAGAGAGTCCACACTTGGGACGAGGGTGTTTTTCTTGATCTGTTTATATCCGTGAGTCCACACTCGGGACTAGGATGCCGATTATTGTACCAGAGAGTCCACACTCGGGACGAGGGTGTAGACTTGACTTGACTTGCACCAGAGAGTCCACACTCGGAACGAGGGTGTTTATATCAGAGAGTCCACACACGGGACGAGGATGTAGTATTTGCACCAGAGAGTCCACACTCGGGACGAGGGTGCCTTGCCGTGAACTAACCAGAGAGTCCAAACTCGGGACGAGGGTTAGTACTAACCAGAGAGTCCACACTCGGGATGAGGGTTAGTGTTAGTTCAAACCAGTGAGTCCACACTCGGGATGAGGGTTTGGTTCTTCCATTGTACAGCATAATTTATATGTATTTCACCATCTCGCTGCTATTTTTTTCTTACATTCGTGATTGCTTTATTTCATGTCTAGTACACTTTTCCTGTTATAGTTTCACTTTACATGTTTCTAGTTGCCTGTACATTCTTGTTCTCTCTGTCATGATATTTCTATCTGTTACACTGTGTTAGCCTCATATGTATTCCTTGCTGGAGTGGTCTAGTCCTACACCACGACTTTCTCGACTTGATTATAACTTGACTTGCACCAGAGAGTCCACACTCGGGACGAGGGTGTTTACATCAGAGAGTCCACACACGGGACGAGGATGTAGTATTTGCACCAGAGAGTCCACACTCGGGACGAGGGTGCCTTGCCGTAAACTAACCAGAGAGTCCACACTCGGGACGAGGGTTAGAACTAACCAGAGAGTCCACACTCGGGACGAGGGTTAGTATTAGTACAAACCAGTGAGTCCATACTCGGAACGAGGGTTTGGTTTCTTCCATTGATCATCGTGTTTCGTTCATCCGGCAGTTCATTATGCGTAGTGTTCGTGTTCGTGTTGTGTTCGTAGTCATTTGTCTTGTCCTTGTTCTTTCTTGTTTATTTCCTTGTGCATGATAAAACTGTTAGATAGGCATGTATATTATGTATCTTTCTATGTCCTCTGAGGACCTGATGATCTCCTCAGGTTTAGCGATTTCATGGAGTTAGCTAGTAGTTCTGGATGGCGGAGGATTTGTGGTTCTTGCGGGATTCAGGTACCGTTATTGTATTTATTATCTGCTCGTGCTTTTCATTCCTTATCATGAGATATCATGTTCCTTGTTTCAGTTGAAGACTCTTGTTATATTCCTTAGAGTCTTATCGGACATTTATGCTAGTGGGCTGCAGACCACGACCCATAGTGTTCATTCATGTTTCATATTCTTTTTGTGGATAGAGATATAGATTGCATTGCCATGATTTGGCAGTAAACCATAGCCTTGACAGCGTTTACGTATTCGAGATGGACTGGAGTCCGCTCGATGCGTAGCTGGGCTTGCTCACGCTCTCGCGTCCGAAAAGCGGGTGCGGGTCGTGACAACCTTCCATGGTTATTCACTATCTCAAATGAACTTCTTTCCCTTCAGTTCCTCCTTATGCTGGTATAGCTTGTCCAATTCTGACCGTGACATTATGTAGACTTTGTAGATTTAGGCTTCGTCCATGGAATAAACTCGATACAGAACTCTAAATCCCTAACTAATCGTATCCTGGAAGCTCATCTGGAAAGACATCAAGAAACTCCCCGGCTGCTCTTAGAATCTGCTCCTAGTCTGCCACTGCTGTCGTAACTACGCCCTTCAAATGATCCTCCAAACATCGGACGAAGACGAACTACACAATTTCGGAAATACTAAATAATATCCTACCTTCCTGGTAATCTATTATTGCATGACTGTCTCTCAACCAGTCCATGCCTAGGATGATATCAAAGTTACTCCTCGGGAATCTGTCAACCTTGTCAGTGATAAATGCCCACACACTACGATTGGACAAGCTAAGCATACTCTGCTAAATCCTATGGTCCAATTACTAGTGAGTATATTCATCCTCTCTGACAATATCCAAAACTTCAATCTAATACGTGTCGCGAATCGTGCATACACAAAAGAATAGAGGGCTCCTGAATCAAACAATACAATTATAGAAAAATATAAGACATAAACTTTACCTGCAACTACGTCGTCCGATGCTGATGCCTCCTCCAAGGTCAAGTTGAAAGCCTGATCCTGGCCTTGCTGAGCTCCTCGCCGTTCTCTTTCTTGTCCATGCTGTTACGACCTCTACCAACCTTGCTATTGCCTCTGCCAAAACATATGAGCCTGTGTCGGTAATGGACGTTGGGCTAATAGCCTCACTGCTAGTGCTGGCCGTCAGTATAGTGTTGTCCTTAGAGTTGGCAATGCTGGTAACTTCTGAACTGGCCTTGTTGGCTCCTACATCATCCACCAATTAGCTATCCTTTGGTCTGGACTACTACATTTGATACACAGTCCATTTGCTGCCCGACACACGTCCCTATTGTGCCCTCCTTTTCTATAGTAGGTATATCCTGTTGGCGTCCCTCGTGCTGTTGTTGTTGTCTCGGTTGCTGCTACCGAACTGGTACTGTTATCGCTGTCACCACCAGCCTCCGCGGTGCTCCTGGTTCATAAATACGAACGCCAAGCATTGGTTTTGACGTTCACAGTACTGCTTCTCGGCCCCCACTCCGTGCATAAGATCTTTTCTAGCCTCCAATTCTAGATGCCAATCTCGGCTTGGTAAGCTCGTACCTCCGAGATGCTATCAAAACTACATCAAAAGTCTAGTAGTCGTGCCTCTCTACCAGCTGAAGGATATCAAAATAAAGTCCCTGCTAAAACCTTATAATCTTCTCTAGCTCCATAGACACCATCATCTGTGCAAACCGACTTAACCTGTAGAAATCTGTTGTATGACCGTCCACAGTCTTACCTGCCTGCTTGAGACTGATAAACCTCTGTTGAAGCTCATTTTGTACTATGACAGCAAAATACTTGGTCTTATATCTGGTCCTGAAGTTGTTCCAAGAAATAGGGTGCCTTAAGCCCACCTCCTCTTATGCCCACCAATCATGGGCAAGGTCGTGAAGCAACAATCAGACTTGGTCAACCTGCTCCTCACTTGGTACCATGGCCGCCGCCAAGATGGCTTTAGTGTTCTAAAGCCAAGCATATACCGTAATGACATCTTCTGTGCCATCAAAGTATCTTGGATTGAGCCGACAAAACCTTTCTGACGCACCTGATTGGTCCTTCCATCCCTCTCCAGGGCTGTCTGTAAACCCTGGTTCAGTAAAATATCTTGCTCATGCTGTCTAGACTACTGATGTTGCTGGAATGTCATCTGATGCTGCTGCGTAGCCAGCAATCCTCGAATATTCTCCGAAAGTTCTACAGAGTCGGGTATTGCTGCTACTGTAGGTATTGCTCTCTAGCTCAGTTGGCTCTACTACTGGCTCAACACGGATCTGATCCGAAGAAGGTACTAACGTCGGTTGACGCCCTATCAAACCTTGCTCCACTAGGTTTTCTTCTATGTCGGTCCCGCCAATTGTTAAGAACGAGGAACCCCTAGAAGAAATATAAGATATCAAAAGATAGGACGAGAAGGAACAAGGATGAAAAATCCATGTTAACAATCAAGGTGGAGAAGGGATGTAAGCCCCCTGAATTTTAGGGTTTATTTTAAATTTTCTAAATGAATTATTTTTGATAAGTATTTTATTATTTAATTATTTTGATCATTAATGTACCTTTCCGTGACTTTGACTTCTGGAGCGTCAGGGATGCCAATCTATGTAAACTCTCTTTACGAGTTTTGTAGTAAACAAGATTATCTTCGTTTTGATATATCATGTCCCACTTGAATTCGTTCCCTTGTGCTCTTTCTGTATCGCACAATTTTGGGTCAACTTAGACCAATTAATCATTGAATAATTATTCCCACTTTTATCTTTGATTATTGTTTGTACGTTACCATGACTTTTAATTTAGGAGCACAAGACCAGTCGTTTTCTCAGAACCAACTTTTCATGAATGTTCTACTCGAGACACTCTTCACCTATGACCTTCGTGTCCCACTCAGACACTCCATTTTGGGCTTCATTTTCTTCGCACAATTTTCGGGTCAATTTAGGCCGATTAATTATCTACCGTAAAACCTGATTTAATTTCTAATTTAATTTCGGGACCCGACATTGATCTAACCTAGTTGACCCAAAGTATCACTACAAGAAATCCGGGTTTCCGTGACAAGTAATCTGTGACAAGTGTAAAACTTGTCACTGAAAGGGATATTTCTGTGACAAATAATTTTTGTTGTCACTCATAATTTATTTCTGTGACAACTGTTATTGTCCGTCACACAATTAAAACATTTAGTGACCATGTTTTCATTGGTCGTCACTTAATGTGGTCACTGAAATTAAATTATGATTTTAGAGACAAGTTATGTGTGATAAGGGAAATAGTTGTCACTAAATTTTTATCTTGTAGTTACAAAAAAATATTATTGTCACATAAAAGTATTAGCCACAAGATTAAAATTTTATTCTTGTCACTTAAAAGTTTCTTTTAGTTACCAAATAATTGTACGTCACACAAAAGTATTAGTCACAAAGAAGAAATTTATTTGTTGTAACAAAAACTTTAAATAAATTTAAAAAGGTTAAATAAAAAATATATCCTATTTTGATACTATTTTGACATTACTATTTAAATTGTCACAAGATTTGATTATACCAAAATTTTTTACATCAAATATCACAATCCTAATTATAATCCGGCAGTATAAAAACCATAGGGAATTAAAAAACCATTTCTCTCCAATCTGGCACACATACCCCCCATCCCCAAATTTATAGCGGGAATTAAAAACCATAGGAAAAACCCTACTTCTCTAGCAGGATTTCGTCATCCTCTCCCTCTCGTGTGATCCACAGGATCGAGTGCACCCTCTGAATCTCCATAAACTCCGACCCCCTACCATCCGGGCCTACGTCAGGGAACGAATGCCTTGATCTCCGCCGCTGACGCCTCTCCTCTACTCCCAGCATCCTTTACAGCCCCCTCCCTCTCTCGGCGATGGTGTGGTGCGTCGATATTCGTGTGTGGCGGCTCGATCTGATGATCGGGATCCAGACCGACGGAAAAGAAAATCCTATTGCTGACATCCGTGCGCTTAGCTTTCCTTATAGAAGGAAGGAGGAGGTATGTTTCTTGCCTGCCAATTCTTAACAAAATTCAAAACCCTAACCCCTCTAGCTTGTGGTGAATTTACGGAATATAATATTTTTGAGAAATGAAAATTTTGAAGTTTCTGCTTTATTGAGAAATTAATTGCTAATAGACTCTTTAGAACAATTTTATTTATTAGCAGCCAACATTTTTCTTGCATCAAACTTCTATAAGACAATCGATACCGGATAAATGATAATAATGTCCCATTTATTTCAAGAACATTAGGAAAAATTCCATCACAATCTGAATGATATGAGCCCGGTTGGACGTGGCCCATATGAAGCCTACTACCCACATGACGCTTGTGTCCCATTTATTGGAGTCCCATATATTATTTATTTATCCGTAATCGTAAATGTGTATTTAATTTCATTATTTTACCTGTCCGATTTTGACCTGACCCGGCTCAACCGAACCCAAACCCAAGCTCCATATTGTTCTCCAATGACTGCCCAAATACCCCACTTAATTTTTCTCCTTTTTCTATTTTGAAAATACCTCCCTCTCTCTAAATATCTCTCTTTATATATATATATATATATATATATATATATATATATATATATATATATAACTCTCTCTCTCGCTCTCTCTCTCCTATTATTCAGACATACACCTCACCCCCCCCATCACCATGCCAGGAAAACACCCCCCTCCTTGTGGCCGACCTCCCTCTCTCTCCCTCTCAAATATCTCTCTCTCTCGCACTCTTTCTATATCTTAATATACATACACACACAAAAGCATGCACCTCTCTCTCTCCTCTAAACCACACACACGCACACAACACCACCACCACAGCCGACAACCCCCTCCCCCTCACTGCCGACACCCCCACCTTCATCCTCCACCAGCCACCTCCCTCTCCTCCTTTCTCCTACTATCCTCCACTTTACCATCATCAACTCCATCTTCATCACCAAGTACCACCGCCATGCACTACCACCATGCACCACCACCATGCACCATCATCTACACCCCCACCACCATACGCCACCGCGACCATCGTCGCGCCAAGCCAGCACCGCCACCGCTGTGCACAGCCGCAGCAGGACGCACGGCATGTAGCAGCAACATGCAGCAGTTGCCAAACGCAGCAACGGCGCGCACGTGCGTGCACACGGGCCGCCGTCGTGCACCATCGTGCCGTCGTACGGCCGCCGTGGCCACCCCCTGATGCGCGCGCACCTCCGACGAGCTACCCCGTAGCCACCGCCCGCTTCCCCGATGCGCCGAAAAGCCTATTCGTGCGTTTTGAACGGAATCCCGTCGTGACGCGCGAGTTTTGAACTCGAAAATGGTGCTCCGTAGCGACTTCGAGCACGTTTCCTGGGAGATCCGACCGTTGGATCGGCGAACTCCTTGCTCCATCTCAATCTCGGTATATAGCACTTCACTCCCCTCAATTTTCGTCCGTTAATTTTGTCGTTTTATACCTCAAAACTGGCCACCAAGTTGACCGTTTAAATTGAACTATTTTTGGACAGTTTCGTGGAGCCGACTTCGTCAGCTCATAACTCTGCCGTTGCAGCTCCGGTTGGCGCGCTACCAGTTCCTGTGCGCAGCTGGTATAACCCTCTTCCTGTCTCCTTTAAGTTTCGTTTCATTATAAGCACGTTCGGTTGGTCGAATTCGACGCCAAAGTTGGCCGTCCGAATTCTTTAATTTACACTTGTTAAATTTTATTTTTGAAACCGGGACTCCGAATTCAATTTCTGACAACACCAGTAGACTCGTCGCGTCGTTCTGGCATGTTTCATATAAAATTTGCTTGATTTGGAGAACGTGGGCCCTGACACGCATTTTGGTGCAAAGCGGGTCCCACTTTTCGAGTCAACGGGGCACTTTGAGATCGGCTCATCGAAATCTAATTCCGGATATACCGTTGAGTTTGTATCATCATTCTGGACTCGTTGACATATAATTTGCTGAGTTTTGAAGGCATTTGCTCCGACATGCATTTTCGTGCAAACCGGATTCCAAGTGTCCGCGTCAACGTATCATTTTGAGATCGGCTCATCGGAATCCTATTTCGGACATACCGTTGGGTTCGTATCATCATTCTGGATTCGTGGACATATAATTTGCTAGGTTTTGTAGACTTCTATCCTGACACGTTTTTTGGTACAAAGTGTGTCTAACGGTAGACATCATTTTGAACCAAAATTACCATTTTGCCCCTGTGTCTAAATTGGACTTATGGGTAGGCTATCCTAGCTAATTTGACCATTCTGGACATGTTGGTGATATTTATTTTATCATACGACAACATCTGTAGATTTTGCTTATGTATCATCCTTAATTTGTAATTAATTATTTTTCGAAAAATTGTTACTTTCTATTTTTGAATTTTTATATATATTTTAATTCCTGTAAAAATATAGAAAAAATTGTATTTAAATACTATGTTAATTTAGCTAATTTATTATAATTTTTCTAGTATTTAATAAGTACTTTTAGTATTTTATAAAAATGGAAAAACAGAACCCATTTTCAGTATATTTATGTTTGCTGACTTTTAATAAATATTTATGAGGGTTTATAAATTCCTGAAAAATTAGTTTAAATTTCTATAATTAACAAGGATTATTTTGGTACTTTATTTTATGTATAATTGAGCTTCTTGTCTATCTCAAAAATTGTTGGAACATAGTGTACAGTTTGATTTATTTATTGAATAATTACGACTTGTAATGTTTTGTGTTGTCTTGAGTTATTATAGTATTGGACCTCGCCCTACACTAGTGTAATGACTCTAGAAAATTAGTTTGGATATAGTGGCACTCCATATTAGACTTTTATGCTAGGTCCCCACTTGGCTAGTATCCATTTAGGAGTCGTGTCACACCACTAGTGTAATCTTAAACGTAACTTAGGTGCTAAGTTTGCATATCATTATTGACAGGACACCGGACATCTATATCTTCGTACTAGTGTTATTGCTTTGCTCGAGGCAAGTACATCTGTAAACTCATTTACTGTCTTTTAATGCTAGAACATGTATTAACCCTGTTAAAATACTGATCCTTGAGGTAGCAAGTTAAATCTTCACATGTTGTATTACTTTCAGTACCTACCATGCTTAGGACAATTCTTATATCTTCACATGCTTCTTACTGGTTCTCAGTATATGTTTCACTATGCTTTATACTACTCAGAGTATTCACATGTTTCATACTGCTCCCAGTACCTGCCATGCTTATACTACTCCCAGTATCTCTCACATGTTTTACTGTTCTCGTATCTCTCACATGATAGAATATGGGTTATGGGGAAACTGATAGTAGCGTACGTGATCACGACCCCCTTCTCCGTACGTATGTACCGAGCAAAGTTTTATTTTATATGAATACTGTGTCGTAGGCTTTATCTCAAAGCGGATTTGTGTGTATGTACATCTATCACCTTTTCACTTGTACAAAAGTATATTTTATTATGTCCCCCTGTACATTGTACACCCATTGACGATCACGTACCTGCTACAGTTTTAAACATTACATATACATCTGTCTATATGACATATGTGTCCTTGCCATGATAGACTATGAGATATGCCTTGTTCCCTATGCTACTATGATACTGTGATCCCAGTTGTACCATGAGGCCATGTTTCCAGTATTTCCTGTTTTATAGACTTATCACACCATGTTTCTTGTTGTACATCTCTTTCATTATATATTCAGTACTTTAGTTGTAGAGGTTGTACTTGCTCCCGTAACGTTGTAGGTATACTTTTCGAGGAGAAAATGCTATGTGTTACATACTATGGTACTGCATTGAGGACCTGGCCTTAGCTCCAGAAGAGGCCCCATCGGGGAACCATGCTTAGATTTCTTTCATGTGTTTTGAGACTTAGACTTTGTTTTGAACTTATATTTGGATACTGGACTTTGTCTCCAGTTAGATACTTATAAAGTGTATTATTAAGTCTGTACTTGTTTACTTTCGCTTATAGATGCTGTGTTGTGATGAACATTTAAATATGATTTTAGAACTGTTAGCAGCTTAGATCCTTTATTGTCTATTCTTAGAACAGCTTACTATGCCTTAACCAAGCGTAGGCTGGACATGGCTCGGCCCGGTCCAACAATTTGGATAACGGGTCGTGACAAGGGAAGATGAAGTAGGGGATCTAGGAATATGTTTTGATTGAGACTTTCTATAATAATAACACCCCACAAGTATAAAAATCAGACATGGTTGGGCCACCACTAAAACTTTGTCACGTTCCAATGCCAAAATACGACGACGGACATGGCCAACTATCCTGCATAAGGTACAAAGACGTCATACGACAATCCCGACTGTCACTAGACTTGGGGATGCATGCTACAATCAAATCTCCTTGGGTCATAAAGAATATCTATGTCTCAATCACTCAATCAAGAATCTTCAATTAGTGAACATATAAGATAAAACAGTAAGGCATCCCTGACGCTTCATCAAATGATCATAAGAACCAGCCTTACGAAATGCCGGCTAGCACAGAGAGGCAATAGTACATAACCATAGTCAATTGCAGTATGATTAATTACAATTATGTAAAGGTCATCCGACTAAATAGTTGGAACCCCATGCTTTCAAAATCTCGATTATTTTCCCAAAATCCTAATTTTTCTTGTTATTACTGTTGAGAATTATTATTGGTAATTATTTAGAAGCTTAATATTTTTGGAATTTTTTCTATTATTTTTAGAATTATTTATATGGAAGTTATTTTATATTTTTGCCAAATGATGGCAATTTTCTAATTAGAATGGGGAAGCTGTAAAGATTAGGAAATATGATGGCTTTATTAGTAATTGTTAGGAGTCTATGGTAGAATACTTAATCACTTGAATTATATGGGAACATTCTAGAATCCCTTAATTAAGAAGGGATTAGTGTTAGTTAATCCCAAGGAATATTCTTTGGAATCTAGCATATTCCATAGAATATTCTTTGGAATATTCATGTGCCTAAGATTCTAGGATCTTTCTAATGACATCTATAAATAGCCCATAATATCTATGGTTAGTCATTTCTAGTTATTTCCTAAACCCAAGCCATTAGCCAAGGCTAATTTATTTTTATGTCCCCATCCAATTCTCGTGTCCATTCCACGTGCCATGTCCAAATCCAATTCATGTGCCAAGCCGTATCGGCCTCGGGTCTGACCCTGGATGTCCCTCTCATTTTATTAGTTTTATATTCTATTATAATAATACCCAATACCCGTGTCCGACACGACACGATCCATAAAACAAGACCTATCTCCTTCGTGTCCTCGGGTCCGACCCCGAGAACATGACACATCATATTTCTAACACCATAATACAATTTCTTCTTATGTCCTGTGTTTCCCGACACAGACACGTCCCCAAAACCCTAAACCTAATCTTGATTATCTATTGTGTCGCAGTCCTCGACACCGGTATTTTTGCTATGTTTATGTGTCCTACGGACGAGCCACTGCCCCGACTTTCTAACTGTCGTGGCCACCTCGATCGACGCTGTTTGGATCACGAACCTCCTCCATGCTTAACGAACAGATCTGCAGCCCGACGTTGACGACTGCCTCTCCATTGCCAAACCATCACATATCAGAGTAGTGAAGAAGAAACCCACTCGCGTCCTTTGAAAGTTATGCTCCTAGTATGCACCATCGTAGGAAAAGAAAGTTGGATCCTGTCACAACCCGTACCCAGTGTAAGGGCACAAGAAGTGGGTACGTCCAGCCGACGCTACAGTATCGACGGTAGAATGCTGTTCTAGGTCACCATCATAACTACACTATATGATATAATCTCCAAATGGAGGACAATCACAGGAGGATGCAATCTCAATCACAAACTAGAAGTAGATAATTAGCACGATAAAATAGATAAGAAATAAGAAATCCACAAAAAGAATACAACCAGAAGTAAAATAAGTCAATTGTATTAACAATCACAAAATTTGAATATTTGAAATACATCTCTAAGACAAAACAAGAAATAAGATAACAAACTCTAGACATCTACTCCAAGCTCTGCTAGTGTCCTCTAGGCTAGCTGTAATCCTCCATGTTACCTGTAAAACTTATCAACGGGTCCAATCAGGACAGGAACGAGCACAATACATCTCACGCAGTTCATATCATGACAGGAAATGTAAATCATGCTATAGAATAAGATACATGAAACGCTGTAAGAAATAGACATGAAGAGAAAGAGAGAATCTGATAACCAAGAGATATCTATATATGGTAATAGAGAACTGTAAGTGACTAAGTGATTTAGAGTATAAGATAGCTATGTGTACGGCTTGAATTATACATGATTACACTACAGAGTTTATACATAATTACACAACTTTGGAATTGTTCATATGACTACTTCTACTCCCTTGTACCCCAATCAACACACAAGGATCTATACAGGTTATGTTATTATACATAAAAGTTTTATACATGAAGCTCATGAGATCATAAGAGTACATGAGAGCACATGAGTGTACATGAATAATAAGAGTCCATAGAATACATGATATTCGTGAAAAACACATAACATGATGTATTTGATGCACCCGAGGAGGATAGCATCTCATGTAAAGATCCACATAGTACTAATCCATGATAACATCGTGTCAGCATCAAGTAAATTAGTCTATAACAAGAATATAATTTCTAGCAAGTATGAAACGGTCAGAGAATGTACTCGCCTGATATCTCGAATGTTTGATGAGAATATGAGTCTGAACATGAGTATCTGAGTCCTATTTAGAGCAACCATAGGTTACAAAGTGTCTAATATGAAATAAGAGTAGTCTACAATGCATTCTAAATGATTATAGGTCCTTCTAGGTCAAGTCAACCTTGGTCAACTCTGGTCAACCCTGGTCAACTATTCTGGTCAAGCTAGGTCAACCTTAAGTCAACTAGTCTATTATCCCAAGCTTAGGTCAAACTTAAGTTATCTCGTCATTTCAAGTCCGTTTGAGTCAATTCAGATCAAGGTTGACCCAAAGTTGACTTTTGTCAACTTGGTCAACTTGCTAGTCAACTATGCCAAGTTAGGCTTATTTGGTCATTTCTAAACTAACTCACAAATCCCTAGGCTATACCTATATCACTACCATATATATACATATATATATATATATATATATATATATATATATATATATATATATATATATATATATATATATATATAACACAAAGGAAAGAAGAAAGCATGTGTGTGTGTGTGTCACGCCCCAGAACCAGAATACTGGAGAGCGGGGGCAGACATAGCCAGCTACGTATATTGAAATAGAATACATCTCAACATACGGTCACGGCTGTCTAGAAATATGAGGGTTTACTACAAGCCAACAGTCTCTAAGGTCAAGCCTATTGTCTCAATCTCAAGCAAGTAATATAATTACAAGATGTTTGACCACCAAATATACAATAAAAGGCGTCCCAAATATTATATATCAGCTGATCATGAAGCTAGTCGTACAAAATGCGAGGACTAGCAAGAGTTTAAGTCATACATGATCAACCCTAGGATTTGTTAATCATGTTTACAGCCCGTAGGCAGACAGTAAGTAAAAGTGCATCGAGCTAACAGGTGCTCGTCGGCTAAACGCCTCAAAAGAATATATTTACAATAGAGTGAGCGAAACAAAATAGAAAACCCACTCGTAGCCCGGGTTCCTTCTAGTCGCCACCATTGGGCTGGAAGCTTGGTAGATCCTCGGGAGCTGCTCCGAAATCTGGCCACACAAAACCAGCTGGGTCAACCCCAGAAAGAGCAAGTGCCACAAGGGGGCCACGAAATAAGAAAAAAAGCCAGCAATCAGCACAGAAAATCTAATATTTAAAACTACAATTGCAAAAACATGGCAGGGTGATATACGACGAGATAGCCATGGAACTATTCTGATAGCCAGGTTACAACCCGTAAACCAAACAAGGACCGGGGTTGTAACCCTTCATCTGAACAGAGCTTGGTTTCCCACCATTTATCGGCAAGAAAAGTAATGTAAGAGATCAAGACAGGAAGCAATCTTGCATGGGATCAAGACATGACTAGACTGGTTATACCTTATTCAATCAATCACGGCCAAGCAGATACTACGGCTTACTACTTTAACTAACTAGGGTTATCACAGGCCTAATTACTAACAAGATGCAGTGAGATTGTTCCACAGCCACAAGCCCTGCAGACCATCCAGGCTACCCAGGATGAAAGATTAGGGTTGAATTCAGGTGGATACATCGTCCAGGAGACAAATGTACCCTTAGGTGACTTAGAGGGTGCAACACTCGACGGTGCACTGGAAATGTGCCCTACTCGACGGCAGGCTACAGATCCCAAGAGCGCCCAGGTAACGGGATTGCCTGTAGCTATGTCAATCTCTTCATGACTACTGTGTTATTCTAGTTATTAACCTTAATCCATTTTAGTAGGTACTCCTGACCGTGGTACTCAGGAGTCCCCTCCTAGACATGATGCGAGACTGGACAAGTGGATTTAACAAGCAAGCAAGAAGAACCACCCACGGTGTCAAGGCAGGTCAAGTTAAATTATCAAGATAAATCATGTCAGGGTACTTGTCAGGAGTGTGCCACGACGGGCCACTGTCATGTCAGGTTGGTCATGTCAGGAGTGCACCACTACGGGTCACTATCGTGTTATGCTAGTTCCTTGCCATACCATGCCATGTACAATAGTCATTCCAAACATATTAAGTAAAATCAAGTTCATGACAAAAGGCGTAATGATATAAAATGGACGTAAAATATCTAATAAAATATCAAAATACGGGTCAGGGAATGCGTACGCACAAAAGCACGCACGCAGGGGGAATGCATACGCAATATAACACGCACGCAGGAGGGCAGCGTATGTGAAAGTCACGCACGCTCAAGGGGGGCAGCGTGGGTGAAAAGTCACGCACGCTCAAGGGAGCAGTGTGTGAAAGTCACGCACGCTACATGGGAGTAGCGTGTGAAAGTCACGCACGCTACAGGGAGGCAGCATACGTGAAAGTCACGCACGCTCAAGGGAGCAGTGTGTGAAAGTCACGCACGCTACAAGGAGGCAGCATACGTGAAAGTCACGCACGCTCAAGGGAGCAGTGTGTGAAAGTCACGCACGCTCAAAGAAACACGCTTCCAACAGGAAGCGTACTCAAGCCTGCGTACGCAGTGCTAAAGAGCGCGCGTAGCTCAGTGTGCGTGAGCTAAATAGCTCTGCACACTGCTCACAGTCTTCTCCAAACAGCAAGAACACATGGCTGAACCCAAAACTTCAAAAGTTCATAACTTGGCCATCCGAACTCCAAATCCGGATTTCCAAGGCTCCAACTGGAGTGAAACTGAAAGCTCTTCCATATGGAAACATCAGAACTCAAGGAAAACCAACCAAAATGGATCAAAACATGCACAATCCAAAAATAGCAATAACTTAGATCTACATCAACAGAGACTCCAAATCATAAAAACCCAAGAACTAATGTTGATCTCCATGTCCTAAGCTAGCAAATGGACAAAGAAAAGAGGGTCCTCATGTAGTGGCAAGATGCACTTGCCTAGGGTTAGGAGAGTTGTGTTGTGGAAGGAGATGAAGAAGAAGAAGGAAATTAATGGTGGAAGTTATGAGGAGAGAGAGTGGTAGGTGGGGATATAAAAAGGGGGAGTTGTGGTGGGGATGAGGGGTAGCATAGGTTAAGGTGCTCCATGCATAAACCGAACCAAATCGAACCATCCCCTATAAAACCGAGCCAAGCCAAAACCCAAAATACGATAAATACCGAAATCCCACAAGTTGAGAAAAAAATAAAAATACATGCCAAAAAATCCAGATACGAGTATAAATACGAAATACGGGAAATACGGGAAATGAGGGTGACAACTCTACCCACCTTAAAAGAATTCCGTCCTCGGAATTTAATCAAGGAGCTAGAAATTGCCACAACAAGCTACATTAAGCACAGGCAAGTTACACTAAGCAGTTCAGTCATGCAATCATACAATGCAAGCAAGGAAGGAAAAATGTAAGGCATAAGAAAGATATTATACCTCACGAGTCAAACAGGTAGGGATATCGCGATCGGATGTCGTCCTCACGCTCCCACGTTGACTCATCCAGAGAGTGATGACCCCAAGCAACATGGACTAATTTAATAGTCTTGTTCTTGAGTATCTTTTCCTTCCGGTCTAAAATAGATACGGGCCTCTCCTCATACGAAAGGTTGGTACCAACAACCAATTCCGAATGGTCTAGGACGTGGCTCGGGTCCGAAATATACCGTCGTAATTGGAACACATGGAATACATCATGCACCTCACTTAGCGACGGCGGAAGAGCGAGACGATAGGATACATCTCCTACTCGCTCTAGAATATCGAACGGCCCTATATACCTAGGACTAAGCTTTCTCCGCACGCCGAAGCGAATGACGCCGCGGTTAGGCGAGATCCTAAGGAATACATGGTCGCCGACAGCAAATTCTAAGGGTCGCCGATGAGCATCGGCCCAATGGCGCTGGCGGTCCTGGGCAACTCAGAGGTGATCTCTGACCTTCCTGACCACTTCAACCGTCTGGGAAATCAATTCGGGTCCGAGCATCTGCCTCTCTCCGATATCGTCCCATGCTAGCGGGGATCTGCACTTCCTGCCATAAAGAGCCTCGAATGGTGCCATCTGGATACTGGCCTGATAACTGTTATTGTACGAGAATTCTACCAGGTGCAGATGATTCTTCCATGAACCAACGAAGTCAAGGATACAGGATCTCAACATATCTTCGAGAGTCTGGATTGTGCGCTCTAACTGACCATCCGTCTGCGGGTGATAAGCTGAGCTGAACTGAAGGTGAGTCCCCAAACTCTTCTGCAAGCTGCGCCAAAAGTGTGATGTGAATCTTGAATCCCTGTCCGAGGTGATGCTGACTGGCACACCGTGAAGCCTGACAATCTGCCTGAGATACATCTCTGCTAATTGCGCCGTCGACTGTCCAACTCTGAATGGGAGAAAGTGTGCCACCTTGGTAAGCCTGTCCATAATTACCCAAATAGCATCTCTGCTGGCCGGAGATCTGGGCAATCCGGTCACGAAATCCATGGTTATATGTTCCCATTTCTATTCTAGGATCGGTAAGGGTTGAAGAAGTCCAGCGGGCCTCTGATGTTCAACTTTAACCTGTTGGTAAACCAAACACCGAGAGACAAACCGGGCTATCTCCCTCTTCATGCTATTCCACCAAAAATGCTGACGAATATCACGGTACATCTTTGTACCACCCGGATGAATAGAATACTGTGAACTGTGGGCTTCTGCCATGACTTCCTGTCTGATATCTCTACTGGGTACACAAAGACGAGTGCCGTGCCGAAGTGTACCGTCTTCATGGATACATAGCTCTGGCCTTCTTCCTGCTTCACACTCTGCTCTGAGTCGCTGAAGCTTGGAATCTGCTGACTGCGCCACCCGAATTCTCTCAACTATGCTGGACTGAACCTGTAGGCTGGCCATCAATGCCACGCTGGTAGGAAGAACCACTTTAATTCCCATCTTCTGAAGATCTGCCAATAATTTTGGTTGCGCCGTCAGGAAATAAACTCCGGCTCTCCTGTTCAATGCATCTGCTACAACGTTGGCCTTCCCGGAATGATACTGTAAATCTACATCATAATCTACCAATAAATCGAGCCATCTTCTCTGCCGCATATTAAGGTCCTTCTGGGTGAAAATATACTTCAGGCTCTTATGATCAGTAAAGATCTCCACTCTATCTCCGTACAAGTAGTGTCTCCACAACTTCAAAGCAAACACTACCGCCGCCAATTCCAAGTCGTAGGTCGGGTAATTCTTCTCATGATCACGTAGTTGACGTGACGCATAAGATATTACCTTTCCATGCTGCATTAAGACACACCCCAATCCTCTGCCTGAAGCGTCGCAATAAACTGTGAATCCTCCGGTCCATCTGGAAGGGTGAGAATGGGAGCCGTTATCAAACCTCGCTTCAACTTCTCAAATAATTCCTGACACTCTACTGTCCAAACAAACGGCACATCTTTATGGGTCAACTGGGTCATCAGCGCTGAAATCCTTATAAAATCTGAAATGAACCGCCGGTAGTAGCCGACCAATCCAAGAAAGCTACGAACCTCTGCCACTGAGCTGGGTACCGGCCATGACTCGATAGCCACAATCTTTTGGAGATCCACTTCCACGCCTCCTCGGGTAATGATGTGACCCAAGTACGAAATGCGATCGAGCCAGAACTCGTATTTACTGAACTTGGCGTACAACTGATGCTCCCTAAGCGTCTGAAGGACGACTCTGAGATGCTGCTCATGCTCTGCTTCACTCTTGCTGTAGACCAGGATGTCATCTAGGAACACGATCACAAATTGGTCCAAGTAAGACATGAAAATACGATTCATGAGGTCCATGAATACGGCCGGCACATTCGTCGCTCCAAAGGGCATAACAAGGAACTCCCAATGTCCATACCTCGATCTGAATGCTGTCTTCGGGATATCCTGCTCTCTGACTCTGATCTGGTGGTATCCTGACCGCAAGTCGATCTTCGAGAACACTGAAGCCCCTCTGAGCTGATCAAACAAGTCATCTATTGTAATGTCCCAAATTCGTGATACGTATTTAGTGTACGTATACGTGTTTTGGACCCATATTTTATTTTATTTTATTTTAGTCATGATTAGTTACCTTGGTTTATTTTGCATTAGCTTGATTTTTATTGGCATTGACAGTTCAATTGGTTTTAATGGTTCATTGGTTTATTATTTTGGATTAGTGAAGCTTGGGTTTATTTCATGATTCATTTGGTTTAAATTGCTAGAGAGAGTTATTGGCCTTGACTTGGTTCAACATGACTTGGCTTGGCTTGGTTCGATTTATTTTGGTTTGACATGGTGAACCACCCCCTCCCATAAATATCAAACTCCCTCTCTCTCTCCTCATTTTATTTTCTTCTTCTTCTTCTTCCTCACTACTCTTTCCTCTCCACCAACCTAGGCAAGTTGCATCTTGCTATCACTTAAGGGCTATATTTTATTTGTCTAATAGCTTTATTAGCTCATTCTAAGTAACATTAGAACTTGGGTTTTCTCCATTTGGAGCTTGGAAATTTGTAGATCTAGGATTGAAGTATTTTCGAAAATTAGTGGTTTTGATCTATAAAACTTGTTTATTTTCATGTTTTGATTGTTTCATGTTGAAGAGAATTTAATTTTACACAATTTAGACCTTTGCAAAGTAGATTTTCATTGAGATTTGACCTAGTTATGGTCTTTTGAAATTTCGAAATTCCATGGCCATTGCTCTCAGCTTTGGGGAAGATGATCTTCTGTCCCAGGCGCAATCCAGCCTGTCCAGTGCTCTTTAGCGCTGGCGCAGTCCATCTAGCCAGTCCAGTGCTCTTTAGTGCTGGCACAATCCATTGCTACGCAACCCATTGCTGCGCAGCTCATCCTCTGCGCAACCCATTGCTGCACAATCCATCCTCTGCGCAACCTATTGCTGCGCAGTTCATCCTCTGCGCAACCCATTGCTGCGCAGTTCATCCTCTGTGCAATCCAGTGCTGGCGCAGTCCAGTGCTGGCGTAACCCATTGCTGTGCAATCCATCCTCTGCGCAATCCATTGCTGCGCAACCCATTGCTGCGCAACCCGATCCTGCGCAATCCAACCCCCTGACCCCTTGCGCAATCTTTTGGCTCTTGGAGATTTGGTTTTATTTCTCTAAGCTTGGCTCTTCTATAGCCCTGTATATTGATATTTTATTAGATATTTTACGTCCATTTTATATCATTACGCCTTTTGTCATGAACTTGACTTTACTTAATATGTTGGAATAACTATTGTACATGGCATGGTATGACAAGGAACTTGCATAACACGACAGTGACCCGTAGTGGTGCACTCCTGACATGACCAACCTGACATGATAGTGGCCCGTCGTGGCGCACTCCTAACTTGACATGACCTGATAACTTAGCTTGACTTGTCTTGACACCGTGGGTGGTTCTTTCTTGCTTGCTTGTTAAATCCACTTGTCCAGTCTCGCATCATGTCTAGGGCATGGATCCCTGAGTACCACGGTCAGGGATACATATTGAAATAAACTAAGGTTAATGATTAGAATAATTCAGTAGCCATGAGAGATTTCCCCAGTTACAGGCGATCCCGTTATCCCGGCCACAATTGTTGGACTTGTAGCCTGCCGTCGAGTAGGGCACACTTCCAGCCCACTGTCATGTGGGGCACACCTAATAATTCTTGATAATTGCTTAATGAAACCTAATCGCCTGGATAACCTGGATTAGCTGTAGGGCTTGTGGCTGGTGGAACATCTCATTGCATCTTGCTAGTAACTAGGATTGTGATAACCCTAGTTAGTTAATGTAGAAAGCCGTAGACAATGATTGGCCGTGATTGATTGGATGGAGTCTAGTCCAGTATAGTATTATCTAGAAGTGATTGATTGCAAGATTGTGCCAGAATGATTGAACGATTGTCACTCCAGATTGTCACTATAACGATTGTCACTCCAGATTGTCACTATAGCGATTGTCACTCCAGATTGTCACCATAATAATTATACCCTATTGTCACTCTAGCACACTGTACTCTTTATTGTCACTTTTATTATTGTACTCCCTCATTTTTACCTTGATGATCGTCACCTTTAGCAATAAATGATCAGAGACTAAGTTCTGTTCAGGCGAAGGGTTACAATCTCGGTCCTTGTTTGGTTTAAGGATTGTAACCTGGCTTCCAGAAAAGTACCTTCGTCTTCTCTTCATATATTGTCCAGCTATATTTTATTTATCATGATTCTCCTGTTGTCTTAACTATTTTCTCTGATTGGGATAAGTGCATTGGTAGTGCACAAACCCCAATCTGTGTTACTTATTATTTTCTTACCTGTTGAATGCTAATGATTTGTTGGTTTTAGTCCTTAAGTGAAGCCTCCTTTGTGGCACTTACTCTTTCTGGGGTCTGACCCAGCTGGTTTTGTATGGCCAGATATCGGAGCAGCAGCAAAGGATCTACCTGCTTTCCAGCCCGATGGTGGTCACCAGGCGTAACCAGGGCATCGAGTGGGTTTCTTTTGTTCTCCCACTGTAATATTGTAAATTATTCTTTTGAGGCGTTTAGCCGACGAGCAAGTGTTAGCTCGATTGTACTTACTTACCGTCTGCCTACGGGCTGTAACATGATTGACAAGCCCCGGGGGTTGATCATGTATGACTGAACTCTTGCTAGTCCTTACATTTTGTACGACTAGCTTCATGATCATCTGGATATGTAATGTTTGGGACGTCTTACAATTGTATATTTAGTGATCTGATATCTTGTTACTATTATTAGTTGGTTGAGATTGAGACAATAGGCTATTTTATGACCTTAAGAGACCGATGGATTGTAGTGAAACCCTCACATATCTAGACAGCCGTGACCGTATGGTGAGATGGATTCCATTTCATCATACGTAGCTGGCTATGTCCGCCCCCGCTCTCCAGTATTCTGGTTCTGGGGCGTGACATGGTTTAAGTGGTGGCCCATGCAGGTCTTGTTAATCAAGATGTGTGAGGGTTTACCGAATAGATGTCTCAATCTGTACTCGCTCTTGATCTCTGCTCGTATCCACTTGATTCCTGAAAATTCTTGTCCTGATCACATGCTTGTAATCGTTGATCTGTCCTGGTCCTTCCTTATTGTTACCTATGTCGTCTTCTTCAGCGGCATTGTTCATGGACCTGCCGATCAGCAAGGCGGAGCACCTCCCGTGGACCAGCAGCAACCTGGGGATCAAGCCCAGCATTCAGGAGTGGCTTCCAGAGTTATGCCTACCGGGGATCTCGAGCCACCAGTTCAGCCCGTTCATCCTACAGAGCCCGATGATGGCACTTTGGTGGGTCTCGTCAGGACCTTGTTAGCTTCCCAGGATCGTAGAGGGGATGCCTTGCACCAGGTAGTGGAAGATGCTCTGAATAGAAGTGGTCCCCGAGGGAACAGTGCAGCGAACAGTTTCAAGCGCCTGGACCCTCCATTCTTCGATGGTAGCGAAGATGCGATCGCCGCAGATGCTTGGCTTCAGGATATTGAAGTGATTCTAGAAGCAGCCAGGACTCCCGAAGACGAGAAGGTGGCCGTGGTGCGCCTGCAGTTATTTGATCTTGCCCGCAGCTGGTGGGCTGTACAGGCCGTGGGATTAGTGGCCCCTATTGTATGGGCAGTATTTCGTGAGAGATTCCAGACTAAGTACTTCGACGTTGTGGCTCGGTACGATCTGCTGACCCGATTCAGCAACCTGAAGCAGATGGGAAGGACGGTCGACGGATATGCGGCCGAGTTTTTTAGACTCAGTCGGTTTGCTCCCACCTTGGTGGCAACCGAGTATGACAGAGCTCAGCGATTTCAGCAGGGGCTCCATCTCGAGATTCTTTTGGCAGTGGAACAGTTTGAGCATCAGACCTTTGATGCAGTACTGAGGGCAACCAGGAGGCACGAGTATACCTCCCACAGGATAGTAGACAGGACCGAAGGTCGGAAGCGATCTCACGGCCAGACGACCCAGTCGACAGCACCAGCCCCGGCAGCCAGGGCTTTGACTATTGGAACTCCGAGGCAGGCGGCCTTAGTGACGTCGGTCACGTACTCTCAGCAGAAATAGAAGCAAGCACAGTCTTCCGTCGTAGGCTGTTCTTATTGTGGGAAGCCTGGACACGTGGTAGCAGAGTGTCGCAAGGCGTTGGGATTGTGTTTATTGTGTGGAGCACCGGACCATAGGGTAGGGTCCTGCCCATTCAGAGTTGATTCAGCATCGACAGTATCTAATCCCTCGGTTGGGGGACCAGCACCAGCACCAGCACCAGCTCCAGTTCACCAGCAACAACAGTTCCCGTTCCCGAGGCCATTGCCGACTCAGGCCCAGACTTTCCAGCAACAGAACCCGCGGCAGTTTGCCCTAGCCCAGGCTCAGGTTCAGAATCGGTCGAGAGGTATATGTGTCCTCTCATCTTGCTTTTCTACCGTTGTTTTACGGGGTACATGACGTATTTTATGTATCCTGATTGCGACGGAACATCCCAGACCCGAGCCATATCCTAGGTCATTCGAAACTGGTTATTGGTACCAACCTTTTCGTATGAGGATAGGCCCGTGTCCATGTTTGATCAAAGAGAGAGACCTCGAGCGCAAGACTATCAGTTTAGTCCGTGTTGCTTAGAGTCATCCCTCTTTGGGAGAGTCAAACTTGGGAGCATGAGGATGATATCTGATCAGGTCATCCCGGCTGGTTTGACTCGTAAGGTGTAATATCTTCCTTATGCCTTACGCTTCGAATCCTTGCTTGCATGAATGATTGTATGATAGATTGATAGTGGTAGATTGCCTATGATAGAATAGCTTTCCCTTACATCTCTAGCCTCTTGATTAAATTCCGAGGACGGAATTCTTTTAAGGTGGGTAGGATGTAATGTCCCAAATTCGTGATACGTATTTAGTGTACGTATACGTGTTTTGGACCCATATTTTATTTTATTTTATTTTAGTCATGATTAGTTACCTTGGTTTATTTTGCATTGGCTTGATTTTTATTGGCATTAACAGTTCAATTGGTTTTAATGGTTCATTGGTTTATTATTTTGGATTAGTGAAGCTTGGGTTTATTTCATGATTCATTTGGTTTAAATTGCTAGTGAGAGTTATTGGCCTTGACTTGGTTCAACATGACTTGGCTTGGCTTGGTTCGGTTTATTTTGGTTTGACATGGTGAACCACCCCCTCCCATAAATATCAAACTCCCTCTCTCTCTCTCCTCATTTTATTTTCTTCTTCTTCTTCCTCACTACTCTTTCCTCTCCACCAACCTAGGCAAGTTGCATCTTGCTATCACTTAAGGGCTATATTTTATTTGTCTAATAGCTTTATTAGCTCATTCTAAGTAACATTAGAACTTGGGTTTTCTCCATTTGGAGCTTGGAAATTTGTAGATCTAGGATTGAAGTATTTTTGAAAATTAGTGGTTTTGATCTATAAAACTTGTTCATTTTCATGTTTTGATTGTTTCATGTTGAAGAGAATTTAATTTTACACAATTTAGACGTTTGCAAAGTAGATTTTTATTGAGATTTGACCTAGTTATGGTCTTTTGATATTTCGAAATTCCATGGCCATTGCTCTCAGCTTTGGGGAAGATGATCTTCTGTCCCGGGTACAATCCAGCCTGTCCAGTGCTCTTTAGCCCTGGCGCAGTCCATCTAGCTAGTCCAGTGCTCTTTAGTGCTGGCGCAATCCATTGCTGCACAACCCATTGCTGCGCAGTTCATCCTCTGCGCAACCCATTGCTGCGTAATCCATCCTCTGCGCAACCTATTGCTGCGCAGTTCATCCTCTGCGCAACCCATTGCTGCGCAGTTCATCCTCTGCGCAATCCAGTGCTGGCGCAGTCCAGTGCTGGCGTAACCCATTGCTGCGTAATCCATCCTCTGCGCAATCCATTGCTGCGCAACCCATTGCTGCGCAACCCGATCCTGCGCAATCCAACCCCCTGACCCCTTGCGCAATCTTTTGGCTCTTAGAGATTTGGTTTTATTTCTCTAAGCTTGGCTCTTCTATAGTCCTGTATATTGATATTTTATTAGATATTTTACGTCCATTTTATATCATTACGCCTTTTGTCATGAACTTGATTTTACTTAATATGTTGGAATGACTATTGTACATGGCATGGTATGACAAGGAACTTGCATAACACGACAGTGACCCGTAGTGGTGCACTCCTGACATGACCAACCTGACATGATAGTGGCCCGTCGTGGCGCACTCCTGACTTGACATGACCTGATAACTTAGCTTGACTTGTCTTGACACCGTGGGTGGTTCTTTCTTGCTTGCTTGTTAAATCCACTTGTCCAGTCTCGCATCATGTCTAGGGCATGGATCCCTGAGTACCACGATCAGGGATACATATTGAAATAAACTAAGGTTAATGATTAGAATAATTCAGTAGCCATGAGAGATTTCCCCAGTTACAGGCGATCCCGTTATCCCGGCCACAATTGTTGGACTTGTAGCCTGCCGTCGAGTAGGGCACACTTCCAGCCCACTGTCATGTGGGGCACACCTAATAATTCTTGATAATTGCTTAATGAATCCTAATCGCCTGGATAACCTGGATTAGCTCTAGGGCTTGTGGCTGGTGGAACATCTCATTGCATCTTGCTAGTAACTAGGATTGTGATAACCCTAGTTAGTTAATGTAGAAAGCCGTAGACAATGATTGGCCGTGATTGATTGGATGGAGTCTAGTCCAGTATAGTATTGTCTAGAAGTGATTGATTGCAAGATTGTGCCAGAATGATTGAACGATTGTCACTCCAGATTGTCACTATAACGATTGTCACTCCAGATTGTCACTATAGCGATTGTCACTCCAGATTGTCACCATAATAATTGTACCCTATTGTCACTCTAGCACACTGTACTCTTTATTGTCACTTTTATTATTGTACTCCCTCATTTTCACCTTGATGATCGTCACCTTTAGCAATAAATGATCAGAGACTAAGTTCTGTTCAGGCGAAGGGTTACAATCTCGGTCCTTGTTTGGTTTAAGGATTGTAACCTGGCTTCCAGAAAAGTACCTTCGTCTTCTCTTCATATATTGTCCAGCTATATTTTATTTATCATGATTCTCCTGTTGTCTTAACTATTTTCTCTGATTGGGATAAGTGCATTGGTAGTGCACAAACCCCAATCTGTGTTACTTATTATTTTCTTACCTGTTGAATGCTAATGATTTGTTGGTTTTAGTCCTTAAGTGAAGCCTCCTTTGTGGCACTTGCTCTTTCTGGGGTCTGACCCAGCTGGTTTTGTATGGCCAGATACCGGAGCAGCAGCAAAGGATCTACCTGCTTTCCAGCCCGATGGTGGTCACCAGGCGTAACCAGGGCATCGAGTGGGTTTCTTTTGTTCTCCCACTGTAATATTGTAAATTATTCTTTTGAGGCGTTTAGCCGACGAGCAAGTGTTAGCTCGATTGTACTTACTTACCGTCTGCCTACGGGCTGTAACATGATTGACAAGCCCCGGGGGTTGATCATGTATGACTGAACTCTTGCTAGTCCTTACATTTTGTACGACTAGCTTCATGATCATCTGGATATGTAATGTTTGGGATGCCTTACAATTGTATATTTAGTGATCCGATATCTTGTTACTATTATTAGTTAGTTGAGATTGAGATAATAGGCTATTTTATGACCTTAAGAGACCGATGGATTGTAGTGAAACCCTCACATATCTAGACAGCCGTGACCGTATGGTGAGATGGATTCTATTTCATCATACATAGCTGGCTATGTCCGCCCCCGCTCTCCAGTATTCTGGTTCTGGGGCGTGACATGGTTTAAGTGGTGGCCCATGCAGGTCTTGTTAATCAAGATGTGTGAGGGTTTACCGAATAGATGTCTCAATCTGTACTCGCCCTTGATCTCTGCTCGTATCCACTTGATTCCTGAAAATTCTTGTCCTGATCACATGCTTGTAATCGTTGATCTGTTCTGGTCCTTCCTTATTGTTCCCTATGTCGTCTTCTTCAGCGGCATTGTTCATGGACCTGCCGATCAGCAAGGCGGAGCACCTCCCGTGGACCAGCAGCAACCTGGGGATCAAGCCCAGCATTCAGGAGTGGCTTCCAGAGTTATGCCTACCGGGGATCTCGAGCCACCAGTTCAGCCCGTTCATCCTACAGAGCCCGATGATGGCACTTTGGTGGGTCTCGTCAGGACCTTGTTAGCTTCCCAGGATCGTAGAGGGGATGCCTTGCACCAGGTAGTGGAAGATGCTCTGAATAGAAGTGGTCCCCGAGGGAACAGTGCAGCGAACAGTTTCAAGCACCTGGACCCTCCATTCTTCGATGGCAGCGAAGATACGATCGCCGCAGATGCTTGGCTTCAGGATACTGAAGTGATTCTAGAAGCAGCCAAGACTCCCAAAGACGAGAAGGTGGCCGTGGTGCGCCTGCAGTTATTAGATCTTGCCCGCAGCTGGTGGGCTGTACAGGCCGTGGGATTAGTGGCCCCTATTGTATGGGCAGTATTTCGTGAGAGATTCCAGACCAAGTACTTCGACGCTGTAGCTCGGTACGATCTGCTGACCCGATTCAGCAACCTGAAGCAGATGGGAAGGACGGTCGACGGATATGCGGCCGAGTTTTCTAGACTCAGTCGGTTTGCTCCCACCTTGGTGGCAACCGAGTATGACAGAGCTCAACAATTTTAGCAGGGGCTCCATCTCGAGATTCTTTTGGCAGTGGAACAGTTTGAGCATCAGACCTTTGATGCAGTACTGAGGGCAGCCAGGAGGTACGAGTATACCTCCCACAGGATAGTGGACAGGACCGGAGGTCGGAAGCGATCTCACGGCCAGACGACCCAGTCGACAGCACCAGCCCCGGCAGCCAGGGCTTTGACTATTGGAACTCCGAGGCAGGCGGCCTCAGTGACGTCGGTCACGTACTCTCAGCAAAAACAGAAGCAAGCACAGTCTTCCGTCGTAGGCTGTTCTTATTGTGGGAAGCCTGGACACGTGGTAGCAGAGTGTCGCAAGGCGTTGGGATTGTGTTTATTGTGTGGAGCACCGGACCATAGGGTAGGGTCCTGCCCATTCAGAGTTGATTCAGCATCGACAGTATCTAATCCCTCGGTTGGGGGACCAGCACCAGCACCAGCACCAGCTCCAGTTCACCAGCAACAACAGTTCCCGTTCCCGAGGCCATTGCCGACTCAGGCCCAGACTTTCCAGCAACAGAACCCGCGGCAGTTTGCCCTAGCCCAGGCTCAGGTTCAGAATCGGCCGAGAGGTATATGTGTCCTCTCATCTTGCTTTTCTACCGTTGTTTTACGGGGTACATGACGTATTTCATGTATCCTGATTGCGACGGAACATCCCAGACCCGAGCCATATCCTAGGTCATTCGAAACTGGTTATTGGTACCAACCTTTTCGTATGAGGATAGGCCCGTGTCCATGTTTGACCAAAGAGAGAGACCTCGAGCGCAAGACTATCAGTTTAGTCCGTGTTGCTTAGAGTCATCCCTCTTTGGGAGAGTCAAACTTGGGAGCATGAGGATGATATCTGATCAGGTCATCCCGGCTGGTTTGACTCGTAAGGTGTAATATCTTCCTTATGCCTTACGCTTCGAATCCTTGCTTGCATGAAAGATTGTATGATAGATTGATAGTGGTAGATTGCCTATGATAGAATAGCTTTCCCTTACATCTCTAGCCTCTTGATTAAATTCCGAGGACGGAATTCTTTTAAGGTGGGTAGGATGTAATGTCCCAAATTCGTGATACGTATTTAGTGTACGTATACGTGTTTTGGACCCATATTTTATTTTATTTTATTTTAGTCATGATTAGTTACCTTGGTTTATTTTGCATTGGTTTGATTTTTATTGGCATTAACAGTTCAATTGGTTTTAATGGTTCATTGGTTTATTATTTTGGATTAGTGAAGCTTGGGTTTATTTCATGATTCATTTGGTTTAAATTGCTAGAGAGAGTTATTGGCCTTGACTTGGTTCAACATGACTTGGCTTGGCTTGGTTCGGTTTATTTTGGTTTGACATGGTGAACCACCCCCTCCCATAAATATCAAACTCCCTCTCTCTCTCCTCATTTTATTTTCTTCTTCTTCTTCCTCACTACTCTTTCCTCTCCACCAACCTAGGCAAGTTGCATCTTGCTATCACTTAAGGGCTATATTTTATTTGTCTAATAGCTTTATTAGCTCATTCTAAGTAACATTAGAACTTGGATTTTCTCCATTTGGAGCTTGGAAATTTGTAGATCTAGGATTGAAGTATTTTTGAAAATTAGTGGTTTTGATCTATAAAACTTGTTCATTTTCATGTTTTGATTGTTTCATGTTGAAGAGAATTTAATTTTACACAATTTAGACCTTTGCAAAGTAGATTTTCATTGAGATTTGACCTAGTTATGGTCTTTTAAAATTTCGAAATTCCATGGCCATTGCTCTCAGCTTTGGGGAAGATGATCTTCTGTCCCGGGCACAATCCAGCCTGTCCAGTGCTCTTTAGCACTGGCACAGTCCATCTAGCCAGTCCAGTGCTCTTTAGTGCTGGCGCAATCCATTGATGCGCAACCCATTGCTGCGCAGTTCATCCTCTGCGCAACCCATTGCTGCGCAATCCATCCTCTGCGCAACCTATTGCTGCGCAGTTCATCCTCTGCACAACCCATTGCTGTGCAGTTCATCCTCTGCGCAATCCAGTGCTGGCGCAGTCCAGTGCTGGCGCAACCCATTGCTGCGTAATCCATCCTCTGCGCAATCCATTGCTGCGCAACCCATTGCTGCGCAACCCGATCCTGCGCAATCCAACCCCCTGACCCCTTGCGCAATCTTTTGGCTCTTGGAGATTTGGTTTTATTTCTCTAAGCTTGGCTCTTCTATAGCCCTGTATATTGATATTTTATTAGATATTTTACGTCCATTTTATATCATTACGTCTTTTGTCATGAACTTGATTTTACTTAATATGTTGGAATAACTATTGTACATGGCATGGTATGACAAGGAACTTGCATAACACGATAGTGACCCGTAGTGGTGCACTCCTGACATGACCAACCTGACATGATAGTGGCCCGTCGTGGCGCACTCCTGACTTGACATGACCTGATAACTTAGCTTGACTTGTCTTGACACCGTGGGTGGTTCTTTCTTGCTTGCTTGTTAAATCCACTTGTCCAGTCTCGCATCATGTCTAGGGCATGGATCCCTGAGTACCACGGTCAGGGATACATATTGAAATAAACTATGGTTAATGATTAGAATAATTCAGTAGCCATGAGAGATTTCCCCAGTTACAGGCGATCCCGTTATCCCGGCCACAATTGTTGGACTTGTAGCCTGCCGTCGAGTAGGGCACACTTCCAGCCCACTGTCATATGGGGCACACCTAATAATTCTTGATAATTGCTTAATGAATCCTAATCGCCTGGATAACCTGGATTAGCTCTAGGGCTTGTGGCTGGTGGAACATCTCATTGCATCTTGCTAGTAACTAGGATTGTGATAACCCTAGTTAGTTAATGTAGAAAGCCGTAGACAATGATTGGCCGTGATTGATTGGATGGAGTCTAGTCCAGTATAGTATTGTCTAGAAGTGATTGATTGCAAGATTGTGCCAGAATGATTGAACGATTGTCACTCCAGATTGTCACTATAACGATTGTCACTCCAGATTGTCACTATAGCGATTGTCACTCCAGATTGTCACCATAATAATTGTACCCTATTGTCACTCTAGCACACTGTACTCTTTATTGTCACTTTTATTATTGTACTCCCTCATTTTCACCTTGATGATCGTCACCTTTAGCAATAAATGATCAGAGACTAAGTTCTGTTCAGGCGAAGGGTTACAATCTCGGTCCTTGTTTGGTTTAAGGATTGTAACCTGGCTTCCAGAAAAGTACCTTCGTCTTCTCTTCATATATTGTCCAGCTATATTTTATTTATCATGATTCTCCTGTTGTCTTAACTATTTTCTCTGATTGGGATAAGTGCATTGGTAGTGCACAAACCCCAATCTGTGTTACTTATTATTTTCTTACCTGTTGAATACTAATGATTTGTTGGTTTTAGTCCTTAAGTGAAGCCTCCTTTGTGGCACTTGCTCTTTCTGGGGTCTGACCCAGCTGGTTTTGTATGGCCAGATACCGGAGCAGCAGCAAAGGATCTACCTGCTTTCCAGCCCGATGGTGGTCACCAGGCGTAACCAGGGCATCGAGTGGGTTTCTTTTGTTCTCCCACTGTAATATTGTAAATTATTCTTTTGAGGCGTTTAGCCGACGAGCAAGTGTTAGCTCGATTGTACTTACTTACCGTCTGCCTACGGGCTGTAACATGATTGACAAGCCCCGGGGGTTGATCATGTATGACTGAACTCTTGCTATTCCTTACATTTTGTACGACTAGCTTCATGATCATCTGGATATGTAATGTTTGGGATGCCTTACAATTGTATATTTAGTGATCTGATATCTTGTTACTATTATTAGTTGGTTGAGATTGAGACAATAGGCTATTTTATGACCTTAAGAGACCGATGGATTATTGTGAAACCCTCACATATCTAGACAGCCGTGACCGTATGGTGAGATGGATTCTATTTCATCATACGTAGCTGGCTATGTCCGCCCCCGCTCTCCAGTATTCTGGTTCTGGGGCGTGACATGGTTTAAGTGGTGGCCCATGCAGGTCTTGTTAATCAAGATGTGTGAGGGTTTACCGAATAGATGTCTCAATCTGTACTCGCCCTTGATCTCTGCTCGTATCCACTTGATTCCTGAAAATTTTTGTCCTGATCACATGCTTGTAATCGTTGATCTGTCCTGGTCCTTCCTTATTGTTCCCTATGTCGTCTTCTTCAGCGGCATTGTTCATGGACCTGCCGATCAGCAAGGCGGAGCACCTCCCGTGGACCAGCAGCAACCTGGGGATCAAGCCCAGCATTCAGGAGTGGCTTCCAGAGTTATGCCTACCGGGGATCTCGAGCCACCAGTTCAGCCCGTTCATCCTACAGAGCCCGATGATGGCACTTTGGTGGGTCTCGTCAGGACCTTGTTAGCTTCCCAGGATCGTAGAGGGGATGCCTTGCACCAGGTAGTGGAAGATGCTCTGAATAGAAGTGGTCCCCGAGGGAACAGTGCAGCGAACAGTTTCAAGCGCCTGGACCCTCCATTCTTCGATGGCAGCGAAGATGCGATCGTCGCAGATGCTTGGCTTCAGGATACTGAAGTGATTCTAGAAGCAGCCAAGACTCCCGAAGACGAGAAGGTGGCCGTGGTGCGCCTGCAGTTATTAGATCTTGCCCGCAGCTGGTGGGCTGCACAGGCCGTGGGATTAGTGGCCCCTATTGTATGGGCAGTATTTCGTGAGAGATTCCAGACCAAGTACTTCGACGCTGTGGCTCGGTACGATCTGCTGACCCGATTCAGCAACCTGAAGCAGATGGGAAGGACGGTCGACGGATATGCGGCCGAGTTTTCTAGACTCAGTCGGTTTGCTCCCACCTTGGTGGCAACCGAGTATGACAGAGCTCAGCGATTTTAGCAGGGGCTCCATCTCGAGATTCTTTTGGCAGTAGAACAGTTTGAGCATCAGACCTTTGATGCAGTACTGAGGGCAGCCAGGAGGCACGAGTATACCTCCCACAGGATAGTGGACAGGACCGGAGGTCGGAAGCGATCTCACGGCCAGACGACCCAGTCGACAGCACCAGCCCCGGCAGCCAGGGCTTTGACTATTGGAACTCCGAGGCAGGCGGCCTCAGTGACGTCGGTCACGTACTCTCAGCAGAAATAGAAGCAAGCACAGTCTTCCGTCGTAGGCTGTTCTTATTGTGGGAAGCCTGGACACGTGGTAGCAGAGTGTCACAAGGCGTTGGGATTGTATTTATTGTGTGGAGCACCGGACCATAGGGTAGGGTCCTGCCCATTCAGAGTTAATTCAGCATCGACAGTATCTAATCCCTCGGTTGGGGGACCAGCACCAGCACCAGCACCAGCTCCAGTTCACCAGCAACAACAGTTCCCGTTCCCGAGGCCATTGTCGACTCAGGCCCAGACTTTCCAGCAACAGAACCCGCGGCAGTTTGCCCTAGCCCAGGCTCAGGTTCAGAATCGGCCGAGAGGTATATGTGTCCTCTCATCTTGCTTTTCTACCATTGTTTTACGGGGTGCATGACGTATTTCATGTATCCTGATTGCGACGGAACATCCCAGACCCGAGCCATATCCTAGGTCATTCGAAACTGGTTATTGGTACCAACCTTTTCGTATGAGGATAGGCCCGTGTCCATGTTTGACCAAAGAGAGAGACCTCGAGCGCAAGACTATCAGTTTAGTCCGTGTTGCTTAGAGTCATCCCTCTTTGGGAGAGTCAAACTTGGGAGCATGAGGATGATATCTGATCAGGTCATCCCGGCTGGTTTGACTCGTAAGGTGTAATATCTTCCTTATGCCTTACGCTTCGAATCCTTGCTTGCATGAATGATTGTATGATAGATTGATAGTGGTAGATTGCCTATGATAGAATAGCTTTCCCTTACATCTCTAGCCTCTTGATTAAATTCCGAGGACGGAATTCTTTTAAGGTGGGTAGGATGTAATGTCCCAAATTTGTGATACGTATTTAGTGTACGTATACGTGTTTTGGACCCATATTTTATTTTATTTTATTTTAGTCATGATTAGTTACCTTGGTTTATTTTGCATTGGCTTGATTTTTATTGGCATTAACAGTTCAATTGGTTTTAATGGTTCATTGGTTTATTATTTTGGATTAGTGAAGCTTGGGTTTATTTCATGATTCATTTGGTTTAAATTGCTAGAGAGAGTTATTGGCCTTGACTTGGTTCAACATGACTTGGCTTGGCTTGGTTCGGTTTATTTTGGTTTGACATGGTGAACCACCCCCTCCCATAAATATCAAACTCCCTCTCTCTCTCCTCATTTTATTTTCTTCTTCTTCTTCCTCACTACTCTTTCCTCTCCACCAACCTAGGCAAGTTGCATCTTGCTATCACTTAAGGGCTATATTTTATTTGTCTAATAGCTTTATTAGCTCATTCTAAGTAACATTAGAACTTGGGTTTTCTCCATTTGGAGCTTGGAAATTTGTAGATCTAGGATTGAAGTATTTTCGAAAATTAGTGGTTTTGATCTATAAAACTTGTTCATTTTCATGTTTTGATTGTTTCATGTTGAAGAGAATTTAATTTTACACAATTTAGACCTTTGCAAAGTAGATTTTCATTGGGATTTGACCTAGTTATGGTCTTTTGAAATTTCGAAATTCCATGGCCATTGCTCTCAGCTTTGGGGAAGATGATCTTCTGTCCCGGGCGCAATCCAGCCTGTCCAGTGCTCTTTAGCGCTGGCGCAGTCCATCTAGCCAGTCCAGTGCTTTTTAGTGCTGGCGCAATCCATTGCTGCGCAACCCATTGCTGCGTAGTTCATCCTCTGCGCAACCTATTGCTGCGCAATCCATCCTCTGCGCAACCTATTGCTTCGCAGTTCATCCTCTGCGCAACCATTGCTGCGCAGTTCATCCTCTGCACAATCCAGTGCTGGCGCAGTCCAGTGCTGGCGCAACCCATTGCTGCGTAATCCATCCTCTGCGCAATCCATTGCTGCGCAACCCATTGCTGCGCAACCCGATCCTGCGCAATCCAACCCCCTGACCCCTTGCGCAATCTTTTGGCTCTTGGAGATTTGGTTTTATTTCTCTAAGCTTGGCTCTTCTATAGCCCTGTATATTGATATTTTATTAGATATTTTACGTCCATTTTATATCATTACGCATTTTGTCATGAACTTGATTTTACTTAATATGTTGGAATGACTATTGTACATGGCATGGTATGACAAGGAACTTGCATAACACGACAGTGACCCATAGTGGTGCACTCCTGACATGACCAACCTGACATGATAGTGGCCCGTCGTGGCGCACTCCTGACTTGACATGACCTGATAACTTAGCTTGACTTGTCTTGACACCGTGGGTGGTTCTTTCTTGCTTGCTTGTTAAATCCACTTGTCCAGTCTCGCATCATGTCTAGGGCATGGATCCCTGAGTACCACGGTCAGGGATACATATTGAAATAAACTAAGGTTAATGATTAGAATAATTCAGTAGCCATGAGAGATTTCCCCAGTTACAGGCGATCCCGTTATCCCGGCCACAATTGTTGGACTTGTAGCCTGCCGTCGAGTAGGGCACACTTCCAGCCCACTGTCATGTGGGGCACACCTAATAATTCTTGATAATTGCTTAATGAATCCTAATCGCCTGGATAACCTGGATTAGCTCTAGGGCTTGTGGCTGGTGGAACATCTCATTGCATCTTGCTAGTAACTAGGATTGTGATAACCCTAGTTAGTTAATGTAGAAAGCCGTAGACAATGATTGGCCGTGATTGATTGGATGGAGTCTAGTCCAGTATAGTATTGTCTAGAAGTGATTGATTGCAAGATTGTGCCAGAATGATTGAACGATTGTCACTCCAGATTGTCACTATAACGATTGTCACTCTAAATTGTCACTATAGCGATTGTCACTCCAGATTGTCACCATAATAATTGTACCCTATTGTTACTCTAGCACACTGTACTCTTTATTGTCACTTTTATTATTGTACTCCCTCATTTTCACCTTGATGATCGTCACCTTTAGCAATAAATGATCAGAGACTAAGTTCTGTTCAGGCGAAGGGTTACAATCTCGGTCCTTGTTTGGTTTAAGGATTGTAACCTGGCTTCCAGAAAAGTACCTTCGTCTTCTCTTCATATATTGTCCAGCTATATTTTATTTATCATGATTTTCCTGTTGTCTTAACTATTTTCTCTGATTGGGATAAGTGCATTGGTAGTGCACAAACCCCAATCTGTGTTACTTATTATTTTCTTACCTGTTGAATGCTAATGATTTGTTGGTTTTAGTCCTTAAGTGAAGCCTCCTTTGTGGCACTTGCTCTTTCTGGGGTCTGACCCAGCTGGTTTTGTATGGCCAGATACCGGAGCAGCAGCAAAGGATCTACCTGCTTTCCAGCCCGATGGTGGTCACCAGGCGTAACCAGGGCATCGAGTGGGTTTCTTTTGTTCTCCCACTGTAATATTGTAAATTATTCTTTTGAGGCGTTTAGCCGACGAGCAAGTGTTAGCTCGATTGTACTTACTTACCGTCTGCCTACGGGCTGTAACATGATTGACAAGCCCCGGGGGTTGATCATGTATGACTGAACTCTTGCTAGTCCTTACATTTTGTACGACTAGCTTCATGATCATCTGGATATGTAATGTTTGGGACGCCTTACAATTGTATATTTAGTGATCTGATATCTTGTTACTATTATTAGTTGGTTGAGATTGAGACAATAGGCTATTTTATGAACTTAAGAGACCGATGGATTGTAGTGAAACCCACACATATCTAGACAGCCGTGACCGTATGGTGAGATGGATTCTATTTCATCATACGTAGCTGGCTATGTCCGCCCCCGCTCTCCAGTATTCTGGTTCTGGGGCGTGACATCTATCCTCGGAAGAGGGTATCTGTTCCTGATTGTCACCGAATTCAAGGTACGATAATCAACACATAGCCTGGACGTACCATCCTTCTTTTTCACAAGAAGCATCGGGGCTCCCCAAGGCGATCCACTTGCACGGATGAATCCCTTGGTCCTCAGTTCTTCAATCATCTTGTACAAAATCTCCAACTCTGAAGGCGCCATTCTGTAGACTCTCTCTGATACTGGTGCTGTCCCGGGAATCAAGTCTATAGTGAACTCGATCTCCCGCTCTGGCGGCATCCCTGGAAGCTCCTCTGGAAAGACATCTGGAAACTCTTCAACTATCCGGGGTAACTGCACTGCTGCTACTGCCATCCACAATGCTGGAGAAGATGGCTCCACTGTGCCTCTGGAAAACGAAAACTCTGGCTCGTCGGGGATACTAAAGACAACTCTGCCAACATGGCAGTCTATCCTAGCATACTGATTCCTCAACCAATCCATGCCTAGGACTACATCATAGTCTGCCATAGGGAACTCTATGAATCTAGCGGGGAACTCCCTACCGCTAACTACGATCCGACACGAGGAAAACACTCGATCTACTCCCACAAGACCATTACCAGTAAGTATATTAAGCCTCACTGATAATGACTCGGGCTCCAATCCTATCCGTGTCGCGAATCGTGCAGACATGAATGAATGCGATGCACCAGAATCAAATAATACAGATGTTGGAGAGGAGTTGACGAGAATAGTACCTGCCACAACCTCACCTGGTGCAACTTCTTCTTCCATAGCCATCATCATGGCCTGACCTTGTCCTCTGGCTGCTGGTCCCCTCTGCTGGAAACCTCTCTGCCTATTCTGGGTCTGAGCTTGGGCTTGTGCATACTGCTGGGGTTGCTGCTGCTGGAATGCCTGAGATTGAGGCGGCAAGGGCCTCGAAGACTGATACTGCTGCTGCTGAACTGGTACTGGGGCCGGTCCTCTCACCGAAGAGCTAGAAGGGTTGGATACTGATGAACCACCTCTATTCGGGCAAGCCCCAACCCTATGATCTGCTGCTCCACAAGCTAGGCACAATCCCTGCGCCCTGCGACAATCTGCCACCACATGTCCTGGCTTCCCGCAATGAGAACATTCCATCGCAGAAGTCTGCTTCTGCTTCTGCTACTGCGGGTACGTCGGGGTCGAATGCTGAACCGACGTTACTGAGGCCGCCCGCCTCGAAGTTCCAATGGTCAATCCCCTAGCTGCCGGGGCTGGAGCTGATGATTGGTGTATCTGACTATGGGACCGCTTCCTACCTTCGGTCCTATCCACTATCCTCTGGGAGGTATACTCATGCCTCCTAGCTGCTCTCAAGACCGCATCGAACATCTGGTGCTCGAACTGCTCAACCGTCAATAAGATCTCCAAATGCAGTCCCTGCTGGAACCGCTGGGCCCTATCAAACTCGGTCGCCACCAAGGTGGGGGCAAACCTACTGAGTCTAGAAAACTCCGATGCATAACTGTCGACTGTTCTGTCTCCTTGCTTCAAGTTGGTAAATCTGGTCTGCAGGTCGTACCGAGCTACAGCATCGAAATACTTCGCCTGGAATCTCTCTCTCTAAACACTGCCCAAGCAATGGGTGCCACTAATCCCATGGCTTGCACCGCCCACCAACTGCGAGCTAGGTCCAATAATTGCAGGCGTACCACCACCACCTTCTCATTCTCGGGTGTTCTAGCTGCTTCCAGAACAACCTCGGTATCCTGAAGCCATGCATCCGCGGCAATCGCATCCTCGGTGCCGTCGAAGAAAGGAGGGTTCAATCGCTTGAAGCTGTTGGCCGCCTGGTTCCCTGGATGTCCGCCTTGGGTCAAAGCATCTTGAACTGTCTGGTGCAGGGCATCGCTTCGACGATCCTGGGAAGCTATCAAGGTTCTGATGAGGCCTACTAAGGTACCATCATCTAGCTCTGCGGGCTGGACGGGCCGAACTGGTGACTCTCCTCCAGTGGGTATCACTCTGGAGGCGACTCCGGAATGCTGGGCTTGATCTCCAGGTTGCTGGTAGTCCACGGGAGGTGCTCTTCCTTGCTGATCGGCAGGGTCCGGTACAGTGCCGCTGAAGAAGACGACACAGGAAAACAATGAGGAAGGACCAGGAAAGATCAACGATACAAGCATGTAATCAGGGCAAAAATTTCAGGGATTTGAAAATACGGGCGGAGATCAAGGGCGAATACTGATTGAGACATCTATTCGGTAAACCCTCACATTTCTTGATTGACAAGACCTGCATGGGCCACCACTTAAACCATGTCACGCCCCAGAACCAGAATACTGGAGAGCGGGGGCAGACATAGCCAGCTACGTATATTGAAATAGAATACATCTCAACATACGGTCACGACTGTCTAGAAATATGAGGGTTTACTACAAGCCAACAGTCTCTAAGGTCAAGCCTATTGTCTCAATCTCAAGCAAGTAATATAATTACAAGATGTTTGACCACCAAATATACAATAAAAGGCATCCCAAATATTACATATCAGCTGATCATGAAGCTAGTCGTACAAAATGCGAGGACTAGCAAGAGTTTAAGTCATACATGATCAACCCTAGGATTTGTTAATCATGTTTACAGCCCGTAGGCAGACACTAAGTAAAAGTGCATCGAGCTAACAGGTGCTCGTCGGCTAAACGCCTCAAAAGAATAAATTTACAATAGAGTGAGCGAAACAAAATAGAAAACCCACTCGTAGCCCGGGTTCCTTCTAGTCGCCACCATTGGGCTGGAAGCTTGGTAGATCCTCGGAAGCTGCTCCGAAATCTGGCCACACAAAACCAGCTGGGTCAACCCCAGAAAGAGCAAGTGCCACAAGGGGGCCACGAAATAAGAACAAAAGCCAGCAATCAGCACAGAAAATCTAATATTTAAAACTACAATTGTGAAAACATGGCAGGGTGATATACGACGAGATAACCATGGAACTATTCTGATAGCCAGGTTACAACCCGTAAACCAAACAAGGACCGGGGTTGTAACCCTTCATCTGAACAGAGCTTGGTTTCCCACCATTTATTGGCAAGATAAGTAATGTAAGAGATCAAGACAGGAAGCAATCTTGCATGGGATCAAGACATGACTAGACTGGTTATACCTTATTCAATCAATCACGGCCAAGCAGATACTACGGCTTACTACTTTAACTAACAAGGGTTATCACAGGCCTAATTACTAACAAGATGCAGTGAGATTGTTCCACAGCCACAAGCCCTGCAGACCATCCAGGCTACCCAGGACGAAAGATTAGGGTTGAATTCAGGTGGGTACATCGTCCAGGAGACAAATGTACCCTTAGGTGACTTAGAGGGTGCAACACTCGACGGTGCACTGGAAATGTGCCCTACTCGACGGCAGGCTATAGATCCCAAGAGCGCCCAGGTAACGGGATTGCCTGTAGCTGTGTCAATCTCTTCATGACTACTGTGTTATTCTAGTTATTAACCTTAATCCATTTTAGTAGGTACTCCTGACCGTGGTACTCAGGAGTCCTCTCCTAGACATGATGCGAGACTGGACAAGTGGATTTAACAAGCAAACAAGAAGAACCACCCACGGTGTCAAGGCAGGTCAAGTTAAATTATCAAGATAAATCATGTCAGGGTACTTGTCAGGAGTGTGCCACGATGGGCTACTGTCATGTCAGGTTGGTCATGTCAGGAGTGCACCACTACGGGTCACTGTCGTGTTATGCTAGTTCCTTGCCATACCATGCCATGTACAATAGTCATTCCAAACATATTAAGTAAAATCAAGTTCATGACAAAAGGCGTAAGGATATAAAATGGGCATAAAATATCTAATAAAATATTAAAATACGGGTCAGGGAATGCGTACGCACAAAAGCACGCACGCAGGGGGAATGCATACGCAATATAACACGCACGCAGGAGGGCAGCGTATGTGAAAGTCACGCACGCTCAAGGGGGGCAGCGTGGGTGAAAAGTCACGCATGCTCAAAGGAGCAGTGTGTGAAAGTCACGCACGCTACAGGGGAGCAGCGTGTGAAAGTCACGCACGCTACAGGGAGGCAGCATACGTAAAAGTCACGCACGCTCAAGGGAGCATTGTGTGAAAGTCACGCACGCTACAGGGAGGCAGCATACGTGAAAGTCACGCACGCTCAAGGGAGCAGTGTGTGAAAGTCACGCACGCTCAAAGAGACACGCTTCCAACAGGAAGCGTACTCAAGCCTGCGTACGCAGCGCTAAAGAGCGCGCGTAGCTCAGTGTGCGTGAGCTAAATAGCTCTGCACACTGCTCACAGTCTTCTCCAAACAGCAAGAACACATGGCTGAACCCAAAACTTCAAAAGTTCATAACTTGGCCATCCGAACTCCAAATCCGGATTTCCAAGGCTCCAACTGGAGTGAAACTGAAAGCTCTTCCATATGGAAACATCAGAACTCAAGGAAAACCAACCAAAATGGATCAAAATATGCACAATCCAAAAATAGCAATAACTTAGATCTACATCAACAGAGACTCCAAATCATAAAAACCCAAGAACTAATGTTGATCTCCATGTCCTAAGCTAGCAAATGGACAAAGAAAAGAGGGTCCTCATGTAGTGGCAAGATGCACTTGCCTAGGGTTAGGAGAGTTGTGTTGTGGAAGGAGATGAAGAAGAAGAAGGAAATTAATGGTGGAAGTTATGAGGAGAGAGAGTGGTAGGTGGGGATAAAAAGAGGGGGAGTTATGGTGGGGATGAGGGATAGCATAGGTTAAGGTGCTCCATGCATAAACCGAACCAAACCGAACCATCCCCAATAAAACCGAGCCAAGCCAAAACCCAAAATACGAGAAATACCGAAATCCCACAAGTTGAGAAAAAAATAAAAATATATGCCAAAAAATCCAGATACGAGTATAAATACAAAATACGGGAAATACGGGAAATGAGGGTGACAGTGTGTGCGCTGTGATGGGCTGCTGTTTGGGACAGCAATATGAAGCCCCAACCACCACTAGACCAACACAACCTATATATACATATATATATCTATCCTATAGCTAATAACTATATAGAGACATATATACATATAAGGTATATATATGTGCAAACATATGTAAATATATAGCATAGGAAAACTATCATCAATTTAGATATAACAAATCATAACAAACTGAAATCAACTTCTAAACTGAACAACACGTAATATATATATATATATATATATATATATATATATATATATATATATATTTTCAACTTCTAAACTGAACAATACGTAATATATATAGGATACAATACGTAATATATATATATATATATATATATATATATATATATATATATATATATATATATATATATAAATATATATATATATATATATATATATATATATATATATATATATATATATATATAAAGGGGTAAATAGATATATAGGAACTAGATATATATACATATGTACATGAACATATATATCAAAAGAAAACTCTAATCACAAACCCAAACCAAAGTCTAACTAATTTCAGGAAAACCTGATATCAACAATTCCAAACCAACTCAAAACTGAACCAAATTTAATATATTAACACTATATATATATTTATATATATATATATATTATATATATATATATATATATATATTTTTATATATATATATATATATATATATATATATATATATATACAATAAAACTATATACGATATATAGATTTATATATGAATGAAAGTAAACCAATAGTCTAACCACAAAAATCAACTCATAATCTAAACTAAACCTACTCTCCAAACTCAGAATCTGAGTTTAATCCTAGAAATTCGATTTCAAAACTAAAATCATCTCAAAATTAACCCAACCGATACTCAAAACCCAACTCGATACCCAATTTCCAAAATACACAACTAGAACTCGTGAAACTTGGCAAACACGGAGGTATACACGTATGTGTCATGCTCGGGTACTCACAGGGTCGAACTCGTGTCCGTATTGTGTCCAATCAGTACATTTCGCATGGGCACATATGCGCGTGTATAGACAAGTGGTCATGGGAACGTACCGCGCTCAATAGAACGCCACACACAACATGAGGAGCGTCGTGCTCGTGCACGTAGCTAGGTGGGGGTCTAGGTCTAGGTATGCGCCACCCTGACACGTGTCTACGTGGTGTCCACGCATCGTACGAGACGCATATCGGGGAGGGCTGTGCGCGCATGTACGGTATCAGCCGAATCAGTGCAGACGTGATAACTTCACACATACTCAATAAAATCTCGTAAAATTTCACGAGCACCTGGGCAAAGCTTGCCCCCACGTGTCCATAAAATGTCTAGCAAAACTGTATTCTACACATCGAGTTATGACACTCAGACTGCAGGATAGTGCACGGGCTGAACGCACACGCGCGCGCGTCCTCGTGGGCGCGTGTCAACGTCCGTAGCTCACGACATGAGCCACGTCGTGCTACATGGTCGAGTCTAAGGCTGGCCTAGGTCTAGTGTTACGTGTCCATGGTCCTAGTTCGAGTCCTCACCGCGTCATGTTCGCGCACGACGGCCGTGTAAGCGGTAAAATTCTGCCCGCACGTGCACTGTGGCTGAACCGTGCGGCCTCGATTTCTCTACGCACGCTCTACGAAACGTTATAAAATTTTACATGCATGTGGGCAGAGGTTGCCCCCATGTGTCCACAATATTTTACGACCAACCTTGTCGTATTCGTCGAGTTATGACACTCGAACAGCAGGGCATGCACGAGGCTGTGCACGGGCCTCGTGCACGCGTGTTCTTGTCCGATTTGGACACCGAAAACATGTCAAATCAAGATCCTTCTTCATGAAAGTTGTTTCAAATATAAACATCAACAACTTCGTGAAAACATAATTAAAAAATAAGAACTTTCGATTCTAAGAGGCATTTCGTCGAACACGTGTTCCAATACACCGACACGTGTCCGATACGCCTATCAAACGGATACGAAAACCTACCAAACTACATGTACAGGTCCGGTGTACCTAGATCGATGCATCTATGAAGAAAAATTGCACTACTAGAATACATCGAATTAGCGACGACCATATCCGTTGCTAATCCGTCGGTAAATCGACTTAGCGACGACTAACCAACGAAATTTGGCTGAAAAAATCCGTCGAGAAATAGCCCGTCGTTAAACAAAGTCCGTCGTTAAGCTGTCACCATTCGACTGCTTAGTGATGAATTATCGTCATCAAGGATCGTACATTTAGCGACGGCTAGCCGACGGATTTTCGTCAAATCAATTATCAGAATGTTTTTGATACTACTTTTTAGTGACGGACAGGTCTGTCGGTAATATGTCGGTAACTACGTATCAGAGAGTTTATGATACGAAAAATCTGACATGAATTCGTCTCTAGCCATCGCTAATACTCGACAGAAGAATGACGGTTTAGCGACAGAATATCCGTCGCTTAGGTTCTAGAAATCTTTATATTTCCCGAAGCTTGTTGACGGATAATCTGTCGCTAATCCGACGACATCCGCCGCGAACTAGAAGTATTCCAGTTAGCGACGGAATATTCCATCGCTCAGACGTCACCTTTCGCTGCTAGGTAGTCGCAAGTCCGTTGCTAACTGGAAATTTTTTGAATTTTTTACATAAAACACAGCATTCCCTGTTCGTACAACATCCGAAACATCAAAACATCACAATATGTATCACACCTCACACAAACCCACAAACCAATATACCTCACACACCAATATACAAATATATATCACAAATATATCACACAAACTAACATACATCAATGAACCAACAAACGAAAAAAATCACACACTAATATACAAATATCTATCACAAATACATCATACAAACCAACATACATCAATGAGACCCGGAGAAACCCTCCGTTGAATTTCTATATAATAAAAGGCTATGTAATAGCATCCAAAAACATCCAAGTCTATAAAATAACCATGTCTAGAAAATAAAAAAAAATCAAGAGTTGTAAAACCATGCAAGTAAAACCCATAAATAAGTCTATCGAAAATAAATTCGGTCAAAAATTATGTCATATTTATATCTATTGTCCTTTAGGTACGCGCATAGAGATCTTCCTCCTCAGCCACTGGGCATAAGTAGGATCCATGCCAGCAAGATCAATATCCAGAGGAGATGGATGACTGGAACTCCCAGTACAACTGTCCTCTTGTGTCACCTCCTCCTTCACAGCTATCTCGACTTTAGGAATCACTACCAAATCAGCAGCAGGAGGTGGCACGATGTCACTCCCCGTTCCCAGTATACGTATTTTTAATACATATACTGCTTAAATGTATTTATTTAATATTTATCATGTATTGTTTTGTATTTAAATCTCTTTAAATTTATGTTAATTAATTTCCTGCAATTAATTATCTATATTTTACTTTCTGCTTTTATTTCTCTGCTTTAGCTAGACTTGGGTTCGGCTTGGTTTGGTTTAGTTAGTTGGTTCATCATGAACCAAACCTAACACCCCCACCTACCACCACCTTTTCATTTAAAGCCAACCCCCCTTTCTCTCTCTTCATTATTTTTCCTTTACCATCACTCTTCTTCTTCTTTCTCATTACTCTCTCCACCTACCAAACCCATAGGCAAGTACATCTTGCTTCTTCATGAGGACCCGTTTTTATGGTTCCATTCTCTTTTCCTTGTGATTCTAAGAGAGTTTAGAACTTGGCATTTTTCATTTTAAAGTTTTATTTTTAGTAGATTTAAAAATGAGTTATTTTCGGATTTTGGTGGTTTTGATCTATCAAACTTCTTTGTTTTCAAGTTTTGATGGTTCCATGTTGTAGAGAATTTTATTCTACCCAATTTTGACCTTTACAAAGTTGGATTTGGACTTATTTTGACCAAGTTATGAACTTTTGAAACTTTGGGTTCAAACCATGGAGTTCTTGCTGATTTTGGAGAAGACAGTGAGCAGTGCACGAGCTTTTTAGCTTGTGCCACTGAGTTACGTGCGCTCTTTAGTGCAGCACAGTCCTCATACGCTGCCTTTTGGCGGCATATGTCTTGCATGCGCTACCTTGATGAGGAGTCGTATGGACTTGCATACGCTACCTTGAAGAGGAAGCATATGGAGTACATACGCTGCCTTGAAGAGGAGTCGTATGGAGTTCATACGCTGCCTTTTGGAAGCGTATGACTTGCGTACGCTGGCTTGGATAGTAAGGAGTCGTATGGAGTTCATATGCTGCCTTTTGGAAGCGTATGACTTGCGTACGCTGGCTTGGATAGTAAGGAGTCGTATGGAGTTCATACGCTGCCTTTTGGAAGCGTATGACTTGCGTACGCTGGTTTGCATGGTAAGGAGTCGTATGGAGTCCATACGCTAGCTGACCTGAGCGTATGCTGACCTGAGCGTATGACTGACTGAGCGTAGCTTGACTGAGCGTATGCTGACCTGAGCGTATGACTGACTGAGCGTAGCTTGACTGAGCGTATGCTGACTTGAGCGTAGGCTGACTTGAGCGTAGGCTGGCATGAGCATAGCCTGCTTACCCTGGATCTTCTATAGCCCTGTATATTGATATCTTATTAGATGTTTAACGTCCATTTTATATCCTTACGTTTTTTTGCATAAAAATGATATAATCATGATATGTTAATATTTCTGTTAATATGGATTATTACGTGAGATGTACCATGTGTCATGAATTGAGTTATAGATATCCCGATTGACTGGAATTGAACCCTGAGAGTTGTAGACTCGACCCCACTGAATATTAGTTGACTTTCATGCCTTGTCACCATTGATAATGATTGTGACCTTGACTAATAATTGATCATGCGTTCCTAGTTGGAACTAAGAGATTGGCTAGTCGTCTTTTGAATTGAATGAATGAGACACATTCATATTAATTATGAACTATTGAAATCGACTGGCTAATTCCGAATATTGGCATATAGGCACATGCAGGCTTCAATTCATTTATTATTTATTTATCTTACCAAAGAAGCATGTGTACTTTATGGTCAAGGCACTACACCATAATAGACGATTGCCCACGATTATTACCGTTACTAAAAATTTTAGTAACGGTAAAAACCGTGACGAATTAGGCGTTACAAAATATTGTAACGCTTTTCGTAACGGTTATAACGGTTACAATTAATATTTTATGACGAATTTTCTAACGAATATAACTGTTACTAAATTTATTTTACTAACGACTAAAACCGTTACTAAAGTAAAATGTCGTAATAGTTATAACCATTACAAAAGTTGTTTTCAGACAAAATTAAAAGTAGATTGGTAACGGAAAAAACCGTTACAAAAATGCATTTTTTTCCTGATAGAACCTGATACAACCATGAACCTGATAGAGCTTTGTAATAGTTATACAACCATAAACCTGTATTCATCCTGAATTTATAATAATTTTCCTGTAATCAAATAATAAAACATAAAATCACATTCCAACATCTCAACAAAAGGTGCCTTATATATTGTCCAACAAAAGTATATATATATATATATATATATATATATATATATATATATATATATATATATATATATATATATAACCATAATAGCTGAAGCATAATAGTTAAATGCCTACAAAAGGTAACAATATTTTACCAACAAAAGTTTACATGTTTTAATGTTAAGCATAATAGTTTGAATCCCCAACAAAAGCATACATGTCTTAAAGCATACAAATACCGGATACGTCCTCCTCCCCAAATAATATAACCTCCATCAACTAATTCACAAAGCAAAGAGATTCCATTTTGTGGACCATCATAAACCGATGCTTCTGGTTATATCACCTCCGACACATAAACAATTTTCTCATCGTCTTGCACTTCCCTCCCATGACAAATAGTGTGAGATGCTAGGAATCCCTTAGCTACATCCTCTCGTCCACGTCCAAGTAAAACCACATTTTGTTTTCCTTCTGAAGTTGGTCCACCATTCTTATCATGGACAACATGGCCACCATTGTTACCATTTTCATCAGGGCTGACAGTGTTATTCAAAACAAGGTTCAAATTTCTTGGAGTTATAGGGATATGCATGTTGTTAGACGCACCTTCTGTCTCGGGCGTGCCAGAACCAAAAGTTGGATTTTGAGACTTATGTGAAGTATAAACATAAGTGAGCACTTCCCATACCATACCCTCAAGGTTGTCCAACCTTTGTATAACTTCTGGATTTGTATTTTTTTTTTTGGCTATTGCCTTTGCTGCTTGTCCAATTTTTTACTTGCTTTGTCGAGGATGTGGAGCTAACTGCACGACAATGACTCCTTTTATCAGCTCCAAAAACTTCAGCAATAGGGTCAGTCTCAAAGTCTTCTATGTTTGATACACCATCGTGACCACTCTTCTCTGCGGCTAGTTTTTGCCTCTTTTCTGCGGCCTCTATTTCATTCTGTGATTTGACAAGATATAAGGCAAATGTAAGACTTTAAGAAAGTAAAGAACAAAATTAAGCAAAAACCAATATTACCTATAACAATATCCTAACGGTATCAGTAAATATCATAATGGTGGGAGTTAAAAAATTATGTTGCGTGCTGTTATTAAATTCACCAATTGGAAGAACTGTAGTCTAACTGATCCCACTGAAATTTCCAAATATTATAAGTTCTGCAGAATTATTTAGTTAGCACTGAAATTTCCAGAGGATATGGCCTTTACCAGAGCTAAATGGAAGAAAAAGGACCCAATTGCATTCATGGCATTCTCCTTACAGACATAGAAACTCCTTACAGGTACATATATTTCACTAAAGTTATATCAGATTATTAGAAACTCTCCAAATTATCATATAATCATGTTCTAAATTCACATAATCATAATCATATATCATATTACAGGTACATATATTTCACATGACATAATCATAATCATATATCAGATTATTAAAAACTCTCCAAACTATTTGCTCGACTGTACCCTTTAGAAGACTTAAGAACATGATATGCCAATTAGACTTGCCTCAGTGTGTAAGTGGCCAGATTGAAATTGGCCATCAAATGTTCTGCCGGTCCACATATAATCACTTGATCACTCAATGTTATAAAGTATTCTTGTAAACGTGTACCCCAATTATACCATGAAGTGAAGCAATGATTTACAAATGCAATCCGATTTAACAGTGTTATATGTATTGGCCATCTCTTTTTTTATAGGAAAAAGGCACATGGGTCATCTGGTCCTTCCTTTTTCCTAACAAGAAAATGAAGCAATGGTGCTCCTGAAACATAGCTCACAAATTTTCTTTCAAGAAAATGAACCAATGTCTGCATTGCTTATAATCCATTTTCTATGAAACATAGCTCACAAATTTATAGAGGAAAGCAATAGCCGAAGCTTCCTTGTTTTTGTTATTTACAAGTACGGGCCAATTTTCTCATTATTATGCATGTTCCTGGCAAATGTTGTGGAACCCCCAGTCCCTAACAAAGCTCCTAATTTGCCACTGTTATGGAGACTTTGCAAAGGACCTGGACTTAGAAGCTTTCTCATTATTATGCATGTTCCTGGCAAATGTTGTGGAACCCCAGTCCCTAACAAAGCTCCTGGATTTGCCACTGTATGGAGACTTTGCAAAGGACCTGGACTTAGAAGCTTTCTCATTATTATGCATGTTCCTGGCAAATGTTGTGGAACCCCCAGTCCCTAACAAAGCTCCTGGATTTGCTACTGTTATGGAGACTTTGCAAAGGACCTGGACTTAGAAGCTTTCTCATTATTATGCATGTTCCTGGCAAATATTGTGGAACCCCCAGTCCCTAACAAAGCTCCTGGATTTGCCACTATTATGGAGACTTTGCAAAGGACCTGGACTTAGAAGCTTATATGGAAAACGTCTAGTCCAAAACCTGGATGCATAGGACTGACCCGACCCTAACCGACACCGTATCTGGATCATACCCATAGATGAAAAAATTAAGCTTTAGAAAAGTTAATAATACAAGGTTAATCACCTCTAAAGAGGGATATTCAAACATATATTAATTAGGCAGATGCTTCCTAACTGCTAATGAGGAATTAGAGTGCTACTATGAAGAGGCTGAGAAAGAGAAGCCACCCTTTCTATGGGAGTTGTCAACTTCTTAATTGATATTTAGATTCTACAAAAGCTCTGCTTGGGGATTGCTAATTTTCTACAACTGAATCCTCTTGGGATTTTAGTGCCTTGTTTTTGTGGTCCTGTACTCATATTTCTATGTTAAGAAAAAGACAGTTTGACGAAAGTAAGTAGTCTTGTACTTACGTATTTCTCCAATGCACATGGAAGCAAATTTCTAGTAGCCTTGTTTTTATGGGCTCTCTTCCACGCTTATGATCGTCTAACAACCTCTCCAGGGTGTTCTTCCTCCTACAAGTACAAATAATAATTAATGACACTTATAATAATATCAATTGGATTTACAAGTAAAAAGTAAGATACACACCAATTCTTCGTATACTCTGTTATAGCTTTTCCTTCCAAGTGTGTGGGTGATTTTAGATTGGGCCTTGTTTTCAGCATTTTTCTTGCGCTGCTCAATCTTCTTTGGAGCATACTTATTTGCAATAAACTGCTCCCACCATATTTTATCAATATCATCAGGACATTGACTTCGGTAAATATATTCCTTCTTTGTCCTTGATTGTGCCTCGTAGGTGATACTTTACTGTCCTAAAAAATGTAGAAATTTGGGTTCCAATAGTGGTCGAGCGAGGATGGGATCAATATTGAATTCAAACTTCGCCTACCACAATAACAATAAGTAAATAAGGCATTCTTTAAGCCGATGAAGCAATTAAATAAATGTTCCAAATGCATGTAAAAGTGATTTACCGTTAGAGATTTCCAAAGCGCATCTATGTACATCTTATCTACAGTCCTCCAATCATTGTAGCCAATTGGGATGTGAGCTTGAATCAGTTTCCCACATTTACTACTCCATTTTGCCTCGCCTTCACCTCTAATTACGCTATTTGCTTCAATATGGAGTGAGTATTTTTTGACTTTTGATGGAGAGGCATATTGTGTTCCACTAGGATTTGATGACATTCTGCAATCAACAAGTTAAATCAATAGCAAATGATATGTTGTGAGGAACCAAGTCATTCTATAAAGTTTCTGCCAAGATATTCTATAAAGTTTAATAGGTAGACAGGTAATTTACTGTAATCTAGATAATATAAAAAAATATTCTACAAATTACAGTAATTATATAATTTACAGTAATTGTATATCTAAATTACTGAAATAGGTAGACAATCACTGTCTATAGGGTGGCTGTCACCTGTATATAGGGATTGCTAATTTGTAAAAAAATGATCAAAAATTGAAGAATAACACGATTGGTTACTGAAAATCATCTTTAGCAAGAGTATTGCCTGTATGCAATTTATTGCAATGGGGTATTACTTGCCTGTATGCAATGTAAACCATGCTATTGGGGTAAATAAAGAAATTTAAGATTTAAAGGTACTTTCAATCAGATGCTGGTTCAAGTTGGATTTTTTTTGATCTATATAATATTTTACATGACTAGTCCTTTTCTTAGATGAAGCAATTATCACAGTTGTTTACCAACAGATTCTTAAACCTCTTATTCTGTTTGTCTCATCGTTGCTCCTCTTCTTTCAGATGTATCTGAAGGGAGACATACAACACCGCAATTAGAAACTGAAGAGCAAACTGAAACGAATGCAGTAGAGATGGCAGAAGAACCATTGGAGGAAGTAAAACCAGATCCTTCTACCGAACATTATGATGGAGACTTCGACGATGAACCTCTAGTAAAGTTCTCTAAAGCCCACCATTGCATTTTCCAAATATTGGAGCTAATTTATGTTTCAAATTCATTAATCACTATGTTTTCCCCACAAAAATAATGCAGAATACATGGAAGATACGCGCTGGAAACACCGTCTAAGCTCCTACAGTTGTCCACTAGCTAACTCCCTAGAACAGAGTAATGTAGATGGTTTATGTGCTCATATTGTATCATGCACACTTGTACTATTATGTAATGAAGGAAATGTGAAATAACTTTTGTAGTATATTCTGTGAATAAATAGCAAGGAGCAACATTAGTCTAAAGAAGTTGCATAATTTATTCATTTTGCAGAAAATTTCTTTGTTGGATTTTATTAAGGTTGGTCATATCTTGTGTACTATTTGTATGGTAGAATGAGTGTTCGCAGGAAACTCTGTTCTCAATTGATCAGAAAAAAAATCATTTTACTGAAAACTATGCTATTGGGGTATTACTTGCCTGTATGCAATGTATTGCCTGTATGCAATGTATTGCTTGTATGCAATGTATTGCAGAAAATGTATTGCTTGTATGCAATGTATTACTTGCCTGTATGCAATGTATTACTTGCCTGTATGCAATGTATTACAGCAAATGCTATTGGGGTATTACTTGCCTGTATGTAATGTATTGCCTGTATGCAATATATTGCAGCAAATGTTGTATGGGTAATTAAGCAGACCAGATTATCATACAGAACCAAGAAACTAGTTATGTTTCATAAGTCAAGATAAAAAAGCATCTCTATTTCACAAATGACATTCATACGACACAAGGATTTCATTATAACTAGTAAAACTGTAGAATTATAGATGCCATATTCTCAAAGGGAATATTCAACTAATAAAGTTGCTTTTAGTGCACATTTCATAAATTTTCTAGAATTCAAATAAAAAGTGCAGCTGAAGTTAACCCTCATCCATCTTTTCAGAAAGAACAATAAAAAGCCACACACAAAATTGAGTACAAAGAAGAAGAAGACATCACCACCACTAAGCATACACATGAACTTAAGAGGTCAAGAAGAATAAGGCAAGTAACACAAACACTATGACACTAACATAGGATTCCTGAGTGTATTGACAAGTAACCCAAAATGTAACCCAAAATGGTTATAATTTTCTAACAGTTCATTTTGTGAGTGTCTTGAGTGTATAGTCAAGTAACCCAAGCACTATGAAACTGATACAGAAAAATATTAAAAGCATACCAACAATTTTTTGAATGTCACAATTTTTCTAAAATGTAAACAAAGGAACCTGGAAACTAAAATAGCAAAAATCTTCAAGTATAGCATTTATTTTTTTTCCAACACATTTTAGTAGTGGTGCCAAGTGAGGTTGCTCCAGAAGACAAGATTGAAAATTTTCTGGTACAATCAGCCCATCCACCTCATTAGTCATTCGCTTTGGAGAACGAAGAACAATCGACCAATCTGGATTTTGAATGTCTTTTACATAAAAAATCTGACTTGCTTCGAATGCAAGAATTGTTGGCTCATCATACTCCCCATCGGTGCTCTTCAACTTTTTTAAATTCACCGTCAATAAATTAGAGTCTGGACATAACTTATAGCCGTTGGTCTTATCTCCAATATTCACCCACTCACAATAGAACACAACATGGTAAAATTCATAATAGTCAACTTCTATGATTTTTTTGATGATCCCATACCATGTAGTATCATCATTTGTAAGGTTCTTGTTTTTTGAACTTGCCCTAAATGTGGTGATTGCATCCATGCAAACACCGCTATCTTGAGTTGCAACTTTATCATCATAACTCTGGGGAGAGAAGATATAGCCATTGACCCTATACTTAAGATATGTTTTGGCTTGTCGACTTGGTCCGCAAATATATCGCCAAAGATCTCCATTCATACATTCTTCTTCAATTAACTAGTAAAGCAATAAAGTAAACATAATTAATTAGCACCACATCAAGTAAAATGATATATATATATATATATATATATATATATATATATATATATATATATATATATATATGAGATACCTTTTTGTGTAACCAGTCAATGAATTTGGATTGTATCACTACTTCTGCCTCTTTGGTATTACCACGGAAATTAGTTTCCAGAGAGGAGCGATACAAACTGGAAATCATTTAAAATAAATTAAATATAAATAAAAAATATAATTTTTTATAATTCTTTATTCCAAAGATGAGCGATACCTGTAGTACTCTGCTACTTTCGGTATTTCTAATCTAAAAACTATCCATCTTCGAATTTGTCTCCATTGTACCCCGGTTAACTTAATTTTTTTACGCTCAATAATAGAGCGCTTATACACATCATCACCGTTTTCAACTAGAAAAGAGGCCTGAGTAGAACTGTGATTGCCGTCACGTAGATTTGGCATGTACTCCATAGCATATCTAACAGACTCTGAAATAAGATAAGCCTCGGCAATCGACCCTTCAACATAACGCTTGTTGCTAGGAATGTCTTTGCACTCCTTCATAGACCTTGTATTCGATAAAATAGATAAAATTGTTAGTTTCCATCTAACTCAATAAATAACAACATTATAAGAAAATAATCATCGCACCTTTCAAATGGATACATCCAAATATATCTCGTAGGTCCACAAAGTAGAGCTTGATCAGCAAGATGAACCATTAGGTGGATACTTATGTCAAAAAAGTAGGCTAGAAAATAATGCTCCAATACACATAATGCCTCAGCGATCATATCTTTTGCATCTTGGACATGCTTTCGATCTAGGATCTTTGAGCACAATATGTTAAAGTATACGCATACTTGCATAATAGCTCTTTTTAGGTCGCGTATATTTAGAAATGCATGTTGAAGCATAACTGACAACAACTGTATCATGACGTGATAGTCATGTGACTTCTTTATATGCAAACTTAGTGGTTGATGACTTACAAGATTGCTCAGGTTAGATGCAAATCCTGATGGGAGCTTTAAGCCTTTTAGGACTTCGCAAAATTGCTTCTTTTGGGAATTGTCCAAGGCATAACCCAAATCTCGTTGCCCTTTTTTTTTTATCAAAAAACATATTTATTAAATGTTCGACAATATTCTTCTCAGTATGCATCAAATCAATAGTATGTCGTATTTTGCGAGATTGTCAATATTCTAAATTAAAAAAATGGACTTTTTATACCATGCTGGTCTTTTAGTACCATCACAATCGATATTGTCACTACCACATTTCTAGTATGAGGATATTTTTGTCATTTTTTTGGGGTAATTTAAATTTATTAGAATTTATTTGAATTTTTGGGAATTTTTAGGAATTATTTTGGAATTGTTTGGACTAGGTTGACTTTGACTAGTGTTGACCCTTGTAGACCAACCTAGGAGCTAACCCTAGTTAGTATGGACTTGGTTAGGTTATATGACTCTAGTCTAACCTAGCCTAATCATTGGTTGATCATTAGACTCTAGTTAGCAATAGGATTTAGAAAGTCATAAGTCATGGTTTATGATTTAGAACTTTTATTAATCATTTAACACATAGCTTGTAAGTTGGCCCAAAGCCCAAAGCAAATAGAAAAACCCTAATCCCTAGACCCACTTGGCCGGCCACCCCTATCCTCATTGGGATTTCCCCACTATATAATCTCTCCTAAAATCTAGGGCTAGCCTCTTCTTTAGAAATTTATTGCAAGAGAAGAAAGAGGTGAGTCTCCATGTTTAAAAACCCATAGAAAATCTATTTTAGATCCTTTTTCTCCCAAACAAGTTGCATTGGATCCTAATATTACTGTTCTTGCTGCTATTTGAGTTTTATTTCAGTTTGAGGTTGTTTTGATTGGATTGGGATATCAAGAGAGGAGCTCACAAAGGGGGATTTTTCTTGAAAGTTCATCCATAGGTAACTTTCTCATTTCTCCATGAAACTTTGTTTTCTTTTCATGATTAGGAAGCCCTAGGGGTCCCCTAAGTGTTTGTATTGGTGTCGTGTCAGGGTTCATAGGTTTTGTGTCCATTTAGACACGTATCAGTGGTAGTACGTAGGTGTTTGTCGAAATGCCACTGAGGGCATTTCGATTTATTTTGTGCAAAGTTTTTAAATAGAAAATTAGGTTTTATTGTTGTTCATGCATTTCTTTTCTTCTGGGGTGATTTTAGTGTCGGCTTGTGTCGATTTCGACGCATGGACACGCGTGGACACGCGCACGCGCGCTCGGGATTGAATCCCGTGCTATTCGGGGGCTCTGGAGGACACGACACGCAACCAGGACACGTGAAACTTGACACGAGCCATGGGGCACTGACTGACACGCCACGTGTCAAGTCTCACGTGCCCACGTGGCGTGTCGGGGGAGAAATCTCCGTCGTACGGGGATTTCCTGACCCTGTGCACAGTTTTGTTTCCCACTGATACGACCCTCGTATCCGACACTGACACGGATTGGTCACTGGCCAGTTGGCCTATGAGGTAGCCCTATAGGTGGGCTACCTATATGGATGACCACGAGACACAGTAGTGTCCTGTGTCGTGCACACAACACAAGTGCACGTGTGCACGAGGCAGTACACTAAGCAGTGCACTGTTGTGTGTGTTATTGGGTTTCTTTGTTTTGGACATGTTTGTGTCATTTGTATGGACACGTGATGGACTCTGGGACACATACACAGTATGTAATTATATTACCAACCTTTAGTTTAACAATTTAAATTGATTTTTATGTTGAACTCTATGAATTCCCTATTTTCCTGAAAATGTGTATCAGACTTTTAATCATTGATTTTCCAGGTTTTAAATTATGGTTTTAGTATTAATTTTAAACTCTAATAAGTGTACTTATATGGTTCCTAGCTACATGTCAGAATTTGATTGATTTGGGACTGGTATTATAGGGTTTCGAATGTGTTATGGGTTGTGGAGAGCTCTGATACACTGTTATGGTTTCGAAAACCAGTGTTAACTGATACAATGAAGTATCAGGAGCTTACTTGAATCCTGATTTTGTTTCCTATTTTGTTTCTTAGTTAAACTAGAATTGGTCCTCTATTTTTCTGTCACAAATTGATTTAGATAGAACAGTTCATTGTTATTGGTTTTGATGTGTATAGGTACACTGTTATTTGAAATCTGAGAATTTCTCCTTGGCCTTAAACCTGAGAATGTGAAGTTAGGTGTTAACTGATTGGTTTATGGCTGAACCTAAGTTACCTGACATTTGTTTGTATTGTTGTTTTTTCTAAAACCTGGAAATGGTTTGGGCATTCACTGTTTCATTGATTTCCTTCCTTTTCGATTTAGCATATAGCTGAGATTCTTTCTTAACTAAAGGTTCACATGAGTTGAACTGAGAATTGGTTCCATGACTGAAACCTAAGATTATCACCTAACTAAATTGATGATTTGATTTCCTTTTTCTTCCTAATTCCTGGGTTTCAACTGTGGGACTATTTGGTGACTGAAATAAATTGTTTCCCTTTCCTAATTTTTTCTGAGAACTGTTAAGGGCTCCTTTCCTCTGTTAACTGACTGCACCCTATTGTATTTGTATCACCCTTCATGGTAGCACACTCTATACACACACATCTCATACACACTGTTTTAGCACACACCCTCACTCTTTATACACACACACAAGTTTATGTATGTAAACACACACACTCACAATCCCATATGCAAACACTCACACACATTTGATACTCTCATGCCTACACACACACACATGACTTCCCTCTCTCTTTGTATACAATGTATGTATATATTATCTATATGAATATAATATATGTATGTATATTGTAATGAATGTATGTAAATATATTCTATGTTTTAGCTTAAGGTTATGTGGGTTATACTTTAACCTAGGGTGATATAGGATGTATATATATAATGTGTAGTGTAGTGATATGCATATATCGTGTATGTACTAAGCTAGGCTTGATTAGGCTAAGGTAGACTAGTTTGGCCTAATTTAGACTTGGTTGACCTAGTTTGACTTCTAGGGATGACCAGAGTTGACCAAGAGTTGACTTTGGCCTAGATTGACCTAGAATCATGTAGAATGCATAGTAGGACTTCATTATACTATTCTGAACTTGTTGTGATTTGTGCTGTTCTGATTAGGAGCCAGACACCACTCCTCGGACAGTACTTTTATATTGGACACTCAGATACCAGGCGAGTACATTCTCTGATCATTTCATATCATGCTTAGAATTATTTCCTGCAGTAGATTACTTTACTTGTGCTGTCACGACATTATCACGGATTAGTACTATACGGATCTCTTTATGCAATATTATCCCCCTCGGGAGCATCGGGTACATTGTGTCATGTGCGTTTCACTTTCATCATGTACTCCTGTACTTTCGTTATACATGTACACTCCGGTGAATCTTGTACTTTCATGTTCACGGAGCCTTCATGTATACTATCATGTGCACCCTTTCAAGGGCCCCATGTGATATCATGTACAATAACATAACCTGCTTAGATCCTTGTGTATTGATTGGGGAAACGGGGGAGTGCTAGTAGTCATGTGAACAATTCTATAGTAGTGTAGATCATGTACAACTCTTTAGTGTAGATCATGTACAATTCTGTCCTGTTCATATATGCTATCCTGTACTCTGACTCACTCGCCACTGTTAGTTCCTTACTTATAGTAGATATTTCTATTACAGTTTTCTCTCTCTGTTTACATACTGTATTCTTCAGCACCTGTATCTTACTTTACTGCATGATTATATTTTCTAACCTGCTATGAACTGTTGAGATGTACTGTACTCGCTTCTGTCCTGACTGGACCTGTTGAAAATATTACAAAGGACGAGGAGGAGGCCTGCCTGGATACTTACTACGGGAAATCCTTAGATGATACTTGCGAGCTGGACCCTCAGGAGGACCCAGCTCTAGCTGAGGATATCACCCTCATTGCCTAGACTAGTCTAGTTAGGCTTATCTTATTTTATGTAGTCTTGAGACTTGTTTAGCTAGACTTATTTCCTATTCAGAGTTGTTGAGCTTGTATATATTCTTTCATTCTGTATCTGAGACCATGTACTTCTGGATATTTGCTGGGATTATCTTAGACTACTTTTCATCTATTTATTTCCTTGAGTTCTATTTCATATCGTGATCTCTTCCTTAGTTGTGATTGAGTTTTTTACTGCTATGTCACCCCCATTCGGGGAGTATAAACTGTTTAGAGATATATTGCTAGATGTATGTTGACCTAGGACAGCGTTCTACCGCCGACACTGCGGCGTAGGCTGGACGTACCCACGTCTCGTACCCTTACTCTAGGGTGCGGGTCGTGACAGATATCACCACCACCACCACCACCATCATCTTCACCACAACCATCGCCCTCGAGTGCCATTCTCTTCTTGCCATAACCTTTCACTAACTTACCAGGTATATAGTGGATGCGGTCAAGCCTTTGCAAAAGGGTCGATCCATGCAAACGTTACGGAGGTTGTCTGTGCTCTTCAGTCTTATACCATCCGTGTTTGACTACTCTGAATAGATGATCATCCTTCAAAAATCTTCTGTACTTTGTGTACACATTCTTCCCACTAATCTTTTCAGACTCTGTCTCAGTACCGCAAATAGGGCATGCTTTGTAACCACGTGTTACACAACCTGATAAATTTCCAAATGCCGAAAAATCATGGATCCCCCATAACAACATGGCTCTCTAAGTAAAAAATCATCCCTCTGTCCATGTCAAATGCCGATACTCCTTCCCAAAGTTGTTTCAACTCATCTACAAGAGGCTGCAAGAAAACATCAATATCTTGGCTTGGTGCTTTGGGCCCTGGAATTAATAAGCACATCATCTGAAACTGTGATTTCATGCATAATGAAGGAGACATATTGTACGGTATAACGTAAACAGGCCAACAACTGTAATTATTAGATAGAACACCATATGGGTTGAATCCATCAGTCGCTATACCAAGCCAAACATTTCGTCCCTCAACAGCAAACTCCGACTACCTGTAATTAAGTGTTCTCCATTCAGCTGAATCACAAGGATGTCGCATTAAGTTCCACGAAGGCTCTACTTCCTTGTGCCACTGTATTTTTTTTGCAATCCAAGGTATTGTGTACAACCTCTTTAATCTTGGAATCAAAGAAAAGTGCCTCAAAACTTTTCTTGGTTCTTTTGATTCCCTTCCAACCTTTCCTGGCTTCGTTTTCTCCTTAACTTTAAATCGGGACGTCTGACATTGAGGGCACTCAGTCGCCTTTGCATACTCCTTCCAATACAACATGCAATTATTCTCGCATGCATGGATGCACTTCGCCTTCAATATTCCTAAATCTCTCATCATTTGCTTCATTGCAGGATACTTTTGATGGAGTGTGTTCCCCTTTGGGAGCCATTGAGTCAAACACTTTAACAATTCTGTCATACTATTTTCCGACCAATTGTACTTCTTCTTTAAGTTATGCAACTCTATAATTACAGATAGAGTTGTGTGTTCATCTTCACAACCGGGGTATAATTTCTCACTAGCAATTCTCTTATATTCACAATACTTATCAACATTATCAAGATAAGGAGCAAAAGAATTTTTGGGCACTATATTTGTTTGAGATTTATTTGCACCACTACCTTCAAAACCAGGAGCTTCATTGTGTACACCATAAGCATCATCAACCAGGTTTCCCAGTATATCCTTATTGACATTGGCACCTTTGCTTAGAACTCCATCATGGATTTGATCTTCTTTAATAACTTGTTCTTCATAACCTGCTGTCATATCCATGCCCGGCTTCTCTCCATGAAGAGACCATTCATCGTATGTCGGAAGCATACCATTGACGATCAAATGCCTTCTAACTACTTCAAATGAAGCTCTTTTTTCGTTTTTGCATACTTTACAAGGGCAACTACATGTTGTAAGCCCAGGGGGTGAGTGTTTCATTACAAAATCCATAAAAAATCGAACCCCTTGTTCGTACTCGTCGTCATTTCTATGTGGATGTTTTATCCACCCTTTTGAAATCGATTGTGACATGATAAGAAGAAAAACTATATCCTCTCAAACAACAAACCTAAAAAACGAAGATGGATATTAGTAAGGATTTATATCATTACACAAACTGCTAAGAAATAACACAAAAAAAAGAAAAGAAAAGAAAAAAAAGCAATTCTTACGACATGTTAGGTTTAAAAGATTAATTAGCTGGGGATATAATATTAATAATTTCTCAAAAACTATATTGATAATTTGCCATAAGAGGAACATTTATAGGAGAGGTGATCAATATGCATTTGGCTGCATTTTCGTGCCTTTCAACACTTATTTATCATAAAATAAAAAAATATGAATGAGGAGACACCTTATACTCTGATATACATCTGGCTGATATTTGATATACTAATTATATATCAAATATGAATGAGGAGACACCTTGTAGCCTCCCCTCCCGGATTTTTTTTGAAAATATTTTATTATTTACTTGATTTAAATGGAGATAATCCACACACGGTGTAAATTTTTGGTACAACCATTTTGACATGTTTGGGACTTTGAAGTTTAGACATGACTGGGCCTTACTCGACATGAGCTCGAGGTATTATTCTGTCAAATACAGACATTGATACGGTCTTCCTATAGGAGACAGGAGTACCATGAAACCTAGGGCTTCGGTGAAAGCCACAAAGGGATATGGTTTACATCTATAGTAAGCTTGTCATATATTTTACGTTTGTGCAAGGTTGATATATTCTTGATCATAATCAATTCTACTAGATCTTGGTTATTGAATTGAAGACAGATGGTATATTAAGAAAATGGCAGGTGCTAATATGGATATGAATATATAGAAATATATTCGTAAGTAAATCAGGTATATATATTTGTATATAAAATATATATAGAGATATATATATATATATATATATTCGAGGACAGATATGTAATGTGTATATAGATATACGTGAGTATGTAGGTATATGTATATAAATATATATATATAATATACATGTGTATATTTGTATTTGTATATAAATATATATTATAAAAATATGTGCATGTATATTTGTACGTATATATAAATATATAATATTATATAAATATGTGTGCACGTGTATATATATAATTACATATATACGTGTGTGTACGTATAAATAAATGGGTAGATGAAAATATGTGTATACGGATATATATGGATATTTGTATATATTTATATGTATATATATAGGTATTTGAGTATATTTATATGTATATATATATATATGGATAATTATATATATTAATATGTGTATATATATATTAATAAGAATAAGAAAGAAGTAGCAGCTGTGGACCTCAAGTCCACAGCAGTATGCAAATACGAGTAGCAAAACCCAGCAAAAGCCGAACCAAACCATGCCATCCAAGCCCGGCCCGATTCCCCATACCCAAACCCAATAGGAGAAGGTTTCCCAGCCCGAGCCATTTAACCCAGGCACTCGGTTCTTAACTGAACGTACGAGTATATATACATACACCCCACGCGCAATCGAGGCTAAACGAAAACCCTAGCCGCGAATCCGCCACCCTCCTTCCCGAATGCTGTCGACCCACCCTGGGCCTGCGCGCCGCCGCGCGCGGCCGAGGCCGCTGAGGCAGCGCGCGCGCGCCGAGCAGCGAAGAACAAAACAGCAATAGTAGGCAGCAGCAGGGGCTGCGGGAAGCCAACTTCGAGATAGAAGTCCACCATCGTTGCTCTATCGTTTTCCGAAATGATTCTTCAGGTATGATCCTGATATAACCACCTTCATTTGCCTTCATATAGATTTAATTTAGACGAGCTGGATTGCCCGAGAAATCGACCCAAAGTCGATAAAAAACCCGTCCCAAAAACAGGACTGAAAACAGTCGAGTTAGCCTACTTCGCATTTATTTATCTCCCAAACCATGCTTAATTTCGAAAACCTATTTGAAGGCGTTTATTGACAACATGTAGGGCTTCGATTCACTTTTTACGGAATTTAATTTCGTCGACTACGTAAAGAGAAATCGGATTGTAAAGTTACCGAAAAACCTGTTTTAAAAATCATGAAATCGCTCCACACGACGTGCGTCCCGCCATTCCGGGCGACGTGGTCGCGAACCGAAAGCATCGAAAGCTGCGTAACGGCTTCGTGGTCGTGTGGGCTTCGACGGAATTCGAATTGGTCGCGTGTGCGCGACGAATTCGACGCGTATCCGTCGGAATCGCCCCGTATCCGTCCAATGCAAATTCTTCAATTACTTTGTGCACGTTCGTCAGATCGAGACGAAACTTGCGCCAACAGGACCGTATCGTTTTTCTGGTCCTGCATGCCAAGTTTGGTCCGATTCTGAGCCAGTTGAAATCGACGTCGTTTTGCGGGCCCCACGGTCCCGCTCAACGGGCGATTTTGTGCACAGCCCGCCGGAATTCAACTCTGGACATACGGTCGGGTTCGTACCGAAAAACTGGATCCGTAGACATGTAGTTTGATGACTTTAGAGACCGTTGACTCTGGCACGCTTTTCGGTGCAAAGCGGGTCCAACGGCGGACATCGTTTTTGTCCGAAATTATCGTTTTGCCCCTGTATCCAGAATTGGACGTAAGGACAGGCAATCCTAGCTAATTGGACTATTCTGAGATCATTGGTATTGTTTATTTCAGCTTCCGGGGACTGTTGTACGGGTTTTGACTATAGTGGCACATTGAGTAGTTCAGATTGTCGGTTTCACCAGCAAAGGACCACAGGCGAGTACAGTTTATTGTTTGCATTTCGATATTGATCTTTACTATATTTCATTGATTAGTCATTGGTTATGTGATTATTTTCTATTATAAATTATCGAGTCGGGAATGAGAAGTACCAAGGATGTGTGATCTGACCTTAGACCGTGTAGACCGTGTTGCATTTATTTCTTGTAGACCGTGTAGACAGTGATTTATTTATTGCAAAGTAGACCGTGTAGACAGTGTTTATTATTGCATTTAAACTGTGTAGTTAGTGATTATTATTCTGTAGACATTGCTTCTTTATTGCTGTGTTTTCTGTAGACCGTGTAACTGTAGACCGTGTAATTGTAGACCGTGTAATTGTAGACCGTGTAACTGTAGACCGTGTAACTTTAGACCGTGTAGACTGTGTCGCATAATTGTCCCGAGACCGATCACATATCAAAGGTACTTCTAACGGTGGAAAAGTATATGGGTCTATTTATTACTATTGATTTTTCTTACGGCTTTACTGTTTATTTTCAAACCCATGATTGATGTCTAACCTTTGTCTTATAGTCATTTTCTTTATTTGAAATTGCATTCAGTGAATTGTGCTCGTTCCATTCCTGACTGGAAACCAACATTTTCAGGTTAGCCGTGGATTCATTTAGCTTGGGGAGTGACGGGAGTACTTGCAGACAAAGCCTAGAGACTAGTTAGATAGTGGACTGGTAGTCATTCAAATATTTGTACAAGTTTATATTTTCTGCAAATGTAAAACTTGTGAATATTGTAAGTTAAACTAGTTTTGTGAATGAGCACTATTTTGTGATTTGATCTTCATGGCCGTGACAGCGTTCTACCGTCGACTCTGCGGCGTAGGCTGGCTTGGACACGTCTCGTATCCGTTTTAAAAAAAAAAAAAAAAAACGGGTGCGGGTCGTGACAAGTTTTTGTGGTGGCCCATGCAGGTCTGTCTTCGCAAATCATACGAACTCGTGATAGTACTTAAGTTAGTTGTACTATTGCGAGCCTGCGACTAGAAATGCTCATTCACGAATTAGAAATTAATTTAATTTAAGAGAATGACTAGGACTAGGAGTCCCTTATACAAATTTGCCGATGGGTAGTCTAGGCCATGCAATTTAGGATGAGAGTTATTAACTTTGATAGTTTGTCAAATCCCCATAGGTACACTATTACCTCTTGATTGGAAGATATGGTCCAATGTGGATAGATTATTCACTTGGAGAGGCAGAGTTTCCTGGAATTGATGATCTCACCTAGATGAATTATTCAATTCCTTCTCGTTGTCTCTTTAGATATCATCCTCATATTTAGTCCAAATTTCCTATTTAGTTCCTATTTTGCCCCAGGAATTATTATTTCTGATTGGGTTATCCATATGCGAACCTTGAGTTAGTTTCGATTCAAGTTTTTTCTCAAAGGCTTGAATACACATGGAATAGTTAGAATGTCTGTATTTCTTTGTCTTCAATTATTTCCTCCCTGTTTACCTTTTATTTTAAGGATTGTGACTGACAGATACCTACGCTTTATCTCATAGTCGACTTGCTTGAACCTCTTGAAGCTCATGAGTTTTTACATATATAGTTAAAAGGATGTTAATTAACTCATAATGGCAGGACAGCAGCGCACTGTCGCCATTTATTTGAATTATGAAGACTCTGGATTCCCTGCAGCCAGCAGCGCACTGGCAAGACACGACCCTAGAGTTGACATCTGTTTAAAGAAATATAGGTTATAGAAGGTTACCAAAAACTATTGCTAGTGGTTCTCTTTTGACCGTAGTCACCCTTGTGAGCCAATATTGGTAGAGTTAAGTAATGTTCGATTTGTATCATATTTGAGTTACGAAACCAAGGGTTTACCATAGCCCGATTTTACGGGCGAGGCGTAGTCCTCGGTGAAATGACTTCAGACGTGATTACAAATTAAGGATACTATAGAGGATAGGACGATGCCCTGTATGTCCCATAAGATCCAAGGCTAATTCCAGCGGAAGTTCTGCAGGATGGATAGCATGTCTCTCGACCTAGTAATCCGTGGTTCTTGTGATCTATTGACGAGGAAATTGACTGACATTAATAGGTTTACTAGAACGTAGAATTCAGAAGTCCATAAACCATTAGTCGACCAAGGCCTTAAGGATAAGAAGAAAGTGGGAGGACTGTATAAGCAAGAACCCCGGGTGAGTTTTCGCTTCTCACAACTCGAACTACTTGTGCCTTCTTTCAAAAATCTCGTATAATTGTATTCGACTATCTTAACAAACGCTGCTGTCACAGCTTAGTTTTGCAAGCTCACTCTATTCTCGAGCTTGATTCGAGGCATATGTTTAGTGGGGACGCTTGCTAACTTATTGTCTAATCAGAATCAGGGTATTATGGTCTGATCAACCATGATGCATTTGGTTCGCACTTTATTTAATTACCCTACGTGGATTGAGAGATAGATGTCTCTAGGATCTCTTCCACGACTGCTTGACAATTCCTCTTGAATTATACATTCGCCCTTGAATCACGTAATTGTATTCGATGACATCTTTCTTGAACTCCTTATTGTTTTTGTCTTTCACTGACTTAGAAAGACGAAATCTCGTATTTGGTAGAGAGATACAGAGTATCCCCCATGGCAATGGTAGTCATATATACAAGTGCAGCTACCATCGGCTATTCATATGACTGAGTTACTCGTTCTCCTCTCGACCCTCAAACTACTATTGAGACCTTCTAGCCATTCGAATTTGAGAATGATTAGGATTTTACCCTTAGTCGAAATGCCTACCTAGGAGACTACCTATTCTTTAGAGACCAAAGGTTGCGAGTCTTAAATTATTTGCTGGAAGCTTGCCTTAACTAGCAACCCTTAAGCCTTGAACCAACCTTTCCTCGACCAAAGCCCACAGTTTAGACATGAGATGAATAGACAAGGATATGGACAATTATTTACCGTGACTATAGTAGATGCTCATCCCGAGATTGGATTCCAACAAATATTACCCTAGTTATGTAAATTTTATTATTAAGACCTAACTAGTGTTGGAACACCACAGTCACTAGCTTAGCCAATACCATGGCTTAAATATCCTGTCGTATTATGATCTACCAGTTGTCAACAGCAATACACGATCATTACAGCTCTTGTGACAATAGTCTGGCAAGCTTGAACCGTGTAGAGTTTCACGACTCAGTTGTTAGAAATCTTTTAGATGATGTGCCTTAGAGTTGGTTACCCCATCGGAAACTTATGTGCACTTTGGACGAGTAGGTCATTCTAGTATATCGACCATGTGTCATCGTACACACTCGTTTTCTATTTAACAAGGAACGAATCTTGAGTTGACTAATACCTACTGTATTCCGTTACGTCGTGCCTTATTCCTTATTAACAAGAGTCGAGGCACAATATCCGGACTTTGGAATACTTCTAACCACATTATTCCAAAACCCATGTCTTAGCTTCTAAGGTGGGTAGACTGTAAGCCTTCTAAAATTTTAGGATATACCAGGATTACCGAGTGATTAGAATAACTCCCATTAGGATGATAATTAGTGCTCCAGAGACTCCCACTTTCTATTTAGATCGTTTAGTGTCCCCGGCCGTGTCATTGATATTCGGAGCACGTGACCAGCTGTTGCCTTCCAACAAATTTTATACCCAAGATCTAGACAAGTCCACTTCATCTAGGTATATCATATCCCACTCAAACACGTCCCCTTGTACTCTATTTTTTTTTATAGCGCGACTTTTAAGTCAAAAGGACTAGCTATAACCTTTACCATAGTACCTACCCGGTATACTTTCTGACTTCCACCAGAGCCTCAGCCTTGACTCAATTCAATTGACCCAATATATGGTTGTGATCTACTCGAAGCCTACTACGCATATGACACTAGTGTGCCAACCAATTGAGGCCTCATGTGCTAATTAAACACAAAGGTCCTCATGTGCTAATTAAACACAAAGGTCGCGAGAGACGCATCTTCAGGGCTTACATAACCTACCTAACCAATCCGACTGCCCAACTACCTCAACCACTTAGGTGGAAACCTATTCTAGGTTACCCTAACCTAGTAGAAGTAGTTTTATCGTTGGGACATTGTCCAGTCCATATAGATTGAAGTCCAAGGTTCACCCAACCAACGTTGATGTCCAATAGAGAACCCATTAAGATCAAGTAAAACCCATCCATACATACCGCTATATCAGGACTATTAAAACCGAACTAGTTGAAATAGGTTCCTACACCTATTAGGTAGCCTCCACCTCGTAGAATGTGGTGTTATTCGTAACCATTATTTTATTTACCTGGAAGTCACGATACGATTTTGTATTGTATTTATATTCCTTGCTCGTGCGTTTAAGTAACCACGGAATAGATCGCAATCGTGATTTCTCAAATTCTGTTCTATCATTAAATCGTGCTTAGTTTTAATTTCGAGAACGAAATTTTCGTGGTGCATAGGTTGCAAGCTCTCTAAGAAACGAAGGGTCTCTTCGAAGTTAGCCAGTGATTGGAGCGGAGTAGCCCCAATCTAGCTAATAAGTCAATGGTTCATAAGGTCCATTTTATCGGTATCATTTGATATCCTCTACCGCACTCGAAACTTCGTGCTGTTCTCAGTTATTCTTCTTCGTCCTTTCGTACCATTGACTATCGTCCTTCCTATTTTGGGGGATTGATAACCGTGTTGTTTAGAATTTAGCAGAAGTTATAGTATAAGTTAGTTGATATTTGAATTTTGGGTTGCTTGATAGATATGCGAGGATTATAGATACCATAGGCGATAGATATCTATTGGAAGAATTTGAGCAACTAGTTGGAAGATTATAGGGTTTTGTGACCTGTGTTTTGAGAGAGTAGTATGACCAAAGGTGGGTAGAAGTCCTAGAGATTATGTAGTTACAAAAGGACTGGAGGAGGTTATAAAATATTTTGAGAAATTAAAATTTTAAGAAGATTAAGGTTAAGATAGACTGCCTTCTTGAATTTTATGGCATAGTTACGAATTAGAATTTCGAGGACGAAATTATTTTTAAGGTGGGTAGATTTGTAGCCTCCCCTCCCGGATTTTTTTTGAAAATATTTTATTATTTACTTGATTTAAATGGAGATAATCCACACACGGTGTAAATTTTTGGTACAACCATTTTGACTTGTTTGGGACTTTGAAGTTTAGACATGACTGGGCCTTACTCGACATGAGCTCGAGGTATTATTCTGTCAAATACAGACATTGATACGGTCTTCCTATAGGAGACAGGAGTACCATGAAACCTAGGGCTTCGGTGAAAGCCACAAAGGGATATGGTTTACATCTATAGTAAGCTTGTCATATATTTTACGTTTGTGCAAGGTTGATATATTCTTGATCATAATCAATTCTACTAGATCTTGGTTATTGAATTGAAGACAGATGGTATATTAAGAAAATGGCAGGTGCAAATATGGATATGAATATATAGAAATATATTCGTAAGTAAATCAGGTATATATATTTGTATATAAAATATATATAGAGATATATATATATATATTCGAGGACAGATATGTAATGTGTATATAGATATACGTGAGTATGTAGGTATATGTATATAAATATATATATATAATATACATGTGTATATTTGTATTTGTATATAAATATATATTATAAAAATATGTGCATGTATATTTGTACGTATATATAAATATATAATATTATATAAATATGTGTGCACGTGTATATATATAATTACATATATACGTGTGTGTACGTATAAATAAATGGGTAGATGAAAATATGTGTATACGGATATATATGGATATTTGTATATATTTATATGTATATATATAGGTATTTGAGTATATTTATATGTATATATATATATGGATAATTATATATATTAATATGTGTATATATATATTAATAAGAATAAGAAAGAAGTAGCAGCTGTGGACCTCAAGTCCACAGCAGTATGCAAATACGAGTAGCAAAACCCAGCAAAAGCCGAACCAAACCATGCCATCCAAGCCCGGCCCGATTCCCCATACCCAAACCCAATAGGAGAAGGTTTCCCAGCCCGAGCCATTTAACCCAGGCACTCGGTTCTTAACTGAACGTACGAGTATATATACATACACCCCACGCGCAATCGAGGCTAAACGAAAACCCTAGCCGCGAATCCGCCACCCTCCTTCCCGAATGCTGTCGACCCACCCTGGGCCTGCGCGCCGCCGCGCGCGGCCGAGGCCGCTGAGGCAGCGCACGCGCGCCGAGCAGCGAAGAACAAAACAGCAACAGTAGGCAGCAGCAGGGGCTGCGGGAAGCCAACTTCGAGATAGAAGTCCACCATCGTTGCTCTATCGTTTTCCGAAATGATTCTTCAGGTATGATCCTGATATAACCACCTTCATTTGCCTTCATATAGATTTAATTTAGACGAGCTGGATTGCCCGAGAAATCGACCCAAAGTCGATGAAAAACCCGTCCCAAAAACAGGACTGAAAACAGTCGAGTTAGCCTACTTCGCATTTATTTATCTCCCAAACCATGCTTAATTTCGAAAACCTATTTGAAGGCGTTTATTGACAACATGTAGGGCTTCGATTCACTTTTTACGGAATTTAATTTCGTCGACTACGTAAAGAGAAATCAGATTGTAAAGTTACCGAAAAACCTGTTTTAAAAATCATGAAATCGCTCCACACGACGTGCGTCCCGCCATTCCGGGCGACGTGGTCGCGAACCGAAAGCATCGAAAGCGGCGTAACGGCTTCGTGGTCGTGTGGGCTTCGACGGAATTCGAATTGGTCGCGTGTGCGCGACGAATTCGACGCGTATCCGTCGGAATCGCCCCGTATCCGTCCAATGCAAATTCTCCAATTACTTTGTGCACGTTCGTCAGATCGAGACGAAACTTGCGCCAACAGGACCGTATCGTTTTTCTGGTCCTGCATGCCAAGTTTGGTCCGATTCTGAGCCAGTTGAAATCGACGTCGTTTTGCGGGCCCCACGGTCCCGCTCAACGGGCGATTTTGTGCACAGCCCGCGGGAATTCAACTCTGGACATACGGTCGGGTTCGTACCGAAAAACTGGATCCGTAGACATGTAGTTTGACGACTTTAGAGACCGTTGACTCTGGCACGCTTTTCGGTGCAAAGCGGGTCCAACGGCGGACATCGTTTTTGTCCGAAATTATCGTTTTGCCCCTGTGTCCAGAATTGGACGTAAGGACAGGCAATCCTAGCTAATTGGACTATTCTGAGATCATTGGTATTGTTTATTTCAGCTTCCGGGGACTGTTGTACGGGTTTTGACTATAGTGGCACATTGAGTAGTTCAGATTGTCGGTTTCACCAGCAAAGGACCACAGGCGAGTACAGTTTATTGTTTGCATTTCGATATTGATCTTTACTATATTTCATTGATTAGTCATTGGTTATGTGATTATTTTCTATTATAAATTATCGAGTCGGGAATGAGAAGTACCAAGGATGTGTGATCTGACCTTAGACCGTGTAGACCGTGTAGACCGTGTTGCATTTATTTCTTGTAGACCGTGTAGACAGTGATTTATTTATTGCAAAGTAGACCGTGTAGACAGTGTTTATTATTGCATTTAAACTGTGTAGTTAGTGATTATTATTCTGTAGACATTGCTTCTTTATTGCTGTGTTTTCTGTAGACCGTGTAACTGTAGACCGTGTAATTGTAGACCGTGTAATTGTAGACCGTGTAACTGTAGACCGTGTAACTTTAGACCGTGTAGACCGTGTCGCATAATTGTCCCGAGACCGATCACATATCAAAGGTACTTCTAACGGTGGAAAAGTATATGGGTCTATTTATTACTATTGATTTTTCTTACGACTTTACTGTTTATTTTCAAACCCATGATTGATGTCTAACCTTTGTCTTATAGTCATTTTCTTTATTTGAAATTGCATTCAGTGAATTGTGCTCGTTCCATTCCTGACTGGAAACCAACATTTTCAGGTTAGCCGTGGATTCATTTAGCTTGGGGAGTGACGGGAGTACTTGCAGACAAAGCCTAGAGACTCGTTAGATAGTGGACTGGTAGTCATTCAAATATTTGTACAAGTTTATATTTTCTGCAAATGTAAAACTTGTGAATATTGTAAGTTAAACTAGTTTTGTGAATGAGCACTATTTTGTGATTTGATCTTCATGGCCGTGACAGCGTTCTACCGCCGACTCTGCGGCGTAGGCTGGCTTGGACACGTCTCGTATCCGTTTTAAAAAAAAAAAAAAAACGGATGCGGGTCGTGACACACCTTATACTCAATATGCATTTGGCTGATATTTGATATACTAGTTGTATATCAGGATAATTTCATGGATATCTGATACTTGTCTCATACGGATGCTTCAATAATATGAATGAGGAGACACCTTATACTCTTTATAATCCCTTTACACAAATATTGATGGGACAACATTAGACATGTATCCGAAAATATAGCAGAAACATAGAGAAATTACATGCCATAGGTACGAGGAAATATATACTTTATCATAATAGTGTTAGAAGGGCAACTCGGATAGAGACTTCGTAATGGGCTTGCAGAAACAAAGAGAAATTACATGGCAAAGGCTTTTATCTGTTCCTCTCAGGAGTCTTGGATTACTGATGAGTTCTTTTAAAATAAATAGGTCAGAGATGGATACTAGACACAAGTAGCAAATTTCCACTTGTAAATTATACCTTCACATAGCTGACTCAGAGGTCCTTCCTTGAATATCTACGTGCTAAATTGAGCATACCATACCCATTATATATAGTCCTTTAATCCTCATCCTCAGTTATTTACTTTTATCTGTTACTCAGTTTCCGGATACATGTCTAACCAAAGTAATCTAAGACTTGTTGCAGTAATCTACGACCGGATAAAAGCCTCTCCACTGAAATTGCCAACCCATTTGTAAGCTTGATGCAGTAATCTAAGACTCCTTGACTCTACTGAAATTGCCAACCCGTTTTAGTTACACTTTCATATTTGGATCGTGTAATTATCAAACTGAGTAATCTGTCCTGAATCAAAGATGATAATAGGCTTTGACCAAATAGTTTAGTCATCATCCTTAGCGTGCCGTATTGATACAAGACTTTCATGTCATTATCTTGCACCAAGCTGCTCGCTCACAGGATTTATGATGCAGGCACAGAAGCAGGATGAATTACCGGAGCTGAACTATGTGATCAATATATTCATTTTAAATGCCATCAAAGAGTTGTATATTAGGACCATTTCATAGATATCTGATACTTGTCTCATACGGATGCTTCAACAGTATGGTCTCATAGGGATGATAACTGGCCAGGGACGACCAAAAGATGAACATATTCCTCATTGCTAAAATATGAGGATGAACAGATTGTCATTTGTTTGAAATTAACATAAAATTAACAAAACCCAAAAATCATCAAAACCCATAAAATCACACACACAGAGAGAGAGAGAGAGAACGAGGGAATTACCTTTCTTGCTTCGACGATGCTCAAATCTTCAAATTATGAGAGAATTAAGGAAACATAAAACCCTAAAGAAAACAAAAACCCTAACAAAATTAAAACCCTAAGAACTGAAATCCTAAGAAAAACGAAACCCTAAGAAAAACGAAACTCTAAGAACCGAAATCCGAAGAAAACGAAACCCTAAGAGATTGTGAGAGCGGAGGAGAGGTCATACCTTCGTAACAGGAGAGAAGAGGGAAGCGTTCGGCAGCGGCTCACAGGAGAGAAGAAGAGGGAAGGGGGAAACCATCGAGAAGTGCGGGAAAAATTTAGGAAAAAATTTCCTTTTGGTTTCTTTGTAACACTTTTCTCTTGGCACATGTTTTGCATGTGACATAAGTTATAAATTTGTCACAGTTTTTACTGTTACAACTAATATAAAAAATAAAAGAATTATAGAATTAGAATTTTCGTAATCGTTTTTGCCTATAGTAACGGTTATAAGTATTACTATCTTGTAACGGTAATAACTGTTACTAATTGGAAAAAAATTGTGTCATAATTTGCATATTATGGTGTAGTGAGGCATGATTACTCCGTGGTTAGTTTTGATTGTTGCATTACGCTATGTAAGACCTACAACCTGACCGTACTGGTATCATTGTAGAGTTGTGCATATCGTACCCTGTACGAAAGTACTCATTCTGAATGACCATGATCCACGGCATATACTTTACTCAACGTAGAGACTATTAAGTTAAATAAAATAATGATTGCATAGAGAGAATAGATTCCCGAGTTTTTACATGGCAGCCCTCTTGGGGACTATTAAGTGCCCGACAGGCCGGCTGGTTCCCACAGATACTACAAACCTTTCACACGGGTAGGAAGCGGTATCTGCTTGTATTATATTGATTATTGTATATTGATGACGGGCGTCCCGCTGGGACTCGTCTAATTCATGATTAGCGCAATTGATTGACTGGATAGACTAGCCTTACTTGCTCATAGTTAGAATTGAGGAATTCTCATTACATAAAACCAAGGTAACTTGGGACTCGCAATAGCAAGCCGTAGTAGTTGCCTGGCCGTTTAAATTGATTTGTTTGTGTACTGTACCTACTCTGTTACTTAACTGAGATGATCAGAATGTCAGGACATGATGGGCCAACTTCTGTCCTTGTTTGGTTGGGAGGTTGGTTCGAAGTGTCGTGATGTTGTGTGAGTCCTAGTAGATAGCAGAGATCTATAATCATATTCTCTTATTACTGGTTTTAGTTCTCATGTCGTGCTTCCTTGTGGTACTTGCTATTAGAGGTCTAACCTCTCTGGTTTTGTATGGCCAGATTTAGAGCCGGTCCCCGAGGATCCAGCTTACTTCTACCTCCAAGATGGTCAACACTAGAGGGATGATCGCAGGAGGACTCGAGTGGGTTTCTTACTTTCCCGCTCGTTTTGTTATCTACTTTATACTTTGCCGTTTGGCACCGACATGTTAGTCGGATTGTCTTGTACCTACTTTTGCATAATTGTAACTAAGTCAGGCCGCAGCTGCTAACAATTGTGTATACTTACTACATCATCTGGCTGTATTTTGTAAAGCCAGATATCAAGAACATTTTGACTGAGCGTTTGGGACGCCTTACTGCTTTATCTCACATGTTCTCTATTTCTGTTTCTTGTTTGAATGATTGAGACAATAGATGTGAAGTGACCATAGTGAGACTTTCATGTAGTATGCACCCCTCGTCTTGTAGACAGCATTGATCGTATTATACGATATTCATCTACCCGTAATAAGTATCTGGCTGAGTCATTCCCCCGCTCTCCAGTATTCTGGTTCAGGGGCATGACACACGACGTCCTCAGCAGTAGGTACTACTATCGACTTAGCAGCAGGAGGTGGCACTACCTCCTCAGCAGCAGGAGGTGCTACTACCTCCTCAGCAGCCATCTTTGCCTCTCTCAAGCGACGTCCTCGGGTTATGGGTGCCATCTGGTAAGATTGATGAAAACATGCAGATTAATTAGGGATTAAACAAAATGACAATATTAGACGTGTAATATGGAAGATTCATTGTTGTAAGGATATGACAGTATTAGACGTCCTCCGCGTCATCATCTTCCTCTTCCTCCTCATCTTCGCTTTCATCTATTTTGTTTTCCTCTTCGGATACTTCAACCCCTTCGGATACTTCAACCTCCAACGGTGAATGACCCTCAACAGTCTTGCCTTAAACTTAAAGCTATTAACGACATAGCTTGACAGTACGGAATGAGTCTCACAACCAAGATATAGAGGAGTATCTGCATCGTATACCATATTCTGTCTTTCTGCATATAGTTCACCTTGCGATGACCACAAGCTGTAATCACGTACGAAACCCTTACGGGTCAAATGATCTCTCACAGTCACCACTTCTTCATAACGTCTATTACGACAATTACCACATGGCACAATCACCAAAGTAACGAATCCATCGCAGATTGGATGTGAAAATCTGCATCGTAAGACAAAGTAAACATAATTACAATTACAAATATATAGTTCGATACTGACCGCCCTCTGCTTCGTCGCTCTACTTCCCTTACTTCTCAAGAAGGCCCCCTCTCTGACCCCATCTACTTCCTTGCTTCTCATTCGACTCTCTCAGCCTCCTATTCCGCATCATATGATATCCATCTCAACCAAGGAGTAGAGAAGTGTGAAAATACTAATATTAACTAAGGATCAGTATCGGAATCGGTATCACCATGAATCTCATGGCTTGTTGTACTAGAGAAGTGTAAAAATATTAATATTAACCCCTCTACTTCAAAATTTTTTCCTTTTAATATTATGAATGTGAAGCTCTGCTTCACGTTTGGTTTTATATTATGCTCTGTTAGAACAAGCTATGAGATTCAGGGTGATACTGATCCTTGGTTATTATTAATATTTTTATACTTCTCTACACTTTGGTTGAGATGTATATCCAATGATACGGAATATGATGCCTCATGACCCGAATGAGAAGAAGGGGAGTTGGGAGGCTCACTCTATACACTCATCCGCCTACGATATACACTCTATACACTTTTACTTATGCAAGCCTTTTGAGGTAATCAGCATTATACTAGATTTTCGAAAAAATCTATAACTCTGATAGGCCCAAAAGACTTGGCATAAGTAAATTTAATTTTCAACACTTACCTAGCTACTACTAAGATAACTTATATATATCCTTCTAGGATATTCACTCTATAGCAAGGTTCGCAGTATCGACAAGGTTCTAAATGACGGTAGGCGGGTGCACGGCGGAGAGAGTCCGCCTACCGCCTAGACACCGCCTAGACGCTGCCTAAATGATCAATACCGATACTCGTAGACACAGTCCGATACCGATACTTCGTCTCTCTACTTCCCCTGCTTCTCAAGAAGGCCCCCTCCCTGAACCCCCTCTACTTCCATGCTTCTCATTCGATATTTTAAGAAGTGAACGTCTTTCTTCATAGTGGGGTCGGGGGAAATAATGGGAAAGATGATTTCACTATATTTCTCATTCGATATTTTAAGAAGTGAACGTCTTTATATACTAAAGGATTTCGGTGTGTGTGTGTGTGTATTACTACCGGCCCCGACACCCAACCCCCACCCGCACCACCGTCGACCGCCATCCCCACCACCGCGACCCCTAACCCTAATCCTACCACAACCCCCACCCCCACAACCGCTGACCGCCATCCCCACCGCCGACCCGAATCCCGTCGCCCCCGCCGCCCCGACCCGAAACCCCCCCAGCGACCCCCACCCCTTCCACCGTGACCCCTACCCCTACCACTACCGGCTCCCATCACCCTCCGCTGCTCCGACCGAAACCTCCCTCCAGCGACCCCCACCCCTACCACCACCGGCCCCCGCCTCCCCCTGCCGTCCTGACACGAATCACCCCAGTGACCCCCACCACCACCACCGCGACCCCCACCCCCACCCCAACCACTACCGGCCCCCAACCACCACCACCACCACCGCCGACCACCATCCCCACCACCGCAACCCCCACCCGAACCCCCACCCCCACCCCCACTACCACCGACCGCCATCCCCACAGCCGAACGAAACCCGCCGCCCCCCGCCTTCTCGACCCGAAACCCCCTAGCGACCCCCACCCCCGCCACCGCAACCCCCTACCCCTACCACCGTGACCCCCACACCCATCCCCACCAACACCGGCCCCCGCCGTCCCCGTCGCCCCGACCACCGAGAGTGAGAGAGAGAGAGTGCCACGACCCGCACCCTGAATAGGGGTACAAGCATGTGGGTACGTCCAGCATACACCGCAGAATCGGCGGTAGAACGCTGTATAGTTCTCCTAGAAAGTATAACATCTAGACACGATATAAATGTACCTGTTATCTCCGCACGAAGGTATATAAACTCAACTCAATCATAAGACATCTAGAAAAGATAGGCACGAATATCATATAGATATGATGGAAATAGAAGTACGAAAAAGGAAACAAAGTCACAACAAAGTAGATAGTCGAAAACATAACATAAGGTCCCAAAACACAAATATAGTATAAGTCTCATAAACTAGCCGGCACGCAGTCCAGACAAACCTAACTAGCAGATCTACATAGGTGAAATATCATCTATGGGCTCTAGGGGTAACAACTGATCATAATCTCCATCATGGCCATACCCGTAATATGTAGAGCAATCAGCATCTAAGTCATCTGTAAACATCAACGGTTATCCTATCAGGAAAATAAACAAGTACAAACCACCAACAACAGTTCTATAGTATTGACAAATGTTGTAAGAGACAATCACAATAGAATACAAGATGAACATATCAAGATAGAAATATAACTGGATATGTAAAGCAAAAAATCATGTCAGGGTGTATCATGCAGAAAAGTAGAACTGAATAGAAATATATATATATCTGATGTAATAAATATAAAAAGTGCCTCGAGTATTATAACATTATGTGATCGGTATGGGTCAAGATCAGGCTGTTCCATATGACCGACTACAAGTACGGGAACTCGGCCCGGCCAAAATGAAAATCTATGGAACAAATAGTACAAGATCAGGCTACATCCTACGTGCAGTGAGGGTGGAGGTATAAAACAAGTAGTAACTCAAGGTTGGTATTAATCACATAACCTATAATACTCCCCATCCCCGAATAGTATACGGACCGGACATAGCACGTCATGGCACGAGATTCCCTAAGAAGGTAGCTGCTCCCTCTCAGGAATCGGTGTCAATACAAGTACAAGAACAAGATCGAGCAAGTACCAGTATCCCAAGAAAATCTAGGAATGACATCTCATAATAGAAATCCGGTATATAATAGTCCGTGCACCATTGTGTCAAAAATTAAGTAAAATACTATAACTGAATCGGATATAGAAGATATCAAGACAAAGAACTATTATCAGAGAATGTACTCGCCTGCTGTCCTGAGCTGTCAAGTAAGGTCGATGCTCAAAGTGATATCACAGACCTAAAGATAAGATATCGTAAGCTAATTAGGGTTTGACCATGTTTAAACATGATTTCTAATTTATGATATGCAATCTAGGTCAAACTTAGTCAAACTAAGTCAAACAAGGTCACATCAAGTCAAACTAGGTCAAACTAAGTCACACTGAGTCGCACCAGGTCATACTAGGTCACAGGTAGTCAAAACAAGTCAAATTAGGTCAAAATTAGTCAAAGGTTGACTTACAGTTAACTTTTGGTCAACTGGTGAATTTTGGTCAATTCTAGGTCAACTCTAGGTCAAACTAGACTAATGTTGACTAACAGTTGACTTTTAGTCAACTGGTCAACTCTGGTCAAGTTCGATCAAGTTCTAGTCATTCCTAAGCCAAGCGTTGACTAATAGTTGACTTTTGGTCAGTCAAACTTGGTCAACTGAGGTCAAAACTAGTCTAAATATACTATTTCTAACCATTACCAACCAAGCTATCCTAATTCTAACTATACCTTAACATGTTAAACTCATATCTTAGTTTTTAGGCTACCCTCTACCTCAACATGGTATCCCAATAACTTAACCCCGTATCTCGATACCAAAAGCTTGGTATCTTGATACTCTAATAACCTATCTTGAAACATCCTAATACCTTAATAGATTACCTTACTAACACTAACATTCCCTTCTCACTAAATCACTTACACACACACACACAAACTCACACACAACACTCAAGGATAGGGACTGGAATTGTAACACCCAGTTTCTAAAATAAGGGTAATTTTGAAATTTTATATTTTAATTTATTTAATTATGATATTTAAATGATAATATGATTTTTGGTAATTTTTAATTATTTTAAAACTATTTTAGATCATGACTTATGATTTTGGTGTTTGACTAGTGTAACCTTAAATCCTAGCCATGTGATTAGGATGTTTGACTAGTACATTATAGCCTAGAAGGTATTTTGGGCATTTTAGGATTTATTTGAATTTATTATGAATTATGGAAATTTGTGTGATTTTAATATTAATTAAATATTGCTATGTGTTGTGTTAGTCATGACTAGTTGAGACTTGTAGACTAACCAAGAACTAACCCTAGTTGGTGACCCTAGCCTAACTCTAGTTAAACTACTTTTAGTTATTGGGAATTAGTTTTAAGGTAGGAAGTATTACTTAAGAGAAGTTAGTTCATGACTTATGGTTTAAGTCAATGACTTGTGACTTAGCAATTAAAGCCTAGTGTTTAAGCCATAGGCCCATGAATTAAGCCCAAGACCAATCCTAGCCCACCTATGGCAGCCAACTTAGGGTTTTCCACCCCTATTTAATGCTTGGGTTAGCCTCTCTTGGAAATAGATCTCAAGTTTAAGAGGAGGTAAATCCCCAACCTTAGAAATTCCTATTTAATTCATTTAATTCCTTTTTAACCCAAACAAATTGCATTGGGTTCTAAATTCTTCCTACTTTCTGTTGGTTATGAGTGTTCTCAGATTTAAAGAGCTTTGGAGGAGTTTCACCATCAAGAGAACATCACTCATTGAGTTTTTTTAGGGTTTATGATACATAGAGGTAACTCTCTACTTTCACCATAGAATTCTGGTTTAATTGCATGAATAGGGAGCCCTAGACCTAACTTAACTATAGGAATAGGAATCCCTAGGTTTTTGTGTCGTTTCGTATCCTAACAGGACACGTATCAGTGTCCTGCTCTTGTGTTTGTGAAAATGCCTCAGTAAAACTTTTTGTGTTAATTTCGAATTGTATTGGAATGGAAATTTGCATTGTTGTGTCGCTTGTCCATTTCTGTAGCTCTGAGTTGGTTTCGTGCTTGTGTCGTGTCGTTAGGACACCGTGCACACGCACTCGGACACGCTCGCGCGCGGCCTGGGGGATCTCCTGCATCTCGGGGTCCCTACAGGACACGACAATGACTCTTTGGACACGAAATTTTGTGGAGACTTAGGGGCATCATCTGTCATCCCTCTCCCCAAATTTCATGACATTTCATGGTCGGGTTTGGGAGATATTGGCCGTGCACGGGGAAAACACTGAATTGTGCGTACTGTGTAAACACGTACTGACATGGCCCTATAACTCTGGACATGACACGCATTGACACGATGCAGACCCATGAACACGAGCACCTATACCTAGACTAGGTAGGTACACGAGCACGAGCCTTGGGAAGGCCTGTGTCGGGTGCACGACACACGTGCACACCCGCACGAGACTGTCCAAGTCTGCTGTATCCAGTTTACCCGATTTTGGGTTTTATTGTACTGGACACGTTTGTGTCCACTTTAGTGGACACAAACCACTTGTGTGACACGTAGGTAATATGGTTGTACTGTACCAACCATTAGATTGGTGTTTTAATTGGAATTTGTGATGAAATCCCCTCTTTCCTATTTGTTTCTGATACAAGCCTTCAACTCAGATTTCCAGTTTTTTTAAATGGATTTTGTCATCGATTTTTACCTATTATAAACTGTTAATTTCATGGTTTCTAGCTTCTAACTTGTTCACCTAGTTGATTGCTAAATGTATGTTGAAATTTGGATGGTTTGGATGAGGATTTGGTTCAAAATCTGAGAATTTACATTTGGGACTGATGAGTGATTTTAAATGTGATATTATAGGTTGTTTGAACTCTGATTTCAGAGTGTATTGAACCCAATACTGTGTACACAATACCTGAGATGTTTTCTTTCCCTTTTTAACTGATTTAGCAGCTATTACTATTAGTGGTTGGACTGTCCTATAGGGTTGTGAGTTGTATGGACTGAAATTTCCCTTTACTTCCTGTTAACCCATACACAAGACCTCTATATGCACAAGAACTGAGTTTAATTTGTTTGGACTGTTTTGAATGATAAGTGGACTATTTTGTGAAAACTGAATGAAACCTGAATTTGATTGTATGCTATGTATAGGCTGCCACCTAGTTTGGGTTGAACCTAAGTTTTGACACAATGGTCACACACACACACACCCCTAGATATTCTTTCACTGTTTCACACTCACTTGGACACTAATCACATATCACCCTATCTTCTAGAACACACACACATACACTTGGACACTTGCACTAGTGTCCCCTCTCTATACACATGTGTATATGTATGTATGTGGACACATAGGTTGTATGTTATGCTCATTAGCCTATAGGTTGTTTTATAAGTTATTCTTTATTACACATATGTGTGTATCATATATATACATATATATGTATATATATATTTTCTCTTGTAGATGTGTGATTATATATATATATTATATATGTTGGCATATGGATATACTAGCCTATATGTATATAGGGATATTCATATACTTTCATATATGATAATGGTATAGGTACATATGTGCTATTGGCCTATGGTGTATCTATTAGACTGGTGGGCCTATAATTGACTTGTGTAGTCTAGTTAGACTTAGAAATGGCTTGTTAGACCTAGTTAGACTAGTTTGACTTAGGTTTGACTTGGTTGACCTAGTTTGACATCTAAGGTTGACCAGAGTTGACCAGAGTTGACCAAGAGTTGACTTTGGTCCAGATTGACCTAGATTCATGTAGAATGCATAGTAGTGCTTCATTTTACTATTCTGGACTTGTTGTGACTTGTGCTGTTATGAATAGGAGCCAGACACTACTCCTCGGACAGTACTTTTCAGTTGGACACTCAGATACCAGGCGAGTACATTCTCTGATCATTTCATATCCTGCTTAGAATTATTTTTCTGCTTTAAATTACTTTACTTGATACTGTCACGTTGGTCACACGGATTGGTACTATATGGATCTTTTCATGAGATGTTATCCCCCTCGGGAGCATCAGATACTGCATGTTTTATGCGTTTCACGAATCATCACGTATCTCTATGCTTCCTCTGATTCACGAATCGCTTGTGACACATGTACTCTCATGTTTACAGAGCCATCATGAATCACATTCACGTATCACTCATTTTATGAGCCATGTGAAGTTTCACGAACCTTAACATAACTTGAACAGATCTTTGTGTATCGATTGGGGATGGTGGAGTGGAAATAGACATGTGAATATTATCCCAGTAGCTGTAGTCATGAATCACTCTCTTAGCTGTAGTCATGAATCTCCTATGCAATTCACATGTTTATATTTTACTCTGACTCACTAGTCACTATTAGCTCTCTATGTATAGTAGATATTTCTATTACAGTTCTCTCTCTGTTTACATACTGTATTTCTTCAGTTCATGTATCTTACTTTACTGCATGATTATATTTTCTAACCTGCTATGATCTGTTGAGATGTACTGTACTCGCTCCTGTCCTGACTGGACCTATTAAAAATATTACAGAGAATGAGGAGGAGGCCCTATGTACTACCTATTACGGAGCAGGCTTAGACGACACCTGCGACCTGGTTCCTCTGGAGGACCCAGCTGTAGTTCAGGATGCTACTCCCAGAGTCTAGGCTAGATAGCTAGGCTTTAGTTTTTCTTCAGCTTTGTTATTTGATTTTCAGTTGTTCTTCTGAGATGTTGTTATATTTAGAGACTTGTATTGAGCTGGATATTCTTGAGTTGTTATCTTAGACACTTAGATTTTCTCCCTCTTATTTGTATTATATTGTGCTTTTGATCTCTCTATCTACCTTTACTATTCTGTATCTGCCTTAGATGTGATTGAGACTGTTCTGTTATGTCACCTCCATTAGGAGTGTATATACTGTACAGGTACCTTTATATTGTTAGATGATTGACCTAGGACAGCGTTCTACCGCCGACACTGCGGCGTAGGCTGGGCGTTGTTACGTTCTTGTACCCTCACAGTGGGTACGGGTCGTGATAGGAATATACAAACTGGAATGGTATGTATTGATATGAGATGATGGTGGATATGTGGATATGAACTGAAATAGAAATAGGGGACTGAGCATTATATTGGACTGATTTATGAAGGATAGAATGGAATGGACTGAAATGAAGTGTTTTGAAGGATAAATGAGTGAATGATATGGTATGAATATGGATTGAAATTTGTAGATGGATGAAATGGATGCAATGTGGACTGATATATATATATGGATGTTTGAAGTGAATGATAGATAAATATGAACTGGAATATGGATTAAAATATATGGGTGTATGGACTGATTTGTAAAGATCAAATGGACTGAATGTAGATGATAATGGAATGATGAACAAATGAATATAAGGTGAATATATACATGGACTGTGAACTGAAATGGTGAAATAAAAGGATGATTTGGGGACTTTCAAATAGGACTGACAGGTAGTTGGAAATGGGGGCTTGAACACGTTGTCCTGCTACAAGCATCTGCTGCTGTTGCTGTAGCAACTTGCTGCGACTGCATTCTGCAGCTGCTGTTGCTTGTAATACAGTCCCCTCTGGGGACTGCTGCTTCTTTTCTTGCGCATAGCTTTCCCTCCTCTTCCATGCCATCTCTTTCACTCACTCAATTCATTCACCCTCCACAACATCACCACCACAACAAAAAAACAACAATCTAACTAAAGAAATGAAATAGATATCTGTATATAAACAGTCCTAATATTTATATAACTAAAACACATGATATAATATATGAGTATGATATAAAAACTCATTATACTTGGACACCACTCCTAGTATCAAAGTAGGAACACAACCTACCTATCCACAGACACAGTAGCAACCCTCTAAAGCAACAAAACCTGAAATTAGAAACTAATTTACACTATTGGCATTCAAACATACACATGGGGTGTCCTAAATTAAAATCTACCAATTAGGACACAAGGCTACATGCTAATTTGTTCTAGAGGACTCCAAATGGCCTCTAACTTGATTCTAATGGTTGTTCTAACAAGAGGATGGATTCTATGGATTAAAAACTACTCAGAATGCATAGGAACAAGGTTTAGAAGATTTGTTTTTACCTATTAGGAGTGAATCCTAATGGATCCTTCTCCGACACTGCTCTGATACGAAGATCTCCTAGTGTGGACACTTCCACCTTGCACTTTTCTTCTAAACCTTGGTAGAACCCTCCCTTGAGAATATGGAGAGGATTGATGGAAGCGTTTGTGAAGGATTGATTTGATTTGGAGATCAAATCAATAGAAAAGCTCCAAAATAGGGAAGAACACTTGAGAGCACAAAAAGAGACAAGTTTCTAAAGAAGGAATGAAACCTAAACTATCCTAGTGTGGCCGGCCATGTAGGGCATTCCTAGGCTAATGTGAAGTGTCAAGAATACCCCTCTCAAGTCTCAAATGGTTAAGTCTAGACTAGGTTCAAGTTTGGGGTCAAAAGAATCTAGTTTGAGTCTCAAATCGACTACTCTAATAAAGTGGAATTAGACTAATCTAACTAATCTAATTTGTGGAAAAATATGGGCCATGACTAACTAAACTTGGGTCCCGCCTAGAGGCTAAGCTACCCGAGTCGCTATCACAAGTCAGAACGAGACGAAACTCGAACCCTACTAAACAAATCATATAAAATAAATAATAAAATTATAAAATTCCAAAAATGTTGAAAAATCAAAAATGACCAAAATACCCCCAATATTGAAAACTGGGGTTGACAGAGAGAGAAAGAAGATTACCTGGAGAGAGAGAGAAAGTCTGCGGCCGGAGAGAGAGAGAGAGAGAGAGATAAAGTTTGGGGAGGGGAATGAAAAGTTCTCCCCCCATCGTCTAAATTTAAGTTAGGGCTGGATATTTAGCGACAGATGGGCGACGGATATATTCCGTCATTATGTGGTCGCTATACCACCCTAGTTGGCCGACGGAATATCCGTCACTATGTGGTCGTTAAATTTTACGGCTTTTTTTTCAACATTCCCGCCAACTTTTGCCAACTAAGCGATGGCATAGCGATGGATTATTCATCCGTCACTATATCTCCGCCGACTTAACGACGGATTAGCGACCTTTGCTCGCCCTTAAATTAAAATAAAAATTATCGGCTTTTCGACGACAATTAGTCGGAACTTTGTCGGTAGTCCGTCGCTAATAGCGACGGACAAAATTCGTCGCTAAATGTCCGTCGCCAAATGGCTGTATTTTGGTAGTGTCGGAATTTACAAATGTTTAGAGGGGTTTACCTATTGAGAGTCAATATCTCAATGAAACGAGCCTCCAAACGCGTCGACGCCGATTTTCTCCCATCCAAAGCCTCCAATTCCTTGCTAGCAAGTCACCAGCAAGTTCCTCTCCTTCCAAGGATCGCAACACAATTCGTTTGGATGGATTTGGACGAGAATTGAGAAAATAGTCTATTGGAAGGGGATGACAATTTTTAGGGTTTTACAAATAGGTGGCTACTAATCATATGCACATAAAGAGGGGGGGGCTGCTGTTTAGGCGGCCAAAGGGGCTTGCTAGGGTTAGGTTAGGGTTTAGGATGGGCCACAACTTATCTAGAGTTTAACAAAGTCCATTAGCAAAAAGGCCAATATGCTACATGCTAAAATACCTAAAAATGTTAGGACTAATGCTCCAAATTGAATTCTAATTAGCCAAATAAGTCTCTAATCACATAGTTAGTCCTCTAATCAAGGTTAACTAAGGTTAAGCCATCTTCTAATACCAAAAGCACTAATCAAAACTAAAACACCAATCTATTTAATAATAAAATAATCAAAATTTCAAAATATCACACAATGACTAAAATACCCCAAATTATAAAAGTGGGAGTGACATATCCTTAGGCTCTGCTATGATATCTGGCCAAACAAGACCAGTAAGGTCAGTCCCTAATAGCAAGTACTGTAAGGGAGCACATATGAATAAGATAAAACCCAAGCAATAAATAAGCCCTGGCCAAGAATCATAATCTATAATTTACCAACGAGGCAATTCGACAACCATACAAGGACAAAGACTGTTGAACTGCACCGAGGTAGATTACACCATATAATCATGGTCAGGCTAATGACTTATGTATTGCAACTTTGGTCCACAGCCTGTGGTTGCACAATAGTCCAACCCAATAACCAAACAAGGAAATAGGTTGGGCCATGAACTATGACAGTCCTTGTTCCTCGGCTGCTAACAGAGGAAACATATCATAAGCAAGTCAATTTATAGGCGGTCAATCATCCCTACAGCTTTCTACAGTTTGTCTGGGTTATCCTACTAATTCTTATATATATATGAATCCTCAGATCATGTCGTATCCAAGCAGGCTAGCTGAACCAATGATATCGCATCGCACATAGCATGTGGATTGCACCGGTCCCTTGGAAGGCCACCATACTAAATAGATCAATAGCAGTTCCAGCCCTCCTATAAAGAGGTACTGGCTCGGCACACATAGTTAGATACTACACTCCATTAGTGCAGTTGAATGTATAATATCTGTGGTGGATAACCTTGTAGTCCCGAATATTATCCAACAGTAGGTAACACATGATCTCGAGATTCTGTTCTCTCCCATTGCTTCTATCCAGTTGAGTTGCCTAGGTTAACCCTATATTGGTTTTAGAATTACATATCGTGGTCACATGATCATTCTCCTAGATGTTGTACCTTGGTACGGGTACCCTAAGTATGAATCCATATTGGCTTGTAGTCCCAACTCTCGATCCATCCTTAGTGTATTGCATCAATCAAGAAATCATCATACCACGTCAATATTACTGACTAATTACAAAGACTATGCTGGGAACATGAATGTACTGATATTTAACACGTAGGATCACATAGCTCGTAGAATAACACCTTAGTGCATGTATAGAATTGTATCCTAGTACACACAGAATATGCCAGTACTTATACAGGTATTCATGTCAGGAACATGGTTAAGCCAAGTTGTCGCATAGAAATATCTTGCCACTTAGGTCATACAGATGCATATGAATATATATGCGCATGGGACACAGAGGCTAAGCTACTCATAGTATACTCAGGTCAGGATAAGTAATCAAGTCATTAAGGGATAATAACAAAAAATCACTTAAAATATAAATATAATAAAATTGGCACATGGGGTCCCAGGCGCATAAGACAGACAAGCGCATGGGGGTGGTTAGGTTTGGATAAAAAACATGCACATGAACGTACTAGGCGCATGAACAAACAAGTACATGACATGGTCAGACGCATAGCCATTAGCAGGCACATAACAACCACATGTGCACAGCAGCCACATGAGCATACCAACCACAAGCGCATGACAACATAAGGCTCACGACGATCTTAGGCGAATAATGGCCAAAGGAGCATTAGGCGCATTGGTGCCATAGGCGCACAACGACCATAGGCGCACAGCGACCATATGCACATGACTGTTATAGACGCGTGATGGCCATAGGCACATGACGGACAAGCATGTGCTTTCTGTACATATTGTCAGTGTTCATGCATCAAGTTTTTATAGCGACTTGGTATTTTGACCGCATTGCCTACTGCGTGCATGGAGGGTCATCGTCCCGAACAACAAGTTCGGCCATAAAATTTCTCAAACCTTGCCATAGCCATAACTTCCTCCCCCGATCTTGAAATCAAACGAAATAAAAACCAAAATCACATGAAATCGAATTTTCTACAAAATTGACAACTAGTTTTCAAAAATAAGAACTTTTAATATATCATTTCCATGGAAACTCATAAAACCCTAACTTTTAAACACAGATCTATACTAAACTAGCCATCAAATTCGAAAACTCCAAGAACTAAACATGTAGAGTAAGTGTTGATGCATAATATAGGCTAATAATATGTGAAGAAATCAAAGAAAAAAATGTCAAGTGGTTTCTCTATTAGTGCAAGATGTACTTGCCTATGTGTTGGTTGGAAGGAGTAAATAGGAGTGAATAAAGGAGAGAGAAAATAAAGAGAATATTTATATGGAAAGGGAATGGTGGCTCCACTAAACCCTAGCCCTAACTTTTCTAATCTAATTATATCTATAAGATATCTGAATTATATATATATTTAATTTATAATTTAAATTATGTATTGGTTATTATATATATTTTACTATTATTTATTATCATAATATAAACTTTTCTGTAGCTTTGATTTTTGGAGCATAAGAAATACCAATATCTAGGAACTTCCTTCATGAGTTTTGATCTAGGCAAGTTTATCTTTAATTTTATATATCATGTCCTACTCAAATATGTTCTATTGTATTGTATTTCCATCGCACAACTTTTGGGTCAATTTAAGCCAAAAGGTTATCTACCGTAAAACTTGTCGTACTTTCCAACTTAATTTCGGGACTCGACATCGATCCAACCTAAATGAGCCAATATGTAATTTTGATCTATTTTAAGACTACTATACACATGCCTATGGTGTCCTACCCAATTGAGTTTCCATGTGCTACTTATTTTCAAATGGCACATGAGACCCATTTATAGTCATTTTGGTGTTTAATTATATTAGAAATATTCTCGGGACCTAATCCTAGTCAACCCAACTTAGTGGGGACCATTTTATGTTGCCAAAATATAGTGCAACCATATTAAATTAATTTAGGAGCAGCCATATGCTCAAATCCTAACAACTTTGACCAAAGTCAAACAACCCACTCATAGAAGGAAACCACTTATACTTTTAGATAATTTGATTGATTGGTTGACCAAATCAACTCCAATTTAATCCAAACCAAAACCAAAATTTCCATAACACATAGGAGAACAAAACCCTACATATAGAACCCCTCCTTGGCCGCCCACCTCCTCTTCCTATTAAAATCTTGACCCTATTTTCCCAAAGGCCGACGGCATACACCCCTTTGGTCGACCCCCTTAAACCCCCTCTTCTTTAACTTTTGAGCCATCCAATATCACTCCCATGATCCTCTCAACTTCATCTTCCATCCCATCATCTCTCGGGATCATTTTGTGGTCATCGGAGAGGTGTACAAGCCATCCAAGACGCCAAAAACCTATTATTTTTGGTCTAAATTCAGCAGCAGGTTGGTCACTTGTAAAATAGGTTTTAAATACTTTTTATCATCTATTTTGCCTAAAACCAAATCTTCTAGATAGCCCTACATGTCTTCTATGATTTTCAATAGCTAAACACACCATTCTACTTTGTTTGCCTGCGGCGTTCGTTGCACTGAAATGTGTCCAGAATTGACCAATTTCGGTTCAGAGACCTTCCCGACGACATTGAACCCCGATTGACCTTTGAAAAAAACTTGTTAAGTTTTCTAACATCTATATCTACCATTAGAATCATTGTTGATGAATATTTGCAAGAATTTTATGTTGATATATCATAACTTTGATCCTATCAATTTTTGGACATCGACAAACAAATCAAAAAACCCATCTATTTAATTCCAAAGCTTCATAAGATTTAAATATGGTATAGATATGATAAATTTATATGAAAAATAATATTTAATCCTAATTATTCTGATTTATTTCATAATATATAATTTTATATTTTTTCATAATTTTTGGCTTTCGAATTGAAATTCGATGTGGCATGTTGTGTTGATACTTAAATAAAGCGAGTTGGTGTATTTCCCTAAAAAAGATATTTGTATAATATATATTCAGAAATTAATACCAATATTTTTCAGAATTTAACGTACCTATTTATGGTATATAAATATTGTTTTACTATTATAACTTATTGCTATAGATGGTGGTACTAGAAGTATATAGTAGTGACTATTTTATGACTAGTTTAGTCTAAATAAGGTAATTATGGATATGGTAAGTCTTGTGGTGATATTTATTTAGTTTATTTTATACTTGTAGGAGTTCATGATCATTCGACTACGGAGGTTGGAGCTAGACTGATATTCTATACTCTTGCTGGCATTTCGGACAAGATACCTTGTTACTATTCTTGTGCTATTTAAAATACTTGGATTGTTGTTGTGCATAGAAATAGATGTGATAGTTGAGTGCTTCCAAGTGTGACATGGGTTCTATCAATGTTGTTATCGATATGATAGTGTATGTGACTTAGTGGTTAGAAGACTCTTCAATTAGCAATAAAGTTATTTCTATGACTTATATGATTGGACACATCTCATGACATAACACTATGAGTGAGATCACATTGTGTTGGCATGAGCTTAAACATATGGCTAGCTACCAGTCGAGCGGTTCATATGGCAGTTGAAGTTTATGTAGCAATTGATATATTGATTAGATTGAGTCTACTTAGTGACTTGCAAGGAGATATGGATTGCCTGAGTCATGGATGTGTTTTGAGCAAGACATGGGAGAGGAAGACTATTAGTAGGCATCGGAGATAGACAATACACATAAGCCTTAGTGTGCCATGTTATAGGCTATACTAGCAGATATATTTGACAGTGGCCACGGACTATTATCTGGTACGGTCGGAGAAGTATGCTAATATATATTTTAGAATTGGTTGATGCTAATGGTACTCCTTTACCTATCCACATGGCCCAAAGTCGTCTTCGACATGTATTCACATAGATGCATAGTCGGCCCAGTTTCATTCTCGTATTTATTTTACTTCATATTGTAGCTTATTATTTTGTATCTTGTTACATCCCACTGAGAATCTGGTTTTTTTCTAGATCCAGATGAGTACCTTTATTCTATATTTTTGGATCAAGTATCAAGCCCGAGTTTTTCGTAGAGGACATAGAGGTTGTGCCCAAAAAATTCCCCAGATCCAGGGATTGACAATTGATTAGAGTCATGGACATTTTATCTAACTAGCTATATCCTGACTATTTCCTTTTTTTAGTAATTTATTATTTCCAGCATTGTATTTTATTTTCATAGACATTTTTCTACCAGACTTGGTTTATCTCAGACAGATCTTGTATTTGGATATTGAGACTTATTTCTATTTCTATTTCAGTCAAACATTATTATATATATTTTTTGTGTTGATGTTGCTATCCTGTGGATGAGATTATAGTGTTATTTTGTTGCTGTTGAGATACTAGATTACCTGTGACTGTTACATTGTAGTTTAGGATTTAGCGTACTATGATTAGGATAAGTCTAATAAATTAGGATTACTTATTCTAGCCGTACAGCTAGCATGCTCATGTCTTGGGTTCCTAAGTATTTTGGAACTGGGATGTGACAATATCTTATGATACATTATTAAAGAATTTAATAAAATTTGGATCACGACATGGTCTAGTATTCCATCATCAAAGTAGTAAGCCATACCTATAAACGGACAAGGACAAGTTGTGGTACACGATTCCGCGATGAGATACTGTTTTATGCCATGATCGGTTGAAGATATTACAGATACCATATACCATATTCATGATCAAATATGTATAATAGGAATGGGGAGTGACAACTACTTTATTCCATATGGGGGATAAGGCTGTCTTATCTCGAGCTTCTACATCTTCTCGCGAGCATTAATGGAGTCGAGACGGGCTCGCATCTCCTAGATAACCTCTTGAATGTGGTTTGCAGGAGCTTAGTCCCTCTAGCGAGGAAAGAAGGGAGCGCCAGTCGCTAGAGGAGCGTTGGACTCCCCATTGGCCCCGGGATCTTGGCTTTGTAGTCTTGGGGTTGCTAGTTGAGGTGGCACCATACATGCCCGAATGTCGGTCATAATCAGGGATAGGGATTGTATCGAGGCATCAAGGTGAGCATCATCGCCTCAAGAGCCTCAAGATGCTGCCGATCGCTTGAACGTACACCATCATTGTCAGTCATGGAGACTGTCCTATGGTACATGAAGTTCGTCGGGGTTATGTGCCCACTATTCTCTGATTCTGATCCCTGAACTTCATCGTCATTAGGGTAGGCACACATGTTTGCTTTGTCTTTTGTTATAAGGGGATGACCACTCCCAGCCGTTGTAGCATCATGGTTGTACAAGTTGACTTCATTAACTCCGGTTCTCACAAAGAGACCATGACTTCTACTCGCGTTCTCACAAAGAGACCAAGTCATCAACCTCGTTTCTCATAAAGGGAACGAGTATTCATCTCCGTATCTCATTAAGAGATTGATACTTCTATCTAACGATCTGTTTCGGGACTAACAAAGTGTTCCAAAAGAAATAACACTTTTACATATGCTCGGTACGGTCCATTGTTTTCTTTGCAGGTGCTGCTCCCTAGCCGTATGCTTAGTGATCTTACCGTGGATGTCCATCCATTTGGGGCTTTTATCTTTGCCAGTAGGCTTCTGGCGGTTGGATGTACATACACGACAGGATCCTACCGGGTTGAGGGCTGGGTTAAACCTAACCAGAAGTGGAGTGACTTGACCTGATGGATAGTAGGTACTTTCAGAAAAGACCTGAGTGGCACTAACTTACGCCGTGCCATAAAGGATACTGAACACGGCATCCCCATAAACCAGCGTTTGTTTTTGGCCTTTCTGGAGTTGTACAATCACCATATCAGAACCTTCTTCATGCCATACGGAGAGATGGGATTGGCCCTCCATAAAATGTTTGCCATCTCGAAGCTGCCTTAGGGTGAGCACCCGTATGAGGAGTACACCCCTAGCCAAGATGAGCTCATAGGGCAGGAAAATAAGTAGCCGAGATGATGGCAACATGTAAAGAACTTCTCTACCATCATTAGGTGTGTGTGCATCAGGATTCTGCGAAGGCTCAACCTCACCTTAATGCATAGAAAAAGTACTTCTTTAAGCAGGAACCGTCGAAGCCTGGAACGGTTTGTTTTATAACTCGCAGGGCATATACCACTGACGAGGTGGAAGATATGATGGCGAAGGCGAAGGGGTCAGCCCCTTCGTTGGACGTTGAGGAAAAACCTACCTCAATAGTCCATAATTACTTCTGCCAAAAATTGACCGTCCTAAGTCAGAAAGCGGCGCTACCTGCCTTTTGATGATGTGGCTAAGGAATGCCGTGGTGCCTGGAGGTTCGAGCTCCGTAGGACGGCTCAATCAGGAGCTTATCATACCGGCTGTGAGGTTGGCCTTTGGGTATTCTCTGGCTCTGCTTCCTCCCATGGTATGTAATACACTTCGAGGCCTGCAGGAGCTCTCAGAGAAAATACTAGAATATTATGGGTGCGATAAGGAATTTCCTCGAGCGGAGCTTCCTTACCATTATCTGGTGGCTTGTTTAGCGCTATATCATATTGATTTAACCGTCTCTACCACCATCGATGGCTATGAGGAGGGAGACACAACCCTGCGCAATTATCACCGGGTGAAATGGGTCTATAATGGCGTTTCTGCCTACAGACGGGCGCTAAACTGCTTGGACGACTATATTTTCAACATGACTTTGCCCTCCTACGGTGGCTACCCTGCAGGTGATGACCTGGTCGACTGGGCGGGAAAAAGGGACGAGCTAACCATCGGTGCCTTTCGATGGTTACTATCTATTCACCCTTCGCATCTAGTGTATCGGAACCAGAACCGGGTATATCTGGAACCTTATTTGCTGAGTCAATTTGCATGACAGTTCGGCTACAGCCAGACTAGGATGAACAACCCCAGTCCTTGCCTTTGTACGAAGGAAGTTTGTTAGATGGCGCCCGTGCCTAGTGTTACCATAATGCTAGATACACTAGGCAGTATTTACAATTACTGAGATGCACGGGAAGATCCGTATCTTATATTCCACTGTAAAGTTTTACTGCATGGTGAACAACTTTTTTTTAGGTTATAATCAAAAACGGAGTTTCATTATGGGCACGAAGTTCAAGAGGCTCGAGTCTGCTCCTCAAGAGTTCATAGTTACGGACGGTAGGTCTTCGAATTGCTCCAGTGCCTCTCAGAAGAAAAAGGAGGATGCGACACCTCTAAATTCCCCACCAAAGCGTCGAGCTTCTTCGACGATGAGCTGTCCTCCTGCCAAAAAATTAAATGGGTGGCACTTAAGCGACGCAATCTATCGCAGCAGTGTGGTCTGCATGTTGCCTCATCTTCACACGTATATTTCGACCCATTTTATTTGAATTTTTACCTACGACTTTCCACTTATTACTGTTTTACTGGTGCAGGCAAGGAAAAAATTGGGGTGGTCGGAAACACTCAAGAAACTTCCTGAGGAGTCTCTTCCTGAGGTGCTCCTTAAGGGTCACTACGTTCGACGGTCAGGGTTACCATCCCTTTGCCTGCTAAAGGCCCTTCTTCGAGAAAGGAAGAGAGAACTGCCTCTGTCGTGAGGTCCGAAGAGGCTAATGTTCCTAAGGAAGGACCAGTAACTGCAGCAGTTGAGGATAATGTTCCTGTGGTGCATGAAGGCGTGGCCCAGGAGCCTGTACTCGAGACGGGTCATCCAGTCGAGGGTGCTGAAGGTATTATTGGTGGTTCACCTGTGGAGCCTCCTCATAGGCGAGGTGAGAAGGGGCCAGCGACTGAAGAATTATCCTTGGCATATGTCAGAGATTTGCTCCATGGGCCGGTTGCAGAGAATACCGAAAAGTTATCATCGAAAGATGTTGAAAAGCTAGCTAGCCGAGCTATTAAGGAGCCGATCAAGATGACTATCGAGCAGTTAGTCGATGAGGCCAGTATAAAAGTGGCCCAAAAGGCTATTGAAGAGTTGGCCGATATGGTCCTTGGAGAGACGACCGAGGAGACCATAGAAGAACAAGCTGATGAGGCCATTAATGAGCCGGTTACTGAGGCTCCAGTCGAGGTAGCCACTGAGATGGTGACCGATGAGGCCGCTCGTGAGCCTGTCAAAGACATCATTGACAGCTCGATCAAAGAGACAGTGGGAGCATCAAACGAAAAGACCGCTGAAGAACTGGTTGTTGAAGAGCCCCTCAATGTAGTCACTACAAAATCGCTCGAAGAGGCTACCATCGAGCCAGCTGCTATGGACCTGGTCGAGAAGACCATTAATGAGCTAGCTGCAGAAGAACTAGTTAAGAAGACCTCTAAGGAGTTGGTAGCAGCGACCGTCAAAAAGTCAGTCACTGAGATAGTTCAAGCACCACTCCATGCAGCTTCAGTTGCAGAAACTGTTGAAGAACCGACGAAGGATCATGTTGAAGAGCCAGCCATGCATCAGACGACATTGGCACGTACGTTCCTGCTCTACCGCCAATCTTAGTTCCACTCATGGCTCCACCTACTCCAGCTTCCATACCTAGTCATGTATTAGTCCCTGCTGCTGCTCCGGGAACTTCTATTGTGGCATCTCCGATGACTCCAATGGGTTTGGCTGACAATGCATACTATGCCAACCTTATCCTGGATACCATTCATCATGCCTTGAAGCATGACATAGAGGGTGTCTTGCGGGACAACCAATCACTTGGACAGGCTCGGTCCCCAGTAAGGGCCCAACTAGTGGCATTGCACGAATATCTCGAGCATGAGGCGAAGGTGCGATAGAGGTTCTCATGACAGAATTGGAAGCCACCGTCTCACAGCTTTAAGATCTCGAGCGGTCTTTCATCCCTGGCGGCCATAGAGCTGGAGAAAATGGCTTCTGAACTTTTCCAGCATGAGCAGGCTAGTGAACTTTTCCAGCACGAGCATAGACGTGAGGCTCTAACTCACAGACTTGCCGAGGTTGAAGCCAAAATTGAAGAGGTGACCGATGTCGAAGAGGTTCAGGTTTGCCGTCGAATAACCTTGGAGGAACAATATGAGACCCTCCGGAAGAAGATTCGACAGCTAGAAGAGGCATCGGCCTTCGCTGAGAGTGTGCTGGAAAAGTCAAAGGACCAGTAGGAGCTCCTTCGCCAACGATCCGAGACTTTAGCTCGAGAGAGGGAAAGTATCAGCGTCTGTTTGGCAAAGTTAGATCTTACAAACCAAAATTTGTCCCAATTTGAGAAGGAGGCCTCCCGACGATAAGAGGCAGAGCACCGAGCCAAAGAGTTGGTCGGGCCCCAGGTTGCCCTTTTGAGGAGTCGATTGGAAGAACTTATGTATCAGTTGTCACATTGCTGATGTCCTTTGTCTTTTTGTCCCTCTTTTCGTCTTTATATAGCAAAGAAAGAAGAACTTTTCCATTTTGTGAATGAATTTTTTAGTTTTACTTCTTTACTTGTCCATTTACTGTGAACATTCTTGTACAATAATAAAAATTCCCTCAGAGGTAATATAACAGAGGGGAAGGAGGTACTCCGCTGGGGATATGGTGTTTACTCAGAGGTAATATGTACATGGTAAACACAAAATTTTTGTGGTAGAATTTTTCTTACTCGGAGGTTATATGGACATGGTAAGAATAGACTATGCGGGTGTATAGAACGACTCAGAGGTAATATGGACGTAAAATGTTCTATAGATAATCATGACAATACGGGGTTTATCATGGAAAAAATGTCTACTCAGAGGTAATATGGATATAGTATGCATGAACATGGTAGGCATAAACTTCGTTGGGGAATAAAAAACAACTCAGAGGTAATATGGACATGGAGTATTTTCTATTGGAGAAATATGAAACATATGAACTCGTTAATAGAATTCATCAACATTCATAAGCACTGTGGAAATATATGCTTATTTTTACTTCAGACATAGTATTTCTTTAGGAATTTACCATTGATAGACATCATTAGCAAATCGTCGTTAGGTTTGGCCAGGAGGTAAGCACCATTGGAATAGACTGTCTCTATGACGAATGGTCCTTCCCACTTAGGCTCAAACTTTCTAGCCGTCATATGAGTCATCACCATCGGTCTTTGAACTGATAAGACAAGGTCACCCACTTGGAATGTTCTTTCCTAGACCTTTTTGTTGAAGGCCTCGAAAATCAGAGCTTGATAGAGTTTAATACGTTGTTGAGCAAGTAGACATTTTTGTCCAACGCTTCCAACTCCTGTAGTCGACATGTTGATTGTCTTCGACTGTCAGCTGGTTGGTGACGACTACCCGTAGAGATGGAATCTGGACTTCCAGGGGAAATACCACCTATCTTTCGTAGACATAGAAGAATAGCGTGTTGCCAGTAGGGGTTTGAACGGTCGTACGGTAAGCCCATAGACATTTGACGAGTTTTTCATTCCAGTCGCGGTTATTGGAAGATACGACTTTCTTAAGCAATTTGACGATCGTCTTGTTGAATGCCTCGGCTAGTCCATTTGCTGCAGAATTGTAGGCCGTTGATGCTATAATTTTTATCACATTCTTATCATAGAATCGATGTAATGCATAGGTCACGAACTGAGGGCCATTATCATGGATAATCTTTCGAGGAACTTCGAGGTGGTATATGATGTGTTGCTTAACAAAGTTGATCATATTCAAGGTCTACACCTCAGCCAATGACACTATTTCTGCCCACTTAGAAAAGTAGTCGGTGATGGCGAGGATGAAACGGTGTCTTTAGAGGATAGAGGACTGATCGACCCAATGATAGCCATTCCCCATGCTTCAAAGGGCCAGGCGGTCGTAGTAGTGTACAAGAACTCAAAAGGTTGGTGGATGAAGTCAGCATGCAACTGACATACCCATAACTTCTTTGTATAATCAACGATATCTGCCATCATAGTGGGCCAGTAGTATCCCGTGCGACATAGTCGGTCTTGTAACTTAGGCCTAGGCTGGTGGGCTCTGTAGGTGCCATCGTATGCCTCTCCGAGTACCTCTTGTACTTCTGTCACCCTCATTTCCCGTATTTCCTGTATTTTTTCGTATTTCGTATTTTACTCGTATCTGGATTTTTGGCATGTATTTTTATTTTTCTCAGCCTGTGGAATTTTGGTATTTCTCGTATTTGGGTTTTGGCTTGGCTCGGTTTTATTGGGTTGGTTCGGTTTATTATGTGTTGGATCACCGTAACCAATGCTCCACCCTCAACACACCACAACTCCCCCTCTTTATATCCCCACCTACCACTCTCTCTCCTCATAACTTCCACCATTAATTTCCTTCTTCTTCTTCTTCTCCTTCCTCTACACAACTCTCCAACCCTAGGCAAGTGCATCTTGCCACTACATGAGAACCCTCTTTTCCTTGTCCATTTGATAGATTAGGACATGGTGATCAACATTAGAACTTGGGTTTTTGTGATTTGGAGCCTCCATTGTTGTAGATCTAAGTTATATCTATTTTCGGATTTTGCATGGTTTGAGCTACTTAAGTTGGATTTTATGGGTTTTTGATGTTTCCATGTGGAAGAGCATTCAATTCCACCCTGGTTAGAACTTTAGAAATCTGGATTTGGAGTTCGGATAGCCAAGTTATGAGGTTTTGAAGTTTTGGAGCCATTGGAGCTTTTTTTCAGCCATGGAGAAGAAGACCCAGACCCTGCGTGCGTGTTTTTACGCGTACGCAGCTCTCTGCTTGCGTGCTTTTGCACGTATGCTGCTTCCTTGAGCGTGCGTGACTTTTCACGCAGCTGCTCCCTTGAGCGTGCGTGACTTTTCACGCAGCTGCTTCCTTGAGCGTGCGTAACTTTTCACGCAGCTGCTTCCTTGAGCGTGCGTGACTTTCACGCAGCTGCTCCCTTGAGCGTGCGTGACTTTCATGTACACTGCTCCCTTGAGCGTGCGTGACTTTTCATGCAGCTGTTCCCTGTAGCGTGCGTGACTTTCACGTATGCTGCTTCCCTCAGCGTGCGTGACTTTTACGTACCCTGCTCCCTGTAGCGTGCGTGACTTTCACGTACACTGCTCCCTTGAGCGTGCGTGACTTTTCATGCAGCTGCTCCCTGTAGCGTGCGTGACTTTCACGTATGCTGCTTCCCTCAGCGTGCGTGACTTTCACGTACCCTGCTCCCTGTAGCGTGCGTGACTTTCACGTACACTGCTCCCTTTCGCGTGTGTGACTTTTCATGCAGCTGCTCCCTTGAGCGTACGTGACTTTTCACGCAGCTGCTCCCTGTAGCGTGCGTGACTTTCACGCAGCTGCTCCCTGTAGCGTGCGTGACTTTTACCTACGCTGCTCTCTCAGCGTGCGTGACCTTTTCGTACGCTGCTCCCCTGACCCCTTGCTTAACCCATTGGCTCTTGGAGTTTTGGTCTTATCTCTTTAAGCTTGACTCTTCTATAGCCCTATATATTAATATTTTATTAGATATTTTACGCCTATTTTATATCCTTATGCCTTTTGTCATGAACTTGATTTTACTTAATATGTTTGGAATGACTATTGTACATGGCATGGTATGGCAAGGAACTAGCATAACACGACAGTAACCCGTAGTGGTGCACTCCTGACATGACCAACCTGACATGATAGTGGCCCGTCGTGGCGTACTCCCGACAAGTACCCTGACATAATTTATCTTGATAATTTAACTTGACCTGCCTTGACACCGTGGGTGGTTCTTCTTGCTTGCTTGTTAAATCCACTTGTTCTGTCTTGCATCATGTCTAGGGGGGACTCCTGAGTACCACGGTCAGGAGTACCTGCTAAAATGGATTAAGGTTAATAACTAGAATAACTCAGTAGTCATGAAGAGATGACACAGCTACAGGCAATCCCGTTACCTGGGCGCTCTTGGGATCTGTAGCCTGCCGTCGAGTAGGGCACATTTCCAGCGCACCGTCGAGTGTTGCACCCTCTAAGTCACCTAAGGGTACATGTGTCTCCTGGACGATGTACCCACCTGAATTCAACCCTAATTTTCGACCTGGGTAGCCTGGATGGTCTGCAGGGCTTGTGGCTGTAGAACAATCTCACTGAATCTTATTAGTAATTAGGCCTGTGATAACCCTAGTTAGTTAAAGTAGTAAGCCGTAGGATCTGCTTGGCCGTAATTGATTGAATGAGGTATAACCAGTCTAGCTATGTCTTGATCCAGTACAGGATTGCTTCCTGTCTTGATTTATTGCATTATTATCTTGCCGATAAATGGTGGGAAACCAAGCTCTGTTCAGATGAAGGGTTACAACCCCGGTCCTTGTTTGGGTTACGGGTTGTAACCTGACTATCGGAATAGTTCTATGGTTATCTCGTCGTATATCATCCTGACATGTTTTCGTAATTTTAGTTTTAATATTAGATTTTTCTGTGCTGATTGCTGGCTTTTGTTCTTATTTCGTAGCCCCCTTGTGGCACTTGCTCTTTCTGGGGTTGACCCAGCTGGTTTTGTGTGGCCAGATTTCGGAGCAGCTCCCGAGGATCTACCAAGCTTCCAGCCCGATGGTGGCGACTAGAAGGAACCCGGGCTACGAGTGGGTTTTCTATTTTGTTTCGCTCACTCTATTGTAAAGTTATTCTTTTGAGGCATTTAGCCGACGAGCACCTGTTAGCTCGATGCACTTTACTTACTGTCTGCCTACGGGCTGTAAACATGATTAACAAATCCTAGGGTTGATCATGTATGACTTAAACTCTTGCTAGTCCTCGTATTTTGTACGACTAGCTTCATGATCAGCTGATATATAATATTTGGGACGCCTTTTATTGTATATTTGGTGGTCAAACATCTTGTAATTATATTACTTGCTTGAGATTAAGACAATAGGCTTGACCTTAATAGACTGCTGGCTTGTAGTAAACCCTCATATCTAGACAGCCGTGACCGTATAGTTGAGATATATTCTATTTCAATATACGTAGCTGGCTATGTCTGCCCCCGCTCTCCAGTATTCTGGTTCTGGGGCTTGTCATGGTTTAAGTGGTGGCCCATGCAGGTCTTGTCAATCAAGAAATGTGAGGGTTTACCGAATAGATGTCTCAATCAGTATTCGCCCTTGATCTCCGCCATATTTTCAAATCCCTGAAATTTTTGCCCTGATTACATGCTTGTATCGTTGATCTGTCCTGGTCCTTCCTTATTGTTTCCCTGTGTCGTCTTCCTCAGCGGCACTGTACCTGACCCTGCCGATCAGGGAGGAGGAGCACCTCCCGTGGGCCAGCAGCAATCTGGAGATCAAGCCCAGCATTCCGGAGTCGCCTCCAGAGTGATACCCACTGGAGGAGAGTCACCAGTTCGGCCCGTCCAGCCCGCAGAGCCCGATGATGGTACCTTAGTAGGCCTCATCAGAACCTTGATAGCTTCCCAGGATCGTCGAAGCGACGCCCTGCACCAGACAGTTCAAGATGTTTTGACCCGAGGCGGACATCCAGGGAACCAGGCGGCCAACAGCTTCAAGCGATTGAACCCTCCTTTCTTCGACGGCACCGAGGATGCGATTGCCGCAGATGCATGGCTTCAGGATACCGAGGTGATTCTGGAAGCAGCTAGGACACCCGAGAACGAGAAGGTGGCGGTGGTATGCCTGCAGTTGTTGGACTTGGCTCGCAGTTGGTGGGCAGCGCAAGCCATGGGATTAGTGGCACCCATTGCTTGGGCAGTATTTAGAGAGAGATTCCAGACGAAGTATTTTGATGCTGTGGCTCGGTACGACCTGCAGACCAGATTTACCAACTTGAAGCAAGGAGGCAGAACAGTCGACAGTTATGCATCGGAGTTTTCTAGACTCAGTAGGTTTGCCTCCACCTTGGTGGCGACCGAGTTTGATAGGGCCCAGCGGTTCCAGCAGGGACTGCATTTGGAGATCTTGTTGGCGGTTGAGCAGTTCGAGCACCAGACGTTCGATGCAGTATTGAGAGCGGCTAGGAGGCATGAGTACACCTCCCAGAGGATCGTGGATAGGACCGGAGGTAGGAAGCGGTCTCACGGCCAGATAACCCAGTCTTCAGCACCAGCCCCGGTAGTTAGGGCCTTGGCTATTGGAGCTCCCCCAAGGGCGGATTCGGTTACGTCGGTTCAGCATTCAACCCCGACGTATCCGCAGCAGCAGAAGCAGAAGCAGTCTTCCGCAATGGGCTGCACTCATTGTGGGAAGCCAGGACACGTTGTTTCAGAGTGTCGCAGAGCTCAGGGATTGTGTTTGGCTTGTGGACCACCGGACCACAAGATAGGGTCTTGTCCGAATAGGGCCAGTTCATCATTGGCTCAGACTAGTCCCTCGGTAAGGGGGCCAGCACCAGCACCAGCGCAGCAACAGTACCATCCTCCGAGGCCATTGCCGCCTCAGGCCCAGGCCTTCCAACAACAGAGGCCCCAGCAGTTTGCCCTGGCCCAGGCCCAGATCCAGGATCGGCAGAGAGGTATCTGTGTCCTATTGTCTTATTTTTCCACCGTCGTTATGCGGGACACATGTCATGTTTCATGTATCCTAATTACAACGGTATATCCCGGACCCGAGCCATGTCCTAGATCATTCAAAAACGGTTATTGGTACCAACCTTTTCGTATGAGGAGAGGCCCGTGTCCCTGTTTGACCAAAGAGAGAGACCTCAAGTGCAAGACTATCAGTTTAGTTCATGTGGCTTGAGTTCATCGCTCCTTGGAAGAGTCAAACGTGGGAGTGTGAGGATGACATCCGATCACGATATCCCGACCTGTTTGACTCGTGAGGTATAATGTCTTTCTTATGCCTTACGTTTTCCCTTCCTTGCTTGTATTGCATGATTGTATGATTGAACTGCTTAGTGTAACTTGCCTGTGCTTAGTGTAGCTTATCGTGACAATCTCTAGCTCCTTGATTAAATTTCGAGGACGAAATTTTTTTAAGGTGGGTAGAGTTGTCACCCTCATTTCCCGTATTTCCCGTATTTTTTCGTATTTCGTATTTTACTCGTATCTGGATTTTTGGCATGTATTTTTATTTTTTTCAGCCTGTGGAATTTCGGTATTTCTCGTATTTGGGTTTTGGCTTGGCTTAGTTTTATTGGGTTGGTTCGGTTTACTATGTGTTGGATCACCGTAACCTATGCTCCACCCTCAACACACCACAACTCTCCCTCTTTATACCCCCACCTACCACTCTCTCTCCTCATAACTTCCACCATTAATATCCTTCTTCTTCTTCTTCTCCTTCCTCTACATAACTCTCCCAACCCTAGGCAAGTGCATCTTGCCACTACATGAGAACCCTCTTTTTCTTATCCATTTGATAGATTAGGACATGGTGATCAACATTAGAACTTGGGTTTTTGTGATTTGGAGCCTCCATTGTTGTAGATCTAAGTTATATCTATTTTCGGATTTTGTATGGTTTGAGCTACTTAAGTTAGATTTTATGGGTTTTTGATGTTTCCATGTGGAAGAGCATTCAATTCCACCCTGGTTAGAACTTTGGAAATCTGGATTTGGAGTTCGGATAGCCAAGTTATGAGGTTTTGAAGTTTTGGAGCCATTGGAGCTTTTTCTCAGCCATGGAGAAGAAGACCCAGACCCTACGTACGTGTTTTTACGCGTACGCAGCTCTCTGCTTGCGTGCTTTTGTACGTATGCTGCTTCCTTGAGCGTGCGTGACTTTTCACGCAGCTGCTCCCTTGAGCGTGCGTGACTTTTCATGCAGCTGCTTCCTTGAGCGTGCGTGACTTTCACGCAGCTGCTCCCTTGAGCGTGCGTGACTTTCACGTACACTGCTTCCTTGAGCGTGCGTGACTTTTCATGCAGCTGCTCCCTGTAGCGTGCGTGACTTTCACGTATGCTGCTTCCCTCAGCGTGCGTGACTTTCACGTACCCTGCTCCCTGTAGCATGCGTGACTTTCACGTACACTGCTCCCTTGAACGTGCGTGACTTTTCATACAGCTGCTCCCTGTAGCGTACGTGACTTTCACGTATGCTGCTTCCCTCAGCGTGCGTGACTTTCACGTACCCTGCTCCCTGTAGCGTGCGTGACTTTCACGTACACTGCTCCCTTCCGCGTGCGTGACTTTTTATGCAGCTGCTCCCTTGAGCGTGCGTGACTTTTCACGCAGCTGCTCCCTGTAGCGTGCATGACTTTCACGCAGCTGCTCCCTGTAGCGTGCGTGACTTTCACCTACGCTGCTCTCTCAGCGTGCGTGACCTTTTCGTACGCTGCTCCCCTGACCCCTTGCTTAACCCATTGGCTCTTGGAGTTTTGGTCTTATCTCTTTAAGCTTGACTCTTCTATAGCCCTATATATTGATATTTTATTAGATATTTTACGCCCATTTTATATCCTTATGCCTTTTGTCATGAACTTGATTTTATTTAATATGTTTGGAATGACTATTGTACATGGCATGGTTTGGCAAGGAACTAGCATAACACGACAATAACCCGTAGTGGTGCACTCCTGACATGACCAACCTGACATGATAGTGGCCCATCGTGGCGCACTCCCGACAAGTACCCTGACATAATTTATCTTGATAATTTAACTTGACCTGCCTTGACAACGTGTGTGGTTCTTCTTGCTTGCTTGTTAAATCCACTTGTCCTGTCTTACATCATGTCTAGGGGGGACTCCTGAGTACCACGGTCAGGAGTACCTGCTAAAATGGATTAAGGTTAATAACTAGAATAACTTAGTAGTCATGAAGAGATGACACAGCTACAGGCAATCCCGTTACCTGGGCGCTCTTGGGATCTGTAGCCTGCCGTCGAGTAGGGCACATTTCCAGCGCACCGTCGAGTGTTGCACCCTCTAAGTCACCTAAGGGTACATGTGTCTCCTGGACGATGTACCCACCTGAATTTAACCCTAATTTTTGACCTGGGTAGCCTGGATGGTCTGCAGGGCTTGTGGCTGTAGAACAATCTCACTGCATCTTGTTAGTAATTAGGCCTGTGATAACCCTAGTTAGTTAAAGTAGTAAGCCGTAGGATCTGCTTGGCCGTGATTGATTGAATGAGGTATAACCAGTCTAGCTATGTCTTGATCCAGTACAAGATTGCTTCCTGTCTTGATTTATTGCATTATTATCTTGCCGATAAATGGTGGGAAACCAAGCTCTGTTCAGATGAAGGGTTACAACCCCGGTCCTTGTTTGGTTTACGGGTTGTAACCTGGCTATCGGAATAGTTCTATGGTTATCTCGTCGTATATCATCCTGACATGTTTTCGTAATTTTAGTTTTAATATTAGATTTTCTGTGCTGATTGCCGGCTTTTGTTCTTATTTCGTGGCCCCCTTGTGGCACTTGCTCTTTCTGGGGTTGACCCAGCTGGTTTTGTGTGGCCAGATTTCGGAGCAGCTCCCGAGGATCTACCAAGCTTCCAGCCCGATGGTGGCGACTAGAAGGAACCCGGGCTACGAGTGGGTTTTCTATTTTGTTTCGCTCACTCTATTGTAAAGTTATTCTTTTGAGGCGTTTAGCCGACGAGCACCTGTTAGCTCGATGCACTTTACTTACTGTCTACCTACGGGCTGTAAACATGATTAACAAATCCTAGGGTTGATCATGTATGACTTAAACTCTTGCTAGTCCTCGTATTTTGTATGACTAGCTTCATGATCAGCTGATATGTAATATTTGGGACGCCTTTTATTGTATATTTGGTGGTCAAACATCTTGTAATTATATTACTTGCTTGAGATTGAGACAATAGGCTTGACCTTAAGAGACTGTTGGCTTGTAGTAAACCCTCATATCTAGACAGCCGTGACCGTATAGTTAAGATGTATTCTATTTCAATATACGTAGCTGGCTATGTCTGCCTCCGCTCTCCAGTATTCTGGTTCTGGGGCGTGACAACTTCTGTCTCAGATAGACATCGTAGAAGAAGTCCATCGTATGAACAACGATATAGGATTTTAGTAGGTGTGTCGTAGAAGAACCGGAGCTAGCGTCTCTTGACAAAAATGGCTTCCTTCGGGTCTTCGGGTAGGACTCCATAGACTGCATAGTCTATGAATAGGAATCGCTAGTCTCGAACATCGACATTAGTATCTACCTTTATAGAGTAGCTCTGGAATATCTGCAGGTTATTCTTTGGGCAGACCAGCTCCCGACCCATTACTGTGACGGAGTACTGAGTTGTGAAGGTAGAAATAATATCGATTGCTACCTGATAGTAAGGAATTAGATCTTCGTGTCGAACCTCATATTCTTATATCGCCCTCGAACCTGGTTGATAATCAGCTTCGAGTCGCCGTAGGCCTCAATGTAGTCGACCCTCAACTGTTTAGTGAGCTGGAGCCAGATGATGAGAGCGTTGTACTCAGCAATATCATTGGTGCATGACTCTATGAGAGAATATGCACGATGGATGACTAGGCCTTCGGGGGTGATGAGAACGACTCTGACCCCTACGACGATCTCGCATTTGGTTCCTGTTCTTGAACCGCCGTCGAAGAACATTCGCCAAACAGGATTGTCCGTGATCGCATTTGACTCTAAAACTTCATGAGGGATGCCATCGTAGAGCATTGATGTCTTCGTACAGGATGTGCTGCCAAGAAGTCGGCTAATGCTTGACCTTTAACTGCCTTTTGTTGGACGAAACCATATCATAAGGTGTCAAAAGGATTGCCTATGTGGCTAACTGCGTATTGAATGCCCTAGCTTGGTCATGAGTACTCTGAGGGGGTTAACTCAGGAGATGACATAAATTGTCTATCCAGCTATATAATGGCGTATCTTTTGAATGTCGAAGACTAGAGTGAGACACTCTTTCTCAATAGGATTATAGCAATGCTCAACACCAATAATGGTTCTACTCAGATAGTAGATTGCCTGTTCGTAGCCTTTATTGCTTCTCTGGGCTAGTAAAGCACCGAAAGAATGGTCCTTGGCCCAGACGTATAGTAGAAAGTGTTAGGGTTATATAATAAAAGCATCACTTTTTTAGTAACCTTATTTCCTTAAATTTTGAATGAGAATCATATGGGCAAATGTTTGCATATTGTATTTGTTACAAGTGTTAATACAAATGTCTGATATTCTATATTATAGATAATATGGTGTGTGGTGTTACACAAAAGATCATATTATCAGTTCCCTATGGAGTATATAAATAGTTCACAACCTAGATGGACTTGGACAATCTATTGGAAAGGTTATAGTGTAATCTCGTATTAGTCTATCTTGACTATATGTTTACACTAGTACACTTTGTGTGTATTGAACAAGACCACTTGAGTTTGTTCTCTTTATACTGACTACATAAGAGAACAAACACCTCTGTTATTATGGATGCTTGTCCTCTTAACCCTGATATAATAATGGACATGTATATATAGTGTGCATTATTGTAACTCATAAAAGAGTGAGATTCATTATGGATCAACAACCTCTATGAATTGGGTAATAACATTGTATGTATGATGGGCTGTTGATTATAAATGGAATCCATATCCCGATACATCGGGTTGACGATGTCCCCTTAAGGAGCTCATATGGATTGTCATGTAAACCCTGCAGGTGGATTATATCCGATATGTCAAATAAAGTTGAGCGGTACTACTTAAGGATAAAAGATGTCGAATCAATATAGTTGTCAGTAACTTAATTTGATCGACGGACATACGATATCTTAGCATGGGGAGCCAAACGAGCATATAATAAAAGGAGCCCACAAACATAATTTGGGATTAGGGATTTAGTGCAACAATAGCTCATTAGTGGACCGAGCTATTGTTAATAGGCTTGGATTATGTGTTCGGGCTGAATTCGGGATATCCAGATCCGTTAGGAGGCCTAACCCTAATTTCTCCTCATGGTCCCTGCCGTAGCCTACATATATCCTCTATTCTCTGGCCGCCATATTACTGATCAGAAATCTAAAACTTTCTTTAGAAAGAGAGGGCTGCCAAGGAGAAGAAAATGTTGGGAGATCGTTGCCCACACGACGTCCAACTCGAGGAAGGAATACGTGCAGAAGATCTTGGGGTCGTCCGTTCAAGATTGCCAGGAATTACTTGTCTCCTTTTCATCGCAGGTATAATTCGTGAACCCTAGTTTCCGCCTATGAAGGGTTAGAACACGTATTAGATCTGTTTAACTTTCTATCGATCAATACGCACACCAAAGGAAGGGTCCTGGGAATCCCCAGTTCCATCAGAAAGGGCTTTCCTATGACAGGTGCTACCAGTACTAGAGGGCTAGTGAGGTACTTCTTGATGTCATCGAATGCATGTTGGCATTCTTCGGCCCAGACATAAGAAACTTCTTTTTTCATCAGTTTAGTAAAGGGTTGGCATCATCCAGAGAGATTTGCTATGAATCATCTGATATAAGCCAAGCGTCGCGAAGATTCTTCGGGGGAGCCATGTCTAGGATGACATTGGTCTTCTCAGGATCAATGTGAATACCCTTGGCTGTGACGATGAAATCTAAGTACTTATCACTGGAAACCTCCAGGAAAGACTTGGTTGTGTTCATCTTCAGTCGATATGTCCGCATCAAGTCGAACACTATCCTCAAATCGTCCAAACGGCTAAATTTCTTCTGACACTTAATGGCAATGTCATCAACATAACATTCCACTATTTTTCGAAGGTATGTTGCTCCCGTATTCTTCAACCTGAAAGGCATCATTGTGTAGCAGTAGATTCCCTTTGGTGCCCAGAATAAAGTGTGTTTTTCGTCTTTAGGGAACATTTTAAGTTGGTTGTAGCCTGAGAACCCGTCCATGAAGGACATGCGCTTGAAGCAACAAGTGTTGTCAATCATCACGTCGGTGATCGGGAGGAGAAACTCGTCTTTTGGACAGGCCGAGTTAAGGTTCCTGAAGTCTATGCAGACTCAAAACTTTCCATTATTCTTAGTGACATGAACAATATTGGACACCCAGTCTGGATGTTGCTTTTTGTGAATGAAACCACTCTCTATGAGTTTGTCGACTTTTTCTTAATAGCATCCTTGATATTGGGATGGAAGCGACGATGTTGCTGTTTGCCAGGTTTAGCGTTGGACAAGATGTTGAGTCAGTGCATTATGACTTGCGGGTCTAAACCCGACATGTCTTCATAGCTCCAAGCAAAGACATCGATCTACTCTCTGATCAGCTGTATCAGAGATTCTCTATCTTCTCCAGTCAAGCTTTTGCTAATGAAGATGGGTTTAGAGGAAGTCTCATCTCCTAGTTCGACTTGGACGACCTCGTCTTTAGTAGGAGGTTCTCATTGTTCGAGTTACCACTCCCATTGGGATCCTAGTTGTTGAGCCCAGGGTTCATCTTTGAAGAATTCGAGCATCTCGTCTTTATCCTTGAGTGGAGGATCTGCAAAGATTATGTGGACGGGCAGTATCCGTTTGAAGTCTTGGCCGATACAGGTATCAGAGGGCCAGGTTGAGGAATCAGAGGAGTGAGAATGCATCCTGGCCTCCGGCTCTGAACTTTCCAAAGTTGTTGTACGTGTAATATAACACAACCCCCGGCGAGTACGCTGAAAGTAGTTCTGAAACTTCCCCTTTGGAGCATGAAGCCGTAAAGAAAGGCGTCGGCCTTTGCCATAGTTCAGTCCTCTGCCACTGTTCAAGTCGTAACCCATCTTCTGAATAAGGTGTTTGGCTTAAACAGTGTAACGGTAGAGCATCATCTTGCCGTTATCGGGCTCTGATTCTGTGGGAGTAAGTTTTTAAGGATACTCTACCTGACCGAAGATGATGGGTTCCTCATCTTTCTTCCTTGCTGGAACCAGGATGTAAGCATCTTGGGAAGGGGCAACTCGGCTTACAAGATTAGCGGTTGTCACTTGTGTTTGCAACAAATATAGAGCGTTGTCTAAGAAATACATAGTGGTCTAGTGTGCACAAGAGTAATTCAAAGACAACTTTGTATTAATAAAATACAAAATTTTATCCTGAGGGATTATATCATCTAAAGAGTGCGCCTCAGCATTGATGCATATGTAGTCTCCTAACTCCTCGTCAGTGAGAACTAGGGCTGCCATAGAGAAGGTGGAGGAGGCTTTCGCTTTAATTTGACTAACAAAGAGGCTGGAGTCGGAGGTTCCTGCGAGCTCAGAGTTGTTTTTGAGGCCCTTCAGGAGAACTTTATTTGCATAGTGTAGGTCCTAAAAATGAAGTTGCACCCATCAAAAAAGCAAAAAAATCAAATTGTGCATCCTTCAAGTGAACTGCACAGGAAACAGATTGCGCAACAACTCAACTGCGCAAGCTGAACTGCGTACACATCCAAGCGCACAAGCTGACGTGGCTTCGTCATTATTATCTGACAGAAAATCAGATCTTCTGACAGCTGACAGCCCGAAGAACGAGGAAACTGTTCGTTTCTCGTGCAGCACAGCGCTCGAGGACAGCTGTACAGGCAGCGCAAGCTACCAGCCCAATCGAAGCACAATCTGCCAGACTTTCTACAGCGCAGTTCAATCTTAGCGCAGTCCGAAGCCAGCACAATTCAAGTGGCGCACTTCATCAAGACAACTAACAATTTACACGTGGCCTACATGCCATCAATTGCCCACCACATGGTAACCGTCTGTACACGACCAAGCATATTTCAATCAAACAATGACACACGTCTCATACAGTTGGTCCACGATCGAGTAACTGCCAGTGCAGTTTGCTGCTTGTGCAGTTCAATGTCTGCGCAATCCATCCTGCGCAATCCAGAATAACTAAAAATTAGTTATTTCCAGAACTCTATAAATAGAGTTTCAAGTCTTCATTATCAACCAGATCAGATCAGAGATCATTCAAGTCATCACCAGAAATGAGGAGTTCTTGCCAAAGTGCTGCTACATTCTTCAGAGGCTACCGTTTTCAAAGTTCATATCGTCCAAGGGATAAAACGATCGTCTTCAGATCGGATTTCTATAGTTGTACTTTCCCAGAATTCAATTGTAATTTTCTTACAAAGTTTGTGAAATAATTTTTTTTTTGTTTTTGCAAACAAAATAGCGACTCTGCTGGGGACGACTTTCTCCTCCGATGAGGAAGTGACAAGTCAATGTGACGTTGCGTCTATCGGAAAGACGCAGAAGACGCTGGTTGTAAAGGTCAACCAAACGGCCTACGAGTCGATGATCAACTCCGGGACTACTCGTCGCACTACGACTTCTGCCAAGAGCAAAGTCTATTCAGTGTGGAATCCAAAGTCCTCTGCATAACCCTCTGCGTAGCCTGCTGTCTCTGCTGCATAGTCTGCTGTCTCTGCTCCCAAAACTATTACGCAGTCTGCTGCCTCTGTTGCCCATGCGCAGTATGCTGCTCCCCTTGCCAGTGCACAAACCACTTTCTATGCTGCCCTGTCAAAGTGAAAGACTCCTCTTCCTCTGGCTCAGTTGGCTGCAACTCTGCCTGTGTAGTCCACCACTCTAGCAACCAGAATGCAACACAAGCACTCTGAAGTCAAGACTCCTGCTGCACAATCTGCTGTGACTGTGGCCAGAAAACCTTCTGTCAAAACTCATCATGCGCAACCAGCTAATGTGCCAACAGCCACTTCAACTCCTGCGTAAACTGTGCCAACGCAGTCTAAGAGAGACAGCCCTTTGGCTAATCTCTCTTCTTCTCACAGCAAGAGAAAAACTCTGCTCCTCTTTCCAAACACCCTATTGCTCCAGCGCAATCCACTGGGGGTAGTCTGTTGACTATTCCTCTTCCTCCTCAGAACAAAGGAAAAGGCCCATTGGTATTTTCTTAAACTTCTTCGTCCCACGACTTGGAAGACAACAGAGGGAAACGCTCTTTAGCTAACCCTTCTTCACAAAACAAAGGAAAAGGCCCTTTGGTCTTTTCTCAATCTTCCTTGGTTTTTACCGTAGAAGATCAATCTGAACGTGCCTCGGCACCAATCAGTACAAGAACTTTCTCAAACAAGAGTTCTTCCCTCCTTGCCAAAGGGAAGTGTACTGATCAAAGAGGTATTCTGCCTACTCCGGTAGCAGAATTCCAAGATCTTCCAACTCTCAGAATATCTCGCTCAAAACAGAGAAAATTGCTGGTGTCTTAGACAGAAACCCCTGGGGGGTGAATTTGCTGATCTAAGGACTTATCTCAATAGACCAACTTCGGCGAAACGCAAACAGCCAATGCCGAAGACCAACCTACATCAGAGGCAAACTTCCAAGGTGAAGAATCCTGATACCTATGCTAATGAAGTGAGTACTTCCCTGTATACTCAAGGGACAAAACATCTGAAGGACCAGAACCATGTTCTGAATGTTGTCAAAGAACATATTCCTCGAACTTTTTCTCGTCCCGTCATTGTTCCAGATCTCCGAGAACACCTCAAACAAAAATGGGACAACATCTCAACACCTCCAATGCAACCACTTGGACACCACTGTAATCACAAGGTTGTCATGAAGTGCTGTTGTCAGACAACAAAACGATCTGTCTTCGATCGTCTGAACTTTACAAACTCTGAACCTATGTCAGAAGATGAAGACGAAGTTTTGTACGCTTCCGTCAACATGACTTCCCGAGACACTGGGGGTAGAAAGTGCTCTAAGCACGGCTAGCCTCGCAAGTCCAGCCAGCGGTATTTAGATCTACTACAAGAATCTTCTGAAGGAGTATTTCGACATACCAGATCACGAAGCCGAGACACAATCGGTCAAAGGAATCTTCAAGATCCTTTCGGTCATCTCCCTCTTTCTCACTCAGGAGATGATTCTTTCTCTAATTGTGATGCATACAGCGAAAGTTCTGAACATACAGTGTCCTCCACAGTACCTAGAGAAGTGACAGCTTATGTTGTCACTGAAGACCCAGATGCTTCCAGTTCGTCTAGTCAAGAACAACGGATAGCTGCACTAGCAGACATGTTAAAGACCATGGCCGAAATGGTTGTAAGTATGCATTCTATCATCGTGGCCCAACATACAGTACCACCGATTGTACCTGCTATAAATCCTGAGATCATAGCATCGTCGGTGCCTGTCAATGCAGCGCTGGGGGTAGCATCTCCCCAAGTACCTCATGTACAGATTCAACCTACACCTAGTCAGTCAGGTGCTGGGGGTAGTGCTTACCACGCTATTCCTTCCCCTAACACTCTGATTCAGCCTGCTCCTTCTACATCATTGGAGGATGCTAATGAAGTTGTCAAACTCCTATGCACTCAATTTGAGGCCTTCAAAGAGAAGAACAACTTACAGAGATTGGGGATCAAGCAACCCTATCCAGTTGAATGGAAGGAAGTCCCATTTCCTTCCAAGTACAAAATCCCAACAATCACCCTGTTTGATGGCAGCACTTCTCCCAGTCAGTTCGTTAACCACTTTGAGGTAATAACTGTCCAACTTCAACCAAATGATGCTCTTCTTACCAGGATATTCGTCGGCTGTTTAGCCGGTGTGGCATACGATTGGTACAGAAGCTTGCCCGATGGCTGTATCACCTCTTTCTCAGGTCTAAAACAAATCTTCTTGGAACGATTCTATGAGGGGATCAACGACATGACCATGTCAGACCTTAACAAGATCAAACAAAGACACAATGAAACTGCTGAGAGTTTCATTGAAAGGTTCCGCCAAGAAGCTTTAAAAATGCCTCCTGAAACTCCGGCCGCTGTCAGTATTGATACCTGCAAGGCAAATCTTTTGCCTATCATCAGCATGTGGACAGGGTCAACTCAGTTCCAAGATTGGCCATCCTTCATTGTCCACACTAAAGCAGCTGAAGTTAGTGCTGACAAATTCAAACAGCTTGGGGTACACATGTCTAACCCCAACCGAGATGAACATCAGACATCGGGTGGTGGTAATCGCCAGAACAACCGCAAGGAAAATAAAACTTTGAACATCAACTTGAAGAACAAAGAATCTCTGGCGGTCAACGTAGCTCCACCTACGTCTACTTCTACTCCTTCAGTACCTCCACCAAGGGAACCTCGTCCGAAAGTAGAGTACTTATTTGACGAGAATGACACCGTGAGCATCTTTGATTGCTTGATCTAAAGCAATAAGCTCCAGCTCCCAGACCCGAAGAAGCCTGATGAGGTCGGTAAGACTGATCATCCCAAATACTGTGTCTATCACAGGTTCATTGGGCATCCCATTCGAGCATGTTATGTGCTCAAAGGCAAAATTCAAGAGCTAGTCAACGCTGGTGTTGTCACTCTGCAGAAAGACGAGAAGAGGGTTACGGTGAACATGGTCTCAGTTCAGTTTGGTGACTTCCCTTCGCAGATGGTACAACACGGTGTCATCCCTATCCCTAAGGCTACTCTTGAGATCGAGAATCTCCCTCCTCCACGAAATGAAGGTCTTGTCCCCTTGCCTCTTGACAATGGCGAGATTATGTGGATTCACCCTGATCTCGCTTCAGAGTTCGAAGTTCCTTCTTCCTCCGAGAAGAAAGAACGCTCTAAGGAAAAAACAAAAATCTGTAATATGGTGTCTTTTGCCCTATAGTTGACGAGGAAATTCTGCCGGGCACCAGATCAAGAAAAGCCTATCTACAGGAACTTCCTGAGACTCAAGAAAATCCTGCTTGTTCTTTCGAGTCTGCTCCAGTGCAACCTGTTTCCACTGAAGACATCCCTGCTGTGTCTTTACCGGTTGTAGAACACACTCATCCCAAGCCGACGGTAGCCGACAAAGGCAAACAACAAGTCCGCTTCGACAAACCTTTGAAGAAGTCATCTCCTTCTGGACTTGAAAAGCCATATAACTTTGACTTTTTGGCTCAACTAGCCAATACTCCGGCCAAGCTGTCAATCTTCGAGCTCTTGCGTCTCTCCAAAGAGACTCGAAAAACTCTGAGTGAAGCTCTAATGCAGGCAAAAACCTGTCTAGCCCTTCTGAAGAAGCCGAAAGTAGAGCCTGTCTCTTGCCTCCATTGTCATAGTGTGTTGGAGTTAATTCCAAACATTACCTTCACACAGGATGACATGCTGATGGAAGAAAATAGGCATGACCGTCCTCTATACTATACAGGATATGTCGACTCGATGAAAGTCGATCGTATTCTGATAGATCCAGGGTCTGCCCTCAGCATCATGTCGAAGACAATGTTAGATGCACTGAAGATCCTAGTGCATAGTCTTTCTAACACAATCACCACCATCCTGGGGTTCAACCAAGGAAGAAGTGAACCTCTAAGCAAGATTCGCCTAAAACTCCAAATAGGCAATCTCCGTACAAAGGTGACCTTCTACATCATAGACAACCATGGTTGTTCTTACAATGCTCTGTTGGGGAGACCATTCCTGCATGAACATAACATTGTTCCTTCGACTCTCCATCAATGTTTCAAATATGTCGATGACAATGGAGAGGTTCAAAAGGAGGTTGAGGATCTCTATCCTTTCAAAGTGTCGAAGCATACTGCAACGATGCTCGTATGTACAAGGATGAGTTTATGAAAGTAGTATTGGCTCTGGATACTGAAGAAGAACAAGAAGCAGTGCCTAATGACACTCTCATCATACCTGTCAAAGGGCGTGTTTTTCGTCCTCAATCCTCCAAACCACTGGCTATTCACTTGCCAGTCTAGAAGCAACCAACTGATGGTGATCAGGATCAAAGGGAGCTCACCTCTTCTGAGCCACTTGTTATTGACCTACGTCGTAACAAGAAAAAAAGGCAGCTCACCTCTTCTGAGCCACTTGTTATTGATTTATCTCATAACAAGGATAAAAGGGAGCTCACCTCCTCTGAGCTGCTTGTTATCGACCTCCGTCATAACAAGTCCAATCCTCCTCCACGTTCTTCTTTTCCCCCTCTTGTAATCAATCTGACCAAGCCTGCTAAGGCTAAAGGTCCTGTTGTAAATACAGATGTACAAATCAATGAAAATGTATCTCCTTTCCAGTATACTGATGTCATTTATCATGCTAAGTGCTATTTGGATATGCTAGATATCTTTCAGTCATTTACAATAGGAGTTGTACAGTCTCTTCAAACAGAAGTCCTACTCGAACACTTAGATAATTAATACTTTATTGTCCCTTCTCGAAAGAGAGGCGAGAGTCTGATACTTTTTAGTAAAGGACCAGAACAAGAATTCAGTTATACGGATGATAGCAAAAGTAACGATATGGGACATCTTCAACTTCGTCGTTACAGTCAACAATCAAAAGACATCTTCCGAAAGATGGGTTATGACTTCAAGAATGGCCTCAACTACGGTAAGGGTAGAAGGACTCCTATCCATACGGTTGTTCCAAAAGGAAAATCAGAGATGTATTATAGCAGGACCAAAAGAGGTCTCGGATATGCTTCACCTCCGGTATTATCCCCAGCAGTCTCCGAATCCGATAGTGAGGAGCGCTCTAACTCTTCTGATTCCAGATCATAGAATTTTGACACCAGCATCGATCAAGTTCATCGATTGATCGTATCTTCTAACATGGTCTTCGTTGAACTTCCAGAAGGATATGACGAAGATATTGAAGAAAATCCTGAAACAGATCCTTGGGCTCAACGAATGGATACCCAATGGGAACTCTGATTCGAACAAAGGGAACCTCTTACCGAAGATCAATTGGTTCAAATTGACGTAGGAGAGAGCGGGTCACCTCGTCCAATATTCATCAGCAAGAACCTTCCAGAGGCAGATAAACAAGAATTAATTTTTCTTATTAAAGAATACATTGACGTCTTTGCCTAGAGTTATGAAGACATGCCAGGTCTAGATCCCAAAGTTGCTACTCACAAATTGAATATTCTGTTTAATGCAAAACCCGTCAAACAGCAACAACGACGCTTCAAGCCAAAAATGATGGACGCAATCGACGATAAAGTTAAGAAGATCATCGCTTGTGGCTTTATCCGAGAAGAACAACATCCAGATTGGGTAGCCAACGTCGTTCCACTCCTAAAGAAAACCAAAAAAGTTCGAGTTTGCATTAACTTTCAGGATCTTAATGAAGCATGTCCAAAAGATGAATTTTCTCTCCCTATCACGGACGTCATGATTGACAACACCTGTGGGTTTGAGCGAATATCTTTCATGGATGGATTCTCCGGATACAATCAGATTCGGATGAATCCTAAAGATGAAAAACATACTTCTTTTCGCACTCCTCGCGGAGTCTACTGCTATACCGTAATGTCATTTGGTCTCAAGAACGCTGGTGCAACTTACCAACGAGCCATGAGTACCATCTTTCGAGATCATCTTTGCAAGACTGTCGAGTTCTATGTCTGATATTGCTGTCAAAAGTCGTCTAAAGGAAGATCACATCCAAGACTTGAGAACTATCTTCAATCTGATGTGCCAACATCAACTTAAAATGAATCCCACCAAGTCATTCTTGGGTGTCTCTAGTGGCAAATTTCTCGGCTTCGTCATTACCTCTAAAGGTATACACGTGGATCCCGAGAAGATCAAAGCCATTCAAGAGATGCGTCCTCCATGCAACCTAAAAGAGCTAAGGGGATTCCAAGGTCGACTTGCGTACATCAGGAGGTTCATTTCGAATCTGTCTGGACGTTGCAGACTATTTACTCAGCTAATGAAGAAGGGTGTATCTTTTATTTGGACCGAAGAATGTCAACGAGCATTTGACGACATAAAACAATATCTCATGAACCCACCAGTCTTGGTGCCACCGATCTCAGGTATACCATTCTTAATGTATGTCCGTGTTATGGATCATTCATTGGGTGCTTTACTTGTCCAAAAGAACAAAGAAGGTCATGAAATGCCATCTATTATCTCAGTCGTACTATGATTGGTGCCGAACACCGTTATAGTCCGGTCGAAAAAGAATGCCTAGCTCTTATGTTTGCTGTTCAAAAGACGAGGCATTATATCATTGGCCAAACTATTCATGTCATATCCCAAATTAATCCTCTTCGGGTACTGATGAAGAAGCCTAGCACACTCAATTCTCGGCTGGCTACATGGGCCATTCTGCTAGCCCAATATGACATGGTATATGTTCCTCAAAAATCTGTTAAAGGCCAAGCACTGGCGAATTTCTTAGCAGCTCATCCTATTCCAGAGACATCCAAACTTTATGATGAAATTCCAGACGAGACATTGGAATCAAATATAATCTGCGAAGAATTTCCTACTTGGCGTCTATTCTTTGACGGTGCATCTAGGATTGGACCTAATGGTGCCATCGTCGCAGGAGTTGGAGTTGTCCTTATTTCTTCAGACGGGTCAACTATTCAAAGAGCCTATTCTCTAGATGAACCTTGCTCCAACAACATGGCAGAATACAATGCTCTTTTCATTGGCCTTCAGTTAGCTAAACAACTGGAAGTCGAATATCTTGAAGTTTATGGCGACTCTAAGCTGGTTGTTAACCAGGTTAGAGGAACCTATGAAGTTTGCCATCAAGATCTAGTGCCTTACTATGAAGCGGCAATCAACATGGCTACATCATTCGAAGCCTTCTTCATCGAATATATCCGTCGAGCTTGCAATACTAAAGCCGATGCTTTGGCCAATCTTGCAGCAGTCCTAGCCATCCCTATCAAAAGATAGCAGGTGGTGGTCATCTCTAATCGGGAATTGTTCTGTATCGAAAACAATCATAATATTGAGTTCAGTAATCGTGCTAAAGCCAATATTATCAGTAAAGATTGGAGAGCTCCCTTCATCGACTTCGTAGTTCATGACATACTTCCTGAAGATCCCAAGGAAGCTACGAGTATTCGTCGACGATCTCTGCGATTCTACTACAATCAGACCACCAAAACTCTTTACCGGCGGACTTATGATGGCCTACTCTTGCGCTGTCTTGCTGGTTATGAAGCGAAGCAAGTATTGCGTGAAGCTCACGATGATGTCTGCGGAGCACATCAACCCGGTCCTAAGCTACAGGATCGTATCCGACGCATGGGTTACTACTGGCCCTCTATGGTATCTGATGCCATCGAATATGCAAGGAAATGTCGAGATTGTCAAATCTACGCAAATTTCATTCATCAACCATCAGAATTCCTTCATCCAACTGCTCTTCTTAGCCTTTTGAAGCTTGGGTCATGGACATTATAGGTCCTATCAATCCTCCTTCTTCTAGAGGACATCGGTTCATACTAGCAATAACCGACTACTTCTCCAAATGGGCCGAAGCTATACCCTTGGTAGAAGTCAAAACCAACAGTGTCATCAACTTTGTCAAACACCATGTCATCTATAGATTTGGTGTACCTCGACGAATCATTCATGACAATGGACCTCAGTTCATCAGTCAAAAGTTTACAAGGTTCTGCGATGATCACCGAATTGACAATGTCGCTTCGATCGCTTACAATCCTGCTGCTAATGGCTTGGCTGAAGCCTTCAACAAGACTATCATCAAGCTCCTCAAGAAGTTTGTGTCTACTAACAAACAAAACTGGAGTGAAAAGCTTGGCGAATGTCTTTGGGCCTATCGTACTACGATCCGCAACCCTACAGGCTGTACACCCTTCTCTTTGGTGTACGGCTGTGAAGCAATTCTACCCGTAGAACTTCAAATTCCGTCTTTAAGGATTGCTATCGCCAATGAGCTCACTATAGAGAACAACGACCTTCTTCGACTCCAAGAATTGCAGGCGCTTGACGAGAAATGGTTATTGGCTCAACAGCATATTGAGTTATACCAAGCCCGTATCTAGAAGACCTTCAATCACAAAGTTAAAGTCAGAGCCTTTCAGAAAAGAGAGCTCGTTCTAACCGTCAGACGTCCTATGACTATGACTCACATGAGCAAGGGCAAGTTTGACGCAAAGTAGGAAGGTCCATATATCGTAAGCAAAGTCTTCTCAAATGGAGCCTATCAACTCATAGAACTGGATGGTCGAGTTGCAATGATGCCTATCAATGGCAAATTCCTCAAAAAGTATTATGTATAAATGTAAAATAGAGTGCTTATAATCATCAGACAAGTTCATAAATAGAATTTGATTTTATTTTATCATGAATGATAGTACATAATATCAAGGAAGGCCACTATCATCCTTCTCAAAATTGGGACGCGTGCTACTGCCATCCTTATTGAAGACATGGTCGGCGAAAGAGCCGAGAACATCTTTGCTCGAACCCACCAGAAATTTGTAAGCAGCCATCCTCATGGCCTCTTCTTCTTCAGTCTTCCCTGGTTTAAGAAGGAAATCCAAGATGTCCCTTGGCGGCTTGGATACAGACGAACCTTCGCCTGCCTCTGTCTGCTTTGGCTGGGCCGGCTCGACTGGACGTTCTTCAGTAACCGCTTCAAACTTCGGGGCAATCTCAGCCTTCTTGGATGCATCTCCAGACGACATTTTTATGTTGAAAAGTGAAAGTGATCAGTCTATCTGATTTTTTGTTCTATTTATAGACAGAGGTTCGTAAGACAATGAAGCGACACATTTATCTGATGGTTCATCTTTTTATTTCATCTATCAGACGGTTCATCCGTTCATTACATTCATCTGACGGTTCGTCTGTTCATTACATTCGCTTGACGGTTCGCCCGTTTATTATACTTACTTGACGGTTCATTCGTTCATTTCATCTATCAGACGGTTCACCCGTTTATTACATTCGTCTGGTGGTTCGCCCGTTCATTACATTTGATTGACGGTTTGCCCGTTCATTATACTTACTTGACGGTTCGTCCGTTTATTTCATCTATCAGACGGTTCACCCGTTCATTACATTCATCTGACGGTTCACCCGTATATTTGCTTGACGGTTCGCCCGTTCATTACACTTACTTGACAGTTCGTCCATTCATTTCATCTATCAGACGGTTCACCCGTTCATTACATTTATCTGACGGTTCTCCCGTTCATTACACTTACTTGACGGTTCGTCCGTTCATTTCATCTATCAGATAGTTCACCCGTTCATTACATTCATCTGATGGTTCGCCCGTTCATTATATTTGCTTGACGGTTCGTCCGTTTATTACATTCACTTGACGGTTCGCCCGTTCATTTTATCTATCTGACGGTTCATCCGTTCATTTCATTCATTTGACGATCCATCTGTTCATCCTGACGATTTATTTCGTTCACACATTTTGACGATTTATCTATTTTGTTTATATCAGCAACTTGTCATCTTTGATTAAGTTGTCTACTGAAATAATGATATTCAATAAATTATATTCTGCCATGTCCACATAACTCTGAGCAGATATAATAAATATAATTATTTTCTACAATCAAGAAATATATCATGTCTTGCACCTCTAAATATATTTTCTATCGCTATTATTTATATCTGAATAAGATATGCAATAAATAATAGAGCAACAAAGAAAATATCTTTTTATTGATCAAAATTAAAAAGACATTACAAAATTACATGTCACAAAAATTGAAGATACAAAAAGTCTTTCTATTTCGCTGGCGGAGTCATCAAGCTAGTCATCTGCTGCTTTAAAGATTGCAGTCGCTCCTCACGAGAGTCCATCACTCGTCTCCTAGCTTCCTCCATTCCAGACTTATCATCGAAAGTCAGCATTGTTACTAGTCTGCGAGAGATTTCAGCTTGATGAGTTGTGACAAATTCATCTCTTTTTTGGGTCAGGGCGTCCAGCTGCTGAACTGTAGCTTGATGTTGTGTGGCCTCATCTTCTAGAGCAAGCTGAACAAGTCTCAACTCTTCTTGAAGACGGGCAGATTCTGCTTTTAGTTCAACAACTTTCTTCTCCTTCTCCTCGACAACAGATGCTATGATTTTTATCTGAGAGTTATATTTCGAAGATTTGGCAGTGAAAGTGTCCAAGATAATCTGGAGATCAACCATCGCAACAGCAGCTTCTTATGACATTCTCTCAAACTCGGCCTGTACCAAAGACTCCACCTCCCCCCGATTCAAATCTTTGTAGATCTTAACCGATTCCTCTAGCTTATCCAGGATGTGTTCAAGGTAAGCAGCTTGCGCTTCGTCACCTTGACTCCGGATGGCAACTATCAGATAGGAGGTTGGACCCCTAACAGTTGTGAAACCAGTCTCTTCTTTCCTCATTACCCTCTCTATTAATAGGGAATTAAAGAAAAGGTTGGTAAAGGAACCGATTATGAATCTGTTAGTGGCAATAGCACCAGGAGTAGCAGCTACTCCCATAGACGTCGAAGCAGCAGCAGGTGCCTGTGCAGATGGACGTTCAGCTTCTTGCATGTGAGTGGAGGCCTCTCTGAATAATGGAGCCATGGTAGAGCTAGTCTCCCCTCCTAGGTGTTCCTCTGCAAAATCAAACAAACACCATCAATTGGCTGTCATTAACAACTATCGAAGAGGATCAAAAGTGAGGGAAATCTTACCATTGCTAGGTCCAGGGACAAGTTTGTCCTCTGCTAACACGAGTTGCAACCTCGCAGAAGTAGCCTCAGACATTACTGCCTGGCTACTACCTGCTTCGGAGCCGCCCGAAAAATGTCTGCTACCGCTGGCCATCTCCTTTATTGGCACTATGTCAGTGCATGTTGGAGGAATCGGAGAAGATACAACTTCTACATCGATAAAAATTTAGATGTCAGCCATTTAATCTATGAAAAGAAGATTGATAAATATCATTCAATACCTTTGGGATCAGCAGTAGTAATTTCCTCAGCTGCTACTTCTCCACCCACATTCTTTTCTGGAGATACATGCACATCAACATCCTCTTCTGGATTCAATGTGTCATCAACAGCTTCTGGGGATACATGGACATCAGCGTCCTCCTCTGGATTCAGAGTATCATCAACAGCCTCTGCTGATGAAACTTCATCATCTGTACTTTCCTCCGGTGCTTCTTCGCTGTCAGTTGCTGCGATCGAATTTACATCATCATGAAGGCCGAAGTCGCAGTCGTTCAGAGCATCGATCATTAATCGATCCTCTTCATCACGACGTGTTCTTGGTGTAGCTGGAAGCTGGGTAGTCTCCACTACAAGTGTAGGAGATCGTACCACTTCATCTTCTTTCTCTAGGACGTCTTCCTTGGTCTCTACAACATCATCCCTCCTCTCTGGACTCAAAGTTTCGGGCTCAGGAATAGGTGTAGGAGATGACATTGTGATTCCAGCGGCAGCACTAGCCACGGCCGATGACATAGGTCTTGGAGTGACTACTTTCTTTCTTCGGAAGACTATTTTCTTTCTATGTAGAGGTCTCTCTGGACTCTGTACATCTATAACATTGTCTTGTCTTTGGATAGAGGTCAGGGTCGTCGCCTCTTCTCTTTGAATTGACTCGGCCTGCTGCCGAGATTGTGATCGGGTCGTAACCCTTTCCGATGATTCCATGACAAGTTTCTTCTTTGCAACTGGAGAAGAAGGTTCTTCTATTCTCCTCTTCCTTTCCTTAGCTGGAGATTTAACAACCTTCAAGGAAATGCGTAATGGTTCGTTGACTTCTTCCGAGAAATTGGCTTCCCTTGAAGCTTCCAACGGTACATCGGCCTGTTCACGCTCTTTATCGTTGCCAGGAGCCGACACAACAGTTGCTCCTTTCTTTAATCTGGCCGCTGTCGCAAAGCTGTCCGCGAGACTGAAGTTCTCGGCAAAGGTATTCGCGGATGTATAGAAAAGTGAATATGTATATAGCATCCGAGGGCCATGGTCGCTCTTCATCGGCATCGAGAATGTTGTTCTGGTATCTCGAGCATTATAATAAGCCCAAGCCCGGGCTCGATCAATCAGATAGCCTTTTCCTTGTAGGCACGTGATGGCGTTGCCTACATAAAACTGGTCGTAACCGAATTGACGGACAAAGCGGCTGGGTAGATAGGGCTCCAAATAACATTCATCTTCAAATCTGTAGACCAGGTGTGATGGCCTGATTGTCCTCAGCCAATCAAAGACTGCATGACCCAAAGGCTGCCTCCCCAAGTCGACCAGATTTGAAGCCATGTGCTCATAGCCAGTCGGAGGGAAACACATTAGAAGTTCCACCCTTTTTTGAGATTCAGAGCATGTTTGTATTCTCTCAGACTGGTGTATATCCATTTACTCTTGGAGAATCTCCGCAAGAAGCTTCCGCTGACCGTCCCCATATTGGGGTTTATCAATGAAGGATAGTGCAGAAGCAACCATCCGAACAAATAAGTGTAGGGAAGCTCCAACCGAGGGAAGTTTCCTTTTTCGTATTTTCCCTTGAGCATTGAATCAACAAAAAGGCGGAGACCAGCGTTCACTCTACAGGTCATCACCGATAGCAGATCCATCCGATAGCCAAAGACTAAACGGACGGCAGCAAAGAGCACACCGCGATGGAAGCGATCGATGGCGCTGTCCCCAGGGACGACGAATCGTCGAAGCCAATAGGTGAGAAAACCCGACAGCTGGGCTTCCTTTAACATGGGCCTATAACCCATTCTCATGAAACTTTCAATAATATCTCCTGTCTTGAAAGGAGGATATTGAAGTTCATCATCAACCTTGATGTCCATCTCCTTGTTCTCCTCCATCAATCCTATCACCTCACTATGGCTGAGTGGTCTGAAGAAGTTAGGGTTGCACTTATCGTGCTCCTTAGTCTTCTTCTCCATGATGTGGTTGAGGAAGAGATAAGGTAACCACTTTGTCGAGTAGCAAGTGCCAGAGGAACCACTCTTGTAATATAAGGAGCAAATCTTATAGTGGCACATCAGTTCTTCAAAAACGGCCACCATATCAGCATTCTTCCGACGAAGTCAGTCCAAATCGTCATTGGTTGGAACAAATTCTTCATAGGGGAATTCCCCCATTGACAAGCTCGAGATATACTTCATCTCATGAAGAGCCAGTCCAATCTCTCCACAGGGCGTCATGAAAGTCCTTGTCCTAAAGTTGTACGTCTCCGCCAATATAAGAAACATATGAGGGTTGGGGTAGAATTCGTATACGGTAGAGTATACTGCCTGGTACAGCTCAATCTCGTTGAGCTTCTCTTCGAACTGAGCCAATATCCAATTGGCTATGCAGTTCCATCTTTTGTTATCTGGATTCACCAGACCTGTCAATCGGATGTCCTGATCCGGATATCTTCCCTCAACCTTTGCAAATTTATTCGCAAAGATCGGTGTTCTAACTGGCAGCAGGGAGGATTTCTCCGGTGGAATGCAGCTGGGCTTCAATCCTCTGAGCAAGGAGCTGTGACGCTCAGAGGAGCTATAGAACATATCCTTGTTGTTCGGCTCATTCTTCACACAAATGTTCCCATTTTGGCTTGCTGGAGAGGAGTTATATCCCAGTCCATCCTTCTAGGATAACTCACATGAGCATAGCGAGATAGGGGAAGGCACTTGAAAATTTTCGGTAACAATATCCTTTTCTCGCCTCTCTGAAAGAGTCTCTGTTCAACTCGAGGCCTTGGCTGAGAATTCTTATCAAGAGCCTCACCAAACAGAAATAGAGGCTTCTTATGAACAACGGCGTCAGCAATTTGCAGATGCTGCCCGTTCATCAGACTCAGCAATGTTTCGTTGTCTTGTGCTGTTTGAATGACCTATCGAGAAGATGGCAGGGCATACTGAGGAAATGTTACATGGGACAGATCCTCCTTAAATTTGGGTTCAGCTAAAGTTCCTGCAAAGATCTCATATTCTGGGTCTTCCCTGAGATTGACTGCATCAAACAAAAAGACAGAATTCAGTACATACAAAATCAAAGAGTCTGTTCAAAAGATCAGCAAATTGCGCAAGTATCAGATTGCGCTATGTGCCTAACATCAGGTTGCGCTAATGTAGCCTATATGCACAAAATATCCAGTTGCGCCAATATATCTACTTGCACAAGTTATCAGATTGCGCTGAGCAACTTGCGCAAAGCATCAGTTTGCGCTGGATAGACTTGCACAAATCGGTAGATTGCGCTGAATATTTGCCAGTGCTTTCCACCGATTGCATAAGAAAATAGTTTTCATAAAAATGAAAACTATTGTGTGTGTGCAACCAAAACCCTAAATAGGGCGGCGCAAATACAACCGAATCTCTAAAAAGAGAAAGGTTTGAAGGTTCGACAAATGTCAAAGAACCCTAAAAAGGGTTTTTTTGATCGAGTCCATCGACTACCTTACAGCACAGGGTGATCGACTTCGTGACGAGAAATTTGGGGTGCAGCCCGAGTCGAAGACTCAGCGGGGGCTTTGCCCTTCTCGGCGGCTGAACGTTTGGGGGCCATTGATGTCGACGGAGGAGAAGGAGAAGAGTCGAAGATGGCAAATGAGCTTTTTCTCTCTCGAACAAATGGAAACAAGTAAAGAATGACAAAAAGAAGAATGAGAACTATTTATAGTTTTTTAAAAAGTAACAGTCAAATCAGATTGTGTCGAAAAATTAGGAGCTGATTCCTCTAAACGCGCAGTCAAGGCATCACTTGCGCAACTTGATTTTAAAGTCAAAATTCAAAGTATTTCGAAACTTTGAATATTTTCAAATTTCGAAAACTTTGAAGGGGGACTTGTAGGTCCTAAAAATCAAGTTGCACCTATTAAAAGAGTAAAGAAAATCAAATTGTGCATCCTTCAAGTGAACTGCGCAGAAAACAGATTATGCAACAACTCAACTGCACAAGCTGAACTGTGCACACATCCAAGCGTGCAAGCTGACGTGGTCTCGTCATCATTATCTGACAGAAAATCAGATCTTCTGACAGCTGACAGCCCGAAGAACGAGGAAACTGTTCGTTTTTCGTACAGCATAGCGCTCGAGGACAGCTGTACAGGCAGCGCAAGCTACCAGCCCAATCGAAGCGCAATCTGCCAGACTTTCTGCAGCGCAGTTCAATCTCAGCACAATATGAAGCCAGCGCAATTCAAGTAGCGCACTTCATCAAGACAACTGACAATTTACACGTGGCCTACATGCCATCAATTTCTCACCACGTGGTAACCGTCTGTACACGACCAAGTACATTTCAATCAAACAATGCCACGCATCTCATACAGTTGGTCCACGATCGAGTAACTGCCAGCGCAGTTCGCTGCTTGCACAGTTCAATGTCTGCGCATACATCCTGCGCAATCCAGAATAACTAAAAATTAGTTATTTTCAGAACTCTATAAATAGAGTTTCAAGTCTTCATTATCAACCAGATCAGATCAGAGATCATTCAAGTCATCACCAGAGATCAGGAGTTCTTGCCAAAGTGTTGCTGCATTCTTCAGAGGCTACCGTCTTCAAAGTTCACATCGTCTAAGGGATAAAGTGATCGACTTCAGATCGGATTCCTATAGTTGTACTTTCCCAGAATTCAATTGTAATCTTCTTACAAAGTTTGTGAAATAAAGAAAACTTTTTGTCACGACCCGCACCCTAGAATAAGGGCACGAGAAGTGGGTATGTCCAGCCTACACCGTAGTGTCGGCGGTAGAACGCTGTCCTAGGTCTCATGCATCTAACAGTATAAGGCTAAACAGTTTATACTCCCCGAATGGGGGTGACATAGCAGAATGTAAACTCAATCACATCTAAGGTAGAGTATAATAGAAAATAGACAAAACATGAAATCCAAAAGAGATACAGCAGATAGAAGTCTAAGTGTCTAAGATACACAAACCCAGAAATACATCTCGAAGCTCAAATACAGTAATCCATAATACAACTCAAGACAACTGAAAATAAAAGGAGAAACTCTAGCTATCTACTCTGGTCTCTACTGTGACTCCTCTAGGCTAGCAATAACCACCAAGCTATCTGTAAAATTTATCAACATGTCCAGTCAGGACGGGAGCGAGCACATATCTCTCAAAATAGTTCATAACAGGTTAGGAGTATAAAGCTTACAATAGAGTAAAATACAGGAAATTCTGAAAAGGAAGTACGAGTAAACAGGAGATATTTTTGTAACTGAAAGTAAATACATGATAGTAGAGACTGTAAGTGGCTACGTGATTTAAAGCAAAATATGGTTATGTAAATGGCTTAGGGGCACATGAATACAAATAAGGAGGGACATGAATACAGCTACTGGGGATAGTGTTCACATAACCAATTCTACTCACCCGTCCCAATCAATACATAAGGATCCATTCAAGTTACGTTATAAGCACATGAATACAGCTAAGATACGTGAACTCATGTAATGAGTAGTACATGAGGCACATGATAAGCACATGAAAGCACATGAGAACATGTAAAAACATGAACTAGTACGAGTACAAGGAGCACCTGATACACATGATAAAGTACATGAACATAAAATACCCGATGCACCCGTAGAGGGATAACATCTCAGAAAAGGATCCATATAGTACTAATCCGTGAAGATATGTGTCAGCATCATGTAGAGTAATCTAGAGCAAGAATATAGTCCAGACAGACATGAAAAGATCAGAGAATGTACTCGCATGCTAACTGAAATTTCGAGATGAAAGTACTGTCCGAGGAGTGGTGCCTGGCTCCTATTTAGGACAGTACAAGTCACAACAAGTCCAAAATGGTAAAATAAAGCTCTACTATGCATTCTACATGATTCTAGGTTATTCTGGGTCAAAGTCAACTCTTGGTCAACTCTGGTCAACCGTACTAGTCAAACTAGGTTAAATAGGCAGTACTAGGTCTAAATCTAGACTAACAAGTCTCATTAGGCCTAACCAAGCCTAGACTAACACTCACACAAAATCACAAAACTACACAAGTTATCAAACACATATTACATATATATTCATATATATTTTTATTACAAGCAAGGTGCATAAAGACAAGGAGTGAGTGATACATGAATGTGGATATGGCAATGTGTACATAGCAGTACAATGTGTTCAAGTGTGAGGGGGTTATGTTAGAAGGATAATGTTTAGCAAGGGTTCATTGTGTCACATAGAAGAAATAACATGTAAATCATAGGTTTAGCATGTGTGTATGTGGGTGTTAATCATAACAATAGGGTTTATTTATACATCAAAGGGTTTACTCATAACAGTAAGTAGGTTTTGTGTATTCATGCTTGGGGTTACTGTCAACATGTAGAAGGGGGTTTTAACATATGAACATGGTGCTAATTGCTAATATGGCATCATACATCCCTATCATGTTGGCCTTCATATATAGCATACATTCATACTTGATTACGTTACTTACTTACATATGGATACTTGCATACATGTTTCAATACCTTGCATTACCCATATGCTTGCATTTCATCCATTCATGCACCTATACAAACATATTTGAATACATTATATACTTTCATATATTATATCATTTATGCATACTTTATATTATATAACATTCTCTTAACACACACACATATATATATATATACACATGCATACATACATATTTGTACATACAAGGATATACAAAATGCATATGTCGTATAGTAATCTTCTACTTAAAATCAATACTGTACAAATTAAGAATTCATTAAATTCTAGGATTAAAGTATGTTATAGATCTTTGTGTTAGCTTTCCAAAACTTTAAACGGATCGTATTTTCGTGTCCGGAAGCTTCCGGAATCGCAAAAACACCGAAACACGTTCGTCTTTCGTACAGCTGACACTCAAATAATTTTACAGAAAGTTTTAGAACGAATTTGGCTTATTAAAATACATATTTGGAAAGCTAACTTCGATACGGTTTTTTTAAAAAATGGAAGATAAATCGGAGTTTTAAGCTAAAAGTTATGACATTTCTAAGTTGCTATTGCTACTAAAAACGTGGATAAATATTATGACGAATTTAGGTAGTTTGAGACAAAAGAAACACAAGTATATAACATAATATATCAAGAACTCACTCTCTACACTAAAATATATATATATGAGACACTATAGAACACATCTCCAATACAAAAATATGAGATTAAACATGTAATAATTCATTCATACATAACAACAACATATAGTGTGTCCAAATTTGGGGTTTTCCCACATGAACACAACCACAACACAAAGGACACTCCTATGACCTCCAAATGGACACAAAATGGACACAAATGGAGATACAACGATGGGGGTCATTCCTATGGGTTCAAAATATTTTTATATGCATGTATGGATGGATTAGAGGAGAGATTATACCTTCCGAGAGAGAGATTCAAAGAAAAATCCTTCCGATACGACATCGACACGTAGAGATTCTAAAAGGACACGAACGAGCTCCTCCCAAACTTGGCTAGCACCCTCTAACCATGGAGTAGTGGAGAAATGAAGAAGATTTGGTGGAAGAAAGGGTTGATTTGGAGATGAAATCAATGGAGGTTCATCTCTAAATTATTTTGGGGAAGAACAAGAGAGAGAAAGTGGATGAAAATAAATGAATGAAGGAGTGACTCACTCCTTATCCCCCCCCATAGGTGGCTGCCGAAAAATGGTGAGGTATCCCTATTTGAATGTCCAAAATGTCCTCCACTAATCTATTTGATTTAAATTAGGAATGGGTTAAAGGTTGAGGTCAATTTAGTCTAGTTTTAAGTCTCTAATTAAACTAAATCTATCCATAAATAATTAGTCGAACTACTAACTAAAATTAATATCATGTGGACTAAAATTAATATCATGTGGGCCATGCCTAACTAGTGTGTGGGTCCCACTAGAGTCAAACTACCCCCCGGTTCCCCGTTTCAAGTCGGATTGAGTTGAAATTCGAATCCGACTCAAATAACCCCAAAATAATATCATAAATAATAAAATAAATTTCAACCCCAAAATAATATCATAAATAATAAAATAAATTATAAAAATATTTAAAAATATAAAATGACAAAAATATCCCTGTTTATGAAAACTGGGGGTGACAAATCTATCCACCTTAAAAAAATTTTGTCCTCGAAATTAAAACAAAGCATTCACAGGAAACACATGCAGAAAACAATCTCATTCAAATACTTTTCAAAAAAAAATTCAGCAATAAAAAAATCTCTTTGAGGCGCATCAAACGTTTGTAAATAAAAACCGATACGTGTCCGATACGGACACAAAACCATCACAAAATCACACCTATCAAAGGTCAAAATCAACAATCACCAACGCAATAAATATCAAAATAATTCAAAGAGGTCAAATGCAAAATATCCTTAGGCCAGAAATGACATTAAAATATCCTAATCACATGGTTAGGCTCTAGGTCAAACAGTCTCTAGGGTTTCACTAGCAAAACATCAAAATCAAAAGTCATAATTTTAAATAGTTTTAAAATGATTTAAAAATTACCAAAAATTATATCATAATTAAATGTCAAATCAATAAATGATTAAAATTACAAAATTTCAAAATTACCCTCATTTTAGAAAACTGGGTGTTACAAGTCTACCCACCTTAGAAAGATTTCATCATCGAAATTAAAATATTCATACTCCTTCTAGGTCAAAGCCCCCACAATCAAAGTCTCAGAACTTAAACAATCATACGATTTAAAAGGATGACATACAGGGTCATGGCATACGGTGGTAGTGAAAGTCTCATCTAGGTATACTAGTCATGCTAAACCAAAATGTCATAGGGTATCAAAACACACAAGAAATCTAGGGTGCTAAACTAGAAAAGTTACAGAAATAACAAATCATCAAAACTGTAAGGCAGTCTACCACCCTATATAATAACTGGTACTTATCAAAAATAAAATAAAGATAACTACCAATTATCTATAAATGGGTACTATTCAAAGAAAAATCAAAATCAAAATTTTAAAAGAACAAATGTTGAGCATTGAAATTCAATCACATTATATATAGAGAGAGTGTTAGAGAGGGAAAGATAGCATTATGTACAAGTTATGTAGTTCGTGTGTGTATGGGTGTATGTGGACATGTTCATATGGTTAGATAATAGGCGTGTGTGTATGTGAAATATACATGAAAGTGTATAGGAGTATTTGGGTTCCAAACAATAACTATCAAGTTACACTAATCATGGCATATTGGTTAAACAATCTACAATACACAACTCATTTGCTCATAACATGCATGGCTAACCATGTATATATGTATATATAAAGAGGTAGAGATTTAGTTATGTATCTATATACATTATAACATGTATGCATAAAATCTATATATATCTATATAGATATATGAACATAACATAGAGAGGAAGGGTTAGGTTACATGGCAGTGTATACTATGTTAGAGTGTGGGTGTCACTATACAGGGTTATAGCTTTAGTAATGAAAGGTTAGACCCAGTTTTGGTTCAACATTTACATACAAGAATATAAAATAAGCTAACATTTAAACCAGTATAATATTAACCAACCCAATGTTTATCACAACCTAACATGTAAGAGTATAAACCTAACATCATATCCCAACGTACAACAATATACATAGCTCCAAAATATTATATTTTAAAAAAAAATAAAACAACAATTGAACTAAACATTTGGAATCCAGTATTAAGGGTTAATATGCACACAGTGTTAGATTTGACAAATTCAAACACAAAACTCAACCAATTTTTTTTTGAATTGAAACCCTATGTATAACATACATGTACAGTGATGTAAACATAACTAATAACATGAAATTTATATTTGAATTACAACTTTTAACTGGAAATACAGAGAACCAGTCTCTGTTACTGTACTGTATCAGAAATATTAGAGTTTTGAAAATTTAAACATCAACAACATATTAATATGTATTTAGATAGGTTGGAAATCAAAGTGTAGCATGCATACGTGTCAGACAAAGAGTCTGTGTCCAATATATATATATATATTCTTATGTCCCAATATAAAAATCAAATTCTACATCAAGACCAACATTTAGATTCCTACCAAGATTGCAAAGTAGGTGATTGACGTAATCAAGACAGTTTTATTATTATTATTTAATACAAGAATGATAGAAAGAAAGTAATAATGATAAAATCTGTTTTGCTTATCTGTTTAAAGAAGAAATCATTTTGAAACCCAGAACTATAATATCAATTACAAGATAAGGTCTAGCAAAATCATCGGTTCATTGTATTAAGAAGAAACTCATAGCAAGAAGTTACACAAGAGTTTATAAAAACAACTAAAGCTACTCCTAAGTTAAATAATGAGAAGCCAAAAAAAATAAACAAATAATAATTTTTTTTGAAAGACTGGAACAAAAGTAGGGAAAATATGTTCAAAAATATTTAAGGTACAATCTGATAATCATATACGTTTATCCAAAATCATGGTACTCTAAATCCTCGTCATACTAGTAAGCAAGGCTACGATAATCACAGAGTCCTCGACTTAGGCACATACCTCTAGAATCATGGTATTTAAAATTTTTGCGATGCCGCTAGCTTTGCTGCGAAAACCTTAAATTCCTACACCCGAGAAATATATCCAAAATTAGACTATATGTCCTCACCATGCTGGCTAATGTGACTGTAGAAGACTAGATTCCATAACATAGATGACCTAGCCCATATGATTACATCTTGACAAAAATTAAATTAAATCAACAATGGATACCCAAAAATTAAATTTATCAACGAACATCAAGATTCAAAACTCCACAATCATCATCAAAATCAAGTTCAACAACAGAAAGTAAAGATAAATCAAATCAAGGGAAGAAAAGTTTTTCAAATCAAAGTTAAAATAAGATTCTCAAGGGTCGTCCCAGGAATCTTTCAAGAAATCCTAACTGTGATTGAGTACCTTCAAAAATATATCCTAATTCTACTGCAGGCTGTAGTGGTACTCTAGTTTGAATACCACTACACAAACTTGACCTGCATGGGCCACCACTAAAAATGTGTCATGACCCGCACCCTAGAATAAGGGCACGAGAAGTGGGTACGTCCAGCCTACGCCGCAGTATCGACGGTAGAACACTGTCCTAGGTCTCATGCATCTAACAGTATAAGGCTAAACAGTTTATACTCTTCGAATGGGGTGACATAGCAGAATGTAAACACAATCACATCTAAGGTAGAGCATAATAGAAAATAGACAAAACATGAAATCCAAAAGAGATACAGCAGATAGAAGTCTAAGTGTCTAAGATACACAAATCCAGAAATACATCTCGAAGCTCAAATACAGTAATCCATAATACAACTCAAGACAACTGAAAATAAAAGGAGAAACTCTAGCTATCTACTCCGATCTCTACTGTGACTCCTCTAGGCTAGCAATAACCACCAAGCTATCTGTAAAATTTATCAGCAGGTCCAGTCAGGACGGGAGCGAGCACATATATCTCAAAACAGTTCATAACATGTTAGGAGTATAAAGCATGCAATAGAGTAAAATACAGGAAGTGCTGAAAAGGAAGTACGAGTAAACAGGAGATATTTTTGTAACTTAAAGTAAATACATGATAGTAGAGACTCTAAGTGGCTACGTGATTTAGAGCACAATAGGGTTATGTAAACGGCTTAGGGGCACATGAATACAAATAAGGAGGCACTTGAATATAGCTACTGGGGATAGTGTTCACATAACCAATTCTACTCACTCCGCCCCAATCAATACACAAGGATCCATTCAAGTTACGTTATAAGCACATGAATACAGCTAAGATACGTGAACTCATGTAATGAGTAGTACATGAGGCACATGATAAGCACATGAAAGCACATGAGAACATGTAAAAATATGAACTAGTACGAGTATAAGGAGTACCTGATGCACATGATAAAGTACATAAACATAAAATACCTGATGCACCCGTAGAGGGATAACATCTCAGGAAAGGATCCATATAGTACTAATCCGTGAAGATACGTGTCAGCATCATGTAGAGTAATCTAGAGCAAGAATATAGTCTAGACATGTATGAAAAGATCAGAGAATGTACTCGCCTGCTAACTGAAAGTCCGAGATGAAAGTACTGTCCGAGGAGTGGTGTCTGGCTCCTATTTAGAACAGTACAAGTCACAACAAGTCCAAAATGGTAAAATAAAGCTCTACTATGCATTCTACATGACTCTAGGTTATTCTGGGTCAAAGTTAACTCTTGGTCAACTCTGGTCAACCGTACTAGTCAAACTAGGTTAAATAGGCAGTACTAGGTCTAAATCTAGACTAACAAGTCTCATTAGGCCTAACCAAGCCTAGACTAACACTCACACAAAATCACAAAGCTACACAAGTTATCAAACACATATTACATATATATTCTTATATATTTTTATTACAAGCAAGGTGCATAAAGACAAGGAGTGAGTGATACATGAATGTGGATATGGCAATGTGTACATAGCAGTACAATGTGTTCAAGTATGAGGGGGTTATGTTAGAAGGATAACGTTTAGCAAGGGTTCATTGTGTCACATAGAAGAAATAACATGTAAATCATAGGTTTAGCATGTGTGTATGTGGGTGTTAATCATAACAAAAGGGTTCATTTATACATCAAAGGGTTTACTCATAACAGTAAGTAGGTTTTGTGTATTCATGCTTAGGGTTACTGTCAACATGTAGAAGGGGATTTTAACATATGAACATGGTGCTAAGTGCTAATATGGCATCCTACATCCCTATCATGTTGACATTCATATATAACATACATTCATACTTGATTACGTTACTTACTTACATATGGATACTTGCATACATGTTTCAATACCTTGTATTACCCATATGCTTGCATTTCATCCATTCATGCACCTATACATACATATTTGAATACATTGTATACTTTCATATATTATATTATTTATGCATACTTTATATTATATTACATTCTCTTAACACACACACACATATATATATATATATATATATATATATACACATGCATACATACATATTTGTACATACAAGGATATACAAAATGCATATGTCGTATAGTAATCTTCTACTTAAAATCAATACTGTACAAATTAAGCATTCATTAAATTTTAGGATTAAAGTATGTTATAGATCTTTGTGTTAGCTTTCCGAAACTTTAAACGGATCACATTTTCGTGTTCGAAAGCTCCCGGAATCGCAAAAACATCAAAAAACGTTCGTCTTTCATACAGCTGACACTCAAATAATTTTACAGAAAGTTTCAGAACGAATTTGGCTTATTAAAATATATATTTGGAAAGCAAACTTCGATACGGTTCTTTTAAAAAAAATAGGAGATAAATCGGAGTTTAAGCTAAAAGTTATGACATTTCTAAGTTGCTATTGCTACTAAAAACGTGGATAAATATTATGACGAATTTAGGTAGTTTGAGACAAAAGAAACACAAGTATATAACATAATATATCAAGAACTCACTCTCTACACTAATATATATATATATATATATGAGACACTATAGAACACATCTCCAATACAAAAATATGAGATTAAACATGTAATAATTCATTCATACATAACAACAATATATAGTGTGTCCAAATTTGGGGTTTTCACACATGAACACAACCACAACACAAAGGACACTCCTATGACCTCCAAATAGACACGAAATAGACACAAATGGAGATACAACCATGGGAGTCATTCCTATGGGTTCAAAATATTTCTATATACATGTAGGGATAGATTAGAGGAGAGATTATACCTTCCGGGAGAGAGATTCAAAGGAAAATCCTTCCGACACGACACCGACACATATAGATTCTAAAAGGACACGAACGAGCTCCGAATCCTCCCAAACTTGGCTAGCACCCTCTAACCATGGAGTAGAGGAGAAATGAAGAAGATTTGGTGGAAGAAAGGGTTGATTTGGAGATGAAATCAATGGAGCTTCATCTCTAAATTAATTTGGGGAAGAACAAGAGAGAGAAAGTGGATGAAAACAAATGAATGAAGGAGTGACTCACTCCTTATCCCCCCATAGGTGGCTGCCCAAAAATGGTGAGGTGTCCCCTACTTGAATGTCCAAAATGCCCTCCACTAATCTATTTGATTTAAATTAGGAATGGGTTAAAGGTTGAGGTCAATTTAGTCTAGTTTTAAGTCTCTAATTAAACTAAACCTATCCATAAATAATTAGTCTAACTGCTAACTAAAGTTAATATCATGTGGACTAAAATTAATATCATGTGGGCCATGTCTAACTAGTGTGTGGGTCCCACTAGAGTCAAACTACCCCCCGGATCCCCGTTTCAAGTCGGATTGAGTTAAAATTCGAACCCGACTCAAATAACCCCAAAACAATATCATATAGAATAAATTTCAACCCCAAAATAATATCATAAATAATAAAATAAATTTTAAAAATATTTAAAAATGTAAAATGACAAAAATACCCCTTTTTATGAAAACTGGGGGTGACACTTTTGTTTTTGCAAACACATAGGCTCCTGGCTAGTAGCTGATGCCGTCGGGGCAAACGAGTAGGAGCCTTTCCTCGAAGCTTGATGACAAGAGGTGCTGATGTTTGGGAAGGCTTACCCCTTAATCGAACCCTCAGTGGTTCTTTGGTCATAGTTGCGCTTTCTGATACAATATCTGCCTCGTCATAGGCATCATTAGCCTATGGGACTGTCTTGGATAGATCTGTATCCTTATAGTATGCTACGAGTCCTCGGAACGGATCAATGTCAGCAAACTCAGTCTTGATAGTCCCATCGCTGGCCACATACTTCATGCATTGATGGAGAGTAGAAGGCACGATCATGTACTCATGAATCTATGGTCTTCCTACCAAAATATTATAGTTTATGTCTGCATCAATGACATAACAAGTCACATCCATCTGGAGGTCGCCTATCTGGCATTTTAGACGAATCTTGCACAAGGTCTTGTTCTTTCTAACATTGAAATCGTTGATTGTAGTGTTCGGCGCGGTCAGCCGATGCATCCGAATCCCTAAGGTTTAGAGAAGACTCCGAGGGATGATGCTGGGTGAGGAGCCATGGTCGATGTGGATGCGATCGACTTTGATGTCACCAATATACCCTGTATACTACAGGGGTCTATTATGCCTGTTATTTTTCAACAATATGTCCTGCTGAGTGAAGGTGATGTTAGGAATCACCTCGACCACACTATGACAATGTGAGCATGCAGAAGGGTCCTCCTTGGGCTGTTGCACCTGGGTGAGGAAGGAATCGATGTTCTATAGAGCCTCGATGAGGGCATTCCGAGTCTCTTTAGAGAGACGGAGGATCTCAGAGAGCGACAACCTAACTGGAGTATTGGCAAGCTGTGCCAATATGTCAAAGTTGTAGGGCTTGATCGGCCCTACTGCCGAGTCTTTCCTTAGAGGTTTGTCAAAGTAAACCTCCTTCTGCCTCTGGTTATCTGCTGCAGGGGTTGGAGATGGACCTGCTTCTGATGCATCGAGTGCAGTGGGGGCAGCTGGTGGAGATACTTCCTCCTTCAAAGCCTGGTGGTCCTCTCGCTGGTGCACCGAGCGAGTGGTAACCATAGCGTCGTCAGCCGATATAGAGACCGTTAGGTACGGCTTGACTTTCTTCTCTTTAATAGAGTATACTGCAGGAAGCATTATATCAAAGACAAGATAAGGTTGGATCCACATAACTTCACCTCAGGGTATCGTAAGGGGAATAAGGCCTTGAGCATTGTCACAGGCCGATAGAAGATTGACTACTTCCATTGTCGCCCTTGGGATAGGAATGACACCGTCTTGAGCCTACATTCTTGGAAAACTTCCGAACTGGAGGGGTGACCATGTTGGCAGTAACAGTCTTTTTCTCGTAGTCGAGTGAGATGACCTTGGCGTCAATGAGGCGCTGGATTTTTCTCTTCAACACGTAGCAGTCGTGTGTTGAATGGTGAACGTACTGGTGATAGTGGCAGTACTTTGGATTGTCCACCTTTACCACTTTATCAAGGCATTTTGGCGACGGGAGTTGAAGCTTGCCACCCTTCACCAACATATCGAAGAGTTGTTGTATATCTACGTTATTGAAGGAGTAGGTTTCCTTCGGCCTTGGCATTTCTGCTGGCTTCTGGTTCGTTGACGCTGAACCTATAGAGATGTTGATGGTTATTGCTTGCTTCCCTTTACCGTCCTTGGAGATGGGGTTTTTGCTAGACGAGAACTTGCTTTTGTCTTCGAGTGAGTGAAAACTCAACCCCAGCAGTTGCGCATCTCGAGCCTTTCTTTCGACTACATCCGCTTCGGTGATGAAAGATGTCCACTCTACGCATGGAGCACTGTGCCACAACTTGATTGCGGGGAGCATGTTCTTGCGACATGAGTCCATAAGCATGGGTTTAGGCACACCAGGTGGTAACCTCAGAGCTGCCTGGCGAAAGTACTCAATATAAGCACGTACATGCTCTTTTTCTTTCTGGACAATTTTTATAAGTGTAGACATCATCATGTCTATTCCTCCTACATAGAATCGAGCGAGGAAGAGATGCTTCAAATCGTCAAACGACGAAATACAGTTGTCATGGAGACTACAAAACCATTCATAGGCTACCTCCTACAGCGCTCCTTCAAATATGTTTGTAAGCAGAGCATCGTCTTTTGGTAGATACCCAGTTACCAAGGCGAAGTACCTCATGTATAGACGAGGCACCTCCTTCACATTCTGCGGCTTGTACTTGGTAGAATATATCATATTATCCCATTCGACAGGATATGGTTGTCGAATCCCCATCTTTTGGAGTGATTCTCACTTTTCTCTGTCGTCATAGCGAGCGTATAATTCTTTGAGGGCCTGCTGCATGCCATTTGACATCGCAAGTCCAGTCGTTGACGGAGTAGATGACAACGGCATGGCTTGACTCGAGATGGGAGGTGCATTAGAGCCGCCGTTCATACCTGGGTCTTGGTTGGCAGAAGCAGGGACGTTGGGTGTCAATTTCTCCTTAATCTCTAGAACTACAAAAGTCAAGGCCTGCATAGTTTCATTTAACGTATTCAGGCCCATCTCCAAGGCCCCTATACATTTTTGATGACCGGACCCCTTGCTTCTTTCCGTGTTGTCACATTCGGCTATGACTACAGACATCAAGTGTGGACAGATAGAAGGGATGGTTGATCTTTTACTCTCTGGTTCAGACACCTGAGTCTCGTCATCCTGAGGATAAACAGGTAGATTGCTATCATGTTTTAACTCGTTGTAGTTGCTACCCCCAGCCTGCTAGTTGCTTGTGCCAACAGAGGCATCTGTGTTTGTTCCATACAATCCCTCTTTGGGTAGGAACGAGGGATTATTATGGATGGTGGAGGGTTGGCTACCCCTAGCCTGTGATAAGAGTTTGACCTGAGCACGGGTGTGTTAGAATATAGCTGTGTTGGGTAGTGCCGATTTGTTGCCTCCCAGTGGCCCTTGGATTTGTTGGCCAAGGCGGGAGGGTACTTGGCAAGCTTCTTGAGAGATGGAGAACCCCGTGCCATGTTGCATGAAGCAACGAGGAGTTCATCTTCTTCCTTACTCGTTGATCCTTTGCCGAGTCTCTAATGTGTAGACGCCATCGGTTGTAATCTTTAGAAGATGGACTGCCACTTCGGTGGTGATGTTGCTATTTGGCAACAGCAATAGTTGGTGGTGATCTGGTTGCAGGTGTGTCTTAGGCTAGACATGTTGCGCACAACGGAGTCCTTCTTCGCCTTGCATTTGTGGAAGATCACATTACGCAGATCAGAGGCCTCCTCTTCTACAATCACCTCGTATAAGCAGGGAAGCTGTGCGCATGAATGTGGACGTGAAAGTAACTTCCCTCTTCTCAGTTCTTGCATACGAGATATGCTTAGGTTCCGATTAGAAGGTTGCTGGTGAGGCAGACTCCCTCTATGCTTACATCAATGTTGTTCGTATGAGTCTATCCCCATACTACGCACTCCCTGGCTTGAATCATGCGCATGGGCGCTCAAGTGACAGCGGGGTTTTACTGGTTGAGGCATCAAAGCACTCGAACCAGTTTTGTATAGTTTTTTATCGATTGCGCGTGTGGCTGTCAACGCGGGCCTTTGGTCAGCTGTTGGCATAGCACTTTGATCGCTTAAAGTGTGTACAGCTTTGGACTTCCTTCTACTAACCCTAGAAGGTTCGTAGTATTCAGAATCCAACTGGGTAGTCGGCGTAGCACTTTGGTCGCGTAAGGCACGTGTTGCATTGGATTTCTTCGTACCCTCCCTAGAAGGTGTATGGCATTCAGAATCCAACATGATTATTGGCGTTAAAAATTGATACATTTTTGTCCCGTCGGATCTAGACAATCTTATTTTTTTGGACATGAAGAAATAAAAAAGCCATTACAATTGCCGAAAATACTAGGCCCACTAAAGGAACAAAAATAGAGGGTAAGTTAAGATCTGTCATGGAATGATTACCCCAATTTAATATTTTATTTTTACCTATTATAAAGATATCTTATGATAAGTATATTTATTATAAAAATAGTAAGTGTAAGTAATAAATAATATTAAGTAGTTAATAAGTGCAAGGAATGGGGAATTAAGTGTACCTATTTCTTTTTCTACACGAATATGATGATACGCTTGAATAAATTTTCTTATTATTCTCCAATCCTTATATTCCTTCAATCTTCAGAGCGTGTGCTGTCTTGGATCTCTTCACGTTACCCCTAAAAGTTGCGTAACGTTTATAGTCCAACATAGCCTTACCCGATGGGTAGGCAATTCTGTCAATGACAGATCTTCTCGCCTACGTAGCTATCTTCGTGCGCGGTTGGTTAGCTACATGATTTCTCCGATGCTACGCCTTTATTACGACTGCCGCAGGGGAGCCGCACTCCTCGGTGCGTTCATCAACAACGATGATTGAACAAGGCGGCACATCAGCAGCAGTTGAAGTCTTTTTCGAGGCTTTACCGTTCAAGGGGTTCTAGAGCGTAGTCCCTGCCATCATGCTTCTCGTCGCAGCAGCCTTAGGCACCCAAGTACGTTAAATCTTTTTTGGTTTTACGAACTACTTCGAAGGACTCGACCTCTCCTTAGAGATGAGATATTCAAAAGCTTGCTGCTCAAAACGTACGGCCAACATCTTTTGAGAAGATCCCAACAAGTTGTCGTCAGATTGCATCACCACCTTCTCGTTAGAGGAGAAGGACGTCCCCAACAGAGTCGCCATCTTGTTTGCCATGATGAAAGATTGAACAAACTTTTTGTATTCAAACGTATAAAAGTACAAAAATGAACTCCTAAATGGAAGGATTAAGTGTAGAAATTTTTAGGAAAGTGTGCCAGTGGAGATCGAGCACTGCAGTGGCTCCTTTACTCCATTGACGATATTATGACGACTTGAACTTTCTCTGACTTTCTGATGCTCGTGAGTAGAACTCGGAGTTGCCAATCAAGAAGATGTCGACCTTGTTGAATATTCTTGATCGAAGAAAAACTCCTTCTATTTATAGGCGAACACATATACGATGTACATAAGGGTTTTTATGGCACGCAAGAGTGCTGCGCGTGGAGATATGAGAGAATCCGTTATGATTACACGGTAAGGGCTGCTGCTGAGCTGACACGTGGCAGATGCTGGGATTCTCTTCCATTAAGATCTCGGTAGTTATCAACATAACTGAATAAATGACACATGGCGTACATTTATTGCTCGATAATCTTGATCGGATGCAGTCAGATTTTGTCCTTATCTTAGGGGCCACAGTTTAAAAAAATCGATTGGATATTACCTTTGTCCACAGGAACAAACTTCGTTCTTATCTTTGGGAGCGGTGGATTGCACAAACTGACAGGATATTACCCCTATCAACAGAAATAAACTCTATTCTTATATTTAGGAGTGATAGTTTAAACAAACCGATTGGATCATATCTGTAATGATATAGATGCCAGACTGGCCACGTAGAACAATGCCACCTCATAGAATTGTGCGTCTATACGAGCTACGTTTTTGGTGAGGCTTCGATATTAATGCACTTCTGGGCGACGAGGAGACTGTGTTTTAAAGACAACGGAGTCACTGTGCTTTTGGGCGACGAGGAGACTGTGTTTCGAAGAAAATGGAGTCACTGTGCTTTTACGGCAACAAGGAGACCATATTTTGAAGATAACGGAGTCACTACACATTTGGGTGACGAAGAGACTGTGTTTCGAAGACAACAGAGTCACTGTGCTTTTATGAAGCGACGAAGGACTTTTTGAGAGCTCTTGTGAAGCCACTGCACATTTTTACAAAGCAATGAGATATTTCTGAGAGCTTTTATGAAGCCACTGTGCTTTTATGAAGCAACGAAGGACTTTTTGAGAGCTCTTGTGAAGCCATTGCGCTTTTACGAAGCGACGAAGGACTTTCTAGGGGGTTTTGTGATTTAATGACTCTCTTTGAGTCAATACGTTTTTAGTTGCCACCATCTTTTGGGGAATTCTGAAGAGTCGTGGCCTAGGATTCAGTGAAATGAACCTATTTAATGAGATTCATTGTGCTGAGTCCTAGGTTCATCCCATTACTTCGGGGGCTTTTGACCGATTGACACGTGGCACGTGGGTTGGACTGCACATAGCCTATATAAAGGGAAGTTTTTTCTGAGGAGGCATGTCCATTGTCTCTTAGCATTCCCACAGTCGACTGTTGCTCAACCCCGACTTAGCTTCGAACAGCCATTGGCCTTACATAAGTCGACTGTTGGTTGTAGATCTCTTCGTACAAAGAAGTTGTGGCCTTGTAGAATAACAACTATTGAGTTTCAAGATGCACTTAAGCGTTTGGGATTAGGATTCAAACCTGAACAACATCTTAGAGGTCTTCGAGGTATAAGCTACCGGGTTTAGATTGATTGCCAACCCGAAGAGTCACAGGTTGTGCTCTGCCCCGCTCAATAACGGCTTTATTAGCCATATTGGAGTGGAGCTGCGCACCCAGTTATGCTGGAAAAGCCGCAAGCAGTGTTGCTGTCACGACCCGCACCCACTGTGAGGGTACGAGAACGTAACGACGCCCAGCCTACGCCGCAGTGTCGGCAGTAGAACGCTGTCCTAGGTCAATCATCTAACAATATAAAGGTACCTGTACATTATATACACTCCGAATGGAGGTGACATAGCGATATACAGTCTCAATCACATCTAAGGCAGAATGATAAGATGAAAAGATAGATAGATAAATACTGGAATGGAAGAATATACATAAAAACCATAAAGTCTAAGTGTCTAAGATAACATCTCAACAACCATCCAGAAATACAAGTCTCAACTACTGAATATAAAGAATATATACAATAGAGATCTCAAATGACAAAAATAGTAAAATCTAGACTAGGGTGCCTCAGTCTCTATAGTTACTGGATCCGACTGGAAATCTGGGTCACAAGAACAATCTACAACTGTCCCATAGTAGGTGTCTACCCAGGACTCATCCTCATCCTCTGTAATATTTTCAACAGGTCCAGTCAGGACAGGAGCGAGCACAAAACATCTCACGCAGTTCATATCATGTTAGGAAATTTAAAGCATACAATATAGTAAGGTACATGAAACGCTGAAAGAAGAATGTATATAAAAAACAGTAGAGATTTGATAACAGAAAATATCTATATATGATAAGTAAGAACTGTAAGCCTACTATGATTTAGAGTACAATATGGTTATGTAAACGGTCTAGGAAAATGCAATGGTAACTCCATTGTACGTGGGTGTACAATAGACATATACAATAGTTATACAATGTTGTACAATAGGATTTGAGTACATAACCAATTCTACTCCCCCTCCCCAATCAATACACAAGGATCCACTCCAGTTACGTTATCTTGCACAATAGTGTACAATGTTATACAATGGATGTACAATATTATACAATAGATGTACAATGTTATACAATAGTTGTACAATGTTATACAATAGTGTACAATGGTCTATCCCTGGGACTCATGTGATACTGAGAGTACGATATGCACAAGGAGTATACAAGGATATGTGTATTCAATAAATACAATATGTAAGTGAAATGCACATCACAATATGTATCTAGTGAATACAAGGGGATCTCAAAAGAAGATCCATATAGTACCAATCTGTGATAACAATCGTGTCAGCATCAAGTACAATAATCTAGAGCAAGAATGTAAATCCAGACAAGTATGAAACGGTCAGAGAATGTACTCGCCTGATCTCCCGACTGTCTGAAGAGAATATACTGTCCGAGAAGTGGTATCTGTCTCCTATAGAACAGTACAAGTCATAACAAGTCTAAAATGGTAAAATGAAGTTCTACTATGCAATCTAGACCAAAGTCAACTCTTGGTCAACTCTGGTCAACCCTAGAAGTCAAACTAGGTCAACTATGGTCCAACTAGGTCTAACAAGTCTAAACTAGGTCAAACTAGCCTATACTAGTCTAACTAGTCTATTCTAGGTCTAACAAGACTACACAAGTCAAATCTAGGCTCACTAGCTAAGCAAACACAACCATAGGCTAAGAGACTAGGCCATAGGCCAAGGCAATACCATGCCTAAACAACCTACAAAACATCCATACATATGCCACATATATATATATATATATCTAATATATTATACACATGGATATAATTAAATTCTCTAACATAGGAATACACATATATGCGTATAAGCTCTTTCCAAGTTTAGAAATATGAACTCACACACACATACTAGGCTCAATGTAGGGACAGCATATGGGCTATTTGTAGGGTGGTTATGGGCTAACTCTATGGCCATACTAAGCCTGGTTTAGGACTGATATGCATGGCTGTCCATGGGGTGTCATGGGGACAGCCAAGGGAACTAGATTGGGGTTACTATGTGGACATGTGAGGGCTGATATTGGGGTGAAACATGGGCTGAATTCGAAGGCTAATAGGACTGATTTTTAGGACCTGTTTTGGGGCAGGTAACAGTCTATTTAGAGTAGGTAATAGGCTGTTTATATAGAGGCTGGTTAAGGGGGGTTTGAACGCTGAACATGGGTGTCAAATGGACTGATAATTAAACCATTTTGGGACAGCCAACAAGGCTGATTTCTGTGGTGATTTCAAAGGGAATGGGGACTGATATTGGGGTCTATAAGGACTGAAATTGGGTTGCTATGATAGGGCTGAATTGTGGCATGTGGGGCTGTCATTGCAAGTTTATGGGGCATATCAAGGACTGAAATGAACTGAAGTTAAGGGTGTACCTGTGAGAGGAAACATGGTGTCAAGAGAGACTTAAACATGTGTGTGTGTGTGTGAGAGATAAGCATACATGAGAGTGTGTGAGTGAATGTGTGTAGAGTTAAGAGTGACAGGAATCATATTTGTTTGTGTGGGTATATGTGGCTGTCTACTTCTTTGTGTGTAACCTAGATATAGGTGTCAACATGTGTCAATATATGAGTGTGTAAAAATCATACTGTGACAGTGAGTGAAAGAGAATGTGAAGAGTGTGTGAATGAATGTAGACAGTGGTGTAATCTCAGTTTCATTCCTAAATTCCAATCCCAGTTCAGCCTGCATTGCAAACCAACCCATTTTTAAATACAATAAACCACCAAATTACACCCAATTCGACACACAACTAGATATCATAGAGGAGAATCAATATGAGGTCTTAAACCACTCTATTAACAGTATTAATTAGATTAAAATAGGTGACAAAGTTCAACCTCAAAAACTGGAAAAAGACAGTAAATGAAGATGGGTTTCAGATTTTAGGGTAATGGAGATTTGATCAACAAAATCAAGTTAAGACATCAAACAAAAGGTTGGTAACAAACATATGCATTGTATATGTGTCCTAGAGTGTGTCTCGTGTCCACTGAAACGTGACTCGACGTGTCCACACAAAATAAACTCGAAATAGTGCACTCACAGACACTGCACAGTGCACTGTCTCGTGCACAGGTGCACGCGTGTCGTGCACCCTGCACGACACGAACTAGGACACGTGGTTGTGCCCACACCTAGGTTAAGTCTAGGTGCACATGTCCATATGCCTGTATCGAGTCCAAAGTGTCGCGTGTTCGAATTATGGAGCCGTGTCAGTGGCTAAAAGTCACAGTGCACAGAACAGTGTAAGGATAATGCACGATCGATTTCTCCTTAACCAGTGCACGAGATTCGATGGAATTTTGGGGGCAAGATGTCAGTGCATGCCCCCTCGACCCCACAAAATTTCGTGTCAAAACATGGCGTATCGTGTCCTGAATAGCCCCGGAACAGCAGAGCACGCGCACAGCCCCCCGCGCGCGCGCACCCACATGTGCACGTGTCAAATCCGATACGATGCGACACAGGGACACCCTCAGTCGTGAAGAATCGTGTAAGCGACAACAAAAACTAGTTTTCTATTCAAAAAGATTTCGAAAATAACACAAAAACTTCCTCTGTGGCATTTTCACAAACACATGGATAGGGACACTGATACGTGTCCAAATATAACAAGAAATGGACCCAAATTCAAGGGTTTCCTATTCCTACAGTTAGGTTAGGCCTATGTCTCCCTAGATATACAATAAAACCAGAATTTATGGAGAAAATAGGAAGTTACCTCTATGTATCAAAATCTCCAAAAAGCTCTAAAGGGAGGTGTTCCTCTTACTTATCCAAAGTGATTTGAATCTGAGAATAAAATGTAACAGCAGTAAGAATACTAAAATTAAAACCTATTGCAATTTGTTTGGGGGAAAAGGGAGCAAAAATGGATTTTTTTAGGGATTTTTGAAGTTGGGACATTACCTCTTTCTAAAGCTTGTTCTTCCTTAGAGGCTAGCCCTAATTTCTAAGAGATTATTTATAAGGTGGGATCCCAAGGATGGGTTAAGTGGCTGGACAAAATGTTAGGGTTAGGGTTGGGCACTTGGCTAATGGGCTTTGGGCTTAGTTATAAAACAAATGACTTAAAAATCACAAGTCATGACTTGTGGTCAAATCTTTCTATTCAAAACTCAATATTCTTAATTGTTTTCACTAACTAGAGTATGGTTAACCTAACTTAACCTAGGGTCTCATAACTAGCCAAGTCCAACTCAACTAGGGTTAGGTCACAAAGTTAAAGCTAGTCAAAGTCAACCTAGTCAACCCTCATTCAAACAATTCCAAATTAAATTCTAAAAATTCCCAAAAATTCAAATAAATCCTAAAATGACCAAAATATCCTCTAGACTAAAATGTACTAATCAAACATCCTAATCACATGGCTAGGCTCTAGGTCAACAGTCTCCAAGGTTACACTAGTCAAACACCAAATCATAAGTCATGATTTAAATAGTTTAAAAAAATGATTAAAAATTACCAAAAATTATATTATTAATTAAATATCATAATTAAATAACTTAAAATACAAAATTTCAAAATTATCCTCATTTTAGAAAACTGGCTGTTACAAGTCTACCCACCTTAGAAAAATTTCGTCCTCAAAATTAAAATGGTAGTAGTCCTTCTAGGTCAAACGCCCCACAATCAGAGTCTCAAACATACCGTCAGATAATCATATGCGTCTGTCCAAAACTATGATACTCAGAATCTCTGTCATGCTAGTGAGCAAGGCTATAATAATCACAGAGTCCTCAACTATGGTACATACCTCGAGAATTATGGTATTTAAAATTTTTGCATTGCCGCGCGCTTGGCAGCAAAAATCTTAAATTCCCACACCCGAGAAATACGTCCATAATCTGACTATATGTCCTCACTATGCCTGCTAGCATGACCCGAGAGGATTCTAAAATCTCATAATCGAGGCGACCTAGCCCATATGATTTATCTCAGAAGAAAATTAAATTATAATGAAACACCAGATCAAACTTATCAACAATGAGAAAACAGATAGGAATAGATGGAACTGAATTTCAAGATAGGTATAATGAGATAAGGTGGAAATAGAATCGAGAAGATCAGAACCTGCAAGCACCCCTCCTACTGCCTGAGCATCCTCGACTGTCATGGCGAAAGCTCGTCCTGGCTGGCCTCTTCTGGCCTGCTGCTGATGCTGTTTGAACCTCTGTTGCTGAGTCTGCAATGGTGGTCCCCTCTGCTGCTCGGCAGGAGCCGTAGCTCCTGGTGCTATCTGAGCCAATGGTGTCGGGTTCTTGGGACACTCTCTACACTGATGCTCTGCTGAACCACAAAGTAGACACAGTGTTCTGCTGCTGCCTGGGTGCCTGATGATACAGTACCTGTCTCTATCCCTGATGCTGAATAGGCCTCTGCTGCTGCTGCTGGAAGTGGACCATCGGCTGGTGATACTGCTGCTAAATTTGTATGTGAGGCCTCTTGGCCTGGCCTCCACTGCTGCTGCCTTCAACAGGGTCTCGCCCCCTCTTGAGCCTCAGCTCAAGGTCGTCCTCAGCCAATAAAGCTTCCGTCAAAATCTCCTCAAAAGTGGCATCCCTGTTGCCCTTGGTCAAGGACTTGACTTCCTTGACCAAACCCTTCCGGAACCTCTCGGCCTTCGCCGTCTCGCCCAAGCCCTCTACGAACCTACCGAGGCGGCCAAACTCCCCAGCGTACTCCTCCACTAACAGGCTCCCCTGATATAAGCTCTCGAACTGCGACTCCAAGGCTCTGAGCGCTGAATCTGGAAGGAACTTCTTCTTGAAGAAGTCCTTGAACTCCTCTCATGTCTGTCCAGCTACCCCCATCCTAGGGTCTGACTGATACCAGGTGCGAGCAATATCTCGCATCCGGCTAGCTGCGGCCTCAATCTGGAGATCTACTGGTGTCCGGCCCAGGCGGAAGATCTCCTCTATATGCTCGATCCACTCATCGGCATATAGAATCCCCTCTGTCCCCAGAAAGTCTCTGGGGCTCATCTTCTGAAACTGCTCTATCCTCGGTGTTTTTGACTGCTGAACCACTGGTTGGGCTGCAACTGTTGTAAGGGCCAACTCCATGCCCCTGTCCTGTCGGGCCTGCTACTGTTCCATGAACTGCTAGAAATATGCGAACATCTGGGCCGCATCCACGTGTCCTATAGGCGGCTGCTGCTGGAAAGGCACCTCTGGGGTGACTGGGTCTTGCCCCCGAACAGTGGAGGCATACCCCCTGCTGCTGGTGGAGGGGCTCCTCCGAACGCAGCTGAAACGCCTACCCCAGCTGGCATGACTGGGGCTACGGTACCAGGGGCTGGCTGCTGGATATGAGAGGTGGCAGACCTCTCGTCGGCGTCCCCCTGGCCCTGGCGATGTGATCTCGTCTCAACCATCCTGGAGACAGATCAAAGAAACAATTGCTGAGAATGAGTCGAATAGCAAGGGAGGACAGTTATATTCAAGAGAAAACAATATCAGCAAGAACTGAGATGGTATGAATTAGATAAGAGTTTTTCCTAATGTGATTGAGTACCTCCAAAAAAAATATCCTAATCCTACTACAGGCTGTAGTAATACTCTAGTTAGAATACCACTACATAAACTCGACCTGCATGGGCCACCACTAAAAACGTGTCACGACCCGCAGCCACTGTGAGGGTACGAGAACGTAACGACGCCCAGCCTACGCTGCAGTGTCGGCGGTAGAACGCTATCCTAGGTCAATTATCTAACAATATAAAGGTACCTGTACAGTATATACACTCCGAATGGAGGTGACATAGCGATATACAGTCTTAATCACATCTAAGGCAGAATAATAAGATAAAAAGATAGATAAATACTGGAATGGAAGAATATACATAACAACCAGAGAGTCTAAGTGTCTAAGATAACATCTCAACAACCATCCAGAAATACAAGTCTCAACTACTGAATATGAAGAATATATACAATACAGATCTCAAATGACAGAAATAGTAAAATCTAGACTACGGTGCCTCAGTCTCTATAGCTACTGGATCCGACTGGAAATCTGGGTAACAAGAACCATCTACAGCTGTCCCATAGTAGGTGTCTACCCAGGCCTCATCCTCATCCTCTGTAATATTTTCAACAGGTCCAGTCAGGACAGGAGCGAGCACAAAACATCTCACGCAGTTCATATCATGTTAGGAAACATAAAGCATGCAATTGAGTAAGGTACATAAAACGCTGAAAGAAGAATGTATATGAGAAACAATAGAGATTTGATAACAGGAAATATCTATATATTATAAGTAAGAACTGTAAGCCTACTGTGATTTAGAGTACAATATGGTTATGTAAACGGTCTAGAAAAATGCAATGGTAACTCCATTTTACGTGGGTGTACAATAGACATATACAATAGTTATACAATGTTGTACAATAGGATTTGAGTACATAACCAATTCTACTTCCCCTCCCCAATCAATACACAAGGATCCACTCCAGTTACGTTATCTTGCACAATAGTGTACAATATTATACAATGGATGTACAATATTATACAATAGATGTACAATGTTATATAATAGTTGTACAATGTTATACAATAGTGTACAATGGTCTATCCCTGGGACTCATGAGATACTGAGAGTACGATATGCACAAGGAGTATAAAAGGATATGGGTATTCAATAAATACAATATATAAGTGAAACGCACATCACAATATGTATCTAGTGAATACTAGGGGATAATATCTCAAAAGAAGATCCATATAGTACCAATCCGTGATAACAATCGTGTCAGCATCAAGTACAGTAATCTATAGCAAGAATGTAAATCCAGACAAGTATGAAACGGTCAGAGAATGTACTCGCCGGATCTCCCGAGTGTCTGAAGAGAATATACTGTCCGAGGAGTGGTGTCTGTCTCCTATAGAACAGTACAAGTCACAACAAGTCTAAAATAGTAAAATAAAGTTCTACTATGCACTCTACATGAGTCTAGGTCAATCTAGACCAAAGTCAACTCTTGGTCAACTCTGGTCAACCCTATAAGTCAAACTAGGTCAACTATGGTCCAACTAGGTCTAACAAGTCAAAACTAGGTCAAACTAGCCTATACTAGTCTAACTAGTCAATTCTAGGTCTAACAAGACTACACAAGTCAAATCTAGGCTCACTAGCTAAGCAAACACAACCATAGGCTAAGAGACTAGGCCATAGGCTAATGCAATACCATGCCTAAACAACCTACAAAACATCCATACATATGACACATATATATATATATATATCTAATATATAATACACATGGATATAATTATATTCTCTAACGTAGGAATACACATATATGCATATAGCCTCTTTCCAAGTTTAGAAATATGAACTCACACATACACAATAGGCTCAATGTAGGGACAGCATATGGGCTATTTGTAGGGTGGTTATGGGCTAACTCTATAGCCATACTAAGGCTGGTTTAGGACTGATATGCATGGCTGTCCATGGGGTGTCATGGGGACAGCCAAGGGAACTGGATTGGGGTTGCTATGTGGACATGTGAGGGCTGATATTGGGGTGAAACATGGGCTGAATTCGAAGGCTAATAGGACTGATTTTTAGGACCTGTTTTGGGATAGGTAACAGTCTATTTAGAGTAGGTAATAGGCTGTTTATATAGAGGCTGGTTAAGGGGGGTTTGAAGGCTGAACATGGGTGTCAAATGGACTGATCATTAAACCATTTTGGGACAGCCAACAAGGCTGATTTCTATGGTGATTTCAAAGGGAATGGGGACTGATATTGGGGTCTACAAGGACTGAAATTGGGTTTCTATGATAGGGCTGAATTGTGGCATGTGGGGCTGTCATTGCAAGTTTAGGAGGCATATCAAGGACTGAAATGAACTGAAGTTGAGGGTGTACATGTGAGAGGAAACATGGTGTCAAGAGAGACTTAAACATGTGTGTGTGAGAGAGATAAGCATACTTGAGAGTGTGTGAGTGAATGTGTGTAGAGTTAAGAGTGACAGGAATCACATGTGTTTGTGTGGGTATATGTGGCTATCTATTTCTATGTGTAACCTAGATATAGGTGTCAACATGTGTTAATATATGAGTGTGTAAAAATTATACTGTCACATTGAGTGAAAGAGAATGTGAAGAGTGTGTAAATGAATGTAGACAGTGGTGTAATCTCAGTTTCATTCCTAAATTCCAATCCCAGTTCAGCCTACATTGCAAACCAACCCATTTTTAAATGCAATAAACCACCAAATTACACCCAATTCGACACACAACTAGATATCATATAGGAGAATCAATATGAGGTCTTAAACCACTCTATTAACAGTATTAATTAGATTAAAATAGGTGACAAAGTTAAACCTCAAAAACTGGAAAAAGATAGTAAATGAAGATGGGTTTCAGATTTTAGGGTAATGGGGATTTGATCAACAAAATCAAGTTAAGACATCAAACAAAAGGTTGGTAACAAACATATGCATTGTATATGTGTCCTAGAGTGTGTCTCGTGTCCACTGAAATGTGACTCGACATGTCCACACAAAATAAACTCGAAACAGTGCACTCACAGACACTGCACAGTGTACTGTCTCGTGCACAGGTACACGCATGTCGTGCATCCTACACGACACGAACTAGGACACATGGTTGTGCCCACACCTAGGTTAGGTCTAGGTGCACGTGTCCATACGCATGTATCGAGTCCAAATTGTCGCGTGTTCGAATTATGGAGCCGTGTTAGTGGCTAAAGTCACAGTGCACAGAACAGTGTAAAGACAGTGCACGATCGATTTTTCCTTAACCAGTGTACGAGATTCGATGGGATTTTGGGGGCATGATGTCAGTGCATGCCCCCTCGACCCCACAAAATTTTGTGTCGAAACATGGCGTGTCGTGTCCTGCACAGCCCACGAACAGCAGGACACGCGCACAGCCCCTCTCGCGCGCGCGCACCCGCATATGCACGTGTCGAATCCGACACGATGTGACACAGGGACACCCTCAGTCGTGAAGAATCGTGTAAGCGACAACAAAAACTAGTTTTCTATTCAAAAAGATTTCGAACATAACACAAAAACTTCCTCTGTGGTATTTTCACAAACACATGGATAGGGACACTGATACGTGTCCAAATAGGACACGAAATGGACCCAAATTCTAGGGTTTCCTATTCCTACAGTTAGGTTAGGCCTAGGGCTCCCTAGATATGCAATAAAACCAGAATTTCATGGTGAAAATAGGAAGTTACCTCTATGTATCAAAATCTCCAAAAAGCTCTAAAGAGAGGTGTTCCTCTTGATGGTGAAACTCCTCCAAAGTGATTTGAATCTGAGAATAAAATATAACAACAGCAAGAATACTAAAATTAAAACCTATTGCAATTTGTTTGGTGGAAAAAAGAGCAAAAATAGATTTTCTAGGTATTTTTGAAGTTGGGACATTACCTCTTTCTAAAGCTTGTTCTTCCTTAGAGGCTAGCCCTAATTTCTAAGAGATTATTTATAAGGGGGATCCCAAGGATGGGTTAAGTGGCTAGACAAAATGTTAGGGTTAGGGTTGGGCACTTGGCTAATGGGCTTTGGGCTTAGTCATAAAATAAATGACTTAAAAATCACAAGTTATGACTTGTGGTCAAATCTTTCTATTCAAAACTCAATATTCTTAATTGTTTTCACTAACTAGAGTATGGTTAACCTAACTTAACCTAGGGTCTCATAACTAGCCAAGTCCAACTCAACTAGGGTTAGGTCACAAAGTCAAAGCTAGTCAAAGTCAACCTAGTCAACCCTCATTCAAACAATTCCAAAATAAATTCTAAAAATTCCCAAAAATTCAAATAAATCCTAAAATGACCAAAATATCCTCTAGGCTAAAATGTACTAATAAAACATCCTAATCACGTGGCTAGGCTCTAGGTCAACAGTCTACAAGGTTACACTAGTCAAACACCAAATCATATGTCATGATTTAAATAGTTTAAAAAAATGATTAAAAATTACCAAAAATTATATTATTAATTAAATATCATAATTAAATAACTTAAAATACAAAATTTCAAAATTACCCTCATTTTAGAAAACTGGGTGTTACATTTACGAGCATGAGCTACGTTCTTTCTTCGGATAAATAACTGCTTCATTAGCCATATTGGAGTTCCTCTGCGTCTGTCTAGAAAGTGGCTCGTTCTGATACTGCTGCACTTTTAGGGGGTTGCGAGCTTTCGGAAGATTGCACATTTGTAGACTTTAGGTGTTAGTCTTTATATGTAATTATAAAGAATCTGTAATAGAACTTTGTAGACATGATTTTAATAAAGAACTTCTTTTTATGCACTATCTTTGTATGTTTCCTGTGACTTGTTATCGTCTATACTTTCAAACAGCTGTTGTCTTATGAGCTTTTGTAAACTATATACAGCGATTGTTGTCATCTGCGCTTCTGTTTCTGCTACACTTATTTTAATGCTTCTACAACTAATGCTTCCATGTTCTAAACTATTCAATTCTATACAATTTTGACTTTTGAAAATTTGAATTTTGATTTAAAATGAGGTTTTTATGGCATAAACAAGTTTTGGCAAATTCTGGAATTACATTGTTGTCTAGAAAAATAGAATTTCGATGATATACCGGTGTATTCCGACGGAATATCAATTTATATCCTGAAAACTTACTGTCTTTTGGCCGGAATACCGCTGGTATACCGCCGGTACACCCATTTTGGCTATTTTAGGCTGATTTGAGCTATTTTTGCCTCTTTTTGTTCGCTTTGCATATTTTTCGATTGAAATGATATCTTAGCACGCTCTAGTATTGCTATGTAGATTGAAAGTGATTTTACACCGTATATACATGAAATAGGCTTATGTTCAGGTAATGTTCTATTGTCCATATTCAAGATAGTGGCTCGTAGTATTACACTCCTGTACTGATATCCCAATTGACTTCTAAATTGAGATTGAATGCATGTTTTTTATTGGCACCATGGATTTAACTTGTTATATGTCTAATCTATTTGCATCTTGATAATGGACATTCGAGTGTGAATATTGTCCATTGTATCCTGTGTAATGTGTATTGAAAACATTTGCCAGAAATATCTCGCAAATGAACCGTACCAATGGCTCGTCATTATAGGACGATTCTTGAGTGTCCACGACATGGGAATTGAAAATGAACCTTATAGTTAATTGACTAATAAACTCATATAGATCATTGGAGGGGGAGGATACTTCATGCTACCGCGTGTTGGGTCGCTATGGCCCCCCACAGTGGCAGGGATATCCCCGATTGGCGTGGGCCCCTGACCTCTATTGATTGAGTGTCGAAAGCACTATTGATATGTTTTTGAGTAGATGTTTATCTACTATTGATATATTTTTCTTTGAGTAGATGTTGTTTATCTAGTATTGATAGAGATTATTGGTTGATTGTATTTCTTTTCTTTCTTCCGTCATCGCCCTTTAGCCACCCGAGTTACTACAGCGTTGGTGGTAGTGAAGTTCCTCAACTTGCATTCTAGTAATTAGGTTTGTAATAACCCTAGTTAGTTAATGATAGCAAGCCGTAGGCAATGATTTGCCGTGCACTTTTCCTTATGCGTTACTTTATATGCTCTTTTGTCGGTGAGTGGCCAGAGGCTATGTTATACTCAGGAAATGATCTGCATACCCGCTCATTGTTTGGTTTACGGGTTATGGCTCTAATTTCTAGTAGTTCCTAAGTCCCTTATTACTTATCGGCTTATCCTGTTCCAAAGCTACATTGTTTAGTATTTCCATTCAGTCATTTATATTCTTGAGATGCGTGCATTGGTACCGTACTTGTCTCGACCCACATTTATTTACTTTTGCCTTATGTTGTTGTATTATTGTTGGACTTTGTCGTCCACCTCGAGCTTCCTTTGTGGTACTTGCTATTTGAGATTTTCATCCGACTAGTTTTGTTTGGCCATATTTACTGCTGGAGTCCGAGGATTCTTCCTACCTTTCTCTGGATAACCCACCGACTGCTTAGATCTACGGTTGTTCCTCCTCGCGAGTGGGTTCCCTTTTTTGCCACTTGTGGTTCATTTCATTTTGGTGGTGTTGGTTAGGGCAAGTGTTAGCCCTATTATTTTGAGACTTTCTCAGACTTTGGTCAACATGATGTATTATATTAGATATAGACTGTTATTGTGATCATGTATATTGGTACATTGCTACTGTAGCATTTTGTATTTACTGGCTTCATGATCATGTATGATACAATATTTTGGGATGCCTCTTTACTTTCATATTTGGTATACTCTTGATATTTGTTGTTGTTGGATTGAGATATGATATTTTCGACCAAAGGAATCATCAGTGGCATGCTAGAGTCCACCCACTTGTCACCTAGACAGCTGTGATCGTATATTCGGGTATTGGCGTACTCTGATATACGTAGCTGGCTTTGTTTCACCCCTACTTTTTAGTATTCTAATCTGGGGCATGATAGGGTCTTTTGGTGGCCCATGCAGGTCTATCTTCAGACTTGTTTGGAGGGTTCATCTTGTTAGAATCGCAATCCTATACTTGTCTTCATTTGATCTCCCCTTTCTTATCGCCTTTCTCGCTTTACTTGAACTGTAAACATGATTGGCATATCCTTGCTCTGTTTCTGTCTATTATTGATATATCATGTCCTTATCTTTTATGGACACACCCCTACTTCTTCTTCGAGGGTTCAGTTACTCTGCCATCTTAGGCAGCTTAGGTGGAAGGTCATGATCAGACCATGCCTCCGCAGAGTCAGAATCGAGCACCATCTCAACTTTTATCGGTAGCTCAGTTTACTTATATCCAGTCAGCTCAGCCAGCTCTGTCAGTCCCTTTAGTACAGCTAGCCCAGATAGACCAGCCTTTCCTACTCGAGACGATGAGGGGCATGATCGAGGCACAACAGCAGCAAAATCAGAATCGGCTTCAGATCCAACAATATGCAGTTTAGTTGTACGAGTAGTTGCAACAGGGCGAGGACCATACCAACAACACCCTCTGCCAGGGCGTTATAGTAGCCTTAGAGGCAAGTGGTCGTCGTGGTCACAACTCAGCATCCAACTTTAGTCGCCTGCGTCCAGCTCAGTTCTTCGACACCGATAATATAATATCGACCAATTTTTGGCATTTTGGAGGCAACTAGGACTCCAACAGAGGATAGGGTAGCAGTGTTGAAGCTTCAGTTGTCAGATATTGCCCACGATTGGTGGGTAGCACAGGAGATGGGTGTTCCCAGGCCTATTAGTTGGAAGATATTTTGGAAGCGCTTATAGGAGAAGTTCTTCCACACCTCAGCCAAATTCTAACTCCAGCAACAATTTATCAACCTTCGTCAGCAGACGAGGACCGTGGATCAATATGCGGCAGAGTTCAGTAGGCTCAGTCTATTTGCGTCACACATGGTAGCTTTCGATGGTGATAGAGCACGGAGGTTCAAGCAGGGCTTGCACTTGGAGCTTCAGCAGCTTATAGTGGGCCATTTTTATGATACCTTCCATACAGTACTGAGAGTAGCCAGATCCTTAGAGATAACCAGTTAGAGGCTAGCAGAGAGGACCGAAGGTCAGAAGAGGTCACACTCAACTATGAGGGGCATTACCATTCAGTCGTCAGCCCCAGCCCTAACAGTTAGAGCTCCAGATCACCGACCTCCTCGTTAGACAATATCATCAGCCCCAACGGTGGCATCCGTACAACAGTCTAAGCAGCCAGGTCATCCAGGATGTGATTACTATGGAAAGCTAGGTCATACCCGAGCCCAGTGTAGGAGGGCTAATGGTCAGTGTCTCGGATACGGGGCATCTGATCATAAGGTTGGGTCTTGTCCTCGTAGACGTCCAGAGGCTTCATCCGTTCCCTAGTGCCATTGGCGATTGAGGGTTAGAGGGGACCAGCAGAGTCAGCTCGATCCTATGTTCAGCGCCCGCTTCCGATGCAGTCCCAGCAATTTCAGCCCCAGCGTCCGGTACAGTATACCCGAGCCCAGCAGGCTGGGCCGAGCCAGCAGCAGACTATACGAGTACCTCTGAAGCGTGGGCAGGGTTTTAACATGAGCTTGCAGGGGTTGTTGGCCGAGGGCGGTCAGATTATAGGTAAGATTTTAAGCATTTCCTTTAATTTATCTTACTCTTGGGTTTTGTTGACGGTCTTGTATTCCAAATATATTCAGAGTATAATGGTCGCCTCGACATATTCGACAAATGAAGGCGAGTTTCTCGTACCACTATTCCGCCTTCGTATCTCATGATACGCGATACCTATCATGTATCCCGACTACGTAGGTGCGTCCTGGATTAGAGTTTATGTCTTCGAGTGAGTCGTTGGTAGTGACTTACTTTGAGACTTGACCCTTGTCTATTTTGCGAGTCAGCGTAGTCAAGCGAGGACGAATCCCTACTCAACTGACTCAGGGGTATATTATTCCATATGCCTCATAGTTCTCTTTATTTTGTATTGTATATGTATGTATTTATTATGTTCTGCACTTATTTAAATTTTGTATCTCAATTATCACTTGTACACGGGATGCTTTCTTTTGATGAGTTACAATTTTATATTGTTTTAGCATGCATATTTTGCTCGACTGGCTTGAGGAAATTTTGAGGACGAAATTTTTCTAAAGATGGGAGAGTTGTGAGATACGTTTCACAATATCGATTTTATATACAAATAAGTATTTCGTAGTGCATTTCATATTTTCTTGGTTTTTGAAACACTTTAAAATTTTCCCAAATTATAATTTTTCCATAACCGGCATACCGTTGGTATATCGGTGAGTACCGACGGTATACCATCCGGGGGATATTTTTCACTTTTAGATATTTTCGATTTCAGATATTTTAATGAATAGTATTTAGATATTTTAGTGAATAGTATTGTTACATGATCTATTATCGATTGGATAATTGGTTTTCTTTCAATGGATGAGATTGCTTTAGAATGTGTTGCTGATCGCGATCGGACGGTCATGATTAATTCACTCCTTTTATATATACCCATTGAGTACCTCTCTCCTCTTTTTTTTCTTTCCTCCTTCATTTCTTCTTTACTTTCCTTACCCTTCCTCAAGCTTGGAAAAGCTTGGCTTTGAGGCCTAGAGTGTGGTTTTCGTACCCCTCGTGGTGGTAGAGTGGAAGATTAGGCTTGGTTGCTAAAACCTAGGCAAGTACATCTTGCTCAAAAGTGATATGACCATGCTTTATTTTTTTGATTTTTCATAGAAACTAAAGTTTTATTGTTCTATAATATGCTTCTCTAAATTGTTAACATCTTTAGTATATATCACTTTTGGTTTTGATCGGTGGTATTGCGTAGATCTGAGTTTCTAGATATAACTTTTGAGTATTTTGAGGTATTCATCGATCAATTTTCAAAATTAGTAAAAACTAATGCTTCAATGTTGTAGGAAATTCAATTATATGCAATGTTAACTTTTGAAAATCCGAATTTTGATTTCAAATGTGGTTTTTATGGCTGAAACAAGTTTTGGCAAATTCTAGAAGTTCGTTGCTGTCTAGAAAAACGAAATTCCGACGGTATATCGGTGTATTCCGATGGTATACCGGTGTATTCCGATGGAATACCGATTTATACCCCGAAAATTTATTGTCTTTTGGCCGAAATACTACGGGTATACTGCAGTATACCGCCGGTATACCGATTTGGTTGTTTTTAGGCTGATTTGAGTTATTTTTGCCCTTTTTGGCCATCTTTGCTAATTTCTTCGATTGAAATGATATCTTAGCATGCTCTAGTATTGTTGTATAGATTGAAAGTGATTATATACCTTATATTCATGACACAGGCTTATGTTCAGGTAATATTCTATTGTCCAGATTCTAGATAGTGGCTCGTAGTAGCGCACTCCTGTACTGATTTTCTGATTGACTTCTAGATTGAGATTGAATGTAAGTTCTTTATTGACACCATGGATTTAACTTGTTATATGTCTAATCTATTTGCATCTTGGCAATGGACAATCGAGTGTAAGTATTGTCCAATGTATCGCATGTAATGTGTATTGAGAATATTTGCTAGAGTTATATCGCAAATGAACCGTACACATGGCTCGTCATTATAGGACAATTCTTGAGTGCCCACGACATAAGAATTAAAAATGAACCTTATAGGTAATTGACTAGTAAACTCATATAGATCATTGGGAGGGGAGGATACTTCATGCTACCGCGACTCGGTTTGCTATGGGCCCCCAAGTGGCTGGGATAACCCCAATTGATATGTTTTTGAGTAGTTGTTTATCTACCATTGATATGTTTTTCTTTTGAGTAGATGTTGTTTATCTACTATTGATAGAGATTATTGGTTGATTGTATTTCTTTTCTTTCTACCGTCGTCGCACTCTTGGCCACCCATGTTACTACAGCGTAGGTGGTAGTGAAGTTCCTCAACATAAATTCTAGTAATTAGATTTGTGATAACCCTAGTTAGTTAATGATAGCAAGCCGTAGGCAATGATTGGTCGTTCACTTTTGTGAAGTTAAGTGTAGGCAACTCTAGAGGGGGGTGAATAGAGTTTGTGTCAATAATAACCAATTAAAAATGCAACTCTATATAAAGTCCAGAAATCAACTACCAATAGAGTAAGTAAACAAAGAGTAATACGAAAATAAATAGAGATTAGAAGAGCATACGCAAACACAGCGATTTAACCTGGCTTCCCTCGTGGAGGACTAGTCCAGGCCTGAGAACTCTCGCTTAGGATTGAAATTCACTATTTGTGAAATATGGTACAACTACGTGCTTTTACTCAAAAGAGCATGCCAACTTCTTACAACTTCGCAGAGGCAAAACTTGGAATTGTCCAAGGGACTTTTCTTTCACTCTTGCCCACAACTTCTAGCTGATATCTCACTGAGCACCTTGGGCTAAGGAGAGTTGTGACTTAGAAGATATGGAAGAGTGGGGCTTGGATTAGTAGAGCTTAGAAGCTTGAATATTAAAAGTAAGAGATGATTTGAAATGAGAGAATTCAAGCTCTATTTATACTAGTCTGAGGAGGCAGAATTCGGCCAGAATTCTGTCCCAAGAATTCAAAATTTCAAACGTTGACAGCTAGTATCAAGCAGGCCCTAAAAATTAGCATCCTAAATTTTAGGAGGCAGAGTTCGACGTGAACTCTGCTTGGGGCAGAGTTCGGCCCGAATTCAGTTTCTACGGGGCTAAAACATACAATGGGCTACGTGAGGATTGGTTTGGTTTGGTGATTGTCTTGTTTTGTATGGTGAAGCTTTGAGAGTGAAGTCTATGTTCAAGATAGCTCAGTGCGACTCAACGTACATGTTCCTGGACTCAATAAAATGAAAAGTACACACTCAGTACAAGTACAATTGCAATAATCAACTTGTTGATGACGTCTGCCTTGAGCTTGATATGTTGTAAAAGATGTTCTTGACTTTTAGCCCAATGTGTCGTATTGGATCATGTCAAATATTATTTTGTTAATTCTCTAAATTAGGTTGACTGTGATCCAGTTTGGGTCAACAATCTCCTCCATTTTGATAATTGACAAAATTGATATCACTATACCAAAAGAGGGATTTGCTAACATATTTTTTTTTATTACTAACAGTTTTCGATTACTCACTACACCGTAAGTACAAATAGGATAAACTAAAACTTAATATAAATAACACATAATATTAAGATTACAACAGCTTATAACTGTTAGTAAACCTGATAAAAAACAAAACCATCCAGTGTGCCTTTCACGTGATTAAAATTAAGTGTTGGAGGGAAACCCTTTTTCATTCCCCCTATATTTTCTCGTGTGCTAGAACCCTTCTGCTGGTGCTTTCCCAAGAGTTATCCTCTCTTCTCTGTCTCGACGACGAAGGCTACTCGCTCGAAAGGTAATCTCTCTCTGTGTCTCTCGTCCCCTTCTCTTCTTTTATTTTTCTTTATTTCTCTGCTTCCATCCGATTTTTCTCTTTCAATAAAGTTAGGATTAGGTTTAGGGCTTGGTGAGGACGACATCAAAAGGAGAACTCCGATGAGAAGCTCGAACGCAACACAAGCCTGAAGCCAACGGTGGCGGTGGCCGAAGCTGAGCAGCCGTCGGACTGGGGGGAGGAAGGCCCTCGGCATGCTAGGCCTCGACTTGTTTCAGAGGTTGCTCTTCTCACTCAAGTCTAGGGGGTTGAAGAAGAAGATCATAGGAAGGATCCTGATCATCTATGCGCATGCCTCTTTCCACGACTGTCACGACCTGCACCCAGTGTAGGGGTACGAGAAGTGGGTACGTCCAGCCTACGCCGCAGTGTCGACGGTAGAACACTGTCCTAGGTCACATACATCTAACAATTATAAGGTACCTATATAATATATACGCTCTGAATGGAGGACAATATAGAGATGTACAAGTCAATCACAGCTAAGGTAGAAAATATAATAAGTTAGATAGATATGAAAGTCGCCAAATGAAATACAATAGAAGAAAAAGTCTAAGAGTCTAAGATAGCATCTCCACAACATCCAGAATAACAAAATCCCAAATAAGTACATAATGTATCCAAAATAATACAAGACAATAAAGTAAGATAAGTAGTCTAGCTAACTAGCCTAGACTACTAGGGTAATATCCTCTACAAGGGCTGGGTCCTCCTGGGAGTCCAACTCGCAGGTGTCATCTAGGTCTGCTCCATAGTATGTCGGACAGAACTCCTTAATGTCATCTGTAATATTTCAACAGGTCCAGTCAGGACAGGAACGAGCACAATACATCTCACGCAGTTCATAATATGACATGAAATGTAAATATAGATGACTGTAAAGAAATATCTACTATAAGTAAAAAACTAGCAGTAGCTAGTGATGTAGAGTATAAGATAGACATGTGAATGGCTTGAATTTAAATATTATTATTCTAAGAGTTTGCACATGATTACACTACTTTAGAATTGTTCACATGACCATTTATACTCCCCCGTACCCCAATCAATACACAAGGATCCAGACAAGTATGTTATTGTACATGATTTCACATGGGGGTCCATAAATGGGTGCACATGAAGTATACATGAGGGGCTCTGTGAACATGAGAGTACATGAATGACAAGAGTGCACACGAATGGTGAAAGCACTAGAGTACATGATGAAAGTGAAATGCACATGACATGACGTAACCCGATACTCCTTAGGGGGATAACATCTCATGAAGGGATCCATATAGTACCAATCCGTGTTAACAACATGACATCATCAAGTGAAGTAATCTAGAGCATAAATATAAATCAATCAAGTATAAAACGGTCAGAGAATGTACTCACCTGGTATGCTGAGTATCCGATGAGTATATATGTCCATAAGAGTAGATGAGTCCTATTTAGAGCAACACAGGTCACAACTGTTGGCCCATTGGTCATGGTCAAACCTGATTTTTAATAATAGATCAAACTCTGTCTCGATATAAATGTAAGGCAATTCAGATGTTTATCTACGACGTTTTGGACACTGCTCAACTATGGATATCTACTATGTTCAAGATCGAAGCTGTTTGCCATTCAGAATGTATTTCCTTCAAAGCAATATAATTTTTCATTTTATTGTGTCTCAGAATACATTGTACACCAAGTCGTACTGACAAATAGGCTGTCTGGAATTGTTTTTCAAAATCACCCTATACTTTAAAAAAATGACCTATGTTTTTGAAAAATATCCTTTTTACAAAAAGCTTCTGAAGGACTTTTCAAAAAGCCAAAATGATTTTTTCTCAAAATCAACTGGCAGAACCCTAGCAGAACTTGGCCAGAGTTCGGCCAAGTTGAACGTTATGTGAACGTTTGATTTTGAACTTGGTCACCCTTCAGTTGCGATTTGTTACTAAGAGTTCTGTCCGAATTCTGCCCGAATTCTGTCAGAGTTCTATCTTTGGAAAAACTATAAATAGAGAAGGATTTCGATCATTTCAAAACACCAATTCACTTTCAATCTCTTCTCTTCTAAAGATTACATTTTCTCCAAAGAGTTCTCAAAGACTTACATTTTCAAATCCTAAGCCAGTTACAATCCCCTAGTCGATTTGCCAGTGCGGTACAGTCTAGAAGTTTCAGAGCGGTTGTAATCAGAGGCTTGATCAAAGAAACAACTCCTCACAATTGAAGTTGGTCGAGTTCTTCGTATCAAAGCTCGCATCTATAGAAGTTACAAGGACTTCATATGAAAACTTGCAAAATTTTTCAATAGTGGATTCAACTGGAAGCTAGAGTTCTTCCGACTGCACTAGTCGTCACAAGAGGGAAACCAGTATAAATTTCGGTATTTGCATTTGCCTTCTGATCACTTTTTATTACTGTTATTTACTTTGTGATTATTTTTATATCTGTGATCTAACTGCTAACGAGATTTTTAATTAGCAATATTTCGCTGCCTACTCTATCACCCCCCTCTAGAGTATTCTACTTTACAATTTCGTTCCTACAATTGGTATCAGAGCAGACTCTCCATCTAGAGGTATTATATTTTGATCCCAATTGTTCCTACAATTGGTATCAAAGCGGATTATACAGGTAAAACAAGGTAAAATTGCAGTTATATTCAATTGTTATATAGATCACAGCATTACACATGGCAACTGTGAAATTCACAAGTGAAGGCCAAGCCACAAACAGACCTCCACTGTTTGACGGTACTAATTACACTTATTAGAAAACACGTATGAGTTTCTTTTTGAAATCTTTTGATTTTGACTTATGGTCTGTAGTTATTGATGGCTATAAAAAGCCCCCTCGTATTAATATTGATGGAGTTTTAGTTGAAAAACCCCATGACAAATATACAGAGGAGGAAAAGAAAAAGGCCAGTCTTGACACACGTGCTATTAATGCTTTATTTTTTGCTTTAGACAGAACTGAATTCAACAGGGTATCTACTTGCACAACATCAAATGAAGTGTGAAAACTTCTCGAAGTAACCCACGAAGGAACAACACAAGTCAAGGAGTCAAAGATCAGTAGACTTACTCAGGAGTACGAGGCGTTCAAAATGAAGCCAAGTGAATCAGTGACTCAGATGTTTACAAGATTTTTGGATATTGTAAATCCTTTGTCTTCACTAGGCAAGGATTACAGTAACTATGAGAAGATTCACAAACTTCTACGAGCTCTTACAAACAACTGGATTCCAAAGGCTACGACAATCATTGAAAGAAACGACCTCTCAACAATGTCTCTGGAAACACTCATGGGTAAGCTACTCACTCATGAGTTAGAACTTCAAGACTTTGAAGATGCTACACAAAAGGAGAATTCAGAGAAGTCGATCGGTCTCAAGGCTCAACATAGAAGAACTGTCGAAGAAGATTCTAATGACAGCGACTCCGACTCTGAAGATCAAGCTCTTCTGGTAAGAAAATTCAAGAAGTTCATTAGATTTAACAGGAGAACAAAAGACAGCAACAACAACAACGAGGAAGATCCTATTTGCTACCGATACAAGAAAAAAGGACACATGAAGAAAGACTATCCAACAGCATCATCATCAAAGAAAAACAGCAAATATGACAAAGGCTACCTGAAGAAATCTACATCAAGGAAGTACGCCAACACAAGCATATGGCATGAAAGTGAAGCCAGCGACTCAGAAGACGAACAATTAGATGACGCTGCAAATGTATGCTTGATGGCTTGCGATCACGTAATCACTAATCCTCTTTTTGACACTTATGATGATTTACCTTTGAGCAACTAGGAGAGGCTTTCAGTGACCTGCTAAATGATTACAGAAAATTGCGTAGTAAATATGAATCCTCTAAGAAGGTACTCAAAGAGTACAAAGGTGAAATATGAAGACTTATCGACCTATTAGATCATGTTAGAGATAATGACTCTTCAAATGAGTCTGATGAGCTTTCTTCTATTAAGTTGTTGTTACACGAAACTGTTAAACAATACGAAGAAAAAGACCAAACTATTATCCAGTTAAAGGAAGACCTATCTAAGGAGAGAAAGAGTCTCCAGTGTGCATAGGTCAGATTAGAATCACTCACATCGGACTATACTAGATTATATGACACTTACAAAAAATTGGAAATTAGTTTAGGAAAACGGCCTAAAGTTGCTGCTTCCTATTCTAACACGTGTCAATTACCGAATCATCGGAACACGCCCAACACTGTCAGACCAAACCATAACAAAACTATGCCCAAGAAGACTAATAGGCATGCATTTTTCTATACTAGAAAACCAAAACCTACGAATCATGTACCTCACACTACTTTCAACACTCAACATGCTAAATGTCATTATTGTGGCCTCATTGGTCATATATCTTCTGCATGTAGAATCAGAAAGTTAGTAGATTTAAATATTTATGCATGGATACCAAAAATTAATCAGTTAGGACCCTACAAGAAATGGGTACCAAGAGTTTTATCTGTAAATTATTTTGTACGTGGGATGCCCTTCACATGCTAGGAGCAAATGGATCCTCGACAGCGGTTGCTCACGGCACATGGCCGGTGACGCTTCATTATTTGCAACATTGTCAAAGAGGAATAAAGAAGGATACGTCTCCTTCGGTAATAATTTAAGAGGGTACATAATCGGTATCAGTAACATTGGTAAGGCTCCCTATCCGGTGATTAAAGATGTTTGTCTAGTTACCGAGTTAAAACATAATCTGCTCAATATAAGCCACTTAGCTTATCATGGTTATGGTATTAACATCGTAAAAGATAAATGTGCTATAGTTGATAGTTCAAATGGTAGTAATATATTTGAAGGTATTAGGGAAAACAACATATATATTTTTTATTTGTTGGAAGATGCTAACAAAGCAGGTAGATGTTTGATGGCCAAAAGTATCGATAGTCAATTATGGCATATAAGACTCGGCCATACAAACATAGATACAATTTCAAGACTATCTACAAAGAAGTTGGTATGCGGCTTACCGGATATTTCTTTCAAGAAGGATACAGAATGTAGTGAATGTGAAAAGGACAAAGCTACCAAATCCGCTTCCAAATCCAAGAACACTGTAATTACCACTTTACCTTTACAACTGTTGCATATGGACTTATTTGGACCCAGTAGAATTGGTAGTCTAGGTGGTAAGTTATATGCATTTGTCATTCTAGATGATTTCTCTAAATATACATGGGTTTATTTTCATGCATGCAAGAACGATGTATTATCAGAATTTGTCACCTTTTGTAAGAAAGTACAGAATGAAAAAGGGTTCTTGATTACTCGCATTCGTAGTGATCATGGCGACGAATTTGAGAATGCAGAATTCAAGCAATTTTGTGACATACACGGTTATCTGCATGAATTCTCTTGCCCTAGGACTCCACAACAAAATGGAGTTGTGAAACGTAAGAACAGAGCTCTATCTGAAATGGCTAGAGTAATGTTAAATCAGTTTAGTCTACCTAGATACTTATGGGCTGAAGCTGTCAATACATCATGCTATATTCTCAATAGGGTTCTAATTCGACCTATATCGAAGAAGACTCCCTATGAAGTATAGTTTGATAGAACACCAAATGTTTCATATTTCAAGATCTTTGGTTGTAAATGTTTTATTCTTAATACTAAAGATAGTTTGAGTAAATTTGATAAAAAGGCCGATGAAGGTATATTTTTAGGTTATGCAGCAAAGAGCAAAGGATACAGAGTCTTCAACAAAAGAACCATGATCATCGAAGAATCTATCAATGTCAAGTTTGATGAGCTAAATCAACACTTAGACGATGATGACAATGAAGACATAATCACACCAAGTACAGCTACTGTAAAACCTTCACACAAAGATACAGAACCATCACATCAGGCATCAGATGAACCTCCAAGCAAAGAAGCCGGAACTAGCAATCTTAAGACTTCACCAAAAGCGATAAGATTCTTGGCTATTCATCCAAAGGACTTGGTAATTGGTGAGATTACCAAAGGTGTAAGTACTCGTTCCTCGAATAAATATATAGCTTCTTGTGTTGCTTTTATTTTACAGTTTAAACCAAAAAATATTAAAGAAGCATGTAGTGATAATTTTTTGTTAGATGCTATGCAAGAGAAATTAAACCAATTCGAACGGAATCAAGTTTGGGAACTTGTTTCCAAGCCCATTGATCATCCGGTCATTGGCACCCGATGGGTATTCCGAAACAAACTAAACGAGAATGGTTTAGTGACTCGTAATAAGGCTCGACTCGTAGCTCAAGGATACAATCAAGAAGAAGATATCGACTACGATGAGACTTATGCCCCAGTTACGAGATTAGAATCCATTCGCATGTTATGTGCATTTGCATATTTTCATAATTTTAAGTTATTTCAAATGGATGTCAAAAGTGCATTTTTAAATGGTTTTATAAAAAAAAAGTTTATGTAGCTCAACCTCCTGGTTTTACTGATTTAAAATTTCCTGAATATGTTTTCAAGTTAAAGAAAGCCTTATACGATTTGAAACAAGTCCCTCGTGCTTGGTATGATCGTCTAAGTTCTTTTCTACTTGATAACGGTTTTTTAAAAGGAAAGGTTGACACTACATTATTTATAAAATCTTTGAATAATAATATTCTTTTGATTCAAGTCTATGTAGATGATATTATTTTTGGATCTACTGATGAATCTCTTTGTCAAAAAATTTCAAAGTGTATACAGAATGAGTTTGAGATGAGCATGATGGAAGAGCTGAAATTCTTTCTCGGACTGTAAATCAAACAAGCTAACAATGGGACATTCATAAATCAAGCAAAGTACACAAAGGATCTATTAAAGAAGTTCAACATGGAAACAGCAAAGCCACTTAGCACTCCAATGGCGACTTCAACCAAGCTTGATATTGATGAACAAGGGAAACCTGTCGACATACGTAAGTATCGAGGTATGATCGGTAGCTTACTATATTTAACTGCTAGTCGACCAGATATTATGTTTAGTGTTTGTCTATGTGCACGCTTTCAAGCTAATCCTAAGGAATCACATCTGTGCACAGTTAAGCGTATCTTCCGATACCTTAAAGACACTTCTTCTGTCGGCTTATGGTATTCCAAAACCACGTCGTTTGACCTGACCGGTTATTCTGATGCTGATTTTGCCGGATGCAAAGTAGATAGAAAAAGCACTAGCGACACATGTCATTTCCTAGGAAAAGCTCTCGTCTCTTGGTTTAGTAAGAAGCAAAATTCTGTTGCATTATCAACAACCGAGGCTGAGTATATCGTCGCAGGACGTTTTACACAAATTTTGTGGATAAAACAAACTTTAGAAGACTATGGATTGTATTTTACACATATACCCATTTCCTTTGATAATATTAGTTTATATTAATTTGACTAAGAATCCAGTATGTCACTCTCGTACTAAACATATCGAGATTAGACATCACTTTCTTAGAGGTCATCAACAAAATAGAGATATAGACCTTGTATACATTGACACATAGAATCAATTAGCTGACATACTCACAAAACCTCTAGCGGAAGATCGTTTCAATTATTTACGTCGAGAATTAGGAATTTTAGATATCAATAATTTTAATTAATTTTGTTTTATTAATTTATTCGATACTCAAAAACTGTTTTTGAGACAAGCCTAAAAAGAGTCTGTCTATCACCACGACTACGGTCGAAGCGAAGCGGTATTTAAGAGTTCTCCGGTGAACCTTCATTAGCTGGGACAGTACTCCTACAGCTAATTTGAGACAGATGCTGAGTAAAGAATATTAATTTATAAAATAATATTAGTTATATTATTTTGAGATTTAAAATTACTAAACTCTGAATTAAACATTTGAAACGAATTAATGAAAAAGATGTGGCCCATTGTTATTTTTCTTACACATATATAGCCAGGCAACCCTTGGCAAATTCGGCCCGAGTTCGGTCCGAATTAGGCCAGAGTTCGGTACGAATTCGTCCAGAGTTCGGCTTGGTATATATATGTACCAGCCAGAACCCGAGGCCCCCATCTTCTTCATTCTTCTAAACTATATCAAACAGCAGCAGCAGTGCCCTAACAACCCTAGCTCTTCTCCACCCTTGTTCTTCCAATCCGTGCGAAGATCTTCGTCCAAACTTTGGATTCGTGCGGAGAATTTTGTCCTCTACAACATATCCAATTTTCGGAAGGTATAATTCCTTCTCTCCTCCACTTTCCAATTGTTAGGGTTTCTAGATTTTGGGATAGAATGCCCAAGGGATTCAATCCTTTCAAGAGGAAGAAGACCAATGCCAGTGAACAGGCATCGTCTTCGGATCCGCATACGGATTCCCTCTTTTCTTCGGTCCAATCGGATGACGGTGCATCAGACGAGTTTTACTTCAAAACTCCCGACCAAGCCCTATTGTGGTATACCGATTTCATTATGCGTACTATTTGTACCGGATCTCCGATCAAGTGGACTGTCTTTCCCGACCACCGTCCTTACTTTGAGGCATTAGGGTTACAACACTTTGTTTCTTTATAATTCCCTATAGCTACTAATGCCATTAGATTATTTTACTGTAATTTCGTGTTAGACACTTTTACTACGAAAACACATATCGGAGGGATAGATATCGAGTTTACTGATGAAACGTTAGCAGAAATCCTTGGTATTCCAAACGAAGGTGCCCCGCTCGATGATATCATTGATTTTGATTTCCCCGATGGTAAGACTCTCGTTAGTTTCAAGAATGAGCTTTGTGCGCCCGTACATGCTCGTCCTGGAAAGTTCAAGGCCAATAACTTGAACTTGTTTAACTACGAATTATATCGCATCATCTATTCCACTTTACTTCCAAAATATACTTCTAAAGATGATGTCACTGTACTTGAGCTTTCTGTTCTATATCACATTCTTAAGGGGATTCCTTTTTCTGCCCCTAAGACTATCATTCAGATGATGGGTAGATGTCGCAGAAGAGATGACAAACTTTCTAATGTGATGATCATCCCACGCATCTTTCAGAGATTTGACATTGACCTATCCAGTTGTGCTCTTGACCCTGAGCCCAAGTTTCTCAAACTCTCCCGTTGCAGCATTGCCACTGTTCCTCCACCTACTGTACCGGCTCCTCCTGTATCTACTCCCACAGCACTTGGTCCTCCTCAGTCCTACCCTATGACATTTGAGGGTATTCATCAGCACCTATCAGATCTGCAATCATTTTATGTTGACACTTCCAGGGAACATGAGTTCCGTAACGTGACTCGGTTCTAGGCTATTGCCAAGTCCTTTGCCGATCTGAGATTTGTGCAGACGGGTCACTCGGCTAGCTCTCTACCTCGCGACCCTTCTGTTTCTTGCTACCGCATTGATGATAAGGCGGTCTACTCTCTGTTCCAGCCAGGGAATGCTTACGATTGGTATCGTACTTCTGGTACCACTCCTCATACTTCTGGAGCTGGTACTTCTGGAGCTGGTCCATCTGGACATGTTGGCGCTGCAGCCGATGACGATGATGATGAGGATGATGATTTTTGAGATGTTACATATTAAGACTGATATTTTTGTCTTATGTTTACTTGGAAATGCTCCGACATTCCAAGATATTATCAGCACTATTTATTTTAGTTATTATCTGTGACTCTCCATAGACATGGTTTTATTATGCCTCAGTTTGGCATATGTTTCACTTAATTTATTATTCAGCATTTTATTTGTTTCAACTTTATTATAGCATTATCCCTCTTTTTATGCTTCCATATGAATTGCCTGTGATAAATACCATGACCGTTTTATATATATCTCTTGTGTTTCTTCACTGTTTGTTACTTATGCATTTATTGCGGGGGAGCTTTCTCTTTTGCAATTATTTTGCTAAGTGACAACGGGGGAGAAATAGGATCTAACATCTTCATGAATGCAGGTTATGAACAATTTTTGTAGAAAACAGGATCTAACATCTTTATGAATGCTGGTTATGAATATTTTTTGTAGGTTATGAACAATTTTTGTTTTCTCTGGTATCACACATTTTTGAATTGATCCATACTTAGATGTTATATCGGCAAGGTTTGTCAATTATCAAAATAGGAAAGATTATTGGCCCATTGGTCATGGTCAAACCTAATTTTAATAATTGATCAAACTCTGTCTCGATATAAATGCAAGGCAATTCAGATGTTTACCTACGATATTTTGGACACTGCTCAACGATGGATATCTACTCTGTTCAAGATCGAAGCTGTTTGCCATTCAGAATGTATTTCCTTCAAAGCAATATAATTTTTCATTTTATTGAGTCTAGGAATACATTGTACACCAAGTCGTACTAGCAAATAGGCTGTCTGGAATTGTTTTTCAAAATTACCCTATACTTTTAAAAATGACCTATGTTTTTGAAAAATATCCTTCTTACAAAAAGCTTCTGAAGGACTTTTCAAAAAGCTAAAATAATTTTTCTCAAAATTAACTGGCAGAACCCTAGCAGAACTCGACCAAAGTTCGGCCAGAGTTCGGCCAAGTTGAACGTTATGTGAACGTTTGATTTTAAACTTGGTCACCCTTCAGTTATGGTTTGTTATTAAGAGTTCTGTCCGAATTCTGCCAGAATTCTGTCACAGTTCTGTCTTTGAAAAAAACTATAAATAGAGAAGGATTTTGATCATTTCAAAACACCAATTCACTTTCAATCTCTTCTCTTCTAAAGCTTATATTTTCTCCAAAGAGTTCTCAAAAGCTTATATTTTTAAATCCCAAGCCAGTTACAATCCTCTAGTCGATTTGCCAGTGCGGTACGGTCTAAAAGTTCCAGAGTGGTTGTAATCAGAGGTTTGATTGAAGAAACAACTCTTAACAATTGAAGTTGGTCGAGTTCTTCGTATCAAAGCTCGTGTCTGTAGAAGTTGCAAGGACTTCGTATGAAAACTTGCAAAATTTTCCAATAGTGGATTCAACTGGAAGTTAGAGTTCTTCCGACTGGATTAGTCCTCACAAGAGGGAAATCAGTATAAATATCGGTGTTTGCGTTTGCCTTCTGATCAGTTTTTATTACTATCATTTACTTTGTGATTATTTTTATATCTGTGATCTAACTGCTAGCGAGATTTTTAATCAGCAATATTTCGCTTCCTACTCTATTCACCCCCCTCTAGAGTATTCTGCTTTACGATTTTGTTCCTACAACAACATGTCCAGAATGGTAATATTAAACTTTATAATGCATTCTATATGAATTCTAGGTTATTCTAGACTAAAGTCAACTCTTGGTCAACTCTAGTCAACTTCACTAGTCAAACTTAGTCAACTAGGCCAATCCTAGTCCAATCAAGTCTCACTAAGCCTAACCAAGCCTAGGCTAGCACTCAAACACAATCAAAGACCTAACAAGTTATCACACATAAATACAAACTATGTTTATTCATCCTTATACAATATATACATAGGTATTCAAATAGGCTAGTGCCTAATACACAAGCAAGGCAAAAACATGGTACATATATATATAAGTGGAGGGGGGGTTGAGTGTGTGTGTATTGGATTACCTATAAGGGTTAAGGTTCATGGTGTCATGGGTGTATGTGAATATGGTTTATGTGTGTGTCTCACATGTATGAGTGTGTGTAAGGGTACTTGTGTGACAGTGCTTAGGGTGTGTGTACCCCTATTTCATAGTGTGTATGTGTGTACCTCTGTGTGGTCAGTGGGTTAGGGAGTGTGTGTGCGTTTGTGAATAGGTCACATATGAGTGTGGGTGTATACAGTTCATGAGTGTATTAGTGAGTGACATGTGTGTGTGTATGTCAACTGCACAGTGTGACAAGGGGTGTGTGTGTATATATAGGTAGATGAAAGTGATAGTGAACAGTTCTCAGGTTTTTGTAAAATCTGGTCCTGTGTGTACAACAGTGATATGGTTTAAAACTCAAGAAAATACTATGTAATCCTTCATTCTAGTTCAACACACAAATATATACTTAACCCTCATTCAAAATTTTTGAAACCCAGCTGTTAAACCTATGTATCCTCATTCATATAACCAATCGAGCTCCACATTGAATCCTCAACACAAATCAAACAACCAAAGTTGATATCACATAAATATAACCTATAAATTACATTTAAAATCAATTAAAAAACATTCGAAATCTCAAAAAATATGTCATTGTTCACGTATCAGTAAAAATAGGGAAAAATCTAAATCCAACACAAAATCAAATAGAAATCGCAAATTAATGGTTGATAATCACTCGTGCATATCTCTGGGTGTCCCACGAGTCGTATGGTGTCCACACAACAGGATACGACGTGTCCAGACTCACACGAACACTCGCCAACGCACGGCCATTGCACAGGCTCGTGTGACGAGTACACGAGCTCGTGGACACGACATAACTCACATGGAGTTACGTGGCTGTGTCCACGTATTGCCCACACATAGGGCTACACTCACGGTACAATACTTCGTGTCCACGGCGTGCCTACGCTCTGTACGACAAGCGTATCAGAGCCTAGACACGGGTACTGCACAGTACATAAAATCAGTGCACTCACAAATACGATGCCGACACGACACGACTCGATACGCCACTTAGGGGCTGATGTGTCAGTCACTGTCCTAAGATACTCACCAAGTGTCACGAATCCAAGTGACACATACACAGAGATCTAGCGGTCGGGTAGCAGGATACTGTCCGCATTGTCTGTACGGTGTGTCCAGTCCCTCATTTGACACGACACAGACACAAAAATCAGTTCAGTCAAACACGAAATCAAACCACACCTATAGGGCAAAAAATCAGTTCAAATACATTTTGAAAATAATAGTAAAAATTCTATTATGGCATTTCATCGAACACCTAAAAGCCTACACTGATATGTATCCGATATGGACACCAAATCAACACGAATTTCCACCAAAATTTTTCTATAGCTAGGGGACACCAAGATGGATGCATCTATGGAATTAAATTAGGATTTTAGGGTGATTTGTAGGGATTACCTATAGAGAGCCAATCTCCACAAAAAAGCCCCAAATAGTGAAGTCTCCTTCCTCAAGCTATGTCCCAATGAGCTCCCCTCCTTGCAAGCTAGCCTCCATCTCCTTCTACTCCAGATTTGGAATCAAGTACAAAAGATTGGGATCAATTTGGTGGAGGAATGATGAAAGGGGAAAGAAATTAGAGTTTTCTAAAAGAAAATTTCTAAAAGAGGCAAGTGGTAATGAAGAGACATTATATAGGCTAAAATTAGGTTTAATTTGGGCTGTGGTGGCCAACCATGTAGGGGATTAGGGTTAGGGTTACATGTAAATGGGCTTTGAGCCAAGTTTATAAGCCAGCTAGCTCAACCCCTTAGCTATAAGTCCAATTACAAAACTCTCCCAATCCTCTCATAAACCCTAGCCACACTCAAGTAAACTAAGACCAAGTTAAGTCACATTAGGGTCCCACACCATGCTAACTAAGTCACTAAAGTCAAAGTCAAACTCTAGGCTAGTCTCTAAAGTCACAACTAGTAGAAGTCAAAAATCACAACACCAATGAAATAAATAATAAAATAATTCACAAATCCAAAATAACCAAATTACCCTCAAGACTAAAATATGGTAGTGACAACGACCTCGTCGGCAGGGACATCCGTTCTCCAAACGCGGAGGCATAGAGGAAGTAGAGGGCGGTGGTAGCAGCCATTGTGGGGCTGATGCCGACACAGTCTAGGAAGAGTCCCGTGCCGATCGCGTTCCTCTCCGGCCAGCTCTGGTCTCCGCTTATTCTGCATCTGGGGGGACCTGGAGTGTAAGATAGGGATGCAGAATATTCAAATGGGAACAAAAAAATAAACATATATAAGGACAAACTAGTTTATATAATTTTCGATCGCTGTTAGTCCTTTTACAGGGGTGTAGGGCCTAAAAATTAAGTTGCGCCCCTAACATACTAATCAGTGATCAAGTTACGCCCCAAAGATCAGGTTGCACCACTAATATAAAGCCCAGAGAACAAGCTGCGCACTGATCAGGTTGCGCCTAATATCAGACTACGTCCAGCCTTGTTGCGCCAAAATCTACGTGGTATCTGACACTTAATGGTCATCATTATCTGACAACACTGACGACTGACACAACAGTAAACGAGGAAAGTCTCTTAGAATCTCGTGAAATGGGCCGCTCATGGAGAGTTGGTAGATAGCTGTCCTGTACACATCGTAAGTTGCGCCTAGGTGCAATCTAGACAAAATCTTTAGTTGCGCCTAGGCGCAATCTGAACGGCTTCTTCTCAAAAGCTGCCACGTGTCTAGGCGCGGCTTAGTTAGGCGTAGTTGCCGAAGCTCTCACATTCTGATGAAGTTGAGACAACTGACATTCTAAAGAAAGATGATGTGGCACACATTCCACTAATCTCTCAAAACGTGTCTACTATCCTGTACACGACCACGTGCATCTCAATCACATGATGTCACGCGTCTAAATACAGTCAGTACACGACTGACAACTGAATGAAAGTTAGCGTATGTAACACCCAGTTTTTCCAAATAAGGGTAATTTTGAAATTTTGTATTATAATTTATTTAATTATGGTATTTAAATATTTAATATGATTTTGGTGATTTTTTAATAATTTTAAAACTATTTAAATCATGACTTATGATTTTGGTGTTTGGTTAGTGTAACTGTAGAGACTGTCTGTCCTAGAGCCTAGCCATGTGATTAGGATGATTAATTGGTATATTTTAGCCTAGAGGTGTTTGCCATTGATTGTAAAAGTACAGAATAATTATCGGAGGACTGAACTTAGACTCACAATACAAACTCGCTCGTACAAAGAAAGCCTAGGAACGAAAACCTAGGTACAGCAGTCTAAGTACGATTGTTTATTTTAGATTCTGGGGGGTGACGATAGAGGCTCGGGAAAGCAACTGCCGCTCTGCCTTACTCCTTGGACGATCGGTACGCAGCCTTGACTCGGGAAAGATCTGCTTGGTCGTTGACGAAGAAATGCCTTCTTGCTCTCTCTCTGATTGCTCTCCTGGCTTCTCTCTCTTTGTATATATTCTCTCTCTGACTATGGGGGAAGTCTCTCTGTGTATACGTATTCTTCTCTGGCTTTTTTTTTTGTATATCTCTCTATATCTCACAAGGGAATGGCACCTTGCTATTTATAATAGTGGGATGTGATCGCTAGGGTTGCCAATGATTAGCTTTTGGAGATGGCGACGGCCTGGGGATTGATCAATCCAGGCAGTTCGTTTCTGATTGTGACAAATCAGAACCATTAAGGGTAGATTACACCAAATCCCCATTAGCAATTAATGCTGATTGGCATAAATCTTCCTTATAATGATTCTCTCATATCTGCGAATAAATCAAATTTATTCTCCTGCCACGTGCCCCAGATCATTGGGATTCGACCCGATCTTGGATTGCCATAAATCTGGAAGATTGATCGGCTAAGGACACGTGTCCTGAGAGCCAATGGTGAGACTTGAACCGCATGTAAATTGGACCACATAAGATTTAGGCCGCATGAATTTTGGGTCGCATAAGACTTGGGACACGTGTCAGGACTGTCTGGGCAGTGGTCCCCTCCTTCAGACTTCTGAACCATATGATGAGCCGCATGAACCGCATAATGGTGTGTCTGCTTGAGCCGCATGGGCATGATCTTCTTGAGCCGCATAGGGATGATTCCACTCGAGCCGCATGGGACAGCTTCACTCTGAACCGCATGAGAAGTCTTCACTTCGAGCCGCATAAGCACACCCACGTGGCAGGGCCACGTGGCATTTTATTGTTCTCGGGGGATCATATCAGAGATTTTTTTCTCTTTCCTAGAGATTCATCATCATAACAGAGTCATAATTACCTGCTTTGGTGTCAGGTCTGTCAACTTTTCAGAGGGGTCAGCCGTCAAAGCAATTAATGCAGCATGGATCGGAGGGGAGCACTGTCACGCCACGTGTCTTCTGAGCCGCATAGAATGCCTCCGGCTGTATAGCTCCTTATACCGCATGACTCCCTAAGCCGTATGTATTTTCTGAGCCGCATGGGTCTTTCTTGGCCGCATGAGTCAATTTCTTTAGTATTTTCCATGCTTCTACAAGACCCCCTTCAAAGTTTTCAATTTGTAAAATTGAAATACTTTGAATAAGAAGCATGGCCGTGCTCTTCTAACCGCATATGAAACCCTGACCGCATAGAGATCTTGGCCGCATAGATTGTTCAGCCGCATAGCTGCTCGCCACGCCATTATGTCATGCATGCAAACCTTTTTGGGGCAGGATCCTAGGAGTTTCTGACCTCTAATTAACTAGTCAGTATCGATAGCCGAAGAGTCGACTACTTTGTACGAAGCGTCGGTCTTGGTCCTCCTTTCTCTATAAGTGAAAGGGTATTTAGAAGGATTTCTCTCTTAGACTCTTTCTGATTAAGATTTCTGTCTTGCTTCCTTCTTCCAACTGACAAACCACGATGGCACCTAGGGCTTCCAAGGCAGTAAAGAAGGTTGTGGCTAGGAGCAGGAAGTCGGCTTCGTCTTCAATTGCCGCACCCCCCGTTCGTCTTGATGTTCATGTTGTCGTCGAAGGAAAGGACTGTGCGGAAGATTGGGTGCTTTGAAACCCTAAAAGATGCTGCTCTGCTGCATTGCTTCGTGCATAATCATTTTGATGCGAGCTTTTTAGATTACGTGGTCCGCATACACATCCTATGAGCCGCATGGAATATATTCCATGCCCAAGTCGCATAAGAGTTATCTTTAAACGAGCCGCATGAACACTTCTGAATATCTTCTGACTGTTTTCATCATTTCTCATCACTTTTTCCGTCTTTTGGTTCTTATAGTGTCTCCACCGAGTGCTGATATTGCAGTGGTAGAGGATCCGTCGCTTCCTGGCGTCAATCAGGGGCCTTCCTCTGTTAAGAAGGAGACAATGAAAGAAGAATCGGAGCCTGAGAGGGACGACGTCCTCCCCACTGTCGAGACTGCTGAGGGTGACACCACTGGGAATCCTGATTCTCCCATTCTGGACGAGGATCTTCCTTAGTTGTACCCTTCATACGTAATGTGGTTGAAGGAGTTGTATACGTATTTTTGTAACTAGGGGTTTGAGGTGTCTTGTCTGTAATGAAGAACTTTCCTGTAACCGTATGGATGTAACTGATTTCTTACTGAATGGAATATATATTTGCTTCACTCTTTTGCTTTGTAATAATCCTTTTATCGGGTCATTTTGCGTGGACCCATTGTCCCTAACATACCCTGGTTTTGGATACGGACAATAAGTTTAAAAGAAAGGAACCAATCATACTGACTCAGAGGTGCTAAGGACATGGTGAGCATGAGGGTCTCTTTGACAGGGGGGTACATAGAACAACTCAGAGGTAATAAGGACATGGAAATTCTATGTAGGGGTGATTTGTTTTTGGCAGAAATGGGACGACTCAGAGGTGATGAGGACATGGTCGTCTTGGAAATTTGTGGATCCGTTACCTTTGATGTGCACTGGGAGTGCAGGTATTAGATCATGAGGGAGGATCTCTTGTAGGAAGAAAGTTCAGCGGTATGATTATACATGACTTTCTTTCAAAAGAGTGACCGGGATGTAAGTTCAGGGGTACCGATGGGCACATAACTCGATAATCCATGAATGTTGGAATCAAAGTATAAGTTCAGAGGTACCAGCAGGTACATAACTTAGGAATTTGGGATATGTTTATGGAAGAAGGGCATGAGTTCAACGGTACACGCGGGTACATGACTCGAAAATCTGTGAATGTTGGAGTCAAAGTGTAAGTTCAGAGGTACCTGTCACCCTCATTTTTCATATTTTCTTGTATTTCGTATTTATACTCGTATCTGGATTTTGGCATGTATTTTATTTTTTCTCAGCTTGTGGAATTTCGGTATTTCTCGTATTTGGGTTTTTGGCTTGGCTCGGTTTTATTGGGGATGGTTCGATTTGGTTCGGTTTTATATGTTGGAACACCCTAGCCCTATGCTACACCCTCAACACACCACAACTCCCCTCTTTATATCCCCACCTACCACTCTCTCTTCTCATAACTTCCACCATTAATTTTCTTCTTCTTCTTCTTCATCTCCTTCCTCCACACAACTCTCCTAACCCTAGGCAAGTGCATCTTGCCACTACATGAGGACCCTCTTTTCTTTGTCCATTTGCTAGTTTAGGACATGGAGATCAACATTAGTTCTTAGATTTTTATGATTTGGAGTCTCTGTTGATGTAGATCTAAGTTATTGCTATTTTTAGATTTTACATGTTTTGATCCATTTTGGTTGGTTTTCTTTGAGTTCTGATGTTTCCATGTGGAAGAACTTTCAGTTTCACCCAAGTTGGAACTTTAGAAATCCGGATTTGGAGTTCGGATGGCCAAGTTATAAAATTGTGAACCTTTGGGTCCTTCTTTGGTTTTCTTGCTGTTTGGAGAAGACAGTGAGCAGTGTGCATAGCTGTTTAGCTTACGCACACTGAGCTACGCGGGCTCTTTAGCGCTGCATACGCAGGCTTGAGTGTGCTTTCTGTTGGAAGCGTGTCTCCTTGAGCGTGCGTGACTTTCACACACTGCTCCCTTGAGCGTACGTGACTTTCACATATGTTGTCTCCCCTGTAGCGTGCGTGACTTTCACGTACACTGCTCCCTGTAGCGTGCGTGACTTTCACACACTGCTCCCTGTAGCGTGCGTGACTTTCACGTATGCTGTCTCCCTTGAGCGTGCGTGACTTTCACACACTGCTTCTCTGTAGCGTGCGTGACTTTTCACATACGCTGCCCCTTGAGCGTGCGTGACTTTTCACATACGCTGCCCCTTGAGTGTGCGTGACTTTTTACGTACACTGCTCACTTGAGGGTGCCTTGGTACGCAGACTTGAGTGAGCCTTGCGTGCGTGCTTTTGCACGTATGCTGCCCCTTGACCCCTTGCTTAGTCCACTGATTCTTGGAGTTTTGGTTTTATTTCTTTAAGCTTGGCTCTTCTATAACCCCGTATTTTGATATTTTATTAGATATTTTATGCCCATTTTATATCCTTACGCCTTTTGTCGTGAACTTGATTTTACTTAATATGTTTGGAATGACTATTGTACATGGCATGATATGACAAGGAACTAGCATAACACGACAGTGACCCGTAGGGGTGCACTCCTGACATGACCAACCTGACATAATAATGGCCCGTCGTGGCGCACTCCTGACAAGTACCCTGACATGATTTATCTTGATAACCTAAACTGACTTGCCTTGACACCGTGGGTGGTTCTTTCTTGCTTGCTTGTTAAATCCACTTGTCCAGTCTCGCATCATGTCTAGGATGGGACTCCTGAGTACCACGGTCAGGAGTACCTACTAAAATTGATTAAGGTTAATAACTAGAATAACTCAGTAGTCATGAAGAGATGACACAGCTACAGGCAATCCTGTTACCTGGGCGCTCTTGGGATCTGTAGCCTGCCGTCGAGTAGGGCACATTTCCAGCGCACCGTCGAGTGTTGCACCCTCTAAGTCACCTAAGGGTACATTTGTCTCCTGGATAATGTACCCACCTGAATTCAACCCTAATCTTTCGTCCTGGGTAGCCTGGATGGTCTGCAGGGCTTGTGGCTGTGGAACAATCTCACTGCATCTTGTTAGTAATTAGGCCTGTGATAACCCTAGTTAGTTAAAGTAGTAAGCCGTAGTATCTGCTTGGCCGTGATTGATTGAATGAAGTATAACCAGTCTAGTCATGTCTTGATCCAGTACAAGATTGCTCCCTGTTTTGATTTCTTGCATTATTATCTTGCCGATAAATGGTAGAAAACCAAGTTCTGTTCAGATGAAGGGTTACAACCCCGGTCCTTTTTTGGTTTACGGGTTGTAACCTGGCTATCGGAATAGTTCCATGGTTATCTCGTCGTATATCATCCTGACATGTTTTCATAATTTAGTTTTAATATTATATCTTTCTGTGCTGATTGCTGGCTTTTGTTCTTATTTCGTGGCCCCCTTGTGGCACTTGCTCTTTCTGGGGTTGACCCAGCTGGTTTTGTGTGGCCAGATTTCTCAGCAGCTCCCGAGGATCTACCAAGCTTCCAGCCCAATGGTGGCGACTAGAAGGAACCCGGGCTACGAGTGGGTTTTATATTTTATTTTGCTCACTCTATTGTAAACTATTCTTTTGAGGCGTTTAGCCGACGAGCACCTGTTAGCTCGATGCACTTTTACTTACTGTCTGCCTACGGACTGTAAACATGATTAACAAATCCTAGGGTTGATCATGTATGACTTAAACTCTTGCTAGTCCTAACATTTTATACGACTAGCTTCATGATCAGCTGATATGTAATATTTGGGACGCCTTTTATTGTATATTTAATGATCATACATCTTGTAATTATTACTTGCTTGAGATTGAGACAATAGGCTTGACCTTAAGAGACTGTTGGCTTGTAGTAAACCCTCATATCTAGACAGCCGTGACCGTATAGTTGAGATGTATTCTATTTCAATATACGTAGCTGGCTATGTCTGCCCCCGCTCTCCAGTATTCTGGTTCTGGGGCGTGACAGTACCAGCAGGTACATGACTTAGGAATTTGGGATATGAGTTCAGTGGTACAAGAGGGTACATGACTCAATAAGTTGGAAAATTAGGGGATTGAGTTCAGAGGTACCAGCGGGCACATAACTCGAAACTCTGGAAAATATTGTTTAAACATAGTATTTCTTCAGGAACTTGCCGTTGACGGGCAACATGAGCAAGTCTCCGTTCTGCTTGGCGAGGCGGTAAGCACCATTGGAGAACACGGCCTCGATGATAAATGGGCCTTCCCATTTTGGCTGGAACTTGCCGGTGGTCTTGTGACTCATGACCATTGGCCTCCTGACTGCCAAAACAAGATCGCCTACTTGGAATGTTCTAACTTTGACCTTTTTGTGGAAGGCTCCTGAGATGCGTGCTTGGTATAATTCGATCCTTTGCTGAGCTAGGAGGCGTTTTTCATCTAAGGCCTCTAACTCTTGTAGTCGATGTCGGTAGTTGTCATATATTGTCAATTGATAAGTGAGGGCGACTCGGAGTGAGGGAATCTGAGTCTCTAATGGGAGAACTGCCTCACTCCCGTACACCAGAGAGAATGGTGTATTCTCGGTGGCTGTTCGAACCGTGGTGCGATAAGCCCATAAGCACTCGCCGAGCTTCTCGTTCCAGTCGCGTTTGTTGAAGGAGACAAATTTCTTGAGGAGTTTGATGATTGTTTTGTTGAATGCCTCTGCTAACCCGTTTGCTGCTGGGTTGTATGGTGTCGAAGCGACATTCTGAATGCGGTGTTTGTCGCAGAATCGGTAGAGTGCGTGGCTTATAAATTGCGGGCTATTATGGTGGATGATCCTTCGGGGCAGTCCAAAGCGGTAGATGACGTGGTGCTTCAGGAAGCTGATTACATTCGAAGTCTTGACTTCGGCGAGTGGGACAGCTTATGCCCACTTCGAGAAGTAATCAGTGATCGCAAGTATGAAGCGATGTCCTCGGGAGGAAGGTGGGGTGATTGGACCAATGATATCCATTCCCCATGCTTCGAATGGCCAGGACGCCACTGTCGGATGTAGAAATTCGGATGGTTGGTGAATGAAGTCTGCATGGACTTGGCAGGCCTTGCATTTTCGGGCATAATCTATTGCATCAGCCACCATCATGGGCAGTAGTAGCCCATCCGGCGAAGGCGGTCTTGCAGCTTAGGGCCAGGCTGATGGGCCCCGCAGACACCGTCATGAGCCTCTCGTACGGCTTCTTTGGCTTCTACGTTCGACAAGCACCGAAGTAGTAATCCGTCGTAGGAGCGGCGATACAGCATTTTCGTCTCTGTATCGTAGAAGAATCTGAGAGAATGCCGTCTGATAGAAGTAGCCTCCTTCGGGTTCTCAGGCAGGATGTCGTAGACCATGAATTCTATGAATGGTTGTCTCCAGTCTGGCGCTTCGTCGATCATCTGAGCAGAATAACTCGCCATGGCTTGAACGTTCTTCTTGGGGCAGACCAGCTCATGGCCGATTACATCGATCGAATGATGAGAGTGGTTTGGCACTGCTAGGGAAGCAGCCAGGCCTGCTAGGGCATCAGCTTCGATATTTTGGAGTCTGGGGACGTGTTCGATAAAGAATCCCTCGAATGATGAGATAATGTTGATCGCTATTTGGTGGTAGGGGATCATGTCTTCATGGCGGACTTCGTACGTCCCCCGAATCTGGTTGACGATTAATTGCGAATCGCCGTATGCTTCAAGGTATTCTACCCCCAGTTCTCTTGCGAGTTGGAGGCCAATGACTAAAGCGTTGTACTCGGCCACATTGTTAGAGCAGGGTTCCGTGAGAGAGTAGGCACGATTGATCACTAGCCCGGTAGGAGAGACCAATACTACTCCGACTCCGATGACGATGTTTCCCTTGGGTCCGGTTCTTGAAGCGCCATCGAAGAACATCCGCCATATGTTATCGTGGGTGGTTGTTTTTGAATCGACGACCTCATCTGGGATTTCTTCGTATATTCTGGATGATTTCGATCCTGGATGGGCCGCCAAAAAGTCTGCCAGGGCTTGACCTTTGACAGCCTTCTGTGGGACGAAGATCATATGATAGGGGGGCAGCAATATCGCCCATGTAGCGAGGCGGGAGCTGAGTGCCCTTGGTTTGGTCATAAGGACCTTGAGAGGGTTGATTCGTGAGATCACATGTATGGTTTGCCCCGTAACATAGTACCGCGTCTTTTGAATGGCGAATACCAGGGCGAGGCATTCTTTCTCCACAGCGGTGTATCGGTGTTCGGGCCCGACCATCATTCGGCTGAGATAGTAAATGGCCTGCTCGTGGCCTGCGTCGTTGTTTTGTGCCAGCAGGGCACCGAAGGAGTGTTCCATTGCTCGTACATAGAGCAGGAATGGTTTTCCAGGGACCGGGGCCACCAGGACTGGAGGATTTGATAAATATTCTTTGATGTCATCGAAAGCGCGCTGGCACTCCTCGTCCCATACGAATGAGACTCACTTCTTCATGAGGTGGGTGAACGGTCAGCATCGCCCAGAGAGGTTGGAAATGAACCTCCTGATATAAGCTAGCCTCCCTTGGAGGCCTCTAAGTTCACGGAGATTTCTCGGGGAACCCATCTCCATGATTGCCCTCGTTTTCTCGGGGTCTACATGGATACCCCGTGCAGTGATGATGAAGCCCAAGAACTTCCTGCTGGATACGCCCAAGAACGATTTTGTAGGGTTCATCTTCAGATTGTGGGCTCGCATTAAGTTGAACACCGTTCTCAGGTCTTGCAGATGATCTTCCTTACGGCGACTCTTGACGGCGATGTCGTCGACATAGCATTCCACTGTCTTGCGCAAATGTTCTCTGAAAATGATACTCATGGCTCGCTGATATGTAGCGCCAGCATTCTTTAGACCGAATAGCATGACTGTGTAGCAGTATATGCCAATCGGGGTTCGGAATGAAGTGTGCTTTTCGTCGTCGGGAGACATCTTGATTTGATTGTACCCCGAGAATCCATCCATAAATGACATACGTTCAAAGCCGCATGTATTGTCGATCATGATGTCTGTGATAGGAAGGGGAAATTCATCTTTGGGGCATGCCTCGTTCAGGTTACGGAAGTCGATGCAGATTCGAATCTTCCCATTCTTCTTGAGGACGGGTACTATATTGGCGACCCAATTAGGATGTTGCTCTTCACGAATAAAGCCGCTGGCTATTAGCTTGTTGACTTCGACTTCGATCGCGTCTATGACGCCTGGGCGGAAGCGTCGTTGTTGCTGCTTGACTGGCTTTGCATCTGGCCGTATATTGAGTTTGTGGAGAGCGATGTCAGGATTTAAGCCTGGCATGTCCATAGCTCCAGGCGAACACATCAATGTATTCTCTGACAAGTTCTAACAGTGACTCTCGTTCTTCGTCAGTTAGGCTTTTACTGATAAAGATCGGTTTTGGAGAAGATTCGCTGCCGAGATCCACTTGTATGACCTCATCTTCAGTAGGAGGTTCTCTCAGTTCGAACCGCTTTTCCTATTATGCGTCTAATTGCTGGGCCCATGGCTCTAGCTCAAGGATTTCGGGGATGTCTTCGTCTTCCTCGTAAGCGTCGGTGAATGCCATGTTGACTGACATGACTTGTCTGAACACATCTCCGATGCTGGTATCTGAGTCGGAAGTCGGTGATCCGGTTGAATGTGACTGCCAGTCGCATTCTTCATCTGAGCTTTCAGGGGTCGTCGTAGGCATTACATACCCTAAACCGCATCGGGTTTTGTTATAGTAGTTCCGTGGTTTGCCCGCCGGGGCTAGCGTCTTCAAAGGTAATCGTCGTCCAGTACCGTAGTTCAGTCCTGGCGTTGTCTCTAGATCATACCCCTGTTTCTGTATGAGATATTTGGATTGAGGGCTATAGAGATACAGAGGCAGTCTTCCAGCATCTGACCCGAAGTCGACTTCTTCCATGGCGAGGGGATGCGGGTTGTTTGTCCGACCGAAGATGATTGGGTGGTCCCCTCCCTCGATTATTCGGTAAGCGTCTTCTACTGGAGTAAGTTGGATAGCGGTGTACACATTTGTCACCTGTGGATGTAGGTGAGTGCCTATACCGTGTCCCATAGCATACATTGTACATAGCTTATTGAGCTCGGTGTAGTTCAAAGATAACCCTTTATTGATGAAGTAAGGTATCTTTTCTAGAGGGATTACATCATCTGCAGAGGGAGCGTCAGTGTGGGCAGCCACATACTTGGCTAGCTCTGGTTCCTCTTCGGCTACCCCCTGTGTGAATGAAGATTGAGAGGGCATCCTAGTTAGCTTGATCTTCAGAGGTTCAACTGACGGAGCGGAGCGTGGGGTTGTTGGTAGACTAGCAACCCCCAGTCCGGCACTTGATGTGGAGCGAGGGGTGGCTGGTTCGCTTGAAGTGTCAGACCTCGCATCGGGGTGACGACCTTTCTTAGGCAGGCGTATCGTCAGAGGACTTTCGGAGGGATTGAGCTTCTCTGTTTGGGATTGACCGACTCTCGACAATCTGATAGTAAGTGGCCCTGTCGTGGGTCTCGGTACCTGGCCGGACCTTGGCAGCCGAATTCTCAACTGCTCTTCCTGTGCCGAGAGGCTGATCGCGTCCTTACGCAGCGTGGCCGTAAGAGGTGCAGAATTGCCTGGTTTGCGAGCCTGGAGGTGGATTGTCAGAGGTTCTTCTGACCCCGTGGTTGCTTCAACATTAGTTTATTTATTTCCTCCTTCAAGGTGCCTCTTCGACTTTTCGTATAGGCAGGAGTCCGAGTAATAAGATTCGACCCCTTTGAAGGGATCGATGTCAGCAAATTCTGTCCTCACGAAGCCGTGCTTGTCGACATATTTGAAGCATTGGTGTAGCGTGGAAGGCACGATCATGTAATCGTGTATCCAAGGGCGCCCCAAAAGGATGTTGTATGAAGTATCGGCATCTATGACGTAGCAAGTGACTTCTGATTGGAGATCGCCAATCTGATATTTCAGACGGATCTTCCCGATTGGGTAGCTCCTGCCCGAATTGAACCCGCTGATGGCGGTGTTTGTAGGGGTCAGGCGATGCATCGGGATGCGAAGATGATGCAGTAGTCCTTTTGGAATGATGCTTATGGAAGACCCAGGGTCAATGTGCATCCTGTCCACCTTTATGTCGCCGATGTAGCCTGTGTAGTATAATGGGCGATCGTGTAGATTAGTCTTGATGAGCATGTCTTGTGGAGTGAAGACGATGTTGGGCATTGCTCCCATACAGGCGCTGTCTTGGAGGTCTGCGGGCTGATTTTCTTCCTTGAGGTTGACCTGAGCCAGGTACGCGTCGGCATTTTGAAGTGCATCGTTCAAGGCTGTGCAGACATCCTTCGAGAGCCTCAGGAGTTCATATAAGGACAATTTGGCCGGTGTATTGGCCAATTGCGCCAAGATGTCGAAGTTGTAGGGCCTCTCCAGCCCCTGAGATGTTTCCTTTCGGAGGGATTTATCGAAGCGAGTCTCCTTCAGCCTAGGCTTGTCGGTCATCGAAGGCTGAGCCGGTCCCGGAGCATCCGTGGTAATGGGCGGATGATCATCAGTCGAGTTTTCAACCACAGGTTGAGATTGTGCTCCGGATCGAGTAACAACGGCCGTGACTTCCTCTTCATCTGCTGAGGTGGTGCGGCAGGATCTGACTTTTCTATTTTTCTTTTTAGAAGATGGAGTGGACTGAGTTACCTCGTGGACTAGGTCCGGATGGACCCACATGATTTCCCTTCGTGATGTGGTGAGGGGTACTAGACCAACAGCTTGAGCAGGCGGGAGATTAGCAATCTCCATCGTTGCTAGAGGAATGGGTATAACCCTGTCCTGGGTCTCTGTTAGAGGGAAGCTGCCGAATTATACGGACACCATGTTGGCTGCCACGGTTACCTCCTCGAAATCGATGGCCAGAGCGTTCGAATCGATGAGGTTCTGGATATATCGTTTCAGTTGGTAGCAGTCGTACGTAGCATGGTGGACGTAGCGGTGGTAATGGCAGAACTTTGGGTTCTCCAGATCAGCCGGCTGAGGCTCCCGTCTTGGTGGAGGAAGCTGAATCCTATCTCCTTGTATGAGCATGTCCAAGATAGGCTTGACGTGACCGTCTTCAAAAGAGTAAGTGATTTGAGGCCATTGTTTGTCCGCAGGTTGCGACTCAGGCTTCTGGGCTGTATCGGCCACCATAGCCTGCTTGCCTCTGTTGTCCCGGTTGTTGGAGGGGCTACCCCCATTTTCGTTGGTGGTGCTAGGACGCTTGCTCTTGTTCTCTCCCTCTGAGATATGTAATCCCAGTTGGCGAGCCTTCTTTAATCGTTCTTCGGCACTTGTAGCACTAATGATAAAAGCCTTCCAGTCCTTGAATTGACTCTCGCCTATCCAGAGACTGATTGTTGGGAGTAGTCTCTTTTGGCAAATTTTGATCAAGGAGGAGTCCGAGTTGCCAGATGGTAACTTCATTGCGGTTTGACGGAACCGCTCAATGTAATTCTTCGTCAGCTCTTTCTCTCCTTGAATGACGTCCATGAGGGTAGACATCGTGATGTCCTGCCCTACCTCATAGAACCTCTCCAAGAACAGGCGTTTGAAGCCAGCGAATGAATGGATGCAATTGTCCGACAGGTTGTGGTACCAATCGAAGGCGACTCCTTCCAATGCCCCAATGAATAACCGCGTCAGGATAGCGTCATCATGAGGCAGATGGTCGGTAGTGACCTCGAAGTAAGTGATGTACCGACTTGCTGAGGTCTTGCCATCATAGGGGTTGATATTGAACGGCTTATATCTTGGTGGGAATGGAACATCCCTCCATTCAGCAGGATATGGTTGCCGTATTCTGAAGTCTTGAGAGTTTTCTCTGGCGTGGAACATGGCTCGGAGCTCTTGAACTTCTCTCCTTAATTCTCGGGTCTCATCTGTCGCAGTCGGAGCCATTACTTCGGGAGGATTATTGCCCGGGTTCGGTGCCGCCGAATTTGAATCTACGTTGATTGGGGGACCCGTGCTTGTCTGGCCAGGTGTCACCCCCTGCAGATTAGGAAGCGCCGCTTTGATCTCGTCTACAGACTTGACCAAGGCGTACAATATGGCCTCCAAAGTGTCGATGCGCTGGCGATCACCGGAACCGCCTTGATTGCTGTCTGTCATGAACACCGTCTTCACATGAGGAGTGACGAAAGGAGTGTTGGAGGATGTACCCTCCGAGTCGTACTCGTGCATCGAGAAATCATCAGGATATGTGGGGATGTTCTCTTCAGGTTCAGACTCGGAAGGAACACTACCCCCGGCTTCGGAGCTTGCTTCGTCTAGGATGTCCTTGGGGACGTCGGTATCTGTTGTATCCGTCGGAGGATTTGCCTCCTCCAGTCCGTATTCATGGAATATCGGATTGTCGTGGATGTTTGGAGGTGTGCTACCCCCAGTTTCGACGACCCCCAATGTTGCAGACGACGAACTTTCTACTGCAGCAGTTTTCGTCTTCGAACGGGTGTGTTGAAATACTCCAATGGAGGATAACCCTTTAAACGATGGTTTCTTAGCTGCAGTAGTTGACACCTTTGGGCTGGAGATGCTCATTTTCTTCCCTCTTCCCTTGGCGAGAACTTTCTGTGCGGACTTGCAGGAGACAACAGGAGGTGCCTCGTCTTCTGAGCTCGGGTGATGTAGTCTTTGGAAGACGGATGGCCGGTCTTCCGTTACCGCCGCATTGCTGCAACAGCAGTTGACGATGATCTGGGTGCATTGATGTCCGTGTGAGGGCTCTTTACACCCCGAAGCTCCTTCTCTTTCCTTGCGTTTGTGGAGGATAATCTCACGCAGGTCAGAGAAACCACTTTGTCTGTTTGCCGCCGGGGGCTGGACTTGAGAGGTTTTATACAACTTCCCATCAGAGGCCCGCGTGATAATCAGCGGGACGCCCCGATAGTCAGAGGTTGGGGCAGTCGTCTGGACTTGATGAGCCCGCGCTGTCCTAGACTTCCTCCTTTTAGCACTTGTGGGTGCGTAATAGGAGGAGTCTAAGTCGAATACCACAGAGTCTGGATTATCATCCCGAGAATGATCAGAGTCAGGACCGCATGAGAGCCGGTCGAAGACTGATCGAGAGAAGCGTGGGATGGATGCTATGTGTCTAGCATTGGGTGCCATGCAGGCTGTCTGCATACGGCTGTCTTTTGTTGTAGGATGAGTCTTTATGCGGTTAGGAGTCACGATCGTGCAGGCTGACCGTATGCGGTTGGCATCTGTGGCCGCATGGGTTTTCTGCAAGCGATTGACTCTAATAGCCGTATGAGTCTCATCCGTGCGGTTGGCAACTGTAGCCGCATAAGTTATGCGGCTGACAGATGTGGCCGCATGAGTTTTCTTTATGCGATCGGCGGTTGTAGCCGCATGGGTTTTCTTCCTGCAGTTAATACTCTTCTGCGGCTCGGAGCGCGTAGAGTTCCTCTTTGCCCCTGCAAGTCCAGCATCATAGTGTTTTCTTCTGCCGGACTTGGGGACAGCAGAGTTATCTACGGTCTGAAGTGGGGCCGCAGGGGAGTCTTTCTCGCCATCTTGAGCAATAGAGAGCACCTCATCAAGGGCTTGTGGAGGAGCAAATGATTTTGGCCTCCACTCTTTACGAGCCTTTATGGTACGGGTGCGCTTCTGGACCGGGCCAGTGCTACCTTCAGAGAGCATCTCTTCGAACGCCTGTTGGTCGAAGCGTACGACCATCTTCTGTTGTGTAGAGCCAAGTTTGGCTGCATCCGATTGTGTCACCAACTCCTCAGCCGTGGAGAAGTTAGTCCCCAGCAGAGTCGCCATCGTGTTTGCCATTGATTGTAAAAGTACAGAACAATTATCGGAGGACTGAACTTAGACTCACAATACAAACTCGCTCGTACAAAGAAAGCCTAGGGACAAAAACCTAGGTACAACAGTCTAGGTATGATTGTTTATTTTAGATTCTGGGGGGTGACGATAGAGGCTCGGGAAAGCGACGGCCGCTCTGCCGTACTCCTTGGACGATCGGTACGCAGCCTTGACTCGGGGAAGATCTGCTTGGTCGTTGACGAAGAAATGCCTTTTTGCTCTCTCTCTCTGATTGCTCTCCTGGCTTCTCTCTCTCTGTGTACATTCTCTCTCTGACTATGGGGAAGTCTCTCTGTGTATACGTATTCTTCTCTGGCTTCTTTTTTTTTGTATATCTCTCTATATCTCACAAGGGAATAGCACCTTACTATTTATAACAGTGGGATGTGATCGCTAGGGTTGCCAATGATTAGCTCTTGGAGATGGCGGTGGCCTGGGGATTGATCAATCCAGGCCGTTCGTTTCTGATTGTGACGAATCAGAACCATTAAGGGTAGATTACACCAAATCCCCATTAGCAATTAATGCTGATTGGCATAAATCTTCCTTATAATGATTCTCTCATATCTGCGAATAAATCAAATTTATTCTCCTGCCACGTGCCCCAGATCATTGGGATTCGACCCGATCTTGGATTGCCATAAATCTGGGAGATTGATCGGCTAAGGACACGTGTCCTGAGAGCCAATGGTGAGACTTGAACCGCATGCAAATTGGACCGCATGAGATTTGGGCCGCATGAATTTTGGGCCGCATAAGACTTGGGACACGTGTCAGGACTGTCTGGGCAGTGGCCCCCTCCTTTAGACTTCTGAACCATATGATGAGCCGCATGAACCGCATAATGGTGTGTCTGCTTGAGCCGCATGGGCATGATCTTCTTGAGCCGTATAGGGATGATTCCACTCGAGCCGCATGGGACAGCTTCACTCTGAACCGCATGGAAAGTCTTCACTTCGAGCCGCATAAGCACACCCACGTGGCAGGGCCACGTGGCATTTTATTGTTCTCGGGGGATCATGTCAGAGATTTCTTTCTCTTTCCTAGAGATTCATCATCATGACAGAGTCATAATTACCTGCTTTGGTGTCAGGTCTGTCAACTTTTCAGAGGGGTCAGCCGTCAAAGCAATTAATGCAGCATGGATCGGAGGGGAGCACTGTCACGCCACGTGTCTTCTGAGCCGCATGGAATGCCTCCGGCCGCATAGCTCCTTATGCCGCATGACTCCCTGAGCCGCATGCGTTTTCTGAGCCGCATGGGTCTTTCTTGGCCGCATGAGTCAATTTCTTTAGTATTTTCCATGCTTCTACAAGAGGGTATTTTGGTCATTTTAGGATTTATTTGAATTTATTATGATTTATGGGAATTTCTGGGCATTACTGTGAATTTAATATTAATTAAATATTGCTGTATGTTATGTTAGTCCTTAACCTAGAAGTTTAGCCCTAACCCAGATTAGACATGGCCTAGACTAGGGTTAGTTAGCTTGGACTAGTCATGACTAGTCATTGGTTAGAATGATCAAGTTAGACTAGCTAGTTTTAGTTAGTTTGAGACTAGCATTGAAACCTAGGTTCTATCTTAGCCATCGATTAGACATGATGTGAGGGTGACCATTGGATAGGGTCCCAAAACCCAAGAATGACCAGCCCAAAACCCTAGGTGAGCCTATTTAATCCCTCCCAAATCATTGCCTCCTTGTTCATTCTCTCTCTTTTCAAGAACAAGGTTTGTCTCTTTAGAAACTCTTTCTATTTTGATCAATATTAATCCTTTTTCATTCAAACTTCTTCCATTGTAACCTAATTAGTGTTCCCCTACTGTTGGTGGAGGCTATTCTCAGGTTTTATAAAATTTGGAGCCATTGGCTAGCTTGAGGAGATCTCACTTTTGGAGCTTTCCTTTTTGAAGGAACACATATAGGTAACTTCCTATTCCTTCCATAGATTTTCAATTTCTTTGCATGAATAGGAAGCCCTAGGTGTCCTGTCTCTGTTAGTATAGGCATTGATAGGTTTGGTGTCCAATACGTGTCTGTATCAGACACGTATCAGGCCATGGTCGTAGGTGTTTGATGAAATGCCCCAAAGGGCATTTTGTTTTATTTTCTGAAATGTAATTGATTGGAAAAATAGATTTTATGATAGCTTATGGATTTTCAGAGTCCTTATGGAGGTTTTGTGTCGTGTCGGGACACGGGGGACATGAGTACACACGGGTGCACACACGCGTGCGAGCGCGGTTGGCTCCCCTGCTACCACGTGTCTCGTGTGCCCTGCACACAGCACATGGACATGCCAAAATTAGTATGGACACGGGGGCAGTATCTGCGCACACTCCCCAAAAGTTTTAAGGTACCTCATTTTGTGTCGAACACGAAATCGAGGCTGCACTGGTCACACGCGCGCATCGCGTTCAGACGAATCGCGTTCTGATACGCGAGTCGTATCCACTCTGGATACGACGTGGTCGTGTCGTGTTGGGTCCTATGTGTAGCCTGAACGTGGGCTACACGTGGGCATGACCACGAGAACCTACGTGTCGTGTGTCGTGTTCTATGGACACGTGCATGTGTGCACGACACTGTGCAACACTGGGTGCACCCCATGTGTTTGTATCGTGTTAGACACGCCTGTGTCATGTTTTATGGACACGTGAGGACACACAAGACACGTGTACACTTGCTTTATTAATTACCAACCATTATTAGTGAGTTTTATGTTGGATTTTGGGGTCGAACCATTGAATCTCTATCGGGGACTGATACCCGACTGTTGCACATTGGCTGGGTGTATTTTTTTTTCTAAGTTGTGTTATTTTTCCTACAGATTTTAATCATGATAAATAGTTGTTTGATTAGCCTACATGTGTTAGAGTTGTAGTCCATGTTAAAATTCGAATTGTGTGAGGCAATGAGTTGATTTTGGTTTAAATTGTTTTTTTAACTGTCAAAATGGGATTTGATTTGGGGAATGGATATATTAAACTGTCAATTAATTTCCTGTTTTCTAATTAATGTTAATTTGCCAATTTGATCCATGTACCTGTGTATTAGTCTACTATAAGATTGTTTACTGATTGGTGGGTTTGAGATTTCGAATGTGGGGTTTGAATGTGGTTTAGAATGTATCATGTATAGATTGATACACAAGCCAGATTTTCAAAACTGAATTTACCATTCATGTCGTTAACTGATTTTCTTTATGATTCTTAGATTTCCATGATTAATCCATATACTTATTGTTAGTTCACTGAGTAGGTTGTTCTAATTGGAGTTACCAATGTGAAGGGGGTTATTCGAAATGGATAAGTTGAAATAATTTTTTTTTTGAGTTAACTGTCATTGACTTGAAATCTGAGATTTATACTCTATGCCCGCACATGTTTACATATATTAATTGTTATACTAAATATTGAACCTGAGACACAAATGGCACTGTTATCATACATGTGAACCTGTGTATGTAACTGAGATGGGTTAAAAACTGTGAATTCCTTACTGATTGCCTGTGAATCTGAGAACACATCTCACATACACACATTAGTTTAAATCCTATGCTACATTGAGTTGGGTTCCTTCATATATATTCTGAAAACTACATCTGAAGTTGTTCCCTGTTTTTCCTATATTTCCACACTTAATTCATATTAATATGACATGGCTAATTGGCTCACATACATATGTGTTAAACTATGGTAATGATGATTGATGGCTGGTCTTAAGTTTTTAGTTTCGATTTTGATTTTGAAGTGTTGGACTGAACATTGCACTGTGATCTGAATGCAGTGCACATTGCTCAATTTCTGAACATTTCCTGAACTGGTTTCCCTTCCTTTTGCCATAGCTTTAGTTCTCTATTAACTGGGATTTTTACTCTTCTTAAACTTTGTTCCCATGTGATTAATTTCCAGCTTTTCCCCATATGTAAACTGATTGGACTGAATGTGTTTTGTTAAAAAAAGAATCTGAGATGGGACTAATTATAACCTGAACCGATTTTCTTTCTTTTTCCAATTGTTTTAGTCCCTATTAACTGGAATTCCTATTAACTGGGATTGATACTTCTTTCTAAAACTGAGTTGATTCCCATTCCTATTGAACTATAAACTGTTTTCCTATTTTTCTCCTTTTACCACACTTTTTTCCATCATGAACTTCTCTGTTTTGTTCAATACACTGAATTCAGAATTTAACTCACTGGTTTCCTTGTTCACTGTTAGTGCATGGTTGGGGTTCCTGTTTTCAGGAATAGCTCTGAAAACTAGAATTTGTTCCAGTCCCCTTAGGGACTGAATTCCCTTTCCTGTTTCACATTGTATACATGCCACTGTCTCTTGACAGTTCATCCTCTCACCCTCATTCTCGTACTCACACAGACACATACTCAAGTACACAGATTCAACCAGACACACTCACATGTATAAGCCTATCACACACTTTCCTGTACACCACACACTCTCATCTATAAGTCACACACATACCACACACTGCCATAGCACACATGCCACTATCTTCACACACATATGTGTAATGTTTCCTCCATCCCTCTCTATGTTATATATATGCATATATATAATATATATAACCTAGTGTGAAATGCAAAGTAATATAATATAGCCTATATATATATGTGTATGATAACTATATTAACTTAGTATAATATACAATATGTGTGAAATATGTGATATAGCCCATAAGGCCTATATGCTATATTTATGGCTTAAGGCCTACGTGTAAGGTATGAATACACCAATGATTGTGTGTTGGTAGTCAAGTATGAGTTGTGAATGGTGTGTGATTGCTAGACTAGGCTTGGTTTGGCCTAGTGAGACTTATTAGACTTGTTTGGGTCAGTCTTGACCTAGTTGACTAGTGTAGTTGACTGGAGTTGACCAAGTGTTGACTTTAGTCTAGTTTGACCTAGACAGGATGCAGATGCATTATAGATTACTATTATCATTCCCTGTATACATCTTGACTTGTGTTGCTCTAATAGGAGTCAGGTACCTCATCTCGGACAGTACATTTACTTCAGACATTTCGATACGAGGCGAGTACATTCTTTGATCATTTCATATCCTGCTTAGAATTATTTTCTGTATTAAATTACTTTACTTGATACTGTCACGTTGGTCACACGGATTAGTACTATATGGATCCCTTCTTGAGATGTTATCCCTTCAGGGAGTTTCGGGTACTCTATGTTCTGTGCGTTTTACTTACATAGCGTATCATATGCTTCTTTGGTTCTTTGATCACTTGTGACATATACTCATATGATCACAGAGTCTTCTCTGAATCCTTATTCTATTTATTGGGTCTATCAGAATCCCTATTTATGGGACTACTATGTACCACCTTTCGGGGGCATACCACCCTTCGGGGGCTTATCACCCTTTGTGGGCATATCACCCTTCGGGGGCTTATCACCCTTTGGGGGCATATCACCCTTTGGGGGCTTACCACCCTTCGGGGGCTATTATATAGAATCATAACATAACCTGGTTGGATCCTTGTGTATTAGTTGGGGGTACGGCGGAGTATAAATAGCCATGTGAACATTTCTAAAGTAGAATAGCCATGTACGCCTCTTTAGTATAGCCATGTACAATCAAGCCGTTCACATGTCGACTTTGTGCTCTAAATCACTAGTCACTTGTAGCTCTCTACTTATAGTAGATATTTCAATTATAGTTCTCTCTCTGTTTACATACTGCATTTCCTTCAGTATCTATATCTTACTTTACTGCATGATTATATTTTCTAACTTGCTATGAACTGTTGAGATGTACTGTGCTCGCTCCCATCCTGACTGGACCTGTTAAAATTTTTACAGAGGATGATGAGGAACCCTGTACCCCTTACTTTGGAGCTTGCCTAGATGACACTCACGACCTGGACCCCTGGGGAGGTTCAGGCAGCTGCTGAAGATGATACCCTTGCTTAGTGTAGATAGCTTAGACTATTTCTTTCCATGTTTTAGCTGTTGTCTTTATTTTCAGAGTAGTATATTTTAGATGTTGAGACTGGTAGTTGGTGAGGCTTGTTATTTCATTTCTGTTGTACCTCAGTTAAGAATTTCTTTATCTATTTCATCGTGCCATATTCTATCTATAGATTGTGATTGAGTTATACCTCTGTGTTGGCCTCCTTATGGAGAGTATTCATATTATGTTAGTTATATTCATGACCTAGAACAACGTTCTACCGCCGACACTGTGGCGTAGGCTAGGTACTGTTACGTTCTCGTACCCTTACAGTGGGTGCGGGTCGTGATACGTTTTTAGTGGTGGCCCATGCAGGTCGAGTTTGTGTAGTGGTATTCGAACTAGAGTACCACTACAGCCTGCAGTAGGATTAGGATTATTTTTTTTGAGGTACTCAATCACATTAGGAAAAACTCTTAACTGGATTCCTGCCATCTAAATTCTTATTGAAGACTGCTTCCTTGAAAAAATGTCCTCCCCTGAATTATCGTTTCTATCTCAGTATTGATTCCTTGTTTGATCTATCTCCAGGATGGTGATTGAGACATGATCGCATCGCTCTGGCTCAGCAGACGCTGGTGAGAGGCCTACCATCCCTCACCCGATCGTGGAAGCTGGGACCACAGTACCCCCTATTTCTGCTCATATAGGAGTTTCCACAGCTTTTGGGAGTGCACCTCCACCTGTCCGGAGGCCTTCTCCCGTCATTCCAGATATGTACCAGCAGCAGTTACCGTCAGGGACAGTAGATGCGGCTCAAGTGTTTAACCTCTTCCAGCGATTCTTGGAGTTTCAGCAGCAGATACAGCAGAGCTGGTCTGCTGATATCCGACAGAGCATACAAGATACTCACCAGTTGGTCAGGACGACAGTGGAGCCGCTGGCTGCTCAGCCACAGGGAGGCCAGATGTAGCCGTATCAGCCGAGGACTCCAGACATCCATTCCTTCAAGTATATGGGACCCCGAGACTTCAAGGGTACGGAGGGCATCATATACGCTGACGATTGGATAGAGTACATTAAGAAGATATTCCGATTGGCACAGATACTAACAGGATTACAGATCGAGGCAGCCGCCAGTCAGATGCAGGACTTGGCCCATACTTGGTACCAGACGGACCCTAGCGTTGGTACAGCCGGTCAGACCTGGGCAGCATTCAAGAAGAAATTCTTTCCTGATACCGCACTCCGTGCTTTAGAGGCGCAGTTCGAGAGTTTGGTTCAAGAAACCAGACCATTGAGGAGTACGCTGGAGAGTTCAGCCGTTTGAGCAGATTCATCGAGGACCTTACCGAGGTCGGGAAGGCGAGGAGGTTCCGCAGGGGTTTGATCAAGGAGATCAAGTCATATACCAAGAGCGGCCGTGACGCCACTTTCGAGCAGATTCTGGTAGAAGCCATGACAGCAGAGGACGATCTTAGGCTGAAGGAGAAGAGGATGCGAGACAATCAGGGAGCTAGTGGCAGTACGGGCCCGGCCAAGAGGCCCCACCTGCAGATTTACCAATAATATTCGCATCAGATGCCCCACTTGCAGATTCAGCCACAGTATCTACAGCAGATGCCACACCTACAGTTTCAGCAGCAGATGCTACTTCTACAGTTTTAGTAGCAGTACCAGCAGCCGAGGGTCTACCTTCAGCAGCGGCAGTTTCAAGACTGTGTACCCTTTCAGCAGGCGCAGCAGCCGCAGAGGCAGCAGCAGACCCCGGGATAGCAGCTTGTTATCATTTCCCTTTTTGCAAGCGACCAGGGCACGATTGGGGTGAATGCCGAAAGAGGCTGGGCAGATGTTTGCTTTACGGAGGATCCGATCATCGTCTGAGAGAGTGTTCCGAGTCATCAGGACAGACGGTTCAGGGAGCAGGAGCTAGGGCTCTGGTAGGCCAGTAGAGGGGATTACCCTTACCGACTCAGCAGCAGAGGTACATGCAGCATCAACAGCAGGCCAGGGAAGGCCAGCAGGGGCGAGCTTTCGCCAGGACAGTCGCGGATGCTCAGGCCGTGGGAGATCTAGTTGCAGGTTCCGTTCTTTTGACTCAAATTCTACAATTGCCTCTTATAACTGCCTTGAAATTCTGATTCCCTCTGTTCCTTGTTGATTTATCAATTTTGTCCTGTTGTTCTTGTGTTATGTTTGATTTTCTTCTGAGATGAATCATATGGGCTAGGTCACCAAGTTATGGAATCTAGAATCTTCGATAGTCGTGTTAGCTGGCATAGTGAGGACATATAGTCAGATTTAGGACGTATTTCTCGGGTATGGAAATTTAAGGTTTTTGCTGCCAATCATGCGGCAATGCGAAAATTTTAAATACCATGATTCTAGAGGTATGTGCCTTAGTCGAGGACTCTGTGATTATCGTAGCCTTGCTCACTAGCATGACGAAGGTTCTTTGTATCATGATTTTGGACAGACGCATATGATTATCTGACGGTATGTTTGAGACTTTGATTGTGGGGTGTTTGACCTAGAAGGACTGCTACCATCTTAATTTCGAGGACAAAATTTTTATAAGGTGGATAGGATTGTAACACCCAGTTTTTCAAAATGAGGGTAATTTTGAAATTTTGTATTTTAATTTATTTAATTATGGTATTTTAATATTTAATATGATTTTGGTGATTTTTTAATAATTTTAAAACTATTTAAATCATGACTTATGATTTTGGTGTTTGGTTAGTGTAACCGTAGAGACTGTCTGTCCTAGAGCCTAGCCATGTGATTAGGATGATTAATTGGTACATTTTGGCCTAGAGGGTATTTTGGTCATTTTAGGATTTTTTTTTGAATTTATTATGATTTATGGGAATTTCTGTGCATTACTGTGAATTTAATATTAATTAAATATTGCTGTGTGTTATGTTAGTCCTTAACCTAGAAGTTTGGCCCTAACCTAGATTAGACATGGCCTAGACTAGGGTTAGTTAGCTTGGACTAGTCATGACTAGTCATTGGTTATAATGATCAAGTTAGACTAGCTAGTTTTAGTTAGTTTGAGACTAGCATTGAAACCTAGGTTCCATCCTAGCCATCGATTTGACATGATGTGAGGGTGACCATTGGATAGGGTCCAAAAACCCAAGAATGACCAGCCCAAAACCTTAGGTGAGCCTATTTAATCCCTCCCAAATCATTGCCTCCTTATTCATTCTCTCTCTTTTCAAGAACAAGGTTTGTCTCTTTAGAAACTCTTCCTATTTTGATCAATATTAATCCTTTTTCATTCAAATTTCTTCCATTGTAACCTAATTAGTGTTCCCCTACTGTTGGGGGAGGCTATTCTCAGGTTTGATACAATTTGGAGCCATTGGCTAGCTTGAGGAGATCTCACTTTTGGAGCTTTTCTTTGTGAAGGAACACATATAGGTAACTTCCTATTCCTTTCATAGATTTTCGATTTCTTTACATGAATAGGAACCCTAGGTGTCCTTTCTCTGTTGGTATAGGCATTGATAGGTTTCGTGTCCAATGCGTGTCCGTATCGGACACGTATCAGGCTATGGTCGTAGGTGTTTGATGAAATGCCCCAAATGGCATTTTGTTTTATTTTCTGAAATGTAATTGATAGGAAAAATAGATTTTATGATTGCTTATGGATTTCCAGAGTCCTTATGGAGTTTTCGTGTCGTGTTGGGACACGGGGGACAGGAGTACACACGGGTGCACACACGCGCGCGAGCGCGGTTGGCTCCCCTGCTACCACGTGTCTCGTGTGCCCTGTACACAGCACGTGGACACGCCAAAATTAGTATGGACACGGGGGCAGTGTCTGTGCACACTCCCTGAAAGTTTCAGGGTACCTCATTTTGTGTCGGACACGAAATCGAGGCTGCACTGGTCACACGCGCGCACCGCGTTCAGACGAATCGCGTTCTGATACGCGAGTCGTGTCCACTCTGGACACGACGTGGTCATGTCATGTTGGGTCCTATGTGTAGCATGACACGTGGGCTACACGTGGGTATGACCACGAGACCCTACGTGTCGTGTGTCGTGTTCTATGGACATGTGCACGTGTGCACGACACTGTGCAACACTGGGTGCACCCCATGTATTTGCATCGTGTTAGACACGCCTGTGTCATGTTTTATGGACACGTGAGGATACACAATACACGTGTACACATGCTTTATTAATTACCAACCATTATTAGTGAGTTTTATGTTGGATTTTGGGGTCGAACCATTGAATCTCTATAGGGGACTGATACCCGACTGTTGCACATTGGCTGGGTGTATTTTTTTTTCTAAGTTGTGTTATTTTTTCTACTGATTTTAATCATGATAAATAGTTGTTTGATTATCCTACATGTGTTAGAGTTGTAGTCCATGTTAAAATTCGAATTGTGTGAGGCAATGAGTTGATTTTGGTTTAAATTGTTTTTTTAACTGTCAAAATGGGATTTGATTTGGGGAATGGATATATTAAACTGTCAATTAATTTCCTGTTTTCTAACTAATGTTAATTTGCCAATTTGGTCCATGTACCTGTGTATTAGTCTACTACAAGATTGTTTACTGATTGGTGGGTTTGAGATTTCGAATGTGGGGTTTGAATGTGGTTTGGAATGTATCATGTATAGATTGATACACAAGCCAGATTTTCAAATCTGAATTTAACATTCCTGTCCTTAACTAATTTTCTTTATGATTCTTAGATTTCCATGATTAATCCATATACTTATTGTTAGTTCACTGAGTAGGTTGTTCTAATTGGAGTTACCAATGTGAATGGGGTTATTCGAAATGGATAAGTTGAAATAGTTTTTTTTGAGTTAACTGTCATTGACTTAAAATCTGAGATTTATACTCTATGCCCACACATGTTTACATACATTAATTGTTATACTAAATATTGAACCTGAGACACAAATGGCACTGTTATCATACATGTGAACCTGTGTATGTAACTGAGATGGGTTAAAAACTGTGAATTCCTCACTGATTACCTGTGAATCTGAGAACACATTTCACATACACACATTAGTTTAAATCCTATGCTACATTGAGTTGGGTTCCTTCATATATATATTCTGAAAACTACATCTGAAGTTGTTCCCTGTTTTTCCTATATTTCCACACTTAATTCACATTAATATGATATGGCTAATTGGCTCACATACATGTGTGTTAAACTATTGTAATGATGATTAATGGCTGGTCTTAAGTTTTTAGTTTTGATTTTGATTTTGAAGTGTTGGACTGAACATTGCACTGTCAACTGAATGCAGTGCATATTGCTCAATTTCTGAACATTCCCTGAACTGGTTTCCCTTCCTTTTGCCATAGCTTTAGTTCCCTATTAACTGGGATTTTTACTCTTCTTAAACTTTGTTCCCATGTGATTATTTTCCAGCTTTTCCCCATATGTAAACTGATTGGACTGAATGTGTTTTGTTAAAAAATGAATCTGAGATGGGACTAATTATAACCTGAACCGATTTCCTTTCTTTTTCCAATTGTTTTAGTCCCTATTAACAGGAATTCCTATTAACTGGGATTGATACTTCCTTCTAAAACTGAGTTGATTCCCATTCCTATTGAACTATAAACTGTTTTCCTATTTTCCTCCTTTTACCACACTTTTTTCCCTCATGAACTTCTCTGTTTTATTCAATACACTGAATTCAGAATTTAACTTACTGGTTGCCTTGTTCACTGTTAGTGCATGGTTGGGGTTCCTGTTTTCAGGAATATCTCTGAAAACTGGAATTTGTTCCAGTCCCCTTAGGGACTGAATTCCCTTTCCTGTTTCACATTGTATACATGCCACTGTCTCTTGACAGTTCACCCTCTCACCCTCATTCTCATACTCACACACACACACTCAAGTACACAGATTCAACCACACACACTCACATGTCTAAGCCTATCACACACTTTTCTGTACACCACACACTCTCATCTATCAGTCACACACATACCACACACTGCCTAGTACACATGCCACTATCTTCACACACATATGTGTAATGTTTCCCCCTATCCCTCTCTATGTTATATATATGCATATATATAATATATATAACCTAGTGTGAAATGCAAAGTAATATAATGTAGCCTATATATGTGTATGATAACTATATTAACTTAGTATAATATACAATATGTGTGAAATATGTGATATAGCCCATAAGGCCTATAGGCTATATTTATGGCTTAAGGCCTATGTGGATGGTATGAATACACCAATGATTGTGTGTTGGTAGTCTAGTATGAGTTGTGAATGGTGTGTGATTGCTAGACTAGGCTTGGTTAGGCCTAGTGAGACTTATTAGACTTGTTTGGATCAGTCTTGACCTAGTTGACTAGTGTAGTTGACTGGAGTTGACCAAGTGTTGACTTTAGTCTAGTTTGACCTAGACAGCTTGCAGATGCATTATAGATTACTATTATCATCCCCTGTATACATCTTGACTTGTGTTGCTCTAACTAGGAGTCAGGTACCTCATCTCGGACGGTACATTTACTTCAGACATTCAGATACGAGGCGAGTACATTCTCTAATCATTTCATATCCTGCTTAGATTTATTTCCTGCATTAAATTACTTTACTTGATACTGTCACGTTGGTCACACGGATTAGTACTATATGGATCTCTTTTTGAGAAGTTATCCCTTCAGGGAGCATCGGGTACTCTATGTTCCGTGCGTTTCACTTACATAGCGTATCATATGCTTCTTTGGTTCTTTGATCACTTGTGACATATACTCATATGATCACAGAGTCTTCTCTGAATCCTTATCCCATTTATTGGGTCTATCAGAATCCCCATTTATGGGACTACTATGTACCACCCTTCGTGGGCATACCACCCTTCGGGGGCTTATCACCCTTTGTGGGCATATCACCCTTTGGGGGCTTATCACCCTTTGGGGGCATATAACCCTTTGGGGGCTTACCACCCTTCGGAGGCTATTACATAGAATCATAACATAACCTGGATGGATCCTTGTGTATTAGTTGGGGGTACGGAGGAGTATAAATAGCCATGTGAACAATTCCAAATTAGAATAGCCATGTACGCCTCTTTAGTATAGCCATGTACAATCAAACCGTTCACATGTCAACTTTGTGCTCTAAATTACTAGTCACCGGTAGCTCTTTACTTATAGTAGATATTTCTATTACAGTTCTCTCTCTGTTTACATACTGTATTTCCTTCAGTATCTATATCCTACTTTACTGCATGATTATATTTTCTAACCTGCTATGAACTGTTGAGATGTACTGTGCTCGCTCTCGTCCTGACTGGACTTGTTGAAAATTTTACAGAGGATGATGAGGAACCATGCACCCCCTTACTTTGGAGCTTGCCTAGATGACACTCGCGACCTGGACCCCTGGGGAGGTTCAGGCAGCTGCTGAGGATGATACCCTTGCTTAGTTTAGATAGCTTAGACTATTTCTTTCCATGTTTTAGCTGTTGTCTTTGTTTTTAGAGTTGTATATTTTAGATGTTGAGACTGGTAGTTGGTGAGGCTTGTTATTTTATTTCAGTTGTAGCTCAGTTGAGAATTTCTTTATCTATTTCATCGTGCCATATTCTATCTATAGATTGTGATTGAGTTATACCTCTGTGTTGGCCTCCTTATGGAGAGTATTCATATTATGTTAGTTATAGTTCATGACCTAGAATAGCGTTCTACGGCCGACACTGCGGCGTAGGCTGGGCGCTGTTACGTTCTCGTACCCTCACAGTGGGTGCGGATCGTGACAACGTAGCAAGAGGTTGGCACAACCCAATGTGGCGCAACCCAGCCTCGCGCACATCAGAATAACTGCTAAAACAGTTATTTTCTGAACTCTATAAATAGAGTTTCCAATTATTGTGAAATCATCAGATAGAGAGGCACAAAGATCAGATACAGAGGCACAGAGATCAGATACACAGAAAGAGAGTTAAAAAACTCTTACAAAATTGCTGCTGCGTTCTCTAGAGGCTACAGTCTTAAAGTTCACATAGTCCTGTAGGTCGTAAAAAATCAAGTTGCACCCATCAACAAAGTCATGAAAATCAAGAAAAACAGCTTTCAAATTAATTGCGCAGACATTAGATTGTGCATCATCCAGATGGCACAGAGTAGACTGCGCACACTCTCAAGTGCACAAGCTGATGTAGCCATATCATCATTACCTGACACAATCAAATCTTCTGACAACTGACAGCACAAAGAATGAGGAGACTGTTCGTTTATTGTGTCGCACAGTGCTCGAGGACAGCTGTACATGCGGCACAATCTGTTTGCAGCGCAATCCAGGCCAGCGCGGTCCATCCCAGCGCGGTCCATCCCAACGCAATCCAAAGTCAGCACAATTCATGTGGCACACTTCATCATGACAACTGACAAAAGTACACGTGGCATTCATGACATCAATTGCTCACTACGTGGCAACCGTCTGTGCACGATCAAGCATATTTCAATCAAATGATGCCATGTGTCCAAGTTAGTTGGCCCACGATCAGACAACTGCCTGCGCAGTCTAATGCTGCACAATCCAGTTCATGCGCAATCCAACTTGTGCCATTCAGAATAACTAAAAGTTAGTTATTTCCAGAACTCTATAAATTGAGTTTCAAGTCTTCATTCCAGGGGATCAGACATAAAAAGTTCAGAAATATCAGAGAGTTCAGGAGTTCTTGCCCAAGTGCTGCTGCATTCTTCCGAGGCTTTTGCCTTCAAATTCAGAGACTACCGTCTTCAAAGTTCACATCATTCAAGGGATAAAGTAATCGTCTTCTAGATTGGATTCCTACAGTTGTACTTTCCTAGAATTCTTATAATCTTTACAAAGTTTGTTGAAATAAAGTTCATACTTTTATTTTTGCAAACAAAAAGGTGACTCTGCTGGGGACGACTTTCTCCTCCGACGAGGAAGTGACAACTCAATGTGACGTTGCGTCTATCGGGAAGACGCAGAAGACGCTGGTTGTGAAGGTCAACCAGACAGCCTAGGAAGCCATGATCAACTTCAGGACCACTCCTCGCACTATAACAACTTCTGCCACAAGCAAAGTGCGGCCAGTGTGGATCACAAAGACTGCTGCGCAGTCTGTTGATTCTGTGCCTAAGACTGCTGCGCAGTCTAAGGTCTCTGCCACCAAGACTGTTGCACAGTCTAATGTCTCTGCTGTTGCACAATCTGCCTCTGCCACTCATGCGCAGTCTGCTGTTGCCAGTGCACAAACTACATCATATGTTGCTCTGTCAAAGTACAAGACTCCTGTTCCACTGGCGCATTTGGCTGCTACTCTGCTTGCGCAGTCCACTACTCCAGCAACCAGAGTATAACTCAAACACTCTGGTAACAAGGCTGCTACTGCACAAACCACTCTGGTTGAGGCCAGAAGACATTCTTCCCAGACTCCTGTGCAATCTGCCAATGCGCCATCAACCCATGCGCAAATTGTGTCTGCGCAATCCAAGAGAGACAGCCCTTTGGCTAATCTCTCCTCTTCTCACACCAAGAGAAAAAGCTCTGCTCCTCCCCTCAAACACCCAGTTGCTCCTGCACAATCCACTGGGGGTAGTCTTTTGGCTATTCCTCCTCCTCTCCAGAACAAAGGAAAAGTCCCTTTGGTCTTTTCTCAAACTTCCTCGTCCCATGACTTGGAAGATAACAGAGGGAAACGCTCTTTAGCTAAACCTTCTTTCCAAAACAAAGGAAAAGGCTCTTTTGTCTTTTCTCAGTCTTCCTCGATTTCTATCGTTGAAGATCAAACTGAATGTGCTCCGGCACCAGTCAGTACAAGAACCCTTTCTCATAAGTATTCTTCTTCTCTCCTTGCTAAAGGGAAGTGTACTGATCAGAGAGGTATTCTGCCTACTCCGGTAGCAGAGTTCCAAGATCTCCCAACTCTTCAGATCTCCCGATCAAGACAGGAAAAATTGCTGGTGTCTCAAACAGAAACCCCTGGGGGTGAGTTTGCTGATCAAAGAACTTATCTCAACAGGCCAACTTCGGTGAAACGTAAACAGCCAATGCCAAAGACCAACCATCATCAGAAACAAACTTCCAGGATCAAGAATCCAGACACCTATGCCAATAAAATGTGCACTTCCTTGTACACTCAGGGGACAAAACATTTGAAGAACCGGAACTACGTTCCGAATATTATCAAAGAACATGTTCCTCGAACTTTTCTTCGTCCCGTTGCTGTTCCCGATCTCCGAGAACACCTTAAGCAAAAATGGGACAATAGCCCAACATCTCCAGTACAACCACTTGGACATCACTGCAATCACAAAATGGTCATCAAGTGTTGTTGTCAAACAACAAGACGATCTGTCTTCGACCGTCTGAACTTTCCTAACTCTGAACTTGTCACGCCCCAGAACCAGAATACTAGAGAGCGGGGGCAGACATAGCCAGCTACGTATATTGAAATGGATTCCATCTCGCTATACGGTCACGGCTGTCTAGATACATGAGGGTTTATCTACAAGCCAACAGTCTCTTAAGGTCATAAACAAGCCTAGTGTCTCAATCAAAAGCAAGTAAGTAAATGTTACAAGATGTATGATCATTAAATATACAATAGTAAGGCGTCCCAAACATTACATATTCAGCTGATCATGAAGCTAGTCATTTCAAAATGTTAGGACTAGCAAGAGTTTAGTCATACATGATCAACCCTAGGATCTGTTAATCATGTTACAGCCCGTAGGCAGACAGAAAGTAAGTGCAATCGAGCTAAACAGGTGCTCGTCGGCTAAATGCCTCAAAAGAATAATGTTTACAATATAGTGGGAGAGCCAAAAATAACCTACTCGTTGCCAGGGTTCCGTCTAGTGGCCACCATCTGGCTGGAAAGTCGGTAGATCCTCCGGAGCTGCTCCAAAATCTGGCCACACAAAACCAGCTGGGTCAGACCCCAGAAAGAGCAAGTGCCACAAAGGAGCTTCACTTAAGAACTAAAACCAGCAATCAGCACAGGAATATAAATAATATAGTAAAGACAGGCATATAAATAAATGGTAAAAACTGGAAATAAGAAAAACATGCCAGGACGATATACGACGAGATAACCATGGAACTATTCAGATAGCCAGGTTACAACCCGTAAACCAAACAAGGACCGGGGTTGTAACCCTTCGTCTGAACGGAACTTGGTTTCCCACCATTTATCGGCAAGATAATATAAAAATCAGGTTATGTAACAGGATCAAGACAAGACTAGACTTGGTTAGACTCCACCCAATCATTTCACGGCCAAGCAAGAATTACGGCTTGATACTTTAACTAACTAGGGTTATCACAGGCCTAATTACTAGCAAGATACAGTGAGATTATTCCACAGCCACAAGCCCTGTAGACCATCCAGGTTACCCAGATCGAAAGATTAGGGTTGAATTCAGGTGGGTACATCGTCCAGGAAACGCTTGTACCTTTAAGTAGCTTGAAGGGTGCAACACATGACAGTGTGCTGGAAATGTGCCCTACTCGTCGGCAGGCTACAGATCCCAAGCGCGCCCAGGTAATGGGATTGCCTGTAGCTGGGAAATCTCTTCATGACTAATGTATTAATCTATTTGTTAACCTTAGTCCATTTTAGTAGGTACTCCTGACCGTGGTACTCAGGAGTCCCCTCCTAGACATGATGCAAGACAGGACTGGTTTATTTATACAAGCACAATCGCCAACGGTGTCCAGGTTATTCATACAGGTCATGTCATGTCAGGTAGCCGTCGCAACAGCTTATCAAGATATAACATGTCAGGTTTATCATGTCAAGTATACTTGTCAGGAGTGCGCCACGACGGGCCACTATCAGGTCATTATGTCAGGAGTGCACCACTACGGGTCACTATCGTGTCATTCTCAGGTATCATTTCTAAATATATTAAACAAATCTATGATTATCAAGTTTATGACAAAAGGCGTAAGGATATAAAATGGACGTTAAATATCTAATAAAATATCAATATACAGGGCTGTAGAAGATCCAGGATAAGGAAAATAAAACAAACTGACAAGCTAATATAAGATCAAGTCTGCCAAAGGCCCTACGCTCAGGTAAGCATACGCTCCCAAAAGGCAGCGTATGGGGGTCACAAAGCTCTCGGGTTGAACCAGGGTGACAAGATAGGCAAGCGTACGCTCAAGCCAGCGTACGCTCAAAGCCAGCGTACGCCTTGCTCGCTTAAGCTAGCGTACCAAGCCACGCGTATGCTCAAGCTGGCGTACCAAAGGGTCCATACACTTCCAATAGGAAGCGTACGCAAGGGTCAGCGTACACAAGGGCACGCTCGAGCTACAGGTCAGCGTACGCTCAAGCTAGCGTACGCTCAAGCTAGCGTACGCTCAAGCTAGCATACGAAAAGACACGCTGCCAATAGGGAGCGTATCAAGGCTAGCGTACGCATGCTAAAGAGCAGCGTACGAAAAGCAGCGTACGCTCGCTAAAGAGCAGCATACGAAAAGCAGCGTACGCTCGCTAAAGAGCAGCGTACGAAAAGCAGCGTACGCTCGCTAAAGAGCAGCGTACACAAGCAGCGTACACTCGCTAAAGAGCAGCGTACACAAGCAGCATACGCTCGCTAAAGAGCAGCGTACACAAGCAGCGTACGCTCGCTAAAGAGCAGCGTACACAAGTCAGCGGCGTAAGCTAAAAAAAAGCTAGCACACTGCTCACTGACTTCTCCAAAGGACAAGAACAACTAGAACTGCAAGAACTCCATAGATGGAACCCAAAACTCCAAATGCTCATAACTTGGTCCAAATAAGTCCGAATCCAACTTTCCAAAGGTCAAAATTGGGTAGAATAAAATTATCTACAACATGGAACCATAAAAACTTGGAAAACAAAGGAGTTTGATAGATCAAAACCCCCAAAATCTGAAAATACTAAATTGTAGATCTACAAGAATCAAAGCCTCAAAATGGAAAATGACAAGTTCTAATAAGTCTTAGAATCATGAGAAGAAGCTAATGGAACCATAAAAATGAGTTCTCTTATGGAAGCAAGTTGTACTTGCCTAAGGGTTGGGGAGTTGTGGAGAGGAAGGAAGAAGAAGAAATAAATAAGAGTTATAGAGGAGAGAGAAGGTTGGTGGGGAAATAAATATCATGGGTTGGTGGTAGGTAGGGGGTTCACCTTGGTCCATGATGGACCAAGCAACCAGCCGGCCAAACCAAGAAAACTCAAACCGAGAGTTAAACCAATCCAAGAAAACTAAACAAGGAACAATACAAAAATACGTACACGTATTTCCAAAATACGTAATACGAACAACAGGCATTACAACTCTACCCACCTTAAAAGAAATCCGTCCTCGGAATTTAATTAAGAGGCTAGAGGGACAAGAACAAGCTACACTATTCGCAGGCAATTATACTAGGCAATCAATCAATCATGCAAGCAAGGAATTGATGGCATGAGGTATAAGAAAGACATTATACCTCACGAGTCAAACAAATTGGGATATCGTGATCGGATATCATCCTCACGCTCCCACGTTGACTCCCCCAAAGAGTGATGACCCCAAGCAACTCAGACTAACTTGATAGTCTTGTTCTTGAGGATCTTCTCTCTTCGATCCAATATAGACACGGGCCTCTCCTCATACGAAAGGTTGGTACCAACAACCAATTCCGAATGATCCAGGATGTGGCTCGGGTCCGGGATGTACCGTCGTAATTGGGATACATGGAACACGTCATGTACCTCTCTTAGCGACGGTGGAAGAGCGAGACGATAAGACACATCTCCTACTCGCTCCAGAATGTCAAATGGCCCTATATACCTAGGACTAAGCTTTCCCTGTACGCCGAAGCGAATGTCGCCATGGTTAGGTAAAATCCTCAGGAATACATGGTCACCGACCGAAAACTCGAGAGGGCGTCGATGAGAATCGGCCCAATGGCGCTGGCGATCTTGGGCAACTCGAAGGTGATCTCTGACTCGCCTGACTACTTCAACTATCTGGGCAATCATTTCTGGACCAAGCATCTGCCTCTCTCCAATATCATCCCAGGCTAACGGGGATTTGCACTTCCTGCCATACAGTGCCTCGAACGGTGCCATCTGGATACTGGCCTGGAAACTATTGTTGTACGAGAATTCCACCAGGTGCATATGATCTTCCCATGAACCACCGAAGTCAAGTGTGCAAGATCGCAACATGTCTTCAAGAGTCTGGATCGTACGCTCCGACTGGCCATCTGTCTGCGGGTGATATGCTGAACTGAACTGGAGGTGAGACCCCAAACTCTCTTGCAGGCTACGCCAAAAGTGCGACGTAAATCTTGAATCTCTGTCCGAGGTGATACTGAATGGCACTCCGTGCAATCTGACAATCTGTCTGAGGTACATCTCCGCTAGCTGAGCCGTCGACTGACCAACTCTGAATGGAAGAAAGTGAGCCACTTTCGTGAGCCGATAAACTATAACCCAAATAGCATCTCGACCAGCTGGGGATCTAGGTAATCCAGTCACGAAATCCATGGTCACATGCTCCCACTTCCATTCTGGAATCGGTAAGGGCTGAAGAAGTCAAGCCGGTCTCTGATGTTCGATTTTAACTTGTTAGCAAACCAAACACCGAGAGACAAACCGAGCTATCTCCCACTTTATGCCATTCCACCAGAAGTGCTGACGGATATTACGGTACATCTTTGTACTGCCGGGATGGATGGAATACTGCGAACTGTGCACTTCTGACATGATCTCATGCCTGATATCTCCACTGGGTACACAAAGACGCTTACCATGTCGAAGTGTACCGTCCTCATGAATGCATAACTCTGGTCTTCGTCCTTCCTCGCACTCTGCTCTGATTCGCTGAAGCTTGGAATCTGCCGACTGCGCCATCTGGATCCTCTCGACTATAGTGGACTGAACTTGCATGCTGGCCATCAACGCCATACGGGAAGGGAGAACAACTTCAATACCCATCTTCTGAAGATCTGCTAACAGCTCTGGCTGCGCTGTTAGGAAATAAGCTCCGGCTCTTCTGCTCAATGCATCTGCTACGATATTGGCTTTCCCAGGATGATATTGCAAGCTGACATCATAATCCACAAGAAGCTCCAGCCATCTCCTCTGACGCATGTTAAGGTCCTTCTGGGTGAAAACATACTTCAGGCTCTTGTGGTCGGTGAAAATCTCCACCCTATCTCCGTACAAGTAGTGCCTCCACAACTTAAGTGCAAACACCACTGCTGCCAGCTCCAAGTCATGGGTTAGGTAATTCCTCTCATGATCACGAAGTTGTCGTGACGCATAAGCTATTACCTTTCCATGCTGCATCAGAACACATCCTAAACCTCTGCCTGAAGCATCACAATACACTGAAAATCCTCCGGTTCCATCTGGAAGCGTGAGAATAGGAGCTGTTATCAATCCTCGCTTCAACTGCTCAAAAAAACTCTGACACTCTGCTGTCCAAGCAAACTGCACATCCTTGCGGGTCAACTGGGTCAATGGCGCTGAAATCCGAGCAAAGTCTGAAACAAATCGCCGGTAATAGCCAGCCAATCCGAAGAAACTGTGAACTTCTGCAACTGTGCTGGGCACTGGCCATGACTCAATAGCCACAATCTTCTGGGGATCCACTTCTACTCCTCCTCGAGTGATGATATGACCCAAGTACGAAATGCGATCGAGCCAGAACTCGCATTTACTAAACTTGGCATATAACTGGTGCTCTCTGAGTATCTGAAGAACCATACGGAGATGCTGCTCATGCTCCGCCTCACTCTTGCTGTAGACCAGGATGTCATCCAAGAACACAATCACAAACTGATCCAAGTAAGGCATGAAGATGCAATTCATGAGGTCCATGAATACTGCCGACGCATTGGTTGCTCCGAAAGGCATAATAAGGAACTCCCAATGCACATATCTCGATCTAAAAGCTGTCTTCGGGATGTCCTGCTCTCTGACTCTGATCTGATGATAACCTGAGCGCAAATCAATCTTCGAGAATACTGAAGCCCCCTTGAGTTGATCAAACAAGTCATCTATCCTCGGAAGAGGGTATCTGTTCTTGATTGTCACTGAGTTCAAGGTACGATAATCAACGCATAACCTGGACGTACCATCCTTTTTTTTCACAAGAAGCATCGGGGCTCCCCAAGGCGATCCACTAGCACGAATGAATCCCTTGGTTCTGAGTTCCTCAATCATCTTGTACAAGATCTCCAACTCTGATGGCGCCATCCTGCAGACTCTCTCTGACACTGGGGCTATCCCGGGAATCAAGTCTATAGTGAACTCGATCTCCCGCTCCGGAGGCATACCTAGAAGTTCTTCTGGGAAAACATCTGGAAACTCATCCACTATCCTGGGCAACTGAACTGCTGCTACTGCCATTCGCAATGCTGGAGGAGAAGGCTCAACTGCGCCTCTGAAAAATGAAAACTCTGGCTCTCCTGGAATGCTAAAAACAACCCTACCAATATGGCAGTCTATTCTAGCATACTGGTTCCTCAACCAATCCATCCCTAAGACCACATCATAATCGGCCATCGGGAACTCTATCAATCTAGCAGGGAATTCCCTACCGCTAACTACGATCCGACACGAGGAAAACACTCTATCTACTCCCATAAGTCCGTTACCAGTAAGTATATTAAGCCTTACTGATAATGACTCGGGCTCCAATCCTACCCGTGTCGTAAATCGTGCAGACATAAAAGAATACGATGCACCAGAATCAAATAAAACTGAAGCTGGAAAGGAGTTGACGAGAATAGTACCTGCCACTACCTCTCCTGGTGCCAATCCTTCCTCCATGGTCATCATCATGGCCTGACCATGCCCTCGGGGTGCTGGTCCCCTCTGCTGAATTCCTCGCTGCCTATTCTGACTCAAGGCCTAGGCTTGCACATACTGCTGGGGGTTCTGCTGCTGGAATACCTGGGACTGAGGCAGCAAGGGCCTCGTCAAGGGATGCTGCTGCTGTTGCTGCTGGACCGGTGCGGGTCCTCTCACCGAAGAACTAGAAAGGTTGGACGAGGATGAACCACCCCTATTCGGGCAGGATCCAACCCTATGGTCTGGTGCTCCACAAACCAGACACAATCCCTGTGTCCTGCGATACTCTGCCACCACATGGCCTGGCTTCCCACAATGAGAATAACCCACTGCAGAAGATTGCTTCTGCTTCTGCTGCTACTGAGGGTGCGTCGGAGTTGAATGCTGAACTGACGTCACTGAGGCTGCTCGCCTCGGAGCTCTAATAGTCAAAGCCCTGGCTGCCGGGGCTGGTGCTGAAGACTGATTCATCTGGCCGTGAGATCTCTTCCGACCCCTGGTCCTATCTACGATCCTCTGAGAGGTATACTCATGCCTCCGGGCTGCTCTCAAGACTGCATCAAAAGTCTGATGCTCAAACTGCTCGACTACCAACAAGATCTCCAGGTGCAGTCCCTGCTGGAATCGCTGGGCTCTATCATACTCGGTTGCCACCAAGGTGGGAGCAAACCGACTGAGTCTCGAAAACTCGGCCGTATATCCGTCGACCGTCCTGACTCCTTGCTTCAGATTGGTGAACCGGGTCTGTAGATCATACCGAGCCACGGCATCGAAATACTTGGTCAGGAATCTCTCTCTGAATACTGCCCAAGCAATGGGTGCTACTAATCCAACAGCCTGCGCTGCCCACCAGCTGCGGCCAAGATCTAATAGCTGCAAGCGCACCACGGCTACCTTCTCGTTCTCTGGGGTCCTGGCTGCTTCTAGAATCACTTCTGTGTCCTGAAGCCATGCATCTGCTGCGATAGCATCTTCACTACCGTCGAAGAATGGAGGGTTCAAGCGCTTGAAGCTGTTGGCAGCGCTGTTACCCTGATGACTACCCCGGGTCAAAGCATCCGTCACTGCTTGTTGCAATACATCTCCACGATGATCTTGAGAAGCTATCAAGGTCGTGATGAGTCCTACTAATGTGCCATCATCAGGTTCTACAGGTTGAACTGGCTGGACTGGTGGCTCTCCGCCAGAAGGCACGACTCTGGAGGCTACTCCGGAATGCTGGGCTTGGTCTCCAGGTTGCTGCTGGTCCGCGGGAGATGCTCCGCCTTGCTGGTCGGTAGGACCACGAACAATGCCGCTGAAGAAGACGACATAGGGAACAATAAGGAAGGACTAGGACAGATCAACGATACAAGCATATGATCAGGACAAGAATCCAGGGATTCAGAAGATACGAAAAGAGATCAAGGACGAATACTGATTGAGACATCTATTCGGTAAGCCCTCACATATCTAGATTTACAAGACCTGCATGGGCCACCACTTAAACCATGTCACGCCCCAGAACCAGAATACTGGAGAGCGGGGGCAGACATAGCCAGCTACGTATATTGAAATGGATTCCATCTCGCTATATGGTCACAGCTGTCTAGATACATGAAGATTTATCTACAAGCCAACAGTCTCTTAAGGTCATAAACAAGCCTAGTGTCTCAATCACAAGCAAGTAAGTAAATGTTACAAGATGTATGATCATTAAATATACAATAGTAAGGCGTCCCAAACATTACATATTCAGCTGATCATGAAGCTAGTCATTTCAAAATGTTAGGACTAGCAAGCGTTTAGTCATACATGATCAACCCTAGGATCTGTTAATCATGTTACAGCCCGTAGGCAGACAGAAAGTAAGTACAATGGAGCTAAACATGTGCTCGTCGGCTAAACGCCTCAAAAGAATAATGTTTACAATAGAGTGGGAGAGCCAAAAATAACCCACTCGTTGCCAGGGTTCCGTCTAGTGGCCACCATCTGGCTGGAAAGTCGGTAGATCCTCCGGAGCTGCTCCGAAATCTGGCCACACAAAACCAGCTGGGTCAGACCCCAGAAAGAGCAAGTGCCACAAAGGAGCTTCACTTAAGAACTAAAACCAGCAATCAGCATAGGAATATAAATAATATAGTAAAGACAGGAATATAAATAAATGGTAAAAACTGGAAATAAGGAAAACATGCCAGGACGATATACGACGAGATAACCATGGAACTATTCAGATAGCCAGGTTACAACCCGTAAACCAAACAAGGACCAGGGTTGTAACCCTTCATCTGAACGGAACTTTGTTTCCCACCATTTATCGATAAGATAATATAAAAATCAGGTTATGTAACAGGATCAAGACAAGACTAGACTTGGTTAGACTCCACCCAATCATTTTACGGCCAAGCAAGAATTACGGCTTGATACTTTAACTAACTAGGATTATCACAGGCCTAATTACTAGCAAGATGCAGTAAGATTATTCCACAGCCACAAGCCATGCAGACCATCCAGGTTACCCAGGTCGAAAGATTAGGGTTGAATTCAGGTGGGTACATCGTCCAGGAAATGCATGTACCCTTAAGTAGCTTGAAGGGTGCAACACATGACAGTGTGCTGGAAATATGCCCTACTCGTCGGCAGGCTACAGATCCCAAGCGCACCCAGGTAACGGGATTGCCTGTAGCTGGGAAATCTCTTCATGACTAATGTATTAATCTATTTGTTAACCTTAGTCCATTTTAGTAGGTACTCCTGACCGTGGTACTCAGGAGTCCCCTCCTAGACATGATGCAAGACAGGACTGGTTTATTTATACAAGCACAATCGCCCACAGTGTCCAGGTTATTCATACAGGTCATGTCATGTCAGGTAGCCGTCGCAACAGCTTATCAAGATATAACATGTCAGGTTTATCATGTCAAGTATACTTGTCAGGAGTGCGCCACGACGGGCCACTATCAGGTCATGTCAGGTCATTATGTCTGGAGTGCACCCCTACGGGTCACTATCGTGTCATTCTCAGGTATCATTTCCAAACATATTAAACAAATCCATGATTATCAAGTTTATGACAAAAGGCGTAAGGATATAAAATGGACGTTAAATATCTAATAAAATATCAATATACAGGGCTGTAGAAGATCCAGGATAAGGAAAATAAAATAAACTGACAAGTAATATAAGATCAAGTCTGCCAAAGGCCCTACGCTCAGGTAAGCATACGCTCCCAAAAGGCAGCGTATGGGGGTCACAAAGCTCTCGGGTTGAACCAGGGTGACAAGATAGGCAAGCGTACGCTCAAGCCAGCGTACGCTCAAAGCCAGCGTACGCCTTGCTCGCTTAAGCTAGCGTACCAAGCCACGCGTACGCTCAAGCTAGCGTACGAAAGGGTCCATACACTTCCAATAGGAAGCGTACGCAAGGGTCAGCGTACACAAGGGCACGCTCGAGCTACAGGTCAGCGTACGCTCAAGCTAGCGTACGCTCAAGCTAGCGTACGCTCAAGCTAGCATACGAAAAGACACGCTGCCAATAGGCAGCGTATCAAGGCTAGCATACTCATGCAAAAGAGCAGCGTACAAAAAGTAGTGTACGCTCGCTAAAGAGCAGCGTACGAAAAGCAGCGTACGCTCGCTAAAGAGCAGCGTACGAAAGCAGCGTACGCTCGCTAAAGAGCAGCGTACACAAGCAGCGTACGCTCGCTAAATAGCAGCGTACACAAGCAGCGTACGCTCGCTAAAGAGCAGCGTACACAAGCAGCGTACGCTCGCTAAAGAGCAGCGTACACAAGTCAGCGGCGTAAGCTAAAAAAAAGCTAGCACACTGCTCACTGACTTCTCCAAAGGGCAAGAACAGCTAGAACTGCAAGAACTCCATGGATGGAACCCAAAACTCCAAATGCTCATAACTTGGTCCAAACAAGTCCGAATCCAACTTTCCAAAGGTCAAAATTGGGTAGAATAAAATTATCTACAACATGGAACCATAAAAACTTGGAAAACAAAGTAGTTTGATAGATCAAAACCACCAAAATCCGAAAATACTAAATTGTAGATCTACAAGAATCAAAGCCTCAAAATGGAAAATAACAAGTTCTAATAAGTCTTAGAATCATGAGAAGAAGCTAATGGAACCATAAAAATGAGTTCTCTTGTGGAAGCAAGTTGCACTTGCCTAAGGGTTGGGGAGTTGTGGAGAGGAAGGAAGGAAGAAGAAGAAGAAGAAATAAATGAGAGTTATGGAGGAGAGAGAAGGTTGGTGGGGAAATAAATATCATGGTTTGGTGGTAGGTAGGGGGTTCACCTTGGTCCATGATGGACCAAGCAACCAGCCGGCCAAACCAAGAAAACTCAAACCGAGAGTTAAACCAAGCCAAGAAAACTAAACAAGGAACAATACAAAAATACGTACACATATTTCCAAAATACGTAATACGAACAACAGGCATTACAGAACTTATGTCGGAAGATGAAGACGAGGTTTTGTACGCCTCCGTCAACATGACTTCCAGAGACACTGGGGGTAGGAAGTGCTCCAAGCACGGGAAACCTCGCAGGCCAAGCCAGCGGTATTTGGATCTACTCCAAGAATCCTCTGAAGGAGTATTCCAACATACTCGATCCCGAAGCCTAGACACAATCGGTCAAAGGAATCTTCAAGATCCCTCTAGTCATCTTCTTCTTTCTCACTCAGAAGATGATTCCTTCTCTGACTACGATGCATACAGTGAAAGCTCAGAACAAACAGTGTCCTCTACTGTACCCAGGGAAGTAACAGCTTATGTTGTCAATGAAGATCCCGATGCTTCCAGTTCAGCCAGCCAAGAACAAAGAATAGCTGCACTAGAAGATAAGATGAAGACCATGGCCGAAATGGTAGCAAGTATGCATTCCATCATTGCGGCCCAACATACAGTACCACCGATCGTACCTCCTACAAATCTTGAAATTATAGCATCGTCGATGCCTGTCAATGCTGGACTGGGGGTAACATCCACTCAAGTACCTCCTGTACAAGTCCAACCTACACCTAGTCAGTCAGGTGCTGGGGGTAGTGCTTATCATGCTGTTCCTCCTCTTAACACCGTGGTTCAGCCTGCTTCTTCTACATCAGTAGAAGATGCCAATAAAGTTGTCAACCTCCTACGCACTCAGTTCAAAGCTTTCAAGGAGAAGGACAACTTGCAATGGTTGGGGATCAAGCAACCTTATCCAGTTGAATGGAAGGAAGTTCCATTTCCTCCGAAGTACAAGATCCCAACTATTTTGCTATTTGATGGCAGCACTTCTCCGTGTCAGTTCATTAACCACTTTGAGGTTATGACTGTCCAACTTCAACCAAATGACACTCTTCTTACCAGAGTATTCGTTGGCTGTTGAGCTGACGTAGCATACGATTGGTATAGAAGCTTGCCCAATGGTTGTAACACCTCTTTCTCTGGCTTAAAGCAAATCTTCTTGGAACAATTTTACGAGGGGATCAATGATATAGCTATGTCAGCCCTTAATAAAATTAAACAAAGACACAATAAAACTGCTGAGAGTTTCATTGAAAGATTCTGCCGGGAAGCTTTGAAAATGGCTTCTGTGACTCCAGCTGCTGTCACCATAGATACCTGCAAGGCAAATCTATTGCCTATCATCAGCATGTGGACAGGGTCTACTCAATTCCAAGACTAGCCATCCTTTATTGTCAACGCTAAAGCAGTTGAAGTTAGCACCGACAAATTCAAGCAGCTAGGGGTACAAATGTCTAACCCCTACCGGGACGAACACCAGACATCAGGTGGTGGCAATCGTCAGAACAACCGTAAGGGAAAAGAAACTTTGAATATTAACTTGAACAAGAATAAAAAATCTCTGGCGGTCAATGTAGCTCCTTCTACGTCCACCTCTACTCCTTCAGCACCTCAACCAAGAGAACCTCGCCCGAAAGTAGAGTATTCTTTTGATGAGAATGACACTACTAGCATCTTTGATTGCTTGATCAAAAGCAATAAAATCCAACTTCCAGATTCCAAGAAGCCCGATGAAGTCGGTAAGACTGATCATCCCAAGTACTCTGTCTATCACAGGTTCATCGGACATCACACTCGAGCATGTTATGTGCTCAAAGGCAAAATTCAGGAGCTGGTCAACGCTGGTGTTGTCACTTTGCAGCAAGACGAGAAGACTGTTACCGTAAACATGGTATCAGTTCAGTTCAGTGACTTCCCACCCAGATGGTATAATATGGTGTCATTCCTATCCCCAAAGCTACTTTCGAGATCGAGAATCTCCCTCTTCCACGAAGTGAAGGTCTTGTCCCCTTGTCACTTGATAACGGCGAGATTATGTGGATTCATCCGGATCTTGCTTCAGAGTTCGAAGTTCCCTCTTCCTCAAAGAAGAAAGACCATTCCAAAGGCAAGACAAAGATTTTCAATATGGTGTCTTTTGACCCCATAGTTGACGAAGAAATCCTGTTGGGCACCAGATCGGGGAAAGCTTATCTAAAGGATTACCCCGAAGCTCAAGAGAATCCTGCTTCTTCTTCTGAGACTGTTCCAGTACAGCCTACATCCACTGAGGATATTCCTATTACATCCTTACCGATTGTAGTGTCCATTCCTCCCAAGCCGACGGTCGTTGATAAAAGCAAACAGCAAGTCTGCTTCGACAAACCTTTGAAGAAGTCAACTCCCTCCGGACTTGAAAAGCCTTACAATTTTGATATCTTGGCTCAATTAGCCAATACACCGGCCCAGCTATCCATCTTCGAGCTCTTACGCCTCTCTAAAGAGACTCGGAAAACTCTGAGCGAGGCTCTCATGCAGGCTGAAACCTGTCTAGCTCTTCTTAAGAAGCCGGAAGCAGAACCAGTTTCTTGCCTCCATTGTCATATTGTGTTGGAGTTGATTCCAAATATAACTTTCACACAAGATGACATATTGATGGAAGACAACAGGCACGATCGTTCTCTCTACTATACAGGATACATCGATTCGATGAAGGTCGATCATATTCTGGTAGATCCAGGCTCTGCTCTCAGCATTATTGCAAAGACAATGTTGGATGCGCTGAAAATCCCAGTACATAGTCTCTCCAGTACAATCACTACTATTCTTGGGTTCAACCAGGGAAGGAGTGAACCTCTGGGCAAGATTCGCCTAAAACTCCAAATAGGCAATCTTCACACAAAGGTTACCTTCTACATCATTGACAATCATGGTTGTTCCTACAATACTTTGCTGGGAAGACCATTTCTGTATGAGCATAACATTGTCCCTTCAACTCTCTATCAATATTTTAAATATGTTGATGACAATGGAGAGGTGCAAAAGGAGGTTGCTGATCTCTATCCTTTCAAAGGCATCGAAGCATACTGCAATGATGCACGTATGTACAAGGACGAATTCATGAAGGTTGTCCTGTCTCTGGACACTAAAGAAGTGCAAGAAACAGTGCCTAATGACACCCTCATCATACCTGTCAAAGGGCGTGTTTCTCGTCCTCAATCCTCCAAACCACTGGCTATTCACTTGCCAGTCCAGAAGCAACCTACTGATGATGATCAGGATCAAAGGGAGCTCACCACTTCTGAGCCACTTGTTATTGACTTACGTCGTAACAAGGAAAAAAGGCAGCTCACCTCTTCTGAGCTACTTGTTATAGATTTATCTCATAACAAGGACAAAAGGGAGCTCACCTCATCTGAGCCGCTTGTTATCGACCTTCGTCGTAACAAAGCCAATCCTCCTCCACGTTCTTCTTTTCCCCCTCTTGTAATCAATCTGACCAAGCCTGCTAAGGCTAAAGGTCCTGCTGTAAATACGAATGTACAAATCAATGAAAAAGTATCTACTTTCCAGTATACTGATGTCATTTATCATACTAAATGCTATTTGGATATGTTAGATAGCTATCAGTCATTTACAATGGGAGTTGTACAATCTCTTCAAACAGAAGTCTCACTTGAACACCCAAAAGATTCCTATCGTATTGTTCTCGCTCGAAAGAAAGGCGAAAGTCCAATACTTTTTAGTGAAGGACCGGAACAAAAATTCAGTTATACGGATGATAGTAAAATTAACGACACGGGGCATCTTCAACTCCGTCGTTACAGTCAACAATCAAAAGACATCATCCGAAAGATGAGTTACGATTTTAAGAGCGGCCTCAACTATGGTAAGGGTAGAAAAACTCCTCTTCGTACGACTGTTCCAAAAGAAAAGTCAGAGATGTACTACAGCAGGACCAAAAGAGGTCTCGGATATGCTTCTCCTCCAGTATTATCCCCAGCAGGTTCTGAATCCGATAGTGAGGAGCGTTCTAACTCTTCTGATTCTAGATCATGGGATTCTGACACCAGCATCGGTCAAGTCCATCGATTGACTGTATCTTCTAACATGGTCTCTGTCGAACTTCCAGAAGGCTATGACGAGGATTTTGAAGAAAATCTTGAAACAAATCCTTGGGCTCAACGAATGGATACTCAATGGGAACTCCGATTCGAATAAAGGAAACCTTCTACCGAAGATCAATTCGTTCAAATTGACGTAGGAGAGAGCGGATCACCTCGTCCAATATTTATCAGCAAGAATCTTCCAGAGGCAGATAAACAAGAATTAATTCTTCTGATTAAAGAATACAATGATGTCTTTGCCTGGAGTTATGAAGACATGCCAGGACTAGATCCCAAAGTTGCTACTCACAAATTGAACATCCTGCCGAATGCAAAACCGGTCAAACAACAACAACGGCATTTCAAGCCAGAAATGATGGACGCAATCGACAATGAAGTCAAGAAGCTCATCGCTTGTGGCTTTATTCGAGAAGAACAGCATCCTGATTGGGTAGCTAATTTTGTCCCAGTTCTAAAGAAAATCGGCAAAGTTCGAGTCTGCATCGACTTCCGGGATCTTAATGAAGCATGTCCAAAAGATGAATTTTCTCTCCCTATCACAGATGTTATGATTGACAACACCTGTGGGTTCGAAAGAATATCTTTTATGGACAAATTCTTCGGATACAATCAGATTTGGATGTATCCTGAAGATGAAAAGCATACTTCTTTCCGCACTCCTCGCGAAGTCTACTGCTATAATGTAATGCCATTTGGTCTCAAGAACGCTGGTGTAACATACCAACGAGCCATGAGTACCATATTTCGAGATCATCTGCGCAAGACTGTCGAATGCTACGTTGATGATATTGCTGTCAAAAGTCGTCTAAAGGAAGATCACATCCAAGACTTGAGAACTATCTTCAATCTCATGCGCCAACATCAACTCAAAATGAATCCCACCAAGTCATTCTTGGGTGTCTCTAGTGGCAAATTTCTTGGCTTTGTTATTACCTCTAAGGGTATACACGTGGATCCCGAGAAGATCAAAGCCATTCAAGAGATGCGTCCTCCACGCAATCTAAAAGAGCTACGAGGATTCCAAGGTCGACTTGCGTACATCATGAGATTTATTTCGAATCTGTCTGGACGCTGCAGACCATTTACTCAGCTAATAAAGAAGGGTGTATCTTTTATCTGGACCAAAGAATGTCAACGAGTATTTGACGACATCAAGCGGTATCTCATGAACCCACCAGTGTTGGTGCCACTATTCTCGAGCATACCATTCTTAATGTATGTCCGTGCTATGGACCATTCATTGGGTGCTTCACTTGCCCAAAAGAACAAAAAAGGCCACGAACAAGCCATATACTATCTTAGTCGTACTATGATTGGTCTGAACACCGTTATAGTCCGGTCGAAAAAGAATGCCTAGCTCTTATGTTTGTTGTTCAAATGACGAGGCATTACATCATTGGCCAAACTATTCATGTCATATCCCGAGTTAATCCTCTTCGGGTACTGATGAAGAAGCCAAGCACACTTAATTCTCGACTGGCTACATGGGCCATTCTGCTAGCCCAAAATGACATGGTATATGTTCCTCAAAAGTCTGTCAAAGGTCAAGCATTGGCGGATTTCTTAGCAGCTCATCCTGTTCCAGAGACGTCCAAACTCTATGATGAAATTCCAGATGAGACTTTGGAATCTAATACAATCTCCGAAAAATTTCCTACTTGGCGTCTATTCTTTGACGGTGCATCAAGGATCGGACCCAATGGTGCCATTGTTGCAGGAGTTGGAGTTGTCCTTGTTTCTTCAGACGGATCAGCTATTCAAAGAGCCTACTCCCTAGACGAACCCTGCTCCAACAATATGGCAGAGTACAATGCTCTACTCATTGGCCTTCAGCTAGCCAAACAACTTGACGTCGAGTATCTTAAAAGTCTATGACGACTCCAAGTTGGTTGTTAACCAGGTTAGAGGGACTTATGAAGTTCGCCATCAAGATCTAGTACCTTACTTTGAAGCGGCAATCAACATAGCTACATCGTTCAAAGCTTTCTTCATTGAATATGTACACCGAGCTTGCAATACTGAGGCAGACGCTTTGGCCAATCTTGCAGCAGTCTTTGCCATCCCTATCAGAAGACAACAAGTGGTGGTCATCTCTAATCGAGAATTATTCTGTATCGAAAATAATCGTAATATTGAATTCAGTAATCTTACTAAAGTCAATGTTATGAATGAAGATTGGAGAACTCCATTCATCGACTTTGTGGTTCATGACATACTCTCTGAAGATCCCAAAGAAGCTACGAGTATTCGTCGAAGGTCTCTATGATTCTACTACAATCAGACCACCAAAACTCTCTACCGGTGGACTTATGACGGCTTACTCTTGCGCTATCTTGCTGGTGATGAAGTAAAGCAAGTATTGCGTGAGGCTCACGATGGTGTCTGCGAAGCACATCAACCCGGTCCTAAACTATAGGATCGCATCCGACGCATGGGTTACTATTGGCCGTCTATGGTATCTGATGCTATTGAATATGCGAGAAAATATCGAGCTTGTCAAATCCACACAGATTTCATTCATCAACCATCGGAGTTTCTTCATCCGACTGCCGTCTCCTGGCCTTTCGAAGCTTGGGGCATGGACATCATCGGTCCCATCAATCCTCCTTCTTGTAGAGGACATCGGTTCATACTAGCAATAACCGACTACTTCTCTAAATGGACTGAAGCTATACGTCTGGCTGAAGTTAAGACCATCAGTGTCATTAACTTCGTCAAACACCATGTCATCTATCGATTTGGTATACCTCGAAGAATCATCCATGACAACGGACCACAATTCATCAGCCAGAAGTTTACGAGATTCTGCGATGATCATCGGATTGACAATGTTGCTTCTACAGCCTACAATCCTGCCGCTAATGGATTAGCTGAAGCTTTCAACAAGACTATTATCAAGCTCCTTAAGAAGTTTGTATCTACTAACAAACAAAACTGGAGTGAAAAGCTTGGAGAATGTCTTTGTCCCTATCGAACTACGGTCCGCAATCCAACAGGCTTTACACCTTTCTCTCTGGTGTACGGTTGTGAAGCAGTTCTTCGTCTGGAACTTCAAATTCCTTCTTTAAGGATTGCCATTGCTAATGAACTCACTATAGAGAACAACGATCTTCTCCGACTTCAAGAGTTAGAAGCACTCGATGAGAAGCGGCTATTAGCTCAACAACATATTGAGTTGTATCAAGCCCGCATCTCAAAGACCTTCAATGGCAAAGTTAAAGTCAGAGTTTTTCAGCAAGGAGAACTTGTTCTAACAATGAGACATCCTATGACTATGACTCACTCGAGCAAAGCAAGTTCGATGCGAAGTGGGAAGGGCCTTATATTGTCAGCAAAGTCTTTTCAAATGGAGCTTATCAACTTTCAGAGTTAGATGGTCGAGTTGCAATGATGCCTATCAATAGAAAATTCCTCAATAAATACTATGTATAAATGTAACAGAGATTTTATAATTAAGATCAGACAGTTCATAAATAAAGTTTGATTTTTATTACATCATAAATGATGTTATATGATATCAAGGAAGGTCACTATCATCCTTCTCGACATTGGGACGCGGACCACTGCCGTCTTTATCAAAGATACAATCAACAAAAGAGCCAAGAACATCTTTGTTGGAACCCACTAGGAATTTACAGGCAGCCATCCTTATGGCTTCTTCTTCTTTTGTCGTCCCGGGTTCAAGCAGGAAATCCAGGATATCCTTTGGTGGTTTGGGTGCAGACGAACCTTCGACCGCTTTTATCAATTTCGGCTGGTTGAAATTGGTTGAGCGTTCTTTTGAAGATTCTTCAACCTTCGAGGCGATTTCAGCCTTCTTGGATGCATCTCCAGACGATATCTTTATGTTGAAAAGTGGAAATGATCATTCCTTCTAGATTTCTGTTCTATTTATAGATGAAGATTCTCAAAACAACGAAACGACACCATCATCTGACGGTTCGTCCGTTCATCATCATCTGACGGTTCGTCCGTTCATCATCATCTGACGGTTCGTCCGTTCATCATCATCTGACGGTTTATCCATTTATCATTATCTGACGGTTCATCCATTCATCATCATCTGATGGTTCATCCGTTCATCATCATCTGACAGTTCGTCCGTTCATCATCATTCGATGGTTCATCCGTTCATTCAATTCATCTGACGGATCACCCGATCATTTCATCACCATTTTACCCATCTATCATCCGACGGTTCATCTGTTTACATATCTATCCGACGGTTTACCCGTTCATGCCATCTACAATTATTCGACGGTTTACCCGTTCATTCATCATATTCATCCGACGGTTCACCCGTTCATTCAATCAATCTGACGATTCCTTCGTTCATTCCACTCATTTGACGGTTCATCCGTTCATCTTGACGATTCACTTCGTTCACACATTTTGACGATTTATTTCGTTCATTTATCCACATCAGCAACTTATCATTCTCGATTAAGTTGTCTATTGAAATAATAATATTCAATAAGTTATATTTGCCACGTCTATATTACCTCTGAGTAGATATATTTGAATATGATTATTTTCCAGAATCAAGAAATATATCATGTCCTATACCTCTGAATATATTTTTTTATCTCTATTATTTGTATCTGAATAAGATACGCAATAAATAATAAGAGCCACAACAAAATGTCTTTTTATTTTTTATTTGATCAAAATTCAGGACATTACAAAAACATACATATTGCAAAAATAAGAAGATACAAGGAATCTTTCTACTAAGTTGGAGGTGTCATCAGATTGGTAATCTGTTGCTTCAGAGTCTGTAGACGCTCTTCGCGGGATTCAATCACTCTTTTTCTGGCCTCTTCCATCCCAGATTTCTCGTTGAAAGTTGGCATGGTTACCATTCTGCGAGTGATTTCATCATTATGAGCTGCGGCATATTCGTCTCTTTCTTGTGTTAGAGCACCAAGTTGTTGGATTGCAGTTTGATGCTCGGTAACCTCATCTTCCAATTCTTCTTGAAGACGGGCAATCTCCCCTCTTAGTTCAGTAATTCTTCTCTCTTTTCTTTCAGCAGTAGATGTCATCGATTCCACCTTGGAATTGTACTCAGCAGATTTAGTAGGAAAAGTATCCAAGAAAATCTGGAAATTTACTCTCTCAACTGCAGCTTCCTGAGCCATCTGTTCAAATTCCACTTGAACTAAAGGCTCTACCTCCCCCTTATTGAGCTCTTTGTAGTTCTTTATTGAAGTCTCTAGCTCATTTAATATGTGTTCAAGAAAAGTGGCCTGAGGCTCGTCACCTTGCTCACGGATAGCATAAATTAAGAAAGAGGTTGGACCTCTAACTGTGTAAAAATCAGCATCCTCTTTTTCCATCACCCTATTGATCAATGGCCCCAATGAATCGAAGAAGAATTTGGTAAATGATTGAATGACAAATTGATTGCTCGCCAGAGCACCAGGAGTCGCAGCTACTCCTGTTGACGACGAGGCAGCAGGACGTTCAGTTTCTTATATTTGAACGGAAGGCTCTTTGAATAAAGGAACTAAAGTGGAGCTGGTCGCTCCTCCTGGTTGTTCCTCTACAAAATTAAATATTGTTATTTTGCCTATCATTTGCTATTGTCAAAGAGAATCAAAAGTGAAAACAGTCGTACCATGGTTCGATCCGACGACTGGCCTATCATCTGTTGGGACAGATTCTAGTGAGCAGAAGTAGCTTCAGACACTATTGCATGACTACTTCCTGCTTCGGAGCCACAGGATAAATGGCGACTGCTACTAGCAATTATCGTTGCAAGTACTATGTCCATGCATACAGGAGAAGCTGGAGAAGATCCAAGTTCTGTAGGGATAAGAATAAAGATGTTAGCTGTCGATCTATTAAAAGAAAATTGCTAATTTCATTCTATACCTTGGAGATCAATAGCAAGAGTTTCCTACAGGGACGCTTCTTCATCTGCTATCTTTTCTGGAGATGCCTGTACCTCAACATCCTTTTCAGGATTTAAGGTATCATCAGCAGCCTTAGGAGATGTGTACTCTTCATCATCCCCTTCAGGATCTTGTGTATCTTCAATGTCTTCAGATGATGAACTTTCCTCATTTTTATCTTCTTTCGGTACCTCTCTACTGGCAGTTGCAGCAGTTTGATCAACATAATACTGTGAGCCGAAGTCACAGTCATCTAAAGCTTCAATCATCAAATGATCCTCTTTCTCGCAGATTGCTTCCGGTGTGGCAGGAAGCTGAGTTGTTTCCATTGCTAACGGAGGAGATCGTACAACTTCTTCTTCTATAGGCTCTACAGCCTCATCTCTTTGATTAACATCTTGTATGGGCTCTACGGCCTCATTTCTCTGGTCAACCTCTTCTCTCTGTTCGATCTCCTCCCTCTGTTCTGGACTAAGAGTTTTATGCCTAGACTCAGAAACAGGGGTAGGAGATGGCATGGTGATTCCAGCCACAGCGTTCATCACTACCGAAGACAAAATTTGCCTTGGAGGAGAAACTGTTCTCTTCTTTCTTCTGTGAGCTAGCTTCTTCTTTCTATGTAGAGTCCTCTCTGGACTCTTTACATTTACTACCTCGACCTGTTTCTGAATAGAGGTCAGTGTAGCTGCTTCATCTCGAGTGGACTCGGCCAATTGTCTAGATTATGATCTCGTAGTGACTTTCTCTGAAGAATGTTCCAAGATTAATTTCTTCTTCACAGCTGGGGAAGAAGGCTCTTCTCTCCTTCTCTTCTTCTCCTTGACCGGAGACTTAATAACCTTCAGATAAATTCTTAAAGGTTGGTTAACTTCCTCAAGGAAATTGGCTTCTCTGGAAGCTTCTAATGGATCGTCCACTGGCTCATGTTCTTCGTCGTTATTGGGAGCTAATATGTCAGTCGCTCCTTTCTTCAGACGATTTACGGTTGTAAAACTATCAACGATGCTATAGTTTTCAGCAAATGTATTTGCAGCTGTGTAGAACTGTGAATAAGTATACAGCATTCTAGGACCAGCATCCATTTTGTTTGGCATCGAGAACACAGCCCTAGTGTCTCGAGCATTATAGTATGCCCACGCTCTTGCACCATCAATTAGGTATCCTTTCCCTTGTAGGTAAGTGATTGCGTTGCCCACGTGGAATTGGTCATAACCAAGTTGACGAGCGAAACGACTCGGCAAATAAGGTTCGAGGTAGCATTCCTCCTCAAATCTGTATACCAAATGAGATGGTCTGATCGTCTTCAGCCATTCAAAAGATACTCGACCTATTGGTTGCCTCCCAAGGTCAATCAGATTTGCTGCCATATGCTCATAACCAGTTAGAGGGGGAGAGCAAAGAAAATTCCATCCTTTGTCGAGGTTCAAAGTTCGTCTGTAGTCCCTCAGACTAGTGTATATCCACCGGCTCTGTGAGAATCTACGCAGAAAACTGCCACCAACTGCTCCCATGGCAGGGTTCATCAATGATGGATGATGCAAGAGCAACCATCCGAATAATTATGTATAAGGTAACTCCAGCCTAGGGAAGTTCCCCTTATTACCCTTGCACTTGAGCATAGAATCAACATACAGACGAAGACCTACATTTATCCTACAGGTCATCGCTGATAGTAAATCCATCCGGTAGCCGAAAACTAATCGGACAGCAGCAAAAAGAACACCGCGATGGAAGCGGTCTACAGCACTTGCTCCAGGCACGACAAATCGACGTAGCCAGTACGTCAAAAATCCTGCTAGCTGGGCATGTTTAGACATGGACCTGTAGTCCATTCTTATATAGCTCTCCATAAATTCTCCAGCCTTAAGAGGAGGATATTGGTGTTCATCTTCAACTTTGATATCCATTCTATTATTCTCCTCCATCAGCTTTATCACTTCACTGTTGCTGAGGGGATGGAAGAAATCAGGATTGCAGGAGTCATGATCTTTTGTCTTTTTCTCAATAATGTGGTTGAGAAAAAGATAAGTCAACCATTTGGATGAATAGCATGTGCCAGAAGAGCCACTTTTGTAAAACAAAGAGCATATGTTATAATGGCATAGAAGCTCATCAAAGACTTCCACCATCTTTGAATTCTCTCGACGAAGTCTATCTAACTCGTCGTTGGTCCGGACGTACTCCTCGTAAGGCAAATCACCCATTGGTAAATATCAGATATACTTCATCTCATGGAGAGCCAAGCCCATCTCCCCACAGGGCGTCATGAACGTCCATGTCCTGTAGTTATACCTCTCTGCCAGAGCCAAAAACAGATAAGGATTTGGAAAGAAGCCGTATACAGTAGCGTGTACCGCATTATACAGATCAATTTCTTTGAGTTTATCTTCAAACTGGACCAGTATCCAGTTGGCTATGCACTCCATCTTTTGATGTCTAGGTTTACCAGACCTGTTAACCGGATGTCTTGATCCGGATAACTGCCCTCTGCCTTTGCGTACTCGTTGGCAAAAATCGGTATTCTTATCGGTAGCAACAAAGATGAGTTTTCAGGAGGGATGCACCCTGGCTTCAACCCTCTCAGTAGAATGCTATGACGCTCAGATGAGCTATAAAACATGTCCCTGTTGTTCGGGCCTTTCTTGACGCAGATTTTTCCCGTCCGTGCATGTTGGAGGGGAGTGATGTCCCAATCCATCCTCCGAGGATGGCTTGCGTGAGCATACCGTGCTAAGGGGAGGCATCTAGCTATATCTGGTAACTTGACCAATTTTTCCTTTCTTGGGAAAGTTCTCGACTCAACTCGAGGTCTTGGTTGAGAACTTTTATCAATGGTGTCGCCGAAGAGGAACATAGGCTTCTTATGAGTGATAACGTCAGCAGATTGCAAAGGCTGTCCATTTATCAGACTTAGCAAAGTCTCGTTATCCTGAGCTATCAGGATAGCTTGACGAGATGATGGAAGGGCATACTGTGGGAAGAGTACATGAGATAAGTCCTCCTTGAAATCTGGCTCAGATAAAGTTCCTAAGAAGATTCCGTAATTAGGATCCTCTCTGGTATCGACTGCATCAAACAGAGAAAAACAAATTTTAGTACAAGTCAAGTCAAAAATTCTGTCATCAGATTGTACAAAGCATCAGATTGTGCAGATATCAGACTGTACAAGTATCAGATTGCGCAGATATCAGACTGCGCAAGCATCAGATTGCGCACATATCAGTCTGCGCAACCATCGAATTGCACTGACAAACTCGCGCAAATCAGCTGATTGCGCTGACATTTGCCAGCGCAATTCAACCGATTACGCAAGAAGATATTCTTCATAAAAATGAAGAATAACGAGTTCGTGCAACCAAAACCCTAAACAGGGTGGCGCAATATGATCTCATCTCTAAAAAGACATGGATTCTAAGATTCAGTAAAGTCAAAAAACCCTAAAAAGAGGGTTTTCGATCGAGTTGTCTACCTCACAAAGCAGGGTGCGCAGCTTCGTGTCGGAAAGGATGCGGCGCAACACGAGTCGAAGACTCGGCGGGGGCCTTGCCCTTGTCGACGGTGGAGGAACGCTTGGGGGCCATGAGATCGACGGGAAAGAAAGGTTAAAGTCGGAGTAGGCTCGGAGTTTCTCACTCTCAAATACAATGACAGCAAGTAAAGAATAATTTGAAGGATCGAGGGAACTATTTATAGTTTTTCAATGAACAAACGGCCACAACAGATGGCGCCGAAAAAGCAGGAGCTGATTCATCCGATTGCGCAGACAGCACAACATATGCGCAACTTGATTTAAAATTCAAAATTCAAAGTATTTCGAAATTTTGAATAAATTCAACTTTCAAAAACTTTGAAGGGGGTCTTGTAGGTCCTAAAAAATCAAGTTGCACCCATCAACAAAGTCATGAAAATCAAGAAAAATAGCTTTCAAATGAATTGTGCAGACATCAGATTGCGCATCATCCAGATGGCGCAGAGTAGACTACGCACACTCTCAAGTGCACAAGCTGACGTGGCCATATCATCATTACCTGACACAATCAAATCTTCTGACAACTGACAGCACAAAGAACGAGGAGACTGTTCGTTTATTGTGCCGCACAGTGCTCGAGGACAGCTGTACATGCAGCACAATCTGTTTGCAGCGTAATCCAGTCCAGCGTGGTCCATCCCAGCGCAGTCCATCCCAGCACAATCCAAAGTCAGCGCAATTCATGTGGCGCACTTCATCATGACAACTGACAAAAGTACACGTGGCATTCATGCCATCAATTGCTCACTACGTGGCAACCGTCTGTGCACGATCATGCGCATTTCAATCAAATAATGCCATGTGTCCAAGACAGTTGGCCCACGATCAGACAACTGCCTGCGCAGTCTAATGCTGCACAATCCAGTTCATGCGCAATCCAACTTGCGCCATTCAGAATAACTAAAAGTTAGTTATTTTCAGAACTCTATAAATAGAGTTTCAAGTCTTCATTCCAGGGGATCAGACATAAAAAGTTCAAAAATATCAGAGAGTTCAGGAGTTCTTGCCCAAGTGCTGCTGCATTCTTCCGAGGCTTTTGCCTTCAAATTCAGAGGCTACCGTCTTCAAAGTTCACATCGTTCAAGGGATAAAGCAATCGTCTTCTAGATTGGATTCCTACAGTTGTACTTTCCCAGAATTCTTATAATCTTTACAAAGTTTATTAAAATAAAGTTCATACTTTTGTTTTTGCAAACAAGTCCAAGTGATAAAGTGATCATCTTCTGATCAGATTCCTACAGTTGTACTTCTCCAGAATTCATTGTACTTTGTACTCTTTTACAAGTTTAGAATAAACAAATTTTGTTTTTGCAAACAAAATGATGACTCTTGCTGGGGATGGTTTTCTCCTCCGACGAGAAAGTGACAACTCAATGTGACATTGCGTCGATCGGCAAGACGCAGAAGACTCTGGTTGTTCAAGTCAACCAGACAGCCTACGAGAATATGATCAACACCAAGAGCAACAAGCGCATGGTGGCTATCGCCAAGAATAGGACTGTGTGGACTCCTAAATCTTCCACAATTGCTGTTGCCCATGCACAACTTGAGTGCTCAATGATCAAGGCACAATCCGCCTCAGTGGCTCCAGCACAGCCTGTTTCTGTTGCTAGGGCGCAATCTTCTCACCCTGCTGCCCATGCGCAGTCTACTACTATCTTTGCTGCCAAGGCGCAGTCAGTTCAAGCTACTGTCGAGGCACAGTCTACCAATGTTGCTGCCGAGGCACCACCAATAGTCCGTAGGACTATGGCGCAACCCAAGCAATCAGCAACCCAAGCGCAATCTGCTATTCTGGCACAACTCAAGGGAACTAGTCTTTTGGCTATTTCCTCTTCCAATTCTCAAGTTCTGAACTTGAAGAATTCATGCCCTAGTACCAACAATAGACAGAACAAAGGGAAAAGTCCTTTGACATTTCCTCAATTGACACAATCTATGCCTAAAATGGTCACACAACAGAATAAAGGGAAACGCTTCTTAGCTAACCCTATTCAAAATAAAGGAAAGCACCCTTTGGTCTTTCCTCAAACTTCCCTGGTCTATGACTCAGAGGAAGATGTTTCAGATTCTATTCCTGTAAACAGAGGTCCTCGGATCTCTGATACCGGAAAGAATACTGATCAGAGAGGTATCTTACCTACCCCTATGGGGTCTGGTCAAGACCTTCATACCTTGCAAATTTTAAGGTCCAAGCAAGAAAATTGAAGGTATCATAAATAGAGACATCGGGAGCAGAATTTTCAAATTTACACGCTTATCTCAATAGGCGTCAACCAATATCAACTTTGGCGAAACACAAGAACCCTATGCCAAAGGCCAATCTGCACCGAAAGCCAAAGTTTGAAAAGAAAGACCCATCTACCTATGCTAATGAGTTGAGTACATCTTTGTACACTCAAGGAACCAAACACCTGAAGAATATGAGATATGTTCCTAACATCATTAAGGAATATGTTCCTCCGACTTCTTCTCGTCCTGTGGTTGTATCTGATCTCCGGTAACGTCTTACACAAAGACGGGAGACTACGGGAATGTTTTCCTCACCTCTAAATTGTGCTTCAAATCGCCACTGCCGACATGATGTTGTCATCAACTGTTGTTGCCAATCGGCTCGACGATATGTCTTCGATCGTCTGAACTATGCTTCAACTCCTGAACATATAAGAGAAGACGAAGATGAGCTATTATATGCTTATGTTAACTTGACTTCTCAAGGCACTGGGGTAGGAAACGTCCAAGACGTAATGTATACCGTAATCCCAGTCATCAATACTTAGATCGGATCCATGCATCCAGTGAAGGTGTCTTTCAATACACTAGATCGAGAAATCGACATTTGGACCAAGGTGTCTTTAATCAAGAAGATCTCCCTATCACCCATGTGGAAGAGGACTCTTTCGGAGTTTGATGCAGATAGTAAAAGTTCTGAACAAACTATCTCATCAACAGCTGCAAGAGAAGTGACGGCATACACCATTACGGAAGATCAAGTGTCAACCCCTTGACCAAAAATTTTCTTCGTATTTTTTTGCTCGTTTATTTATTTATTTATTTAATGTCATTTGTCCAATGTATGGTGGTGTTTAAATATTTGTTTCATTAAAAAACAACAGGAAGTGCAAAAGAGTAAATGACAAGGGCCTTAATGCCAAGGCCACTTATTCAAATTCCTTTAAAAACATGCAGAGGGATCAATGTGTAATAAACAAATTGATAGGGACCTATATGCAACTAGTTTCTATTTAAATTTCCCTTCAAACCGCAGCTTCAAATTTCAAGATTTCGAATTCGATTTGAATTCGAAAATAGATAGAATCAAATCCTCCCATCTTTAGCATAATCTCAATCAGCCCCAACACAATTTAATCCTATCTATACATTGTGTATAAATGAAGAACCAATCAGTTTTTCCTTCCTCAAAACCCTAATTTGCGGAGACCCGTGAGATCGAGAGCTTGGTCGCCCAAGGACGAGCCTCGAATTACCAAACAGGTATTTTCTTCTTCGTCCAACTCTGTAATTCTTAAATATTAGTTTATGTTTTTGGTTCTGCTTTCAGCAGGTAGTATAGATGGTTTGGTTAATGGCTAATAATAGTAGATGAATCGGAGATTAAGAAATTGTGGAGAGTACCTCTGTAATCTGGGAGCATAGTAGAATCACGAAGGAGGTCCCAAACCACATTAACTAGAAGAGTCCCTGACTGAACCTGCATAGAGTATAGATGTCAATGAAAACATTGAAGATAAATGATGTGTCTATATAGTAGGAACACTGATCGAGTAATTTCGATGCATCCATTACATATCGTTTCCCAGGATTGTATATGGTGTATCAGCAAGTCTCGATATCTTAGTCGAGTATCACAAATCAGTTATACCTAAGTTAAGATCCAAAACGAAAAGGCATGTCAGTATAGGACGTCAGTACAGGACATCAGTACAGGACATGTCAGTACAGGATTGTAGGAAGTCGAGGTTAATTTGAAATTCGAACCATTAATACCAAGACTGACTTATACCTGACCACTTAGTATCAGGTATCCAACCCCCTGGTATCAGGATTGCAATGGAATCAGTTGGCAGGATACAATAGAGGTTAGGATACTTACAAATAGCAAGATCGGGTAATGTGTGTTAAGCAACTAGAGTATCAGTAAAAACAGAACTCGAAAACTAGTAAGACGAAGGCCCAGTGTCCTAGGAACATTTGGATTATAGGCTACATCTAATATACCATGGAGATGATTCAACATGTTTACAGGAAATCACAGTATGATATAAAGGTAGGAAGGGAATGGCCTAAGTGATAGTTTGTACCCGAATGGGGGATTAGACACTGAAGTTTTAAACTCCTAACTAGTATCAGAGAACATGGTGTCTTGGTACCTATGATGTGCCGGGGGAGGGGCAATGTATTAGTTGTATGGCATGTAGCCGAGCACATGTTGTCCCTTCACATACTGGTGCATCAGACCTGGACCCATGGCCCAACGCTGAACCGTAAAGCCTGGCACTTTAGACCAGTTTAACAGGGCACTTTGTTAGTGCTACTGCTGTTGCTTCTTAGCCTACACCCCAGATCATAGCACACCTTGATGGTTGAATCTGAGACCACACATTCAGACCTCTCCATTCATCGCCTGCACTATTGTATGTTCATGTTTCAAATATCACATGTTTAGTCGTTAGGCAACGCTCCTTTAATATTCATTATGGCATTTGCAGTCACATTACATGGCCTCCTTCACTGTGTTATCCTTCACTCAAATTACCTGTCTATATCTATTGTTCAGACCCAAATCAATGTGTCAAGATCCCTATTTGTTGGACTTGTCCATGTTCAGAGTTTTACAGAAAAACTAATTCACTGTCCACATCCATACCTTCATTTTCTATTCACAACATAATGTTTCTTCAAATAACCATTGACATGTGCTTCCAATGAGGGAACTTGTTAGTAGCCTGTTACTTGACCGACTTTGTATAAGTCACTTCCATTGAGGGAAGCATAGCTCAGTCCTGTGAGGCCACATCATGTATGCTATTTCAGTCCTGAGATGGACTATACATCCCCAGGTTTTCATGCCTATATTATGCCTCCAACCTGGCTGGATGTTTCCTGCATTCATTTGTATTGCTCTCTCAGTTCAGAGTGAACCTCTGCTCACTCTTGAACTCTCGGGATTCAGAGGGAATACTAAGTTCCCTGGTTCCTATCATAGTATGACAAATTGAGTGTATGAGAGAAGGCACTCCTGACAGTACAACTGGGACAATACTTAGCTAAGGTAACAGAGTACCAGAAAGTAGCCATGTGAGGTACATTGTTTGGAATGAGTAGGTGCATATATAGACTAGCATTACTTTGATTCATGGTGACAATAGGTATATGGTATAAGAGTGACCTATAAGGCCAGGGTCATGACTAAGAAGTTCACCTTGGAAATCAAATATATAAAGGGCAGTATATACCATTAAGATTACTAGAAATATAGGGGAGATTTGCAATAAGTAAGTAATAGATTATTTTAGTTTAAATTCACATGTTGACTAGAGATAATCCATAAAATAGGTTCATCGGACTCTGACTCAGCAATTGGCCCGTACCAGCAGCTCAGGACCACAGGCAAGTATACCTTACCTTTCTACACAGCTTTATTTACATGCACTGTCTATTATTTTGTCCAATTTTTCTCATATTATCGCCATGTATCTTTTCTATCAAGCTTGTATATTTTATCATTGCTTTAGACAGTGTTCACAGTTAGCCTTGTTTCTTATTGATCGTGCCTTGATTGAGTCGTGCCTCCGTGTCTTGAACCTTGAAGCTAACCTACGAGTCCACGATAGGGACGACGGTTAGTAGTTATTGGTCCACACCTGCGAGTCCACACTAGGGACGAGGGTGATGCTAATCTGCGAGTCCACACTAGGGACGAGGATTAGTAGTAGATGCTATCCTACGAGTCCACACTAGGGACGAGGGTTAGTGATATAGGGTTACGCCTGCGAGTCCACACTAGGGACGAGGGTGATGCTAGCCTGCGAGTCCACACTAGGGACGAGGGTTAGTAGTAGAGGCTAGCCTGCGAGTCCACACTAGGGACGAGGGTTAGTAGTTCAAACCTGCGAGTCCACGCTAGGGACGAAGGTTTGAGTATTCGTTTCAGCTATCCGTTGACATCATGACATTAGTTCTCTAGTCTTTGTTCAGCAGTTTATCTATGTGTAGACAGTGTATAGATTCGTGCTTTATTCATTGCACCGTTTTACTTGTTTATTCTGTACTTTTCTCCATGCATAATAAACTGTTAGAAAGGCTCGTTTTTATGTATCTTGCTAGTCCTCTGAGGACCTGATGATCTTTTCAGGTTAGCCAAGCTTGAGTTAGGAGCAGACCAGAGGGTTGAGCCAGCATCAGATCGCATCGCGTGCACTTGAGGTGGTCTAGATTAGTAGTTTTCATTCAGTTAGTTACTCCATGTATTCTTTTATTTTTTTTCCGTCTACTGGTAGTGGATTTGTGTCCACCGGACGTGACAGTGATTCTTGATATTCAGTTTATTCATTATTATTCAGTTCATGTCTTTTCATTGATCTTGACTGCGATATGATCATATTCTGTGGATGAGATATAGTTTTTCCATGATTCTAGATTGCCGTGACTTGAGTATAGACAGCGTACTACCGCCGACACTGCGGCGTAGGCTGGGCTTGGACACGTTTCGTATCCGAAAAGCGGATGCGGGTCGTGACAACTTTTTTTGGTGGCCCATACAGGTCTACGTTAATCACTTCAGTTACGTCACTGTACCGTCGTGAGCCTGCGAATAGGATTAGACACTTAGAATCTCATCCACATGCCTTGACTTCTTATTTGAATTCTATCCTTGATTTCATTGAATCCTTGACTTGCATCATGCTTGAAATCTCTTCAACGGCTAAAGTGTTTGTTCTTGTTACAGTTAAGATGGACTCTCAAGACAAAAACAATGCTGCACTGAATACCACACTAGCTACGGGAGGCTCTTTCACGTACATGACTCCACCGACCCAAGAAGGCCAGCTTACTCATGCGAGTAATCAACCGCAATTCTCGAGATTCCGCAGAGGTGATATTCCACCGCCTCTACAGTTTCCTCCGCAGACACCACCACCAGCACCCGATCTGCCACCAGTATCTGTCCCACCGCCAGGGGTTCCACGTCCAGTACCAGCCATGCACCCAGCACCAACAATGCATCCAGCATTTGCCATGCACCCAGCACCAGCAATGCATACAGCATTTTCCATGCACCCACCACCGACGATGTATCCAGCCTCGATGATGTATCCAACACCTGCTCTGCCCCCGCCACTGGCACTGGACAGCCTCACCCTCCTGGGAATTTTCCAGCAGCAGGCCAACATCTTTCGCGACACTTTGAAAGAGGTTCTTCAGATTCGAGACGCTCCGCGACAGCGTCTGGGGAATCCCAAGCACTTCATGGACTTTAGGCCCATGCCGTTCCATGGGACAGAGGGGATCGTCTACGCTGATGAATGGCTGGAGAACATAGAGAAGTATCTGAAGATGGCCCGAGTTCCAGAAGATTTGAAGATTGAGTCAGTCAGTGGACAGCTTTTTGATATCGCACGGACGTGGTATCAAGGCGAACCCCGATTTTCTGCTCCAGACGTGACTTGAGAGGATTTTAAGCGACTGTTCAAGAGGAAATTCTACCCATACGTAGCACGAGAGGCGTTGGTGAGTCAGTTCGAGCATCTAGAGCAAGGCAACCACACTGTCGACGAGTACACATCGGAGTTTTCTCGCCCCAGCCGCTTTGCGGAGAACCTGGTCAGCACCCCTGAAGACAAGGCGCAACGATTCAGGAAAGGACTGTCTCACGAGATTCGACTAGCCATCGCCACCAGTCGAGCCACCACTTACGAGGAGATTTTAGAAGTCGCCCAAGCTGTAGAAGAGGAGCTGAGTCACAAGCCAAAGAGGAATCGAGACGCACTTGGAGGAGGCAGCGACCAATCAGCACCGACAAAACGTCCCAACCTTTCAGGGAAGACACCAGCGCAGCAGCATCAGCAGCAACCACAAGCAGCCCCACGCCAAGTCCAAGACATTCCCACCTGCCAGTATTGCTCGAAAAAAAGGCCACACTCAAGAAAATTGTCGCAGCAAATTAGGCTTGTGTTGGACTTGTGGATCCAACCAACATTTATCTCGCAATTGTCCGAAGAAGAACGCAAGTGCCCCACTACTACCAACCGCGGGAGGAGGGCGATCTCTTGCCACGATCGCAGAGAATGTGGCGACATCACAAGGAGCTAATGGTCGAAAATTTCACTAGAGAATTTGTAGCAGTATTATAGATAGACCTTATTAGACTTTGAATTGTTTAGAATATTAAATTTCTTTTATAGCAGGTTGTTCTAAACCATTCATTCTAGTAGATCGTAATTCCTTAAATTTTGAGGACGAAATTTGTTTCAAGGGGGTAGAGTTGTCAACCCGTTGACCAAAATTTTTCCTCGTATTTTTTTTCTCGTTTATTTATTTATTTATTTAATGTCATTTGTCCAATGTATGGTGGTGTTTAAATATTTGTTTCATTGAAAAACAACAGGAAGTGCAAAAGAGTAAATGACAAGGGCCTTAATGCCAAGGCCACTTATTCAAATTCCTTTAAAAACCTGCAGAGGGATCAATGTGTAATAAACAAATTGATAGGGACCTATATGTAACTAGTTTCTATTTAAATTTTCCTTCAAACCGCAGCTTCAAATTTCAAGATTTCGAATTCGATTTGAATTCGAAAATAGATAGAATCAAATCCTTCCATCTTTAGCATAATCTCAATCAGCCCCAACTCAATTTAATCCTATCTACACATTGTGTATAAATAAAGAACCAATCAGTTTTTCCTTCCTCAAAACCCTAATTTGCGGAGACCCGTGAGATCGAGAGCTTGGTCGCCCAAGGAGGAGCCTCGAATTACCAAACAGGTATTTTCTTCTTCGCCCAACTCTGTAATTCTTAAACATTAGTTTATGTTTTTGGTTCTGCTTTCAGCAGGTAGTATAGATGGTTTGGTTAATGGCTAATAATAGTAGATGAATCAGAGATTAAGAAATTGTGGAGAGTACCTCTGTAATCTGGGAGCACAGTAGAATCACGAAGGAGGTCCCAAACCACATTAACTAGAAGAGTCCCTGACTGAACCTGCATAGAGTATAGATGTCAACGAAAACATTGAAGATAAATGATGTGTTCGTATAGTAGGAACACTGATCGAGTAATTTCGATGCATCTATTACATATCGTTTCCCAGGATTGTATATGGTGTATCAGCAAGTCTCGATATCTTAGTCGAGTATTACAAATTAGTTATACCTAAGTTAAGATCCAAAACGAAGAGGCATGTCAGTACAGGACGTCAGTACAGGACATCAGTACAGGACATGTCAGTACAGGATTGTAGGAAGTTGAGGTTAATTTGAAATTCGAACCATTAATACCAAGACTGACTTATACCTGACCACTTAGTATCAGGTATCCAACCCCCTGGTATCAGGATTGCAATGGAATCAGTTGGCAGGATATAATAGAGGTTAGGATACTTACAAATAGCAAGATCGGGTAATGTGTGTTAAGCAACTAGAGTATTGGTGAAAACAGAACTCGAAAACCAGTAAGACAAAGGCCCAGTGTCCTAGAAACATTTAGATTATAGGCTACATCTAATATACCATGGAGATGATTCAACATGTATACAGAAAATCACAGTAAGATATAAAGGTAGGAAGGGAATGGCCTAAGTGATAGTTTGTACCCGAATGGGGGATTAGACACTGAAGTTTTAAACTCCTAACTAGTATCAGAGAACAGGGTGTCTTGGTACCTATGATGTGCCGGGGGGAGGGGCAATGTATTAGTTGTATGGCATGTAGCCGAGCACATGTTGTCCCTTCACATACTGGTGCATCAGACCTGGACCCATGGCCCAACGCTGAACCGTAAAGCCTGGCACTTTAGACCAGTTTAACAGGGCACTTTGTTAGTGCTACTGCTGTTGCTTCTTAATCTACACCCCACATCATAGCACACCTTGATGGTTGAATCTGAGACCACACATTCAGACCTCTCCATTCATCGCCTGCACTATTGTATGTTCATGTTTCAAATATCACATGTTCAGTCGTTAGGCAACGCTCCTTTAACATTCATTATGGCATTTGCAGTCACATTACATGGCCTCCTTCACTGTGTTATCCTTCACTCAAATTACCTGTCTATATCTACTGTTCAGACCCAAATCAATGTGTCAAGATCCCTATTTGTTGGGCCTGTCCATGTTCAGAGTTTTACAGAAAAACTAATTCACTGTCCACATCCATACCTTCATTTTCTGTTCACAACCTAATGTTTTTTCAAATAACCATTGACATGTGCTTCCAATGAGGGAACTTGGTAGTAGCCTATTACCTGACTGACTTTGTATAAGTCACTTCCAATGAGGGAAGCATAGCTCAGTCCTGTGAGGCCACATCATGTATGCTATTTCAGTCCTGAGATGGACTATACATCCCCAGGTTTTCATGCCTATATTATGCCCCCAACCTGGCTGGATGTTTTCTGCATTCATTTGTATTGCTCTCTAAGTTCAGAGTGAACCTCTGCTCACTCTTGAACTCTCGGGATTCAGAGGGAATACTAAGTTCCCTGGTTCCTATCATAGTATGACAAATTGAGTGTATGAGAGAAGGCACTCCTGACAGTACAACTGGGACAATACTTAGCTAAGGTAACAGAGTACCAGAAAGTAGCCATGTGAGGCTTACATTGTTTGGAATGAGTAGGTGCATATATAGACTAGCATTACTTTGATTCATGGTGACAATAGGTATATGGTATAAGAGTGACCTATAAGGCCAGGGTCATGACTAAGAAGTTCACCTTGGAAATCAAATATATAAAGGGCAATATATACAATTAAGATTACTAGAAATATAGGGGAGATTTGCAATAAGTAAGTAATAGATTGTTTTAGTTTAAATTCACATGTTGACTAGAGATAATCCATAAAACAGGTTCATCGGACTCTGACTCAGCACTTGGCCCGTACCAGCAGCTCAGGACCACAGGCAAGTATACCTTGCCTTTCTACACAGCTTTATTTACATGCACTGTCTATTATTTTGTCCAGTTTTTCTCATATTATTGCCATGTATCTTTTCTATCAAGCTTGTATATTTTATCATTGCTTTAGATAGTGTTCACAGTTAGCCTTTTTTCTTATTGATCGTGCCTTGATTGAGTCGTGCCTCCGTATCTTGAACCTTGAAGCTAACCTGCGAGTCCACGATAGGGACGAGGGTTAGTAGTTATTGGTCCACACCTGCGAGTCCACACTAGGGATGAGGGTGATGCTAATCTGCGAGTCCACACTAGGGACGAGGATTAGTAGTAGATGCTAGCCTACGAGTCCACACTAGGGACGAGGGTTAGTGGTATAGGGTTACGCCTGCGAGTCCATACTAGGGACGAGGGTGATGCTAGCCCGCGAGTACACACTAGGGACTAGGGTTAGTAGTAGAGGCTAGCCTGCGAGTCCACACTAGGGGCGAGGGTTAGTAGTTCAAACCTGCGAGTCCACGCTAGGGACGAAGGTTTGAGTATTCATTTAGGCTATCCGTTGACATCATGACATGAGTTCTCTAGTCCTTGTTCGGCAGTTTATCTATGTGTAGACAGTGTATAGATTCGTGCTTTATTTATTGTACCATTTTACTTGTTTATTCTGTACTTTTCTCCATGCATAATAAACTGTTAGAAAGGCTCGTTTTTATGTATCTTGCTAGTCCTCTGAGGACCTGATGATCTATTCAGGTTAGCCGAGCTTGAGTTAGGAGCAGACCAGAGGGTTGAGCCAGCATCAGATCGCATCGCGTGTACTTGAGGTGGTCTAGATTAGTAGTTTTCATTCAGTTAGTTACTCCATGTATTCTTTTATTTTCTTCCGTCTACTGGTAGTGGATTTGTGTCCACCGGACGTGACAGTGATTCTTGATATTCAGTTTATTCATTATTATTCAGTTCATGTCTTTTCATTGATCTTGACTGCGATATGATCATATTCTGTGGATGAGATATAGTTTTCCCGTGATTCTAGATTGTCGTGACTTGAGTATAGACAGCATACTACCGCCGACACTGCGGCGTAGGCTGGGCTTGGACACGTTTCGTATCCGAAAAGTGGATGCGGGTCGTGACATCAAGATACCTCTACGTCAACCATCTAAGAGCAACAAATTGTTGCATTAGAAGACAAATTGAAAACCATGGCAGAAATGGTTGTAAGCATGCACATCATAATGGTGGCTCAACATACAGTGCCCCCGATTGTAAACTCTGTTACAAATCCTGAGCTTATAGCATCTTCTGTATAAGTTAGTCTGGGGGTACCAACCCCTCAGGTTGCTTCTGTGCCAATTCAAGCTGATCCAAGTCAGTCTGGTGCTGGGGGTGGTAATTACCACGTTGTTCCTCCTCCTAACACTTCTAACCAACCTACCAATTCCCAAACATCAAGGAATGCTAATGAAGCTGTAAAACTCTTACGCACTCAGTTTGAGGCCTTCAAGCAGAAAGATGGCCTACAAAGACTGGGTATAAAGCAACCATATCCTACAGAGTGGAAGAAAGTTCCATTTCCTCCTAAGTATAAGCTTCCAACCATTATGCTATTTGTTGGCAGCACTTCTTCAAGTCAGTACATCAATCATTTTGAGGTGATGACTGATCAATTACAGCGAAATGCTGCTCTCCTTACCAGAGTGTTCGTCGGTTGTTTAGTCGGTGCAGCATACGACTGGTATCGTAGCCTGCCTGATGGCTGTATTACTTCTTTTGCTGGTTTCAAGCAAATGTTCTTGAATGATTTTATGAGGGAGTTAATGACATGACGATGTCTGTCCTCATTAAAATTAAACAGAGGCACAATGAATCCACAGAGAGTTTTATTAAAATATTCCGTCGAGAGGCACTCAAAATGCCTTTAGATACTCCATCTGCTGTAATAATACACTTGCAAATCAAACTTGTTGCCTATTATCAGTATGTAGACGGGATCTACACAAGGATTGGCCTTCTTTCATTGTTAATGCAAAGGCGGCAGAAGTTAGTGCCGAAAAGTTCAAGCAGTTAGGAGTCTAGATGACTCATCCTAACCAAGATGAACATTCTACACCCCGGGTAATCACCAGAATAACCGCAAGAATAAAGAAACACTGGCCATTAATTTCAAAGGCAAAGATTATTTGGCTGTCAATGTTACTCAGATGGCATCCACCCCATCAGCACCACTGCAAAAGTCAACTCGTCCAAAAGAAGAGTATTCTTTCGATGAAGATGATACTTTAAGCATCTTCGATTGCTTGATCAAAAGCAATAAGCTTTAGCTTCCAGAGGCAAAGCAACCAGAAGAAGTTGGTGATCACCCTAAATACTATATTTATCACAGATTCATAGGGCATCCAACCAGAGCATGTTATGTGCTCAAGGACAAAATTTAGGAGTTGGTCAACTCTTGAGCAATTACTCTACAGCAGAACGAGAAAACGGTGACTGCTAATGTGGTTTCTCTCTAATTCGGTGATTTTCCACCACAACTCGTACAAGATGGTGCTGTCCCCATTCCAAGGACTACCCTGGAAATTGTGAATATCCCATCTCCTCAAAATGAAGGTCTTGTTACGCTGTCAACTGACAGAGGAGAGATTATGTGGATTCATCCAGATTTGGTGGCAGAATTTGAAACGCCTTCCTCTTTTAAGCAAAAGAAGCATTCCAAGTCTAAATCCAAGAACTGCAACATGGTATCCTTTGAACCAATAATAGAAGAAGAAATTCTAATGGGCACTAGATCTGGGAAACCCTATCTTCGGGAGTATTCCGAAAATCAGGAGAACCTTGCTCCATCCCCGGATGCTCTTTCTCTATCATCTTCTCCTGCTGAAGATACACCATCTACATCCTTGCCAGTGGTCGAGCCATCTTCTCCTAAACCAACATCAGCAGACAAGAGAAAGCAACATGTTCGCTTTGATAAAGCATTGAAGAAGTCATCATCTCTTGGACTTGAAAAGCCTTATAATTTTGACATATTGGCTCAATTGGCCAATACTCCAGCAAGATTGTCAATCATTGAACTTCTACGTCTCTCAAAAGAAACTCGTGAGACATTAAGTGAAGCCTTGATGCAGGATGACACTTGTTTGACTCTTCTCAAGAAGCCTGAAAATAAGCCAGTCAGCTGTGCACATTGTCATAGTGTATTTGAATTAATGCCCAATATCACTTTTACACAAGATGACATGTTGTTAGAAGACAATAGTCATGATCGCTCTCTGTATTTCATGGGGTATGTAGACACCATAAAAGTCGACCGTATTCTGATTGATCCCGTGTCTGCACTTAGCATCATGCCGAAGTCCTTACTGGATGCTTTGAAAATCCCAGTACACAATTTTTCTACAACTATCACTACCATCCTGGGATTCAATCAAGGAAGAAGTGAACCTTTGGGAAAAATACGCCTAAAACTTCAAATTTGTAATCTTCGTACAAAAATAACTTTCTATGTTATTGACAATCATGGCTCATACAATGCTTTGTTGGGAAGGCCATTCCTCCAGAAACACAATATTGTGCCCTCTACGCTCTACCAATGTTTCAAATATGTGGACGGTAATAGAAAAGTCCAAAAAGAGGTTGCAGATCTGAATCCTTTCAAAGGAGTTGAAGCATACTGCAACGATTCTCGTATGTACAAAGAGGAATTCATGAAGGTGGTACTTGCAATGGACACAGAAGAACAGAAGAGTATACCTAATGATACTCTAGTAGTTTCCGTCAAAGGATGTACCTCCAGTCCTCAGTCTTCCAAACCTCTGACTATCTATCTTCCTTCTCATGAGAAGCGACCTAAAGGTGATAGTCAAGAACAAAGGGAGCTCACCTCTTCTAAGCCGGTTGTAATCGATCTTCGTCGCTAGAATCTCCCTCCTCCTTCTCGTTCTTCTTCTCCCCCTCTTGTCATCAATCTGACTAAGCCTGCTAAGGCTAAAGTCCTTGTTGTAAATGATGGTAGAAAAATCAATAAAGCATCTCCTTTGCAGTATACTGATGACTTTTACTATACTCAGTGCTATCTGGATATGCTAAATAGCTTTAAACCACTTATGATAGAAGTCGTATCATCTCGACGAAACGTGGTATCACTTGATTCAATACAAGAGTCGTACTTCTTAGTACCGTCTCGAAAGAAAGATGAAAAGCCTATATTCTTCAACAAAAGAGAAGAACCAAAAATTACGCTCTATAATGATAATAGAGATGAAACAGGAAGGCTACAATTACGACGCTATAGTCCACAATCCAAAGCCATCATCCGTTAAATGGGCTATGATTTCAGAACAGGGCTCAACAATGGTAAGGGAAGGCGAACCCCTCTTCGTATTGTTGTTCCAAAAGGAAAATCACAACAATACCACAGTAAAACGAAACGAGGACTAGGTTATATGTCACTACTTCCAACTCTAGAACCTTTTGAATCTGATGAAGAAGAACGTTCAAACTCTTCTGATTCTATCTCATGGGATTCTGATACCAGCATCGGTCATGTTCATAAGGTGATAGTATCTTCTAATATGTTGTCTGCCAAATTCTTAGAAGATGACGAAAGTGACATTGAAGAAGCTATTGAAATGAACCCTTGAGCACAAAGGATGGACAATCAGTGGGAACTTCGTTTTGAACAACGAGAACAACCTACTAAGGATCAACAGGTCCAAATCGATATTGGAGAGAAAGGTGCATCACGACCAATCTTTATTAGCAAAAATCTCCCAGAGGATGATAAACAAGAATTAATTCACCTTATTCGTGAATACATCGACGTCTTCGCCTGGAGTTACGAAGATATGCCGGGATTAGATCCTCAAGTTACAACTCACAAGCTTAATATTTTGTCGAATGCCAAGCCGGTCAAACAACAACAACGGCAATTCAAGCCTGAAATGATGGATACAATTGATGATGAAGTCAAAAAGCTTATAGCTTACAATTTTATCGGAGAAGAACAGCATCCTGACTGGTAGCCAACGTTGTACCAGTCCTGAAGAAGACCGAAAAGGTTCGAGTTTGCATAGACTTTCGGGATCTCAATGACGCTTGCCCTAAAGACGAATTCCCTCTCCCAATTACTGATGTTATAATAGACAATACATGTGGATTCGAACGAATTTCTTTCATGGATGGGTTTTCTGGACATAATCAAATCCGAATGAATCTTGAGGATGAAAAACATACTTCGTTTCGTAATCCTCGAGGAGTGTATTGTTATCCAGTCATGCCGTTTGGTCTTAAGAATGCAGGTACAACTTACCAGTGGGCTATGAGTACTATCTTTTGAGATCATTTGCGAAAGACTGTCGAATGCTATATTGACGATATTGTTGTCAAAAGTCGTCTCAAAGAAGATCACATTCAAGATTTAAGAACTATCTTCAATCTAATGTGCCAGCATCAACTCGAAATGAACCCCACCAAGTCTTTCTTGGATGTCTCTAGTGGTAAATTTCTCGGCTTCGTCATTACCTCTAAAGGTATACACATTGATCCCGAGAATATCAAAGCCATTCGAGAGATGCGTCCTCCACGTAACCTAAAAGAGCTACGAGGATTCCAAGGTCGGCTTGCATACATCAGGCGGTTCATTTCAAATTTATCTGGACGTTGTAGACCATTTACTCAATTAATGAAGAAAGGTGTATCTTTCGTTTGGACGAAAGAATATCAACGAGCATTTGAAGACATAAAGCGATATTTAATGATTCCACTGGTTCTTGTACCACCGATCTCAGCAATGCCTTTTTTAATGTATGTCCGGGCAATGGATCATTCATTGGGAGCTTTGCTAGCTCAAAAGAATAAGGAAGGTTATGAACAAGCCATCTACTATCTTAGACGAACGATGATTAGAGCTGAACATCGTTATAGCCCAGTGGAGAAGGAATGTTTAGCCTTAATATTTGTTGTTCAGAAGACAAGACATTACATTATAGGCCAAACTATTCATGTCATATCCCGAGTCAATCCTCTTCGAGTCTTAATGAAGAAACCAAGTACACTTAACTCTAGGCTTGCTACATGGGCCATATTATTAGCACAATATGATATGGTTTATGTTCCTCAAAAGTCTGTGAAAGGCCAAGCACTTGCTGACTTTTTAGCAGCTTAACCTGTTCCTGAAACATCTAAACTCTATGATGAGATTTCGGACGAAACTTTAGAATCAAATATGATCTCAGAAGAATTTCCTACTTGGAGATTATTCTTTGATGGATCTTCTAGAATTGGACCTGGAGGTACTCTTGTTGTGGGAGTAGGAATTGTTCTCGTTTCACCCGAGGGATTAACTATTCAAAGGGCTTATTCGTTAGACGAATCGTGCTCTAACAATGTGGCAGAATACAATGCCTTGCTCATTGGAATCTAATTGGCTAAACAACTGGATATTGAATATCTCAAAGTATATGGCGACTCTAAGCTGATTGTTAATCAGGTTAGAGGCATATATGAAGTCGGACATCAAGATTTGGTACATACTATGAAGCAGCAACCAGGATAGCTTCTTTATTTAAAGGGTTCTTCATCGAACATATACGTCGGGCATGCAATACAGAGCTGATGCCTTAGCTAACCTAGCTGCAGTGTTGGCAGTTCCAGTAAAAAGGCAACAAATGGTTGTTATCTCTATAGAGAACTATCCTGTGTTAAAAACAACCACAACATTGAATTCAACAACCTAACTGAAGTCAATGTCCTTAGCGAGGATTGGAGAATACCTTTCATTGATTTTGCAGTGCATGACATTTTGCCAGAAGATCCTAAAGAAGCTACAAGTATCCGTCGTCGATCACTTCGATTCTATTATAATCATATTACTAAGACACTATATAGAAGAACTTATGATGGATTACTCTTGAGGTGTCTCATCGATGATAAAGAAAAACAGATATTACGTAAGGCTCATGACGGTGTTTATGGAGCACATCAACCTGGTCCTAAACTACAGGATCGTATCCGATGTATGGGCTACTACTGGCCCTCTATGGTATCAGATGCTATTGATTATGCAAAGAAATGTCGTGCATGTCAAATTCATGTAGATTTCATTAACCAACCGTCGAAATTTTTTCATCCAACTGCAGCCTCATGGCCTTTTCAAGCTTGGGGCATGGATATAATTGGTCCCATCAATCCTCCTTCATCTAAAGGACATCGGTTTGTCTTATCTATAACCAATTATTTCTCCAAGTAGGCCAAAGCTATACCTTTCGCAGAAGTTAAACTAGTAGCGTTATCAATTTTATCAAATATTATATGATATACAGATTTGGTGTCTATCGCCGAATCATCCATAATAATGGGCCACAATTTATTAGCCAGAAGTTTAATAGGTTCTGTGATGACAACAGAATCAATAATGTCGCCTCTACAACCTATAATCCTGCGGCTAACGGGTTGGCTGAAGCATTCAACAAGACCATTATCAAACTCCTTAAAAAGTTTGTCTCTATTAACAAACGTAATTGGAGTGATAAACTCGAAGAATGTCTATGGGCATATTGTACTACCATCCGTAACCCCATAGGTTGTACACCTTTTTCTCTGGTATATGGATGTGAAGCTGTGCTACCTTTGGAAATTCAAATTCCATCATTGAGAATCGACATTGCTAATGAGCTTACTATAGACATTAATGATCGTCTTCGGCTTCAGGAATTGGAGGCGCTCGACGAGAAAAGGTTATTAGCTCAACAGCATATTAAACTTTATCCGGCCTAGATTTTGAAAGCTTTCAATCACAAAGTCAGAGTGAGAACATTTCAAGAAGGCGAGTTGGTTCTTACAGTCAGATGTCCTATGACTATGACACATATAAGAAAAGGTAAGTTCAAGGCAAAATGGGAAGGGCCGTATGTGGTTAATAAAGTCTTCTCCATTGGAATCTATCAATTAACAGATATGGATGGCAGAGTTGCTACGATGCCCATCAATGGCAAATTTCTAAAAAAATATTATATATAAAGACAAAATATACTTTATTTTCAGAGACATGATGTAAATAAAAGTTTATTTTTTATTCAAAAGAAGAATGGAATTACATAATATTACGGACGGGGAGGAGGCCCTGATCCTTCATGATTAAATACAAAGTTCGCCAACCGTTCAAACATCTCGTTGTCTAAACGCCCCATGAACTCACAAACAACCATCCTCAATGGCTCTTCTTCGGCAGTTTTTCCAGACTCCACTAACTTGGAGATTAAATCCTGTCGTGGTGCAGGAGGAACAGTTGAGCCTTCGCCACTTTTTTCTTGAGAAGGCACTGGAGGCTCAACAAGGGAAGTCTTGGTTTCTTCTTCAGTCTTCAGAGCAATCAAATCTTTGGAAGACATTTTTCTTGCACATAAAGAAAAGAGATTGACAATATTTACAAAAGTTTTGTTCTATTTATAGGCAGAACAACTAAGTAATCAGCCTTAAGAACTGATGCGAATTTTGGAAAGAGGCACAACTGTTCATTCATTTCTAACGGTTCATTCATAACCGACTCTTCATCTTCCCTTCTTCAAAATCGACGGGCTTGATTCATTCGCTTTCTTCTTCGAAAGTTTAAACGACCATTCATTCATTCAATATTTCTTCCTCGAAAATTGAAGTGAATGATCACGCATTCATTCATCATAGTGAGAGGTCATATTTCTTACGAACTTGAATTCCAAATATTCACATCAAAACAACTTGCCACATTCCTAATCCTCTCCGAATTCTGTTATCTATGACAGCATAGCAAAATCAAATTAAAAAAAAGAGAATAATGAGACAATTATTTCTTTATTCCTTCTTTAAAAGCATAAATAAATCTTGATGAAAATCTATTACATGTTAGATTTTCATTCTAATGAAGGTCTATTACATCTTTGGATCTTTCCATCGATAATGAAGGTCGATTACATCTTGGGATCTTCTTATTTGTTGGTGGCAATTCCTTGTCGTCTCGACCTAAAGAAACGAGCCAGACAATAGAATTAACTCTGGTCTTCTCTCTCAGAAAGACGAGAGGATAACCCCAGAGTGCAGTAGCCCAAAGATGAGCTGCTGTCTACAACTGGTGGAGAGAAGACAGCCCGCCAGGGGAACTAAGAACGAGACTACCCTTGTGAAACAATTCCTAGTTCTGCATCTTCACCATCCAACTCTTATGTGTATAGGCTCTTCCTACCATCTGAGGAAGACCCTTCTTAACATGAAGAGTCCTGAGCTGTCTGATTTGAGTGACAGAACCACATGAGCTATCTGATGTGAGTGTCAGAAGAATGCTCTCTACAACATCCAAATCACCAATGCCAGTTCTGAAGAAGCTCGCTAACCAAGTCCCTGTAAATATCAATGAAACAAGAGAAGTTAGAAGAATCTATCAGTAGTATACATCAGCATTGCACCTACAAATAGGCATACATCAGAACTGTGCATACAAACAGGCGCATATCAGCACTAAGCACTGATCAAACAAGTGTATGTCAGCAATACGTGCCTCTGATTAGAGCTAAACATTGGACCACAGTGTGCGCCTATTCTCAGAAATAGTTAGCGCATATCAACTGTGTCTACACCATGCAGATCGATACTTGTCTCCAAAAGTGGTACGAGAGAAAAATATTCATACCATTGATTCTTCGTCGAGACTTATCAATTTTTGAAGACACAACATGCAGGAAAATAACATCAGGATGAAGTGGCACAAGTGAAACCTTATGGGAAGACATTTGTTTTGAGCGAGTATGAATGATTCTTTCATTTCTGGATGTCCTTTTTTAAAGAGGTTAAAGATGAGGTGGGTGCGTCGTTCTAGAATCCTATTTTGGGAACGGACTAAAAATGGGCATCTAAAACCATGTAACGACTGCCATGTGTTCTTCAGAAGAAACAGTAAAATAAAGAATTAGCTAAAAGAATATGTCCATGAGCACCATTCGAAATTACAGCAACACAAAATCAAAAATTTTAGGTTTCATTGCATAAAGACGGATGGACCCCTACAGTCAAGGACATAAAAATAAAAAGTTGTTCTTCCAAGAAAATTATTTCTTGTCCTTGCCTTCATCAGTCTGACGAAGGGCGGCATCCAATTCTTGCATGGTGCGGATCCCCGAGAGACGCATCAGGTTAAGAAATCCCTCTGAATTACCGTGCTCCTCAGAGGATGATCCGCCACTCGAGCGATTGAAGACTGACGGGGTTAAACCGAAACAGTTCAAAAAGTTTACTGCCCTCAAAGCTGGGTCAGCCTCCAACAAAAAAGTTATAGGCGCAACATCATGTACCGCTTCAAGAGACTTGATTGTGGTGTCATCATTGGTCTCCATCTCTTTCTTCTTGGGGCCATTAAAGAATAGAAGTGAAGAAAAAAGTACAAAGATCAACTACTACATATATGTCAAGAAATTGACTCTTCGTATTCCTCATAGGAAACTGAAAATAATCAATAAAAGTTCAGAAGATGAAGAAAGGACTGAGTATTTTCGAGAAAGGTATTTAATCGTGATGACCGAGCATTGACCGACGCAACTTGACTTAGTCAAAACTTTTCTAAATTCAAAGTATTCCAAAACTTTGATACATTTTTAAGTTTTGAAAATTTTGAAGGGGGTCTTGTAGGGCCTAAAAATCAAGTTGTGCCCCGAACATACTAATCAGTGATCAAGTTGCACACCAAAGATCAGGTTGCGCCACTAATATGAAGCCCAGAGAACAAGCTGCGCTACTGATCAGGTTGCGCCTAATATTAGACTGCGTCCAGCATTATTGTGCCAAAATCTACGTGGCATCTGACACTTAATGGTCATCATTATCTGACAACACTGACGACTGACATAACGGTGAACGAGAAAAATCTCTTCGAATCCCGTAAAATGTGCCGCTCAAGGAGAATTGGTAGACAGCTGTCCTGTACACTTCGTAAGTTGCGCCTAAGCACAATCTAGACAAAATCTTTAGTTGCGCCTAGGCGCAATCTGAATAGCTTCTGCTCAAAAGCTGCCATATGTCTAGGCGCGGCTCAGTTAGGCACAGTTGACCGAAGCTCTCACAATCTGAAGAAGTTGAGACAACTGACATTATAAAGCAGGATGACGTGGCGCACATGCCACTAATATCTCAAGACGTATCTACTATCCTGTACACGACCACACGCATCTCAATCATATGATACCACGCGTCTAAATACAGTTAGTACACGACTGACAACTGAATGAAAGTTGGCACAACAGGAGGTTGGCACAACCCAATATGGAGCAACCCAGCCTCGCGTATATCAGAATAACTGCCAAAACAGTTATTTTCTGAACTCGATAAATAAAGTTTCCAATTATTATGAAATCATCAGATACAGAGGCACAGAGATCAGATACAGAGGCACAAAGATCAGATACACAGACAGAGAGATCAAGAACTCATGCAAAATTACTGCTGCATTCTCTAGAGGCTACAGTCTTCAAGTTCACATAGTCCAAGGGATAAAGTGATCGTCTTCTGATCAGATTCCTAAAGTTGTACTTTCCTAAAATTTATTGTACTTTGTACTCTTTTACAAGTTTGGAATAAACAAATTTTATTTTTGCAATCAAGGGTGTGAGAGTGGACGCTGGCAAGGAATTCTTTCAGGCAACAGGTGTAAATGCAAAGGCACTCCAACTGAGCTAGGTGACCTGCCTTCTTTATCCCCACCAGTATGGTTTTCTCCCCTAATTGCCTGTATTAATATTTTAAAATCTCTGATATAAGCATTTCTCCTCTTGACAACGAGGACTAATGTGAGTTATCAAGCATTCATTGTTGGGTCGAACTGAACGTACTCTAACATCTTCTTTGCAAGCTCAAAGTGGAATATATTGTCATTATCACCCCAAAGCAACAATACCCTCTGCCAACAAACAAAATTTATAAAGAAATAAAGGGTATTATAAGTGATAATTGATTGTGTAGGTTTATAGGTTAATTGATTCATACGTGCATCCAAGAAATGTGTTTTGAATGTTTGGTGCTTGTACATAGGCTACACATTTTATACCTGTGACACAAGTTGGCTAAGGTTGTATCGTGCCTAGCTCACTCCTAGATAACTTTAGAAATTTGAAGGATTGTAAATTCAGCTAAGGACAACCATGTTAGTTTTGTCAGAAATCTTAATGAAGTTGATTGTAAATTCAGGTGAGGACAACCATGTTACTTGAAAAACAAAGAAACATAGAAGAACAAGAACAAATAAGAACATATTACACCTGCTATAAGTTGGGCACTTTGGCATCTTTGTTGCTGATCACCAACCCATCCAGTAGCTCTGCTCTCTCTTTTATGTTGTTGAATATTACCTGCTGATACCGGGAGTTGTCCCATAGTCTCAGAAGACAGGCATGTGGCTTTTGCCTTCAGAATACATGGTTGAGAAGCTTGGAATTGATAGGAGCAAGATATATGGCCTGTGTAATTTACTGTAAAAAAACAATGGGATGACCATGGCTGGACTAAGGGTGTATAAAAGTAGTAGTCTTGATTCTGAACTTTTATTTTATTATTTTCATTGTTTCTGTTATTATGTTTCTCATTTTTTTATTGTTCTCCATTATGCAGGCTATAGGATACTCGTTTAACTATAATGAATACCACAGGTTCTAATCTCATTCTTTTTCTCTCTCTCTCTGCCTATTCCATCTTATTAATTGTATATTTTTAGGTTTCTGACTTGTCTGTTTATTTATTTTTTAATTTTTGTTTTATTACAGTTTTATGCAGGAAAGATTGCCTTATGAGAGGCTAAAGTCGGATTCGGTTCTTCAAAATATTCTACTCAGTGTTCCTATTTGCAAAGTGGTAAGTAATAACTTGTTGTACATTGAACAATAATATGCATATGGCTTATCGGTTATGGTGACATGGCATGGAATCAACTTTGGAGTGTCCAAGTGTACTTTGGACTAAACCTGTTTACAAAGTTGCACAAACACAACAACATGACACTGTACCAGAATGGTGACATGGCATGGTATCAACTTTGGAGTATCCTAGTGTATTTTGAAGTGTGCATGCCGTGTCCAATATGCAGCTGACTCGACATGGCACTGATTTTTGAAGTACCTGTGCTTTCTATTCTTGGGTTACATGGATACTCGACATGACACAAATGATGGACTACTTGCTTTCTATGACAATTGGAACATTAACCCTCGAAAAGGTTCAAGACCTATGTAGAGACAAGGAAAGACTAGGGAAAGAGATTAGCATTTTTAGGGACACATCGATAAATTCTCTTTGGCGTTTTGAGGAACCTTAACCTTTCTATGGCAACGTATTGAGTAAACGACACTTTGGAACACATTGATTTAGTGTCTTTGTATTGTTTAGTTATGATTAAAGCTTTATTTGAGACCAAAGACATCTTATTTTCATTCTTCACGGTGGTGTTGCGAATGTTGAAGCTGATTCTTGTCTACTTGAAAATGCAGACCCTCTTGCCTGTAAAGCAATTCGTTTCTAGCAAGTCTTATTTCTCTTTTTTTTTATTTAAAAGGAACATTAATATTTAACAGTAAATATGGTCACTCCGATATCTTTTTTCTATTTAGCTTATTTTTGAAGTGAACATATAGAAGAAAGTTGTTGCTTACTTTGGCCTTTCCGTTGCTTTTTCTTATTACACTTTTGTTGCACCTTCCCTTGCTAGTTGTTGATATAAACTTTAGTTTCTTTTTGAGGATAGAATCTCGAAACACAATCAACTTTGTGACTAATAAGAAATACCAAGATCATAGGTATATATGAACCTGGAACTGTGCTATAGCATCATATATAGGTGTACCTTCCACCTTGTAGTACTCTATTGTTACCATCTATTTAGTACTGTAGCTAGGGATGGAAAATCTGAATGCTTAATCACTTTTTCCCTTCACTAGGATATTTAAATGCCTTACATAAATATAAATCTATGGTCATTTGATGAATTTCATGTTTGATAGTCACATTTATGCTTTCATCAGATTCCACAATTAGGATGGGACAAAATCGTATGGACTCGTTGCAACTGGAGGGACTCGCTGCAATCATGATGTATATTGTTACTCGAGAAAGCTCCATCGTATGGACGTTGCAACTGGAGGCAGGAAAAAATTCAAGATTTAGATCACATAGTGCAATGGTAAGAAACCTCCACCTCTAAGACCATGATAGATAGACTCAAAAATCAAAAGTTGCTCTTTTCAAGTAACTTTTTAACATGTGCATTGATGAACACTTGCATTGCTGAACATAAAAAATCTGAAGGTAAAATTGGGATAGGAAGATTTTTGTTTCATACTCAGAGCATACTGAACTATTGGTTTGTTGGCAACTGTTTAATATCTCTAATAGGCATATTGATGTGAGACCTAACACTGATGGTTATATGGTGCTTACATTTGCTATCTAGGCAAGAGAAGGATAATAATAAAATTTATAGATGTTACAACATTGTTTGCCATGAAATATAAAAGAACAGAACAATTATCCAAGGACTGGACTTTTACTTCACAATACATACTCGCTTGTACAAAGAAAGCCTAGGGACGAAAACCTAGGTACAGCAGTCTAAGTACAATTATTTATTTTAGATTCTGGGGGGTGACGGTTGAGGCTCGGGAAAGCGACGGCAGCTCTGCCTTACTCCTTGGACGATCGGGTGCAGCCTTGGCTCTGTAGAAGAACTGCTGGGCGTTGATGAAGAAATGCTCTCTAGCTCTCTATGTCTCTATGTGGTCTGTCTCTATATCTCTCTCTCTGTATCTGTCTGTGTGTCTCTCGGTCTCTGTGTGTGTGTCCTCGCAAGGGAATGGCACCCTGCTATTTATAAGAGTGGGGGGCTTCATTAGGGTTTACAATGATTGTCCATTCTTGAAAGTCGGCGGCTAATGATCATTGGATCTGGGCCGTTCATCGAGATTTGGGCAATAAATATGATTGCATCAAATCTTTTGTAGGTAATTAATGCTGATTGACATAAATCCTCCCGATTTATCATGCCAACCTCGGATTCTTCGACACGTGTCTTTAATTGGCTTATTTACAGATGATCTGATTTGATTCCAATATTCTATTGGGATCTGTTGAGAGATTTTGATCAATCTGATGCCACGTGCCCTACTGTCATGCCATGTGTCATAACAGCAGAAATCTGAGCTGCAGAAAAGTTGGGCCGCATAAGGCTGGCCATGTGTCAAAGCTGCCTAAGAGTGGCCCCCCTGAACATTTGGGCCGCATGGTAATGATTTGAACTGCATGGAGATGGTCCTCGTGAGCCGCATGAGGATGATCATCGTGAGCCGTATGGGGCTGGTCTTCGTGAGCCGCATGGGGCTAATTTTCGTGAGCCGTATGGGGCTGATCTTTGTGAGCCGCATGGGGGAGCCTCCGCTTGGGCCGCATGGGGGAGTCTCCGCTTGAGCCGCATACGATTGTCCACGTTTCATGGCCGCATAACATTTTCTGAATCTTGGAGGATCGTGTCAGAGATTTTCCTCGCTTCCCAAGGAGTCCGTCATTATGAAGGTGTCATAATGATATCTTTGTGTCAGAACTGTCACCCTGTCAGAGCTGTCAGCCGTCAAGGCATTTAATGCAGTAAGGGACAAGCGAAAGAGCTGTTTGCAGGCCACGTGGCTCCTCTCTGAGCCTCATAGAGCTTATTTGAGCCGCATAGATCCTTGATCCGTATAGATCCTTGAGCCACATGAATTCTCTGAGCCGCATGGGGCTCTCTGGCCGCATGGATCTTTCTTTATTATTTTCCATCCTTCTACAAGACCCCCTTCAAAGTTTTCAATTTACAAAATTGAAATACTTTGAATAAGAAGCATAGCCATGTATTCTTCTGGCCGTATATGATGTCTCGGCCGCATGGGTGTCTCAGCCTCATGGATGTTTCGGCCGCATGGATGACTCGGTCGCATGGATGTCTCGACCGCATTGAGTCAATCAGCCGCAGGGACTTTCAGGCCGCATAGATCCTTGCCACGTCATCTTGCCACGTACGAAGATCTTTTGCATTAAATGCTGTTGATCTGCTATCAGTTTTAAGGTCACTTTTTGGGGCGGGATCCCAGGAGTCTGGCCTATATTTTAGGCGGCTCGCCTCGACAACCGAAGAGTTGGTTTTCGTTCTGCACGAGAATCGAAGCGCCTTGGTTTTATTTATAAATATGGATGAGTTCAGTCGGAGGGATTTCTTTAATTTCTCCTTCGTCCCCAACTGTTGCTGTCTTTCCTTTCTTTCCCTATTTTCATTCTCCGACTGTCGAAAATGGCCTCCAAATCTTCCAAGGTCGTCTCTGCTGCTGCAAAAGGCAAGAAGGTGGCTTCCTCGTCGGCCGCCGTGCCCGAAGTGCATCCTGATGTTCGCCCCGCTTGGGGAACTTGTTTGTGGACCTGTTATCCCTGGCATACCTTGGTTTTAGGTACGGGTAACAAGTTTGACTGGGGATACTTAGAACGGTTCCAGGGTAAGGTGATCGTGGGTGTTCAGGGTATCGGAAGATAGAATGCCATGGAGCAACTGGGCTCCCGGGGCATGATGAGGAATGGTAGGCCTGTACTAAGAGACTTAGCAAAGGACATTTGTGGGCCTATTATCCTTGGCGTACCCTGACTTAGGATACGGATAATAGGATGAAGGAGAACCAACATACTTACTCAGAGGTAATGAGGACATGGCAGGTATGAGGGTTTTACCGTAGAGTCTTCCTACTCAGAGGTACTAAGTACATGGTGGGAGTGGACTCAATGGAGGATATTTGTGGTCAACAGAGGATATTTGTGGTCAACAGAGGATATAAGACGAGAGAGAACCAACATACTTACTCAGAGGTAATGAGGACATGGTAAGTACGGAGGTTTTACCGTGGAGTCTTCCTGCTCAGAGGTAATGAGGACATGGCAGGAGTGGACTCAACGGAGAATATTTATGGACCTATTATCCTTAGCGTACTTCGGTTGTGGGTACAGATAATAAGTCGAAAGGGAATCATCATACTTACTCAGAGGTAATGAGGACATGGCAAGCATGAAGTTTTTTTCGACGGAGCCTTCCCATTCAGAGGTAATGAGGACATGACAGGAGTGGGCTCAATGAAGGAGGGTACATAGAACAACTAAGAGGTAATGAGGACAAGAAAGTTCAACGTAAAGTGGTGACTTGTTTTTGGCGGAAGTGAAACGACTCAGAGGTAATGAGGACATGGCCATTTTGGAAATTTGTGGATCTGTTACCCTTTTTGTGCACTGGAAGTACGGGTAGTGGATCATGAGGGAGGATCTCTTCCAGGGAGAAAGTTCAGAGGTACGGTCAACATGACTTACTATCTGAAAGAGTGACCGGAATATGAGTTCAGAGGCACCAGCGGGTACATGACTCGATAATCTGGAATATTGTGGATGTGAGTTCAGCGGCACCAGCGGGTACATAACTCGATAATCTGGAGTATTATAGATGTGAGTTCAGCGGCACCAGAGGGTACATAACTCAATAATCTGGAGTGTTGTGGATGTGAGTTCAGCGGCACCAGCGGGTACATAACTCAATAATTCTAGAAAACTGTGAATGTGAGTTCAGCGGCACCCGCGGGTACATAACTCGATAATCTGGAGTGTTGTGGATGTGAGCTCAGCGGCACCAGCGGGTACAGACTCGATAATCTGGAATATTGTTTAGACATAATATTTTATTAGGAACTTACTGTTGACGGGCAACATGAGCAAGTCTCCATTTTGTTTTGCGAGACGGTAAACACCGTTAGAGAATACAGTCTCGATGATAAAGGGACCTTTCCATTTTGGCTGGAACTTGCCGGCGGTCTTGTGAGTCATGACCATCGGCCTCCGGACTGCCAGAACGAGATCGTCCACTTGGAATGTTCTGATTTTAACCTTCTTGTTGAAGGCTCCAGAAATGCGTGCTTGGTATAGCTCGATCCTTTGCTGAGCCAGGAAGCACTTTTCATCTGAGGCCTCTACTCTTGTAGTCGGCGTCGGTAGTTATCATCCATCGTCAATTGATAAGTGAGGGCAACGTAGAGTGAGGGTATTTGAGTCTCCAATGGGAGAACTGCCTCACTCCCGTACACCAGGGAGAATGGTGTGTTCTCTGTGGCCGTTCGGACTGTGGTACGGTATGCCCACAATTATTCACCAAGCTTCTCGTTCCAGTCGTATTTAATTGACGACATGAACTTCTTGAGTAACTTGATGATGGTTTTGTTGAATGCTTCTGCCAACCCATTCGCTGCTGGATTGTATGGCGTCGAAGCAATATTCTGGATGCGGTGCTTATCGAAAAACCGATAGAAGGCGTGGCTTGCAAACTGCGGACCATTATCGTGGATGATCCTTCGGTGCAGTCCAAAGCGATAAATGACATGATGCTTAAGGAAACTGATCACGTTTGAAGTCTTTACTTCTGCTAGCGGGACAGCTTCCGCCCATTTTGAGAAGTAATCTGTGATGGCAAGTATAAAACGGTGTCCTCGAGAAGAATACAGAGTGATCGGACCGATGATATCCATTCCCCATGCTTCGAATGGCCAGGATGCTACTATCGGATGTAGAAATTCGGATGGTTGGTGGATGAAGTCCGCGTGGACTTGGCAGGCTTTGCACTTTCTTGCATAGTCTATCGCATCTGCTACCATCGTGGGCCAGTAGTAGCCCATTCGACGAAGACGGTCTTGCAATTTTGGGCCAGGCTGATGGGCCCCGCAAATACCATCATGAGCTTCGCGTACGGCTTTTTTGGCTTCTATATTCGACAGACACTGAAGCAATAATCCGTCGTAGGATCGGCGATACAACATCTTCGTCTCTGTATCCTAGAAGAATCTGAGAGAACGCCTTTTGATAGAAGTGTCTTCCTTTGGGTTCTCTGGCAGGATGTCGTAGACTGCAAAGTCAATGAATGGTTGTCTCCAATCCGGGAGTTCGTCAATCGTCTGGGTGGAATAACTCGCCATGAATTGCACATTATTCTTTGGACAGACCAGTTCATGGCCTATCATATCCACCGATTGATGAGTATGATTTGGCACTGCTAGGGAAGCGGCCAGTCCTGCTAAGGTATCAGCTTTGATATTTTGGAGTCTGAGAACATGTTCGATGAAGAACCCCTCGAATGACGAGATAATGTCGATCGCTATTTGGTGATAGGGGACCATGTCTTCGTGGCGGACTTCGTATGAGCCCCGGATCTGATTGACGATTAACTGAGAATCGCCGTATGCTTCAAGATATTCTACCCCCAGTTCTCTTGCTAGTTGGAGGCCAATGACCAAAGCTTTGTACTCGGCCACATTGTTAGGGCTGGACTCTGTGAGAGAATAAGCACGGTTAATCACCAATCCGGAAGGAGAAACCAGCACCACCCCGACTCCGACTACGATGTTGCCCTTGGGTCCCGTTCTCGAAGCACCGTCGAAGAACATTTGCCATATATTATCGTGAGAGGTTGCATGCGAGTCGGCGACCTCATCTGGGATTTCTTCATATATTCTGGACGACTCAGAGCCTGGGTGGGCAGCCAAAAAGTCTGCCAGGGCTTGACCTTTAACTGCCTTTTGTGGGACGAAGATCATATGATAGGGGGACAGCAATATTGTCCATGTAGCGAGGCGAGAGCTGAGTGCCCCTGGTTTAGTCATGAGAACCTTGAGAGGGTTGACTCGTGAGATCACATGTATGGTTTGTCCCGTGACATAGTGCCGCATCTTCTGAATGGCGAACACCATAGCGAGACATTCCTTCTCCACAGCGGTGTAACGGTGCTCCAGCCCAATCATCATTCGACTGAGGTAATAGATGGCTTGCTCATGGCCTGTATCATTGTTTTGTGCCAGCAGAGCCCCGAGGGAATGTTCTATTGCTCGTACGTAAAGCAGGAATGGTTTTCCAGCGACCGGGGCCACCAGGACTGGAGGGTTCGATAAATATTCTTTGATGCTGTCGAAGGCACGCTGACATTTTTCGTCCCATACGAATGAGACGCCTTTCTTCATGAGATGGAAGAATGGTCGACATCGCCCGGAGAGGTTAGAAATGAACCTCCTGATGTAAACTAGCCTCCCTTGAAGGCCTCTGAGTTCGCAGAGATTTCTCGGGGGACTCATCTCCATAATTGCCTTCGTCTTCTCAGGGTCTACATGGATACCATGGGCGGTAATGATGAAACCCAAGAACTTCCTGCTGGATACACCCAGGAAGGATTTTATGGGATGTATTTTCAAATTGTGTGCTCGTATCAGGTCAAATACCGTCCTTAGATCCTGGAGATGTTCACCCTTGCAGCGACTCTTGATGGCGATGTCATCAACATAGCACTCCACAGTCTTGTGCAAGTGATATCTGAAGATGATGCTCATGGCTCTTTGATATGTCGCGTCGGCATTCTTCAAACCGAAAGGCATGACTGTGTAACAGTATGTACCAATCGGTGTTCGGAATGTTGTATGCTTTTCGTCGTCAGGAGACATCTTGATTTGGTTGTACCCCGAGAAGCCATCCATGAATGACATACGTTCAAAGCCGCAGGTGTTGTCAATCATGATGTCTGTGATAGGGAGGGGGAATTCATCTTTGGGGCATGTCTCGTTCAGGTTACGAAAGTCGATGCAGATTCGAATCTTCCCATTCTTCTTGAGGACTGGTACTATGTTGGCGACCCAGTCGAGATGTTGCTCTTCACGTATAAAGCCATTGGATATTAGTTTGTTGACTTCGGCTTCGATCGCATCAATGATGCCTGGGCGGAAGCGTCGCTGTTGTTGCTTGACTGGCTTTACATCCGGCCGAATGTTGAGTTTGTGAAGCGCAATATCGGGATTTAACCCCGGCATGTCTTTATAGCTCCAGGCAAACACATCAATGTATTCATTGACAAGTTCCAGTAGCGATTCTCGCTCTTCGTCTGTTAGGCATTTACTGATGAAGATTAGTTTTGGAGAAGATTCGCTACCGAGATCTACTTGTATAACTTCATCTTCAGTAGGAGGTTCTCTCTGCTCGAACCGATTTTTTTATTGTACATCCAACTGTTGGGCCCATGGTTCTAACTCGAGGATTTCAGGGATATCTTTGTCTTCTTCATAAGCGTCGTCGAATGCCATGTTGACTGACAAGACTTGTCTGAATACATCTCCGGTGCTGGTATCCGAATCAGAAGTTGGTGACCCGGTTGAATGTGAATCCCAGTCACATTCTTCATCTGAACTCTCAGGGGTCGTCGTAGGTGTTACATACCCTAATCCACATCAAGTCTTGCTATAGTAGTCCCTTGGTTTGCCAGTCGGGACTGGTGGCTTCAAAGGTAATCGTCGTCCAGTGTCGTAGTTCAAGCCTGACGTCGTCTCCAGATCATACCCCTATTTTTGTATGAGATACTTAGATTGGGGGCTATAAAGATACAGAGGCAGTCTTCCGGCATATGATTCAAGGTCGACTTCTTCTACGGTGAAGGGCTATGGATCGTCCTTCCGGCCGAAGATGATTGGATGGTCCCCGCCTTCGATTATGCGGTAAGCATCTTCCACTGGAGTAAGCTGGATTGCGGTTTACACATTTGTCACCTGTGTGTGTAGGTGAGTGCCTATACCGTGTTCCATAGAATACATTGTACAAAGCTTATTAAGCTCGAGGTAGTTCAACGATAGCCCTTTATTGATGAAGTAAGGTATCTTTTCTAGGGGGATTACATCATCCGCGAAGGGAACATCAGTGTGGGCAGCCACATACTTGGCTAGCTCTAGTTTCTCTTCGACTACCCTCTGTATAAATGAAGACTGAGAGGATGACCTGGACAGCTTGATCGTCAAGGGTTCAGCTGGTGGAGCAGAGCGTGGAGTTGTCAACAGACTAGCGACCCCCAGTCTGGTGCTCGATGCTGGGCGGGGAGTGGTTGGTTCGCTAGAAGTTCCAGGCCTTGCATCCGGGTGACGACCCTTCTTTGGAAGGCGTATCGTCATTGGCTTGTCGGAGGGATTGAGCTTCTCCGTTTGCGGCTGGCCGACTCTCGGCAGTCTGATTGTCAGTAGCTCCGTTGTGGGTCTTGGCACTTGGCCCGACCTTGGCAGCCGGATTATCATCTGCTCTTCTTGTGCCGAGAGGCTGATTGCGTCCTTACGCATAGCGGCTGTAAGGGGTGCGGACTTGTCAGGTTTACGAGCTTGGAGGTGGATTGTCAGAGGTTCTTCTGATCCTGTGGCTGTCTCGGTACGAACTTGTACATCTCCTTCATCAAGGTGCGTCTTTGATTTCTCGTATAGGCAGGAGTCTGAGTAGTAGGATTCGACCCCTTTGAAGGGATCGATATCAGCAAATTCTGTCCTCACGAAGCCATGTTTGTCGACATATTTGAAGTACTGGTACAGCATGGAAGGCACGATCATATAATCGTATTTCCACGTACGCCCCAAGAGGATATTGTAAGAAGTGTCTGCATCTATGACGTAGCAGGTGACTTCTGATTGGAGATCGCCAATCTGACACTTCAGACGAATCTTCCTAATTGGGTAGCTCCTGCCCGAATTGAAACCGCTGATGGCGGTGCTTGTAGGCGTCAGGCGGTGCATTGGGATGCGGAGATGATGTAACAGACCCTTCGGAATAATGCCTATGGAAGAGCCAGGATCAATGTGCATTCGATCCACCTTTACGTCGCCGATGTATCCAGTGTAGTATAGCGGGCGATGGTGCAGGTTGGTTTTGATGAGCATGTCCTGCGGAGTGAAGACAATGTTGGGCATTGCTCCCGTGCAAGCGCTGTCTTGGAGATCTGTAGGCGGGCTCTCTCCCGTGAGGTTGACCTGAGCCCGGTACGCGTCGGCATTTTGGAGTGCATCGCTCAAAGCCGCACGAACATCCTTTGAGAGTCTCAGAAGCTCGTATAATGACAACTTGGCCGGTGTGTTGGCCAATTGTGCCAAGATGTCGAAGTTGTAGGGCCTCTCCAGCCCCTGTGGTATCTCTTTTCGGAGGGATTTGACAAAGCGAGTCTCCTTCGGCCTAGGCTTGTCGGTCGTCGGAGGCTTAGCCGGTCCCGGAGCGTCGGTTGTAGCGGGCTGATGGTCTTCAGCCGAGTTGTCAGCCATGGGTTGGGATTGTGTCCCAGACCGAGTGACGATGGCTGTAGCTTCTTCAATATTTGCCGAGATTGTGCTGCAGGACCTGACTTTTCCACTCTTCTTCTTGCCGATGGAAGATGGTGTGGACTGAGTCACTTCTGATACCAAGTCTGGATGGACCCACATGACCTTCCCTCGTGATATGGTTAGAGGCACTAGACCAGCATCCTAATCTCGGGGAGGTAGAAGATTAGCAATCTCCATTGTCGCCAGAGGGATGGGGACCACACCGTCTTGAGCTTCTGTTGGAGGGAAGCTGCCAAATTGTACTAATACCATATTGGCTGCCACGATTACCTCTTCGAAATCGATGGCTAGGGCATTCGAATCGATGAGATTTTAGATGCATCGTTTTAGCTGGTAGCAGTCGTGTGTAGCATGGTGGACGTAGCGGTGGTAATGGCAGTACTTTGGGTTCTCCACTTCTGCCGGCCGAGGTTCCCGTCTTGGTGGAGGAAGCTGAATTCTGTCTCCTTGTATGAGCATGTCCAAGATGGGCTTGACGTGGCCGTCTTCGAAGGAGTAGGTGATTTGCAGCCATTATTTGTCTGTCGGTTTTGGCTCAGGTTTCCGTGTTGTGTCGATCACCATAGCCTGCTTGCCCTTGTTGTTCCGATTGTTGGAGGAGCTACCCCTATTGTTGTTATTGGCGTTGGGATGCCTGCTCTTGTCCTCTCCCTCTGAGATGTGCAATCCCAGTTAGCGAGCCTTCTTCAATCGTTCTTTGGCGCTTGTGGCACTGATGATAAGCGTATTCCAATCCTTAAATTGACTTTCGTCCATCCAGAGACTGATTGTTGGGAGCAATCTCTTTTGGCAAATTTCAATCAAGGAGGAATACAGATTCTAGACGGCAACTTCATTGTGGTTTGGCAGAACCGCTCGATATAGTTCCTTGTCAGCTCTTTCTCCCCTTGGACGACGTCCATGAGGGTGGAGATCGTGATGTCCTGCCCTACTTCATAGAATCTCTCCAAGAACATGCGCTTGAAGCCGGCGAAGGAGTGGATGCAGTTGTCTGGTAGGTTGCGATACCTGTCGAAGGCGACTCCTTCCAATGCCCCGATGAATAATCGTGTAAGGATGGCATCATCATGGGGCAGGTGGTCGGTGGTGACCTCGAAGTAAGTGATGTACCGACTGGCGGAGGTCTTGCCATCATACGGGTTGATGTTGAATGGCTTATATCTTGGCGGAAAGGGGACATCCCTCCATGCAGCAGGGTACGGTTGCCGTATTCTGAGATCTTGAGAGGTTTCTCTAGCGTGAAACATGGCTCGGAGCTCCTGGACCTCTCTTCTTACTTTCCTGGCCTCAACCACGGCGGTGGGGGCCGTTACTTTAGGAGGATTATTGCCCGGGTTCGGTGCTACTGAATTTGAGCCTGCATTGACCGCGGGACCCGTGCTTGTTTGGCCAGGCATCCCTCTTTGCAGAGTTGGAAGGGCCGCTTTGATCTCGTCCATAGACTTGACCAAGGCAAGTAATATGGCTTCGAGAGTGTCGATGCGTTGGCGATCACTAGAACTACCTTGGCTGTTGTCTGTCATGAATACCGTCTTTACATGAGGAGAGATGGACGGAGCGGAGGAGGAAGCGCCCTTCAAATCATACCCCTGTAGTGAGAAGTCATCGCGGTATATGGGAATGTTCTCTTCTGGTTCGGACTCAGAAGGAACAGTTGTCTCCGAGTTCGCCTCGTCTTGGGAGTTGTGGACGTCCTCGGGGACGTCGGGGTTTGCTGTATCTGATGGAAGAGTTGTTTCCTCCAGCTTGTCTTCTTGGAACATCGGGTTGTCGTGGAGGTTCGGAGGAGTGCTACCCCCAGCTCCAGTAACCCCCAGTGGTGTGGACGACGAATCTCCGACTGTGACAGATTTCGTCTTAGAACGGGTGCCTTGGAAAACTCTGGTGGTGGGCACTCGCTTAGACGACAGTCTCTTAGTCATAGCGGTTGAAATCTTTGGGCTGGGCGCATTTGTCTTCTTCCCTCTCCCATCGACGGGGACTTTCTGAGCAGAGTTGCAAGAGACGACGAAAAGTGCCTCGTCTTCTGAAGATGGCTGTTGCAGTCTTTGAAAGACGGACTGCCGATCTTTTCGCACTGTTCTATTATTGTTTGCCATTGATTGTAAAAGTACAGAACAATTATCGGAGGACTGAACTTGGACTCACAATACAAACTCGCTTGTACAAAGAAAGCCTAGGGACGAAAACCTTGGTACAGCAATCTAAGTACAATTATTTATTTTAGATTCTGGGGGGTGACGATAGAGGCTCGGGAAGACGACGGCAGCCCTGCCTTACTCCTTGGACGATCGGTATGCAGCCTTGGCTCCTCGTGTGAAGATGGTTGGCGTTGACAAAGAAGGGCTCTTTTTACTCCTCTGTTGCTCTCCTGGCTTCTCTCTCTCTCTGTATATTTTCTCTCGGGCTCTGTATTTTTTTATTCTTTTTGTTGCCGATCGTGTGTTTGCAGAGAAATGATGCTGGCAATTTATAAAAGTGTGGTATGATTATTAGGGTTTGCTAATGATCATTTGTTTGGAATGTCGGCGCTCTCTCAATCTATCTGAACCCTTGATCTTGATTACAATGAATCTAGGCCATTAATACGGATAGCACCGAATCTTGTGAGCAATTAATGTTAACTGCTTTAAATCTTCATGATGGATTATACCAATGTCCGATTGCTCGCCACGTGTCCTATTGGCTTTATGATAAATGATATGCCTTGATCTCGGTAATTTTGAGGATGATGTCAAATATATTTGTTGAGATTCGATTAAATCCTTGATTGATCCGATGTCACGTGTTTTAGTTGTGGGGCCTGCCAGAGCCGCATAGGATAGGCAAGACTTGAACCGCAGGGAGGTAATCTTCATGAGCCGCATAGGACAACGCCTTATTGAGCCGCAGGGGATGATCTCTCAATGAGCCGCATATGCATAATCTCTACGAGCCGCATAGGCTAGCGTTGTATTGAGCCGCAGGGACTGGGCTCCCGGTGGGCCGCATATGGCTGATTTCTGCTGGCCATATAGGGTGACTTCTTTGTGAGCCACATAAAGCTGTTCTTATTTAAGCCGCATGAGACGTGCCACGTGGCAATCTAGGACCTCTGTCGGATCGGGTCAGAGATTTTCTTCTTTTCTCGAAGAGTCTGTCATTATGGCAGAACCATTATGACGCTTTATGTCAGAGCCGTCACGGTCGTCGAGTCGTGTCAGGGCATTAAATGAGGCCACTACTCAAATGGCCAGCGGTAGGGAGGGATCCCAAGGGGGGATGTGGCGTCGATCGGGCCGCATATTCCTGCTGAACCGCATACACTCCCGAACCGCATGAGACTGAGAGTCTTCTTTGAATCGCATAAGACAGCTCCTGTATGAGCCGCATGGGCTTCTTTTCAGAGCCGCATGGACCATTACTCTGATATTTTCCATGCTTCTACAGGACCCCCTTCAAAGTTTTCAATTTGCAAAATTGAAACACTTTGAATAAGAAGCATGGCCCTGTTCATGCCGCATAAGTGTCTCAGCCGTATAGACTCATCTAGCCACATGGGCTCTTTGCCACGTGTCCTAACTACGTGTGCAAATCTTCATTAAATGCTCTTAATTTGTTTTTAACGCCGTCTTTTTGGGGGAGGATCCCAAGGGTCGGTTTTGCCTTGATCGAAGCATTTTTGCCTTTATCTTTTGAAGCAGCGCATAATCCGAGGCGTAATCCGAGACGTTTGTTCGTTTTATTGGTCTCTTTCGCCTATAAATAAGAGTCTTTTAGTCCCTTGGGGGTTTCTTTACCTTCTCTCTTTGCTCAAATTCCCTGTTGCCGACTTTGCTCTTCGTCTTCTTCCTTCATCGATCGACAATGGCTCCCAAGAAGGCTGCTGCTACTACGGGCAAGAAGGCCGCATTATCTTCTGCGGCAGCGAAGGGTAAGAAGGTCGCGTCTTCATCGACTGCGGCGGAGAACGTGGCGGCTCCTCCGCCGACTGGCGTGCCTGCTTTTCACCCCGACGTCCACCCGCCTATCGATGGTAAGGGTCGTCTGAAAACTCTAACTGTTGTCATGGCTCTGCTGTATACTTTATGCACAAGCCGTATGTACGAGGCATATCGATGTGACCGCATAAGCACTTCCCCCATGGGGTCGCATAAGCTTGTTATACTCGATCTGAGCCGCATATGTGTTTTCGATTTGGGCCGTATAAGCGTCGCTCACTTTTGAACCGCATAAGCTCGCTTGCTTGTATCCGCGTCAGCTCGCGTGAGTCTGGCTTCGTAGGCGTGCTTAACCTGAACCGTATGAGTCTATAAGCTCGTCTGAATTTGAGTTGCATGGACTCGGCTAACTCGGAGGCGCATGCGGCTATAATGGACAGAACTGCATGGACGTATCTAATGCTGAGCCGCATGAGGCTGTGACGACCCGAGCCGCATAGACTCAAATGATCTTTCTAATGCTTCTGTTTTCTTTGACTATCTTCTAACCTTGTTTCTTTTGTCTTTCTCTAGTGAATCTGCCCGTAAATCCTGCTGGGGAGCTTATAGTGTGTTCAAATCAATTCGCCCTGGGCGTACGTCTTGACGACTTAATTAAGCATGTGTTGAATCAATTCCCTACTGATGAGCCTTCGAAGAGGTTGAAGGCCATTGAGAATCAGACCCTCCATTACCTCCGTTCCATGATGAATACTGGGAAGCTGGATGGAAAATACCTGAAGCCTTTGTTCCTTTTTGGTGATGCTTTAATCATCAAGAATCCCCGAGTTTTAGAGATTTTCGAGAACTGGGATTTTTCTTTGGATGGGGTGGCAATCCATATTCCTCTCATGGAACGTCATTATCCTCTGTCGTGGTTCAACATGGTGTTGTTGGACAGGAAGATGGTGTGTAATTTGACTCCTACTCGGTCAGGGATGTTGATGGACAACATCCATTATAATCCGAACATGCGGTCGGCGTACGCAGGTAGGGATTCCGTCCTCCGGTACATGATGGGTTTGGCCCCGGGCTCCTTCATGAATGTATACGGTCCCAACTTATCATTCGCTCAAGCTGATACCTTCTTGAATCGGCTTGTTCGTAAGAAATCCTATCCCGTTGGCAGGATAGCATTGCCGAACTGGATAAACCCTACTTCTATATGGGTGCAGTTGACCACTTGGGTTCTGCAGACCTATGGAACATTCCTGCGGGAGGTGGGGCTTTACCATGCCATTCGGGGTACTTGTCACGGACTTCCCCTTAATAAACCACTGTTCGTAGCGCTCTTGGAGACGTATAGCCGGCGAACGGGGACGTTCTTTGCACCAGCAGGGGAGCTGGGGCTCGCCCTTCACGAGATGTATACTGTCTCTAAACTTTTGTGGGGGAATGGGCCTTTCGAGGTGTATACCCCGTCGAATGAGGAATTCGAGGCCTTGGACAGGCAACTCCCAGGTTCTGTTGCGGTGTATCGGGAGTTGTTGTGCCACCATAGTGCTTGTCATCAGATGGCTATAAAAATGACGGATTGCTCAAAGGGGACCACTCCCCATACCACATCCTGGATTAATTATCTTTTTAGAGTTGATCCTTCTGGGGAAGTTACTCCTCGAGCCCCTCGAACGCATGCAGAGGTAAGGGATCTGATGTCAAGTGTCAAGAAGTCGCGATCCAAGAGCGATATATTCGGGAGTCAAGCTGACTCTCTTAGTTATTTTTATTACGGGACTGTACAGATGTCGGAGAAGGCGCTTCTGGCTGGATTTTTAATGATATGGCTACGGAACTGTGTAGTCTCGGGAGGAGCGGGTTCTATCGAGAGGATTGGTCGTCATTTCATCCTCCCTGCCGTTAAACTAGTATTCGGAGTTAGACTGGCCCTCCTTCCTGCTATGGTGTGCAGCATACACCATGGTCTTCAAACATTCTCGTCCAAGATTATTGCTCACAAGAAGACTTTGGATTTTGAGCGCGTAGAACTGCCTTTCCATTACTTGATGGGGTGGTTGGCGATGCACTACAGGTCTTTGATGGGTCCCGGGATAGTGGAAGATGCTACAGATGAAGACGCTTTCCTCTTCAAATGCTATCGCCGGTCTTGGGAATACAACACTATGCCCGCTTGTCGAAGGGCGCTGGCGAGGGTGGATGGGTGTGACTTCTTTGTATCTGTTCCTCCTTTTTCTGATAAGGACGTGAGGAAGGTACATCTTGACGGTACCGGGCCTTCTCACTTTCTATCTCCGGATATGCTTGCTTGGTTGCGCAATATCCGCCCCGCGCATCTGGTTTATCGCAACCGAGATAGTGTGTACTTGGAGCCTTACCTACCTAGTAGGTTTTTCCGCTAATTTGGTTATAGCCAGTTGTTCCTTGATTGTCCCAACCCTTGTTTGGGTTTTGAAGGCAGCGTTCTTGATGGCATCCGAGCGTGGAATTATTATGACGCTTACCATACTCGGGCCAGCTTCTCGGTTCCTGATGCTAAGGCGCCGAGGGAAATTTTGTACGTGGCTGCTTTGTATCACGTTATGGCGAACAAGCCTCCTGTTAACTTTGATCCGAGTACCAGTTTCATTGTGGGTACCGGTTTAGAGGAGAAGCCCAAGGGGGCTAAGGCTAGAAAGCAACTGGCGCTCCAGATTCCCCTCCCTGAATCAGAACCTTCCGGGTCGGCTGAGGAGGAGGATGATCATGATAGCGAAGACTCCCTTTCTGGTGGGGGTGAAGAAGTAACGGATCAACTGCTTCCCACACCCAATGAACTGGCGAAAGATCCGTTGCTTACTGCACAAGATGAAGTAGTGAGAGAAGAGCAGCCTTCGGCTGTGCCTGGTTTTTCGCATAAATGAGTCAGACACGAGTCTTCTGACGGTAGAGCAACCTTTTCCGTGAAGAGAGCTGCAGTTAGGTCTCGCGGATTACTTATTACCGAGAGGGGTGAAGATACAGACGCTATTCCGGAAGTAATACCAAGTCGTAGCCATCTCTTTGTTGTAGTTTTCTTTTCTCTTAGAGATATGACTTAATCACTTTTCTTTGTAGGTGTCCGACGAACCGGTCTCTCCTGAATCGTCTACCACCCCTGAAGCTGATCCGGCCCTTGCTGCTTTGATTAGCGACATGTGTGCTGCGGTCCTTTCTGCGGGGGCTCTCTCAGCGGCGGCTGGAAGCTCCCAGGTTGCTGAGGTCTCGGCCCGGGGTGACGAAGGTTTCCTCGGACCCGTCTTCGAGACCGCTGATCTTCAGCAAGGCGCCGTCGATCTCGGTGCATCCCCTCCCGAGGACGCAAGGGGGGAGGAGTCTGTTATACCTGAATCGGAAGCTGTTGGTGAAGAGGCTGCGGTGGCTGCCGGCGAACCTCGGCCTCCACACTCCTCAACTGGTAAGATAAGCCAGATATTGACTAGTGAGGGGGCTTATTTGCTCTATCAACATATCCTCCGGGTCAAATCGATTCATGGTTGTCTTGGCCCTGCAGGTCCTGACCCTTTACTTCCCGCCGTGGATGTTCTTGGGGAAGGCTCGGTCTGCCGTAATATAGGAGGAAGGAGCGTTCCCTCTCCTTTGCCGTCTCACGTCGAGGGGCCTTCCGCCAGCTCTAGGCAAATAGGAATGGAATTGGCGATGGTCTCCGCCTCATCCTCCGCAGATTATACGACTCCGGAGACTGACCTCTCGACCCTACCGAGTATTCAAATTCTGCAGGCTGTCGAAGAGGAGTTGGCCGCTGTTCAAGCGTCCTTTCATGCGAAGTTTGCTTCTCTTGTGGCAGGGGTGGCAGATTCTGTTGCGTCTTCTTCAGTGCTGCCAGCCACACTTCCGCTGACACCGGCCTCCATGGAGACTCTAGACGAGGTGACGCAGGACGTGGTCGACAGCTTCTATCGTCATTTGCAAAGGGGCGTAGACGATACCATAGGACGGGGGACCCCATTTTCTCTATATCTCCGGTGCGCTCGGGGTCAAATTGCAACCTTGAAGTCCCTTCCTGGCGGGGTGGGATTGGCTGCACTGCTGGAACATAAGCTGACAGAAGCTGATCAGCTTGTGACCCAACTACTGGCGATACGACAGGCGGGCCTTCCAGCTGCGATTGAGCGGGAGCGTGGCTTCCTCATTACTGCTCGGAATATGATTAAGCTAGCCCGAGATACTGCTGGGCCAGTTGTACGGGGGGACCTTGATAAGTTCTCCGCTTCGTATGACCAGCTGGGTCGTAGGAGTCAGGCTTGCCGTGCTCGAAAGGAATCCGCTTCTCATGGAATTGCTGATATGAAGGAGCGGATTCTTGGGCTCCAGAGGCAATTGGCCTTCTTAGAGTCAGAGCTGGAGGCTGCTCAGGCGGAGCAGGAGTCGATCGTTCGGGAGGCCGAGAAAGTTTCCCGATCTTCCGATAACCTGGAGCGGGCTTTTAAGAAATTTGAGGATAACTGGCAGGCTCATGCTTATCTGGAGGATGAGGCGGTGCTGACCCACGAGGCAGAGCGTCGAGCCTTCCAGAGGTTTGAGCGGTCGGTTGTTTTGCTGACAGACCGTCTCAGGGCGTTATGTGCCCAGAGCAGTGATCAGCTGTCTGTTTTCTTTGTTTTCTTTTCTTTTTTTCTTTGTAAGGGATGTGATCCCAAATGAAGTGGTACGTTGAATTTTGAATAAATGAACCTGTTTCAACTCATCATCTCTTTCTTGTACTTGTGGCGTCTGTGGAATTGGACTTGTTAGGGGATTTATTTGTGGACCTGTTATCCTAGGCGTACCTTAGTTTTAGGTACGGATAACAAGTTTGGACAGGATGTCCGGAACAGCCGTGGCAAAGTGGTCATGGATGTTCTCGGTGCTTAAAAAAAGGAATGCCGTAGAGCAGCTGGGCTCCCGGGGCATGGTGGGGTAGTAGATTTATGCTAAGAAGCTTAGCAAAGGAATATTTGTGGACCTATTATCCTTGGCGTACCCTGGTTCGGGATACAGATAATAGGGTGAAAGGAAAACCAACATATTTGCTCAGAGGTCATGAGGACATGGCAAGCATGAGGGTTTTACCGTGGAATCTTCCTGTTCAGAGGTAATGAGGACATGGCAGGGGAGGTTTCACGGAAGATATTCGTGGTCAACAGCGGACATTTTGTGGACCTATTATCCTTGTCGTACTCCGGTTGTGGGTACAGATAATAGATCGAAAGGAGACCGACATACTTGCTCAGAGGTAATGTGGACATGGCAAGCATGAACGTTTCTTCAACGGAGCCTTTCCGCTCAGAGGTAATGATGACATGGCAGGAGTGGGCTCAATGAAGAGGGGGTACATAGAACGACTCAGAGGTAGAAGAACGTGGAAGTTCTATGTGAGGGGCGGTTTATTTTTGGTGGAAGTGAAAACGACTCAGAGGTAATAAGGACATATCCGTTTTCGGAAATTTGTGGATCGATTACCCTTTTTGTGCACTGGAAGTGCGGGTATTGGATCATGAGGGAGGATCTCTTCCGGGAAGAAAGTTCAGAGGTATAATCATACGTGACTTACTATCTGAAAGAGTGACCGGAATATGAGTTCAGAGACACCAGCGGGTACATAACTTGGTAAATTAACATGTTGAGAAAGCGGGAGTCCAGCGGCACCAGTGGGTACATGACTTGATAATCTGAAGGGGTTGTGGGGGTGAGTTCAGGGGCACCAGCAGGTACATGACTCGATAATCTTGAAATGTTGTAGGTGTGAGTTCAGTGGCACCAGCCGGTACATGACTCGATAATCTGAAATGCTGAGGGTGTGAGTTCCGTGGTACCAGCGGGTACACGACTCGGAGACTTTGTAGCGAATGTCGTTTAGACATAATATTTCTTCAGGAACTTGCCATTGACGGGCAGCATGAGCAAGTCTCCGTTTTGCTTTGCAAGGCGGTAAGCACCGTTGGAGAATACCGTCTCAATGATAAATGGGCCCTCCCACTTGGGCTGGAATTTGCCGGCGGTCTTGTGAGTCATGACCATTGGCCTCCGGACTGCCAAGACGAGATCGCCTACCTGGAATGTTCTAATTTTGACCTTCTTGTTGAAGGCTCCCGAGATGCGTGCTTGGTATAGCTCGATCCTTTGCTGAGCTAGGAGGCGCTTTTCATCTAAGGCCTCTAACTCTTGCAGTCGACGTCGGTAGTTATCATCGGTTGTCAATTGATGTGTGAGGGCAACACGTAGTGAGGGGATCTGTGTCTCCAAGGGGAGGACTGCCTCACTCCCATATACCAGGGAGAATGGTGTATTTTCGGTGGCTGTTCGGACCGTGGTGCGATAAGCCCATAAGCACTCGCCGAGTTTCTCGTTCCAGTCGTGCTTGTTGGAGGAGACGAACTTCTTGAGCAGTTTGATGATTGTTTTGTTGAACGCCTCTGCTAACCTATTTGCTGCCGGGTTGTACGGCATCGAGGCGATATTCTGAATACGGTGCTTATCGCAAAACTGATAGAATACGTGGCTTGCAAACTGCGGACGATTATCATGGATGATCCTTCGGGGCAGTCCAAAGCGGTAGATGACGTGGTGTTTAAGGAAGCTGATCACATTTGAAGTCTTAACTTCTGCGAGTGGGACAGCTTCCGTCTATTTGGAGAAGTAATCAGTGATCGCAAGTATGAAGCGATGTCCTCGAGAGGAAGGTGGGGTGATTGGACCAATGATATCCATTCCCCATGCTTCGAATGGCCAGGATGCCACTGTCGGGTGTAAAAATTCGGATGGTTGGTGGATGAAGTCCACGTGGACTTGGCAAGCTTTGCACTTTTTAGCATAATCTATCGCGTCTGCCACCATTATGTGCTAATAGTAGCCTATTTGGCGAAGGCGGTCTTACAGTTTTGGGCCGGGCTGGTGGGCCCCACAGACACCGTCATGGGCTTCTCGTACGGCTTCTTTGGCTTCTGCGTTTGACAGACACCGAAGCAGTAATCCGTCATAGGAGCGACGATACACCATTTTCGTCTCTGTATCATAGAAGAATCTGAGAGAACGCCTTCTGATGGAAGTGGCTTCCTTTGGGTTCTCAGGCAGGATGTCGTAGACGACGAAGTCGATGAATGGTTGTCTCCAATCTGGGGCGTCATCGATCGTCTGGGCAGAATAGCTTACGACGAATTGCACATTGTTTTTGGGACAGACCAGTTCATGGCCTATCACTTCCACTGATTGTCGATCATAATTCGGAACTGCTAGGGAAACGGCGAGACCAGCTAGGGCATCGGCTTCAATATTTCGGAGTCTGGGGACGTGCTCGATGAAGAACCCCTCAAATGCCGAGATGATATTGATTGGTATTTGATGATAAGGGATCATATCTTCATGGCGGACCTCGTACGAACCCCGGATCTGATTGACGATTAGTTGGAAATCGCCGTACGCTTCAAGATATTCTACCCCCAGCTATCTTGCAAGTTGGAGGCCAATGACCAGAGCGTTGTACTCGGCCATATTGTTAGAACAGGATTCAGTGAGGGAATAAGCACGGTTAATCACCAATCAGGAAGGAGATATTAGCACTACCCCGACTCCGACGACTATATTGCCTGGGTGGCTGCCAAGAAATCTGCCAGGGCTTGACCTTTGACTGCCTTTTGGGGGACGAAGATCATATGATAAGGGGACAGCAATATTGCCCATGTAGAGAGACGAGAGCTGAGTGCCCCTGGTTTAGTCATGAGGACCCTTAGAGGGTTGACTCGTGAGACCACATGTATCATTTGTCCGGCGACATAGTGTCTCATTTTCTGAATGGCGAACACCAGGACGAGGCATTCCTTCTCCACAGCGGTGTATCGATGCTCTGGCCCAATCATCATTCGGCTGAGGTAATATATGCCCTGTTCATGGCCTGCATCGTTATTCTGTGCCAGTAGAGCACCGAGGGAGTGTTCCATTGCTCGTACATAGAGCAGAAATGGTTTTCCAGGGACTGGGGCTACCAAGACCGGAGGATTTGACAGATATTCTTTGATGCTATCGAAAGCATGCTGGCATTCCTCGTCCCATACGAATGAGACTCCTTTCTTCATGAGGTGCGTGAATGGTCGGCATCGCCTGGAGAGGTTGGAAATGAACCTTCTGATGTAAGCTAGCCTTTCCTGAAGGCCTCTGAGTTCGCGAAGATTTCTTGGGGGACCCATCTCCATAATTGCTTTTGTCTTCTCGGGGTCTACATGTATACCCTTTGCAGTGATGATGAAGCCTAAGAACTTCCCGCTGGATACGCCCAGGAAGGACTTCGTAGGGTTCATCTTCAAATTGTACGTCCGCATTAGGTCGAATACCGTCCTTAGATCCTACAGATGGTCTCCTTTGCTACGGCTCTTGACGGCTATATCATCAACATAGAACTCCACCGTCTTGCGTAAGTGGTCTCTGAAGATGATGCTCATAGCTCTTTGATATGTGGTGCCAGTATTCTTTAAACCGAAGGGCATGACTGTGTAGCAGTACGTGCCAATCGGTGTTCGGAATGATGTATGCTTTTCGTCGTCAGGAGACATTTTGATCTGATTGTACCCCGAGAAGCCATCCATGAATGACATGCGTTCGAAGCCGCAGGTATTGTCGATCATGATGTCTGTAATAGGAAGGGAGAATTCATCTTTGGGACATGCCTCGTTCAGGTTGCGAAAGTCGATACAGATTCGAATCTTCTCGTTCTTCTTGAGAACGGGTACTTTATTGGCGACCCAATCGGGATGCTGCTCCTCACGGATGAAGCCGCTGGCTATCAGTTTATTGACTTCAGCTTCGATCGCGTCCATGATGCCTGGGCGGAAGCGTCGCTGTTGTTGTTTAACTGGCTTCGCATCTGGTCGAATATTGAGTTTATGAAGAGCGACGTCAGGATTTAACCCTGGCATGTCTTCATAGCTCCAGGCGAACACATCAATGTACTCTTTGACAAGTTCTAACAGCGACTCCCGTTCTTCGTCGGTTAGGCTTTCACTGATGAAGATCGGTTTTGGAGAAAATTTGCTGGCGAGATCCACTTGTATGACCTCATCTTCAGTAGGAGGTTCTCTCAGTTCAAACCATTTTTCCCATTGCGCGTCTAATTGCTGGGCCCATGGCTCTAGTTCGAAGATTTCGGGGATGTCTTCGTCTTCCTCGTAAGCATCGATGAACGTCATGTTGACTGACATGACTTGTCTGAACACATCTCCGATGCTGGTATCTGAGTCAGAAGTTGGTGATCCGGTTGAATGTGACTGCCAGTCGCATTCTTCATCTGAACTTTCCGGGGTCGTAGTAGGCGTTACATACCCTAGCCCGCATCGAGTTTTGTTATAGTAGTTCCGTGGTTTGCCCGCCGGGACTGGCGGCTTCAAAGGTAATCGTCGCCCAGTGCCATAGTTCAATCCTGGCGTAGTCTCCAGATCATACCCCTGTTTTTGCATAAGATATTTGGATTGAGGGCTATAGAGATACAGAGGCAGTCTCCCGGCATCTGACCCGAGGTCGACTTTTTCTATGGTGCGGGGATGAGGGTTGTTCGTCCGACCGAAGATGATTGGATGATCTCCCCCCTCGACTATTCGGTAAGCGTCTTCTACTGGAGCAAGCTGGATTGCAGTGTACACATTTGTCACCTGTGTGTGTAGGTGAGCGCCTATACCGTCTTCCATAGCATACATCGTACATAGCTTATTGAGCTCGGTGTAGTTCAAAGATAACCCTTTATTGATGAAGTAAGGTATCTTTTCTAGGGGAATTACATCATCAGCGGAGGGGACATTAGTGTGGGCAGCCACATACTTGGCTAGCTCCGGTTCCTCTTCGGCTACCCCCTGTGTGAACGAAGACTGAGAGGATGACCTAGGAAGCTTGATCGTCAGTGGTCCAGTTGATGGAGCAGAGCGTGGAGTCATTGGCAGACTGGCGACCCCCAGTTTGGCACTCGATGTGGAGCGAGGATTGGCTGGTTTGCTGGAAGTGTTAGACCTTGCATCGAGGGGACAACCTTTCTTGGGAAGACGTATTGTCAGTGGCCTGTCCGAGGGGTTGAGCTTCTCTGTTTGTGGTTGATTGACTCTTGGTAACCTGATTGAGAGTGGCTTCATTGTGGGTCTCGGCACTTGGCTGGATCTAGGCAGCCGGATTATCATCTGCTCCTCTTGTGCCGAGAGGCTGATTGCGTCCTTCCGCAGAGTGGCGGTGAGGGGTGCAGACTTGCCCGGTTTGCGAGCTTGGAGGTGGATCGTCAGGGGTCCTTCTGATCCCGTGGCTGTCTCAGTATGAGCTTGTGCGTCTCCTTCATCCAGGTGCCTCTTCGACTTTTCGTACAAACAGGAGTTCGAGTAGTAAGATTTGACCCATTTGAAGGGATCGATATCAGCAAACTCTGTCTTCACGAAGCCGTGTTTGTCGACATATTTGAAGCACTGGTGTAGCGTGGAAGGCACGATCATATAATCGTGTATCCATGGGTGCCCCAAGAGGATGTTGTAAGAAGTGTCTGTATCTATGACGTAGCATGTGACTTCGGATTGGAGGTCGTCAATTTGACACTTCAGACGAATCTTTCCAATAGGGTAGCTCCTGCCCGAATTAAAACCGCTGATGGCGGTACTTGTAGGTGTTAGGCGATGCATTGGGATGCGAAGATGATGTAGCAGGCCCTTCGGGATGATGCTTATGGAAGAGCCAGGATCAATGTGCATCCGATCCACCTTCACGTCGCCGATGTATCCCGTGTAGTATAGCGGGCGATCATGTAGGTTGGTTTTGATGAGCATGTCCTGCGGAGTGAAGACGATGTTGGGCATTGCTCCCGTACAGGCACTATCTTGGAGATCCATGGGTGAGTCCTCCCTAGTGAGGTTAGATTGAGCGAGATAGGCATCGGCATTTTGGAGTGCTTCGCTCAATGCAATATGAACGTCCTTGGAGAGTCTTAGGAGTTCGTATAATGACAATTTGGCCGGAGTGTTAGCCAATTGTGCTAAGATGTCAAAGTTGTAGGGCCTCTCTAGCCCTTGGGCCACGTCCTTTCGGAGAGATTTATCGAAGCGAGTCTCCTTCGGCCTAGGCTTGTCGGTCGTCGAAGGCTGAGCCGGTCCCAGAGCATCAGTTGTAGTGGGTTGATGATTTTCAGCTGGACTGTCAACCACATGTTGGGATTGCGCTCCGGACCGCGTGACGACGGCTGTAGCTTCCTCGTTGTCTGCTAAAATTGTGCGGCAGGTCTTGATTTTTCTACTCTTTTTGTTGGTGGAAGATGGTGTAGGCCGAGTTACTTCTGACACCAAGTCTGGGTGGACCCACATGACCTCTCCTCGTGAGGTGGTGAGAGGTACTAGACCAGCAGCTTATTCTCGGGGCGGAGGAAGATTGGTAATCTCTATTATCGCGAGAGGGACAGGGATTACCCCGTCTTGAATCTCCGTCGGAGGGAAGTTGCCGAATTGTACGGACACCATATTGGCTGCTACGGTTACCTCTTCGAAGTCGATGGCCAGAGCGTTCGAATCAATGAGGCTTTGGATGTACCGTTTTAATTGGTAGCAGTCATGTATAGCGTGGTGTACATAACGGTGGTAATGGCAGAACTTCGGGTTCTCCAAATCAGCCGGCCAAGGCTCCCGTCTTGGTGGAGGAAGCTGAATTCTACCTCCTTGTATGAGCATGTCTAAGATAGGCTTGACGTGGCCATCTTCGAAAGAGTAAGTGATTTGAGGCCATTGCTTGTCTGCTGGCTGTGGCTCGGGTTTCTGGGCCGTGTCGGCCACCATACCCTGTTTTTACTTGCTGTCCCGATTGTTGGAGGGGTTACCCCCATTATCGTTGTTGAGATGCTTGCCCTTATTTTCTCCTTCTGAGATGTGCAACCCCAGTTGGCGGGCCTTCTTCAGTCGTTCTTCAGCGCTTGTGGCGCTGATGATGAACGTCTTCCAATCTTTGAATTGACTCTCGCCCATCCAGAGACTGATCGTTGGAAGCAGTCTCTTTTGGCAGATTTCAACCAAAGAAGAATCCGGATTTTCGGAAGGCAGCTTCATGGCGGTCTGGCGGAACCGCTCGATGTAGTTCCTTGTTAGCTCCTTCTTCCCTTGGACGACGTCCATGAGAGTGGACATAGTGACGTCTTGTCCTACTTCATAGAATCGTTCCAAGAACATGCGCTTGAAGCCGGCGAAGGAATGGATGCAGTTGTCCGGTAGATTGTGGTACCAATCAAAGGCGACTCCTTCCAATGCTCCAATGAATAACCGTGTGAGGATCGCATCTTCATAGGGCAGATGGTCGGTGGTGACCTCAAAGTAAGTGATGTACCGACTTGCTGAGGTTTTGCCATCATACGGGTTGATGTTGAACGGCTTATATCTTGGTGGGAATGGAACATCCCTCCACTCAGCAGGGTATGGTTGCCGTATTCTGAGATCTTGACCGTTTTCTCGGACACGAAACATGGCACGGAGCTCCTGGACCTCTCTTCTTACTTCTCAGGTCTCATCTGTCGCGGCGGGGGCTATTATTTCGGGAGGATTATTGCCCGGGTTTGGTGCCGCTGAGTTTGAATCTACATTGACCGCGGAGCCTGTGTTTGTTTGACCAAGCGCTCCTCCTTGTAGAGTGGGCAGGGCCGCTTTAATCTCGTCTACAGACTTGACCAAAGCAAGTAATATGGCTTCGAGACTGTCGATGCGCTGGCGATCACTGGAACCACCTTGATCGCTGTCCGTCATGAACACCGTTCTTACGTGAGGAGTGATGGAAGGAACGGTGGAGGATGTGCCCTCTGAGTCGTACCCATGCACCAAAAAGTCATCCGGATAGGTGGGAATGTTCTCTTCGGGCTCGGACTCGGAGGGAATGGTATCCCAGCTTCAGAGCTTGCCTTGTCTTGAGAGTTACGGATGTCCTCGGGGGCATCAGCGTCCGTTGCTCCTGATGGAAGAGTTGTTTGTGCGGACTCGGTTCCTTGGAACATCGGATTGTTGCGGATTTCGGAGGAGTGCTGCCCCCAACTCCTTCAACCCCCAGCGATGTGGATGATAAATTTCCTATCGCGGTAAATTTCATCTTTGAACGGGTGTGTTGGAATACACCAGTGGAGGACAACCGTTTAGACGACAGTTTCTTAGTTGTAGTGGTTGATATCTTCGGACTGGAGATGCTCGTTTTCTTCCTCCTCTCTTCAGCAGGGACTTTTTGAGCAGAATTGCAGGAGACAACAGGAGGTGCCTCATCTTCTGAGTTCGGGTGTTGTAGCCTTTGGAAGACGGATGGCCGAGCTTCCGTCATTGCCGCGTTGTTGCAGCAGCAATTGATGATAATTTGGGTGCAGCGATGTCCAAATGAGGACTCTTTGCACACCGACACTCCTTCTCTTTTCTTGCATTTGTGGAGGATCGTCTCCCGTAGGTCAGAGGAACCACTCTGTCTGTTTGCCGCGAGGGGCTGGACTTGAGCAGTTGTATACAACTTTCCATCCGAGGCCCGTGTGATAGTCAACGGAACGCTCCGATAGTCAGAGGTTGGGACAGCTGACTGGGCTCGATGAGCCCGCGCTGCCCTAGACTTCCTCCCTTTAGCACTTATGGGTGTGTAATAGGAGGAGTCCAAGTTGAATGCCACAGAGTCTGGCTTATCATACAGAGAATCATCAGGGTAGGGACCGTATGAGAGACGATCGAAGACCGATCGAGAGAAGCGTGGAACGGACGCTATGCTGCTAGAGTTGGGTACCGTACAGGCTGTCTGCATGCGGTCGTCTTCTGCTGTCGGATGAGTTGTCTTTGGGCGGCTAGTAGTCACGACCGTGCAGGCTGGCCGCATGCGGTTGGCAATAGTGGCCGCATGGGTTTTCTGCAAGCGACTGACTCCTGTAGCCTCATGTGTTTCATCCATATAATTGGCGACTGTAGCTGCATAAACTATACGGCTGGCAGATGTGACCGCATGATTTTTCTTCATGCGGCTAGCGACTGTGGCCGCATGGGCTTTGTCCACGCGGCTAGCGGATGTGGTCGCATGAGCCTTTTTCACTCGGCCAGCACCCCTATGTGGCTCAGTTCGCGTAGAGTTCCTCTGTGCCCTTGCAAGTCCAGCATCATAGTGTTTTTTTCTGCCGGACTTGGGGACAGCAGAGTTGTCTACGGACTGAAGTGGGGCCTCAGAAGAGTTCTTCTCGCCGTCTTGAGCAACAGAGGGTATACCGTCGGGGGCTTGGGGAGGAGCAAATAATTTTGGCCTTCACTCTCTGCGAGCCTTTGTCGTGCGGGTGCGCTTCTGGACCGGGCCAGCGCTTCCTTCGGAGAGCATCTCTTCAAACGCTTGTTGGTCGAAGCGGACGACCATCTTTTGTTGCATGGAGCCAAGCTTGGCTGCATCCGATTGCGTCACCAACTCCTCAGCCGTGGAGAAGTTAGTCTCCAACAGAGTCGCCATCGTGTTTGCCATTGATTGTAAAAGTACAGAACAATTATCGGAGGACTGAACTTGGACTCACAATACAAACTCGCTTGTACAAAGAAAACCTAGGGACGAAAACCTATGTACAGCAATCTAAGTGCAATTATTTATTTTAGATTCTGGGGGTGACGATAGAGGCTCGGAAAGGCGACGGCAGCCCTGCCTTACTCCTTGGACGATCGGTATGCAGCCTTGGCTCCTCGTGTGAAGATGGTTGACGTTGACGAAGAAGGGCTCTTTTTACTCCTCTGTTGCTCTCCTGGCTTCTCTCTCTCTGTATATTTTCTCTCTGGCTCTGTATTTTTTTATTATTTTTGTTGCCGGTCGTGTGTTTGCAGAGAAATGATGCTGGCTATTTATAAGAGTGGGGTATGATCATTAGGGTTTACAAATGATCATTTGTTTGGAATGTCGGCACTCCCTCAATCTATCTGAACCCTTGATCTTGATTACAATGAATCTAGGCCATTAATATGGATAGCACCGAATCTTGTGAGCAATTAATATTAACTGCTTTAAATCTTCATGATGGATTATACCAATGTCCGATTGCTCGCCACGTGTCCTATTGGCTTTATGATAAATGATATGCCTTGATCTCAGTAATTATGAGGATGACGTCAAATATATTTGTTGAGATTCGATTAAATCCTTGATTGATCCGATGCCACGTGTTTTAGTTGTGGGGCCTGCCAGAGCCGCATAGGATAGGCAAGACTTGAACCGCAGGGAGGTAATCTTCATGAGCCGCATAGGACAACGCCTTATTGAGCCGCAGGGGATGATCTCTCAATGAGCCGCATATGCATAATCTCTACGAGCCGCATAGGCTAGCGTTGTATTGAGCCGCAGGGACTGGGCTCCCGGTGGGCCGCATATGGCTGATTTCTGGTGGCCATATAGGGTGACTTCTTAGTGAGCCGCATAAAGCTGTTCTCATTTAAGCCGCATGAGACGTGCCACGTGGCAATCTAGGACCTCTGTCGGATCGGGTCAGAGATTTTCTTCTTTTTCCGAAGAGTCTGTCATTATGGCAGAACCATTATGACGCTTTATGTCAGAGCCGTCACGGTCGTCGAGTCGTGTCAGGGCATTAAATGAGGCCACTACTCAAATGGCCAGCTGTAGGAAGGGATCCCAAGGGGGAATGTGGCGTCGATCGGGCCGTATATTCCTGCTGAACCGCATACACACCTGAGCCGCATGAAACTGAGAGTCTTCTTTGAATCGCATAAGGCAGCTCCTGTATGAGCCGCATGGGCTTCTTTCCAGAGCCGCATGGACCATTACTCTGATATTTTCCATGCTTCTACAATTATTGCAGCAGCAGTTGACGATGACTTGGGTACAGTGACGTCCATGGGAGGACTCTTTGCTCTCCGATGCATCTTCTCTTTCCTTGCATTTGTGGAGGATGGCCTCACGCAAGTTAGATGGGTCTGAATCGACCATGTTTGCTCCCTGGATCTTAGGAGACTTTTGCGAACCTCTCTGTCCGTTTGCCGCCGGGGGCTGGACTCGAGTGTTTCTGTACAACTTCCCATCCGAGGCCCGCATAACAGTATGTGGGACGCTCGGAGGGTCAGAGACCAGATCAGCGGACCGAACTCGTCAGGCTCGCTCTGCCTTAGACTTCTTCGCTCTAGTGCATAAGGACACATAGTAGGAAGAGTCTAAGTGATACTGGAGAGAGTCAGACATGTCTTCTTGGGAGCACAAGAGATCAGGTCCATAAGAGAGGCGGTCGAAGACAGAGCCGCGTGGAGTAGGCATCATGCGGCTGTCATCAACAATCTTCATGCGGCTGGCAGACGTAGCCGCATAGGCTTTCTTCATGCAGCTGGAAGTCTCAGCCGCATAAGTTTTCTTCATGCGGCTGGATGATCTGGCCGCATAGACTTTCTTCATGCGGCTAGCAGATTCACCCGCATAAGCCTCCTGCATGTGGTTGGCGGATTTGGCCACAGGAGTGTTCGACTTCTTCTTGGGGCGCATAGAATCACTCTTTGTTCCTGCAAGTCCAGCATCGTAGTGCTTTCCTCTGCCGAACTTCGGGACATCAGAGTCCTCTACGGCTCGAAGTGGAGCCGTATGAGAGTCGCCTTCGCCGTCTTGGATAGCAGAGAGTACCCCGTCCAGAGCTTGTGGAGGAGCAAATGATATTGGCTTCCACTCGCAGCGAGCTTTCTTTATGCGGGTTTGCTTCTGGATCGGACCAGCACTTCCTTTAGAGAGCATTTCTTCAAACGCCTGTTGGTCGAAGCGGACGACCATCTTCTGTTGCGTGGAGCCAAGTTTGGCTGCATCCGATTGCGTCACCAACTCCTCAGCCGTGGAGAAGTTTATCCCCAGCAGAGTCATCATCATGTTTGCCATGAAATATAAAAGAACAAAACAATTATCGGAGGACTGGACTTTTACTTCACAATACAAATTCGCTTGTACAAAGAAAGCCTAGGGACGAAAACCTAGGTACAGCAGTCTAAGTACAATTGTTTATTTTAGATTCTGGTGGTGACGGTAGAGGCTCGAGAAAATGATGGCAGCTCTGCCTTACTCCTTGGACGATCCGGTGCAGCCTTGGCTCTGTAGAAGAATTGCTGGGCGTTCATGAAGAAATGCTCTCTCTTCAGGATCTCTGGCTCTCTATGTCTCTATGTGGTCTGTCTCTATATATCTCTTTCTGTATCTGTCTGTGTGTCTCTCGGTCTCTGTGTGTGTGTCCTCGCAAGGGAATGGCACCCTGCTATTTATAAGAGTGGGAGGCTTCATTAGGTTTTACAATGATTGCCCATTCTTGAAAGTCGACGGCTAATGATCACTGGATCTGGGCCGTTCATCGAGATTTGGGCAATAAATATGATTGCATCAAATCTTTTGTAGGTAATTAATGCTGATTGAGATAAATCCTCCTTATTTATCATGCCAACCTAGGATTCTTCGACACGTGTCTTTAATTGGCTTATTTACAGATGATCTGATTTGATCCCAATATTCCATTGGGATCTGTTGAAAGATTTCGATCAATCTGATGCCACGTGCCCTACTGTCATGCCACGTGTCATAATAGCAGAAATTTGAGCTGCAGAAAAGTTGGGCCGCATAAGGCTGGCCACGTGTAAAGGCTGCCTAAGAGTGGCCCCCATGAACATTTGGGCCGCATGGTAATGATTTGAGCCGCATGAGTATGAGTGAACCGCATGGAGATAGTCCTCGTGAGCCGCATGAGGATGGTCATTGTGAGCCGCATGGGGCTGGTCTTCGTGAGCTGTATGGGGCTAATCTTCGTGAGCCGTATGGGGCTGATCTTCGTGAGCCGCATGGGGGAGCCTCCGCTTGGGCCGCATGGGGGAGTCTCCGCTTGAGCCGCATACGATTTTCCACGTGTCATGGCCGCATGACAGTTTTTGAATCTTGGAGGATCATGTCAGAGATTTTCTTCGCTTCCCAAGGAGTCCGTCATTATGAGGGAGTGATAATGATATCTTTGTGGCAGAACTGTCACCCTGTCAGAGCTGTCAGCCGTCAAGGCATTTAATGCAGTAAGGGACAAGCGAAAGAGCTATTTGTAGGCCACGTGGCTCCTCTCTGAGCCGCATAGAGCTTATTTGAGCCGCATAGATCCTTGATCCGTATAGATCCTTGAGCCGCATGAATTCTCTGAGCCGCATGGGGCTCTCTGGCCGCATGGATCTTTCTTTATTATTTTCCATGCTTCTATAAGCATATTTTCCTACCTTATGAAGTAAATATTTGAAAGAATTCATATTTCCCCAGTATTTTATATGGAGTGAATAAGAAACTGTGTAGATGTTATATCATATAATTAAACTAAACTTTGCACAACAGCAAATTGGGATAAAGTGTTTGTTGCTTCTTGCTGTTAATTTTCACCAACTTATAGGTTTCTTCGTGTAATCTATAATTACTGCTCTCCAGTCCAATAATCTTAATTTATCAACTATGGTAGAACCTTTCAGTTTCATGTATCCTTTTAGCATTGTTTGCGAGATTATGTCAGCTCAGTAGATGTTAACTCATTAGTGGTTTTCTGAATATGGTCGTTCTCAGTTAAATCTCCTACTGACCTAGTCTCTTATGAGGATGCAGAGGCCATTCATCATTTTTATATTCTTAAGGATAATAATTCATTGACATTTCAACTTAATGCAAGTTCAAGGACTTCCCCCTTGGGCCAATACTTCATCATTTGCTATTATAGATGTGATACAGGTAAAATCTACATATAAATGATGGTAGATTTTTGTCAGTTCTTGCTGTTGACGAGGGAAGATAGTTTTCTTTTTTTTAGTTCAGGGTAGCGTTTCCATCTTAAAGGGTTCATGGATGGACTGCCACTAACTTCAATTTCACACTACAAAGACAAAGGTTCCAACTTTAGTTGTATATACCATGCTTTCTCTTACCACCATGTTCAGTGTCAGATTATACCTGGTACTTACAGATAACGTGTGTTTAATTAGCAATCTCAATGTTTTGACCCAATCGTTTTACTCTACAAAGATGGATACTAGATACTAGAGCAACAACAACAACAACAACAACAATAACAAAAGATCTCATCCCTTTGGGGTTGACTAGGTGAGTCCTTTCTTTCGTTCTTTTATTCAAGGGCCAGATCCTCTTCAGATGTGGATGCCCCTACACGTTGGTACAACTTTTCCACTAATTCTTAATCTACTCATTTTGATTAATGTCAATATGTTTATATTTAAAAGTCTAACACCAATACTTGTTTTCTTTAGTGGATGGCAGCAATTTCCAAATGCCTTCTTTTATACGCCTTATCGAGGTCATCTAGTGGACCCGGAGGATTAGGACGTCGCTTTGCGTTTGGTCACTCTGAATCTAAGTTCCAAATTATACCCATTACTGGATGATGTGGCTAGAGTGGATGAAGCAAGACATGATTCCATGAAGTAATGGAGTTCTTGGAGAAACCAGAGAGCTAATTTGTCTGTAGTTGGTGATCGTAGTCCCAAGGGCGTTCTTCTCATTCGGAAAAACTTTGCTCGCCAAGACAATTGTCTAATTTTGTATTATGGAGGAGAATATTGGTTGACAATGAATATTGTATTCTCATAATTTTGGTGTAGTGATTATATGAAGAATAATTGTAACTGTGAATAAGTTTATTTATAAATGCAACTAATGACATTGTTTATTATTTTTTATTGTTTATGCATGAATTGTCATGTGTAAATTATATTCTCATAATGAATATTTGTTGGTAATTGAAAGCTGAAAGCTCAGGATTGATAGGGTCGTCGATTTTTTTAAAATAAAATTTCTCCATTTGTAACGTAAAAAACCGTCGGAAATTTTAAAGGTTATGTTCTTTTTTTTTTCAACAGTTTTTTGTCGTTGCAAATTTACAACTACCAACGCTTTTTTACCGTTAGAAAATTTTTTTGCCAACGTTTTTTACCATTAGAAAATTTAATTACTAACGATTTTTTACCGTTAGTAAATTTTATTTCCTAGCGGTAAAAAAGTGTTACAATTTCTGTTAGAAAATTTTTCCATGCCATGTTTACAACGGCAAAAAACTGTTAGGAAAATTTTTCCTAACGATTATAGTCGTTAGGAAATGACTGTTTTGGTGTAGTGATATTTGCATGTCGCAACATTCCTACCTCGACACATGTTGAAGGGATTAGTTTGTAGTGAGTAGCTCACCCATAAATAGATATGTCGGCTCCCCCGTAATTAACTATTTCGGTTATGTCCTGATACAAATTTTTTTTCCAAGTGCAACATAATATCCAATATCGTATAATATCCAACAACGTATAAAATCATATCAACCAAATATATATGCTTCTCCCCTTTTGTCATTTAGCAAAATGAATCATAGCTCCCCCGTAAAGAGAGCTAAATTTGACAAAGTGAGGATAGCAAGCACACAATTCATAACCATAACCAATTATCATAAGAGACAGCTAAGCAGTTTTGATAAACTCAAAGGAAATAAACTAGAAGTTCATACATGATAAACTGAAGTCTAAAAAAAATATAGTGCAAAGAGTACTAAGACATGAAAAGATAAAACATAACTAAAGGGAACATCAGCAGCAACAGCAGCAGGTAGAAGACCACGACCATCTTGAAGCATGAGAACTGGATGGACCGGCTGACTTAGACGGCTCGCTAGCAGAGCGACGATGATCAACAAACGTCGTATCTGGATCCAAGTACCACAAGGCTTATGGGTTGTCAAACCGGTAGCCTTCGCGAGAAGGATCCCGACCCATAGGAAATGGCATCATGGGATGCCGGGCCATGTTGTACTGAATATCATGTAGAGTGTTGCTGATGGCGCTCATATGCAAAGTGGTCCGGTAGTCCAGCTGGGTGTAGCGATCATCTTCCAAACGGAAGCGGTTGTATAACATGTCGCGAATGGAGTTGAGGGTGGCAGGAGGCTCAGGCTGAGGTGCATCTGAGTCAGAAGATTTCTCCTTAACTGGAGCAGGAGCAGGGGCAGTCCTACGGGCCTTGGACAGAAAGGCAGAAGCAGGTCAAAACTGACATTCGTTCAAAGGGACATTGAAAGCACGAAAGATCAACGGAAGATACATCGCATAGATAAGCGATTTGGGTTTCTTCCTTGCATGAATCATCAAATCCATCATCGTACGAGGAAAGTTGAAGAGGATGGTAAAGTGAAGAAATAAAGGGGTGTAATCTCATGAAAAGTAACCTCATCGGTAGATCCTGTTTTGGGCAGGATGGACGAAAAATAATACGATGAAGTTCGCAAAAATAGTTGTTGAGAAACTTAGCCCAAAATTTTTGAGGATGGGTGTTGGGTGCACACATCATATCCTTGAACCCTTCAAAAGTGATATCTCTAACGAATTGGAAATCACGAGCATCAACAATTTTCTCCCAAGAGTTGGGATCAGGAAGTCCAAGGTATTCACCAAGATCAAAATCATCAAACATGATATCAATGCCGGCGACCCGAGAGTAAATTTGGTTGTCATCGTGAGTCATATTGCAATAAAACATTTATATTGCATTGAGATATATGATTGATTGCGTGGATAAAAGTTCATCGAGGCCAAGATTCTCGAAGTTCGGATCAAACTCAAAAAATATTATAAAATTAATCGGGTGTCCTGGCATAATACTACTTGAGCGAAAATCCGAGTACCACTCATTAGAAGCATCTAATGAGACAAAACTTTGCTTATTATAAGTGTTGGCATGGGAGGTAGAGGAGAATTGAACAATGGGTGAATGGGTTGGACATTTAGAGGAAGAGAAGGAGGGTTTGATGAAGAGGCACCTTCGGTTCTAACCCTCTTTCCCCGATTAAAAAGTATAGAAGCCATATGATAAGTAAAGACAAAGATATGAAGAATAATAATGAAAGAGTAGATGGAGAACAAGAGCTTACACCTCAAAATAATGAAGTAGAATTAAAGAGAATCTCCAAAAACCTTGAAATCTCAAGTTTTGAAGAAGGGAGAGCACCAACAATGGAGTTTCTAGGGTTAGGATTTGGAGAAATAGGCTTTGGAGAGAGGTTGAAGGTGGTAGCAATGAGGAGAGAGAGTCCAAATTCGTGCATATGAAGAGTAGGGTCGGCTACACTAGTTGAATCGTGGCCCTTGGATCAAATCGGATGAATGGCCAGGAATGGCTGAAGGTTCTGGTACCTAGTATACAGAGTTTGGCCCGAACTCTGCCACAGACAGAATACGGCCCGAGTTCTGTGCGGTTGGTTCCAGAACTCCAAAAAGTTAAAAAAACGTTGATAATAAATAAAAAGAATTGTCTTGAATTTGCAATAACGAATTATATTAGCCATAAAATAAATAAAACCATGCGACAAACTTTGTTGAACAATGATCAGTACAGGTGAATCACCTCAGGTTAGCTGTAAGGGCCGGATCCCAGCTAGCGGTAGTCCGAAGACTAGTACACTTTTACGACTTGTTGTCAGAAGTCCCCATTCGGCTTGTACCTGTAGCTCCCCTTCCCGAAAATTTTTGAATTAATTTTTTCTATTATTTATTTAATTTAAAATGGTGATTTTTATATTTGTTTTATAAATAATTATTTAGTTAATTATTACGATAGATGACTTTAGCCACATATGAGTTTTGGAGTACAAGACGACTAGGAATCATGGCACGGATAGTGCAGTAGCGTGCTTTGACTAGTCTTTCGCCATGGTAGGGGAAGGCCGAGTCATAAGATTGTTCTAACTAGGAAAATTAGGCCAAGTTGTGACTTAACCCTACCGAAGATTTTATTTATTATTTAATTATATTATTGAGTTTTTCGAAAATCCGGTTGTACCGAACCTGTCCAGATTAGACCCAAGTCAAATCCAAGCCTATGTAGTCATGTAGTGGGACCAAATACGGCCTTGTAGAAATGTTTGGTAAATGCAAAAATTTTGTATATATTTTAGGAATTGGCAATTATTTTCTAAATATTTATTATATGTAAATTATAGGTATTATTAATATTAAATAGCATTTTAGAATATTTATACGATTTTCTGGGGCACAGAAATGGGAGTATATGATATGCCCATCCAGGAGCTACTATTAAATTATTTTAATTACTGGTGGAATTATTATTAATAATATTATTATTGTGGTTATTGAAAATAAACTATTGATTATTATTAATTTATTCTTTATCAAAAGAATAAATATATGTGTGTATGCGTATTTATATAAAATATATACCTGTATATTGGTGTAGGTGTATTTATATATCAATACATAAATGTATAAACGTATAAATGTGTTTGTATATATATAAATAAATGTGTGTGTATATATATACATATATAGGAGGATATGTGTATGTGTTTATATATAAATATGTAAATATATTGTATAGGTGTATATATATATATAAATATTATATGTGTGTAAAAAAATATATTATATGTGTGTAAATATGTGTATATATGCATATGTATATACATAAGTGATTATATATATATATAGATATATATATATTTACCAAAAAAGAAATACGAAAAGAAATAGAAAAGAAATAGGAAAAGAAAAAAAAGAAATGGAATAATTGATGAAACAGCAGCAAGGGGGGCCCAAGCCAACCCGAGCTCTCACAGGCCCGAGCCCCCCTAAACCCGAGCGGTATATACACGCGATGTGTATACGTTTTGAAATAAAAAAAACCCTAAACCATCGAACGCCGCCTCCTCCACAACGTCGCCACCCCACGCGCACCCTCGGCCGCCGGCGCCACCGCCGCGCGAGGTCGGAGTCGGCCGCGCGAGGTCGGAGTCGGCCGCGCGCGCGCCATACACGTAGCAGAAGGAACACAGCAAAGTCTGTTCGAAGCCGAATTCCCGACACTATAATTCATCGTTTTGCGGACCGATTACACAGGTATGTAGGCAACCTATACGAGTTTATTTCCCTTTTTTTAGTTCGAATTTAGATATACTAGAGTGGCCAGAAGATTGACCCAAAGATGTCGAAAAAACTGTCAAAACCTGACAGAATTTCAAATCCATGAACCTGTTTTGGAAGATCGATTTCGATCGATCTAGTCACCATTTAGAAATTCCACCTGAACACAGTTATAGACAACGTATAGGGATTCACAACCCTTTTTGTGGATTTGGAAATCATCGACTACGCATCGAGAAATCGAATCCCGAAGTTGACCGAAAACCTGTTTTAAAATCAATAAAATTCTTCGATACGACGTGCGTCCGCCAATTCGGGCGACGTGGTCGCGAACCAAAAGCATCGAAAGGTGCATATCGACTTCGTAGACGTGTGGGCTTTGACAGAATTCAAATTGGTCATGTGCGCGCGACGAATTTGATGCGTATCCGAAGAAATTCACCGTATCGGCCTTCGTGCAAAATTTTCAATTACTTTGTGTACGTGCAGATCGAGAAAAAACTTTTGCCATAAGGTCCATATCATTTTTTTCGTCCTGCATGCCAAGTTTGGTCCGATTCTGAGACAGTTGATCGGATCGCCGTTTTGTGGGCCCTACGGTCCGACTCAATGGACGATTTTGTGCACGGCCCGCCGGAATCCAAGTTTGGACATACGGTTGGGTTCATATCGAAAAACCAGACCTGTTGACATATAGTTTGACGACTTTAGAGATCATTGACTCTAGCATGCTTTTCGGTGCAAAGCGGGTCCAACGGTGGACATCATTTTTGCCCGAAATTATAGTTTTTCCCCTGTATCCAGAATTATACTTAAGGACAGGCAATTATGGCTAATTTGACTATTCTGAGAACGTTGGTAACATCTATTACATCTTCTGGAGGCATTTGTGGGACATGGACTCTCTGACTTGTTGATTGGCGATATATTGTTGGTTCTCCGTGCAACCCTCAGGCAAGTATACCTTGCCGAACATATACAGTATTTACATCATTTTATCTTTCTTTATTGTATCCCTTTTCATATTGTCAAATGATTCAACATTATGATTGATTCATCCTTGATTGTCTTACTTGTTCTAGATTACGTGCACGTATAGGGTATTTGACATTGCTAGATTATTGGTCTTATCATGTTACCTTGCCTTGCGATTGAGTTGTCAGTTTCTGTATCTGTTCTTGACTTGACTAATCTTGACTAGGAGTATCTTGCATTATACTACAGTTGAGATATACTATAGATTGGGAGTATCTTACATTGTACTACGACCTATAGCCGATTCTTCTACCTTGATATCACTTGATTGACTTGACTTGAGACATGCTATAGATTGGGAGTATCTTACATTGTACTACGACCTATAGCATATATTGATTGATTGATTGACTTGACTTGCGACACTATAAATTGGGAGTATCTTGTATTATACTACAATTTATAGGAGTCTACTTGACTTTGTATCCTATAGGAGAGGAGATCGATACTAGAATTGGCTAATCATGACTGGGAGTATCTTGTATTTTATTACAGTCAAAATCTACTATAGATTGGGAGTATCTTGCATTGTACTACAAGCTATAGGGGTTAATCGATTGATTGATAGCCAAGTCTAGTATTACATTTCCACACGACTCGTCGTCCTTAGATGTTCTCGTTGCAGTGTTCTTATCCTTCTTACATGTTATTTACTGTCATATTAGTTGGCATGTTTTATGTATCTTGCTAGTCCTCTGAGGACCTGATGATCTCTTCAGGTAGCAGATTTATACGTAGTTAGCTGAGCATGTGGCAGTTGACTTCATCTGCATGATTCAGGTATTTTTGTTAGTATTTTTGATTTACTATCCTTCTCGTGCTTTTATAATATATTCTGTTTATTTTATAGACTTATATCATTCTTGGAGTCTAATTAGACAATATGCTAATGGGCTGCAGACTATGACCCATAATTGTTCATTCTTGTCTTATATGATTCTTGTGGATTGAGATATAGTTTAGATTAGCCATGATACCATGACCTTGACAACTTATATGTACTCGAGTCGGGCTGGAGTCCGTTCGATACGTAGCTGGCTTGCTCACGAGCTTGCGTCCGATAAGTTTTTTTGGTGGCCCAAGCAGGTCAGAGCATATCGTATCGGTTACGTTACTGTACCGGTATGAGCCTGCGAATATGACTAAACCTTAGAAATCTCAATCTACACTGCCTTAAAAATTCTCTTAGAAATTCTCTACGTCCTTGCAAGCACCATATTTGCTCTCGATTATACTTTTTTGTTTTTCGTACCATTGATTCTCGTCCCTTCGTATTTCGGGGTGACGAATGATCGTGCTGTCTAAGATTCATCAGAAATTCTTAAATTATAGTATAATATTGCACGAATATTGAGTTTTGGTTGTTCATAGCTATGAAGGATTATAGTTGCCATATGCCTAGATATCTGCAGGTAGAATTGTTAGCAACTAGTTAGAAGACCATAAGATCTTAGTGACCATGTTTTGAGGAGTAGTGTGACCAAAGGTGGATAGAAGTCCCCAAGTATTCGGAGTCATAAAATGACTAGAGAAGGCCATAAGATATTTTTGAGAAATTAAATTTGAGAAGATTAAGGCAATAATAGACTTCGATTTTTAAGGCATAGTTATGAATTAGAATTTCGAGGACGAAATTATTTTTAAGGTGGGTAGATTTGTAGCTCCCCTTCCCAAAAAATTTTGAATTAATTTTTTCTATTATTTATTTAATTTAAAATGGTGATTTTTATATTTGTTTTATAAATAATTATTTAGTTAATTATTACAATAGATGACTTTAGCCACAGATGAGTTTTGGAGTACAAGACGACTAGGAATCATGGCATGGATAGTGCAGTAGCGTGCTTTAACTAGTGTTTAGCCATGGTAGGGGAAGGCCGAGTCATAGAATTGTTCTAATTAGGAAAACCAGGCCAAGTTGTGACTTAACCCTACCAAAGATTTTATTTATTATTTGATTATATTATTGAGTTTTTTGGAAACCCGGTTGCACCGAACATGTCCAGATTGGACCCAAGTCAAATCCAAGCCCATGTAGTCATGTAGTGGGACCAAATACGGCCTTGTAGACATGTTTGGTAAATGTAAAGATTTTGTATATATTTTAGGAATTGGCAATTATTTTCTAAATATTTATTATATGTAAATTATAGGTATTATTAGTATTAAATAGCGTTTTACAATATTTATACGATTTTCTTGGGCCCAGAAATGGGAGTATATGATATGCCCATCCAGGAGCTACTATTAAATTATTTTAGTTACTAGTGGAATTATTATTATTTATAATATTATTATTGTGGTTATTGAAAATAAACTATTTATTATTATTAGTTATTATTAATTTATTCTTTATCAAAAGAATAAATATATGTGTGTATGCGTATTTATATAAAATATATACCTATATATGGGTGTAGGTGTATTTATATTTTTTATTTATATATAAAACATATGGGTGTAGGTGTATTTATATATAAATACATAAATGTATAAATGTGTTTGTATATATATAACTAAATGTGTGTTTATATATATACATATATAGGAGGACATGTGTATGTGTATATATATAAATATATAAATATATTGTATAGGTGTATATATATATAAATATTATATGTGTGTAAGTATGTGTATATATGCATATGTATATACATAAGTGATTATATATATATAGATATATATATTTACTAAAAAAGAAATAGGAAAAGAAATAGAAAAGAAATAGGAAAAGAAAAAAAAAGAAAAGGAATAATAGATGAAATAGCAGCTAGGGGGGCCAAGCCAACCCGAGCTATCACAGGCCCGAGCCCCCCCAAACTTGAACGGTATATACACGCGATGTGTATACGTTTTGAAATCGAAAAAACCCTAAACCATCGATGCCACCTCCTCCACAACGCCGCCACCCAGCACGCACCCTCGGCCGTCGGCGCCACCGCCGCGCGTGGCCGGAGTCGGCCACGCACGCGCCATGCACGTAGCAGCAGGAACACGGCGGAGGAGCTCTGTTCGAAGCCAGATTCCCGACAATATGATTCATCGTTTTGCGAACCGATTGCACAGGTATGTAGGCCACCTATACGAGTTTATTTCCCTTCTTTTAGTTCAAATTTAGATATACTAGAGTGGCCAGAAGATCGACCCAAAGATGTCGAAAAAACTGTCGAAACCTGACAGAATTTTAAATCCATGAACCTGATTTGGAAGATCGATTCCGATCGATCCAGCAGCCATTTAGAAATTCCACCTAAACACAGTTATAGTCAACGTATAGGCTTCACAACCCTTTTTGTTGATTTGGAAATCATCGACTACGCATTGAGAAATTGAATCCCGAAGTTGACCGAAAACCTGTTTTAAAATTAATAAAATTCTTCGATACGATTTGCGTCCCGCCAATCTGGGTGACGTGCTCGCGAACCAAAAGCATCGAAAGGTACGTATCGACTTCGTGGACGTGTTGGCTTTGACAGAATTCAAATTGGTCGCATGTGCGCGACGAATTTGATGCGTATCCGTCGAAATTCACCATATCGGCCTCCGTGTAAATTTTTTAATTACTTTGTGCATGCTCGACAGATCGAGACGAAACTTGTACCATCAGGACCATATCATTTTTTTGGTCCTGCATGCCAAGTTTGGTCCGATTCTGAGATAGTTGATCGGATTACCGTTTTATGGGCCCTACACTCCGACTCAACGGGCAATTTTGTGCACGGTCCGTCGAAATCCAACTTTGGATATACAGCTGAGTTCGTATCAAAAAATCGGACCTGTTAACATATAGTTCAATAACTTTAGAGACCATTGACTCTGGCACGCTTTTCGGTGCAAAGCGGGTCCAACGGCGGACATCGTTTTTGCCTAAAATTACCGTTTTACCCCTGTGTCCAGAATTGGACTTAAGGACAGGCAATCCTAGCTAATTTGACTATTTTGAGAATGTTGGTAACATCTATTACAGCTTCTGGAGGCAGATGTGGGACTTGGACTCTCTGACTTGTTGATTGGCGATATATTGTTGGTTCTCCGTGCAACCCTCAGACAAGTATACCTTGTCGAACATATACAGTATTTACATTGTTTTATCTTTCTTTATTGTATCCATTTTTATATTATCACATGATTTCATATTATGATTGATTCGTCCTTGATTGCCTTACTTGTTCTAGATTACGTGCACGTATAGGGTATTTGACATTGCTAGATTATTGGTCTTATCATGTTACCTTACCTTGTGATTGAGTTGTCAGTTTCTGTATCTGTTCTTGACTTGACTAATCTTGACTGGAAGTATCTTGCATTGTACTACAGTTGAGACATACTATAGATTGGGAGTATCTTACATTGTACTACAACCTATAGCCGATTCTTCTACCTTGGTATCACTTGATTGACTTGACTTGAGGCATGCCATAGATTAGGAGCATCTTATATTTTATGACCTATAGCATATATTGATTGATTGATTGACTTGACTTGCGACACTATAAATTGGGAGTATCTTGCATTGTACTCCGATTTATAGGAGTCTACTTGACTTTGTATCCTTTAGGAGAGGAGATCGATACTAGAATTGGCTAATCTTGACTGGGAGTATCTTGCATTGTATTACAGTCAAAATCTACTATAGATTGGAAGTATCTTGTATTATACTACAAGCTATAGGGGTTAATCGATTGATTGATAGCCAAGTCTAGTATTACATTTCCACACGACTCGTCGTCCTTAGATCTTCTCCTTGCAGTGTTCTTATCCTTCTTACATGTTATTTACTGTCATATTAGTAGGCATGTTTTATGTATCTTGCTAGTCCTCTGAGGACCTGATGATCTTTTCAGGTAGCAGATTTGCACGTAGTTAGCTGAGCATGTGGCAGTTGACTTCATCTGCATGATTCAGGTATTTTTATTAGTATTATCGATTTACTATCCTTCTTGTGCTTTTATAATATATTCTGTTTATTTTATAGACTCATATCATTCATGGAGTCTAATCGGATAATATGCTAATGGGCTGCAGACCATGACCCATAATTGTTCATTCTTGTCTTATATGATTCTTGTGGATTGAGATATAGTATAGATTAGCCATGATACCATGACCTTGATAGCTTATACGTACTCGAGTCGGGCTGGAGTCTGTTCGATACGTAGCTGGCTTGCTCGCGAGCTCACGTTCGAAAAGCGGGTACAGGTCATGACAGTACCCAAAACAATTTTACTATGTATGATTATGTTTTAACAATTATTTGTGCAGGTACAACTTATTGTACGACATTTTATCCAAAATTTCTAATTCTCGAAAAAGAAAATTGAAACGCTCTTCGGCAGGTGGTTTTGTGAAAAAGTCTACTAGCTAATGATCAGTGTCAATAAATTCTAAGTTGATAGTGCCATGCATTTGATAGCCATATAGAAAATAATGTCTAATTTCTATGTACTTAGTGCGTAAGTGACATACTAGGTTTTTGGTCAGGTTAATTGTACTAGTGTTATCACAGAATCTTGGTATGTGCTTAAACAGTAAATTATAGTCTTCAAGGGTTTGCTTCATCTACAGAATCTGAGCACAACAACGTCCAGCGGCGATGTATTCAGCTTATGTTGTGGATAGTGCTACAGAATTCTGCTTCATGCTAAACAAAGAGACTAAAGCCTTACCTAATAAATAACACATGTCGCTGGTACTCTTTCGGTCGACTTTGCATCCCGCAAAATCGATATCGAAATATCCGATTAAGTCAAATAAAGTGGTTTTGGGATACCACAAGCCTACCAAAGCAGTCCCTTTAAGATATCAAAAGATACGCTTAACCGTGGTCATGTGTGATTCCTTAGGGTTAGTTTGATATCGAGCACACAAGCAAACACTAAACATGATATCGGGACGACTAGCAGTTAAATAAGTAGACTACCAATCATACCTTGATACTTACGTTGATCAACTGGTTTGCCGCTTTCATCAGGTTCTAATTTTGTTGTAGTAGCCGTGAGAGTACTGATTGGTTTAATGTTTTCAAGATCAAACTTCTTCAGCATATCCTTTGTATACTTTGATTGGCTGATGAAGATGCCTTGTGAGTATTGTTTGACTTGCAATCCAAGGAAGTAGTTGAGCTCCCCCATCAAGCTCATCTCAAACTCATTCTGTATATACTTGACAAACTCTTGGTACAATATCTCATTAGTAGACCCAAATATGATGTCATCCACATAAATTTGCACTAAGAGAATGGTGTCATCAAGAGATTTTATAAACAGTATTGTATTAGTTTTTCCTTTTGAAAAACCTTTCTCAAGTAAGAAAGTGCAAAGGCGTTCATACCAAGCTCGAGGCCATAGAGATATTTCTTAATTTTAAAAACATAATCAGAAAATTTATGATTTTAAAAACCAGGAGGTTGCTTTCCAAACACTTCTTCTTTAATAAAGCCATTAAGAAAAGCACATTTGACATCCATTTGAAAAAGTTTAAAATTTTAAAAATTTGCAAATGCATAAAGAATGTAAATTGATTCAAGTCGTACAACAAGAGTGTACGTCTCATCATAGTCGATACCTTCCTCTTGGTTGTATCCTTGAGCTATGAGATGGGCTTTGTTACATATGACCGAACCGTCCTCATTGACTTTGTTATGAAAAACCTATTTAGTACCGATGATCGAATAATCAACAGGTTTGGGAACAAGTTTTCAAACTTGATTTCTTTCGAACTGGTTGAGTTCTTCTTGTATTGCCAATATCCAAAATTTATCAGAGAAAGCTTTTAAAATATTTTTGAATTCTATTTGAGAAATAAATGCAGTGCAAGCTATAGAGTCTCAAACAGATGATCGAATATTTACTCCTTTCGATACTTCACCTATTACCAAGTGTTTGCCATTGATTATAAAAGAACAGAATAATTATATGGGAGGACTGGACTTTACTTCACAATACAAACTCGCTCATACAAAGAAAGCCTAGGGACGAAAACCTAGGTACAGCAATCTAACCACGATTGTTTAGTTTTGATTCTGGAGGGTGACGGTAGAGGCTCGAAAAAGCGACGGCCGCTCTATCTTACTCCTTGGACGATCAGACGTAGCCTTGGCTCCGTTGAAGAACTGCTCTGAAGATGGGAAGACTCTTCTGTGCGCCTTTGTCTCTCTGTGTGTCCAGCCGGGTGGATAGGATCTCTTTTGCAAGGGAATGGCACCTTGCTATATTTTTTTGTTTCTCTGGATCTGATCTTTTTTTACAAGGGAATGACACCTTACTATTTATAGGAGTGGGGTGTCATCATTAGGGTTTGCAATAATCACCCTAAAAAAGTCGGCGGCTTGGGGACTAAATTACAATTTTTCTTGATTCTATTTTATGGGCAATTAATCTGGACCACTAATCTTGATTGCAACGAATCTGGATAATTAATGGTTATTGTGTAGAATCCGTATGGGCGATCAATGTTGATTGCCATGAATCTTAGGAAGCTCGGATCTCCTGCCACGTGTTTAATACATGTGATTGCCACAAATCTGTTTTGATTCGGGTAATTATGATGACTGCACTAAATCTGGTTGTTGGGATTTGATAACTCTTGATTAATTTAGTGCCACATGGGAAACTGATCTTCTGCCACGTGTCATAACTGCGAGCCACAGCCGTATGAGGGTAGCTTCTTAGGTTTTGAACTGCATGAAGGTGGCAGCCGCATAGGTGTAGCCGCCGAAATCTGAGCCACATGGGGGTGGTTTCCAATTAAGCCGTATAGGACTAGCCATGTCTCAAGGCTGTATGGGCATGGCCTCTCAATATTTGAGCCACATGGAGATGATCCCTATGATCCGAGCCACATGAGAATAGCGGCCGCATAGGGTGACTGTTCATAATTTGAGCCGCATGACGAGGGTCTTCACGCTCCGAGCCGCATTCGAGCATCAACCGCATGGGGTGGTGGCAGCCACATAGGGAGCTTTGTATTTGGTGGATCGTGCTAGCTGCAGAGGAGATTTTCTTCGTTTTTCGAGGAATACGCCGTCATGTCGAAGTTTATCATTTCAGCTTTAATGTCAGAGTTATCACTTTATGTCAGAGCATTTAATAGGAGCAGTCACTTTATGGCCAGCTGTAAAGGCAAGCTGCATAGGGTCACGTGATTTTTGTCTGGGCCGCATGAGGCTATTGAAGAGTTTCTGAGCCGCATGAGGCTCTGATAGATTCCTGAGCCGTATGAGGCTCTGATAGATTCCTGAGCCGCATGAGACTCCTTCTGTTTTGAGCCGCATGGGCTTCTTCTGTTTTGAGCCGCATGGGCTTCTTCTGTTCTTTTCCATGCTTCTACAAGACCCCCTTCAAACTTTTCAATTTGAAAAATTAGAATACTTTGAATAAGAAGCATGGCTATATGAGCTCCGCTGGCCGCATAGGATGTTCTTGGCCGCATGGCTTATCTGGCCGCATAGACTCCCTAGCCGCATGGGCTCCCTGCCTCACGTGCGTCTTATTAATTGCCCTTAATTCATTTTTTAGAGCCGTCTTTTGGGGGAATCCCAAGAGTTGGCTCATTAAATATTTGGATTTTATGCCCTGTATGAATCTTCTTTATGAGAGAGGGGGCAAAATCCGATGAGTCGATTTTGCCTGCAGCACACGACCCGAAGCGGTTTATCGGTCCACGTGCCCCCTTCCTATGTCTGCCTATAAATAGGGTGCTATTAGGATAGAGAAACTTCTTTGTCTTCTTTTGTCTTCCTCTTCTTTTGCCCTAAGCTGCTGTTCTTCTTTCTCCGATCATCATCACCAATGGCCCCCAAAGCTTCCACAGCCGCGACGAAGGGAAAGGGTGTGGCTTCTTCGTCAGCCCCAGCGCCTAAAGTCCACCTCGACGTTCATCCCCCCATTGCTGGTAAGGGTTTGGTGTATATCATATCTTTTGAAACAAGGACGGCTCTGTTGCATGCTTTATGCACAAGCCTTTAATGCGTTCCTCGTTCTCGTCGGATCTGTTCCATTTGTTTGGGCCACATGTGCGTCCCATATCCGAGCCGCATAGGGTATATCCCATGTCCGAGCCGCATGGGAGTTGTCCAGTGGCCGTCTAGACGCTTCACAAACTGGACCGCATGATGATCCTTCGAACAGAGCCGCATGAGTCCCTCTGAATCGAGCCGCATGAAGCCCTCTCAAACAGGGCCGCATGAGTTTGTCTAGATTGGGCCGCATAAGGCTCCGACCATTTAACTTTGTTTCTTTTTTATTTTTAATTCTTGTAGCATCCCTACCGAAGGCTGAGATCCTTATGAATGAAGAGCTGCTGCCTTCTCTCGAGCAAGAGTCATCATTCGTTAAGGAGGAGGTAATACCAACAACGTAGAAAGGAGAGCTGGCGCCCATTGCTGTAAAGAAGGAGCCCCAGTCTGACGGCGGTAGTACTGGGAATTCTGACCTTCCTACTCCGGACGAGGATTTTTCTCAAGTACATCCTTCATATGCAAAATGGTTGAGGGATTGGTATATGCGCCCCCGCAACTAGGATTCGTGAGCTCTCACAAATGTCTGTCTTTTGTCTTGATATTTCTGTCTGTCTTTAGCTGCAGTTTGTGTTTTGCTTCTATTGGACATCAATGTAATCTTTTTCTTTTTGGTCTGAATGAAATGATAGAGGACTTTTCCTACTTGCTCATGAGATGTAGTCATGTGAATGTAACCGCTTTTGAATGATCGGAATACATTCGCTCTATTCTTTGTTTTGTAGTAGTTGCCCCAATGAGAGACATTTTGTGGACCTATTATCCTTGGCGTACCCTGACATACTTACTCTGAGGTAATGAGGACATGGTAAATATGAAGGTTTCTTCGATGGAGCCTTCCCACTCAGAGGTAATGAGGACATGGCATGAGTGGGCTCCATGAAGGGGTACATAGAACGACTCAGAGGTAGCATCGACATGGAAGTTCTATGTGAGGGGGCGATTTGTTTTTGATGGAAGTGAAACAACTCAGAGGTAGCATCGACATGGTTGTCTTAGAAATTTGTGGATCTGTTACCCTTTTTGTGCACTGAAAGTGCGGGTAGAGGATCATGAGGAAGGAGCTCCTTTTAGGAAGAAAGTTCAGAGGTATGATCATACGTGACTTACTACCCAAAAGACTCGGTATAGATTCATCTGTAGAGACCAGAGTGTAAGTTCAGCGGTACCTACGGGTACATAACTTGACAATCTGGGAGATTTTGAGTCAGCATGCGAGTTCAGTGGTACGAGCGGGTACATGACTAGTCATTCTGGAAGATTTGTAGTCGGGATGTGAGTTCAGCGGTACGAGAGAGTACATGACTCGTCATTCTGGAAGATTTGTAGTCGGGATGTGAGTTCAGCGGTACGTAAGAGTACATGACTCGTTATTCTGGAAGATTTGTAGTCGGGGTGTGAGTTCAGCGATACCAGGGGGTACGTAACTCATTGTTGTGGCAGATTTGTAGGCGGAATGTGAGTTCAGCGGTACCAGTGGGTACGTAACTCAACACCCTAGCAGATGTCGTTTCAGACATAATACTTTTTTAGGAACTTGACGTTGATGGGCAACATGAGCAAGTCTCTATTTTGTTTTGCGAGACGGTAAGCTCCATTGGAGAATACAGCATCGATGATGAACGGGCCTTCCCACTTTGGCCGGAACTTGCCGACGGTTTTGTGAGTCATAACCATCGGCCTCCGAACCGCTAGAACGAGGTCGCCCACATGGAATGTTCTGATTTTAACCTTCTTGTGAAGGCTCCGAAGATACGTGCCAGGTATAGCTCGATTCGTTGTTGAGCTAGTAGGCACTTCTCATCTAGAGCCTCCAATTCTTGTAGTCTGCGATGGTGATTATTATCCGTCGTCAATCCGTATGTGAGCAACGCAGAGTGAGGGGATTTTAGTCTCCAGTGGGAGAATTTCCTCACTTCCGTATACTAGAGAGAATGGTGTGTTTCCAGTGGCAGTCCGTACTGCGGTACGGTACGCCCATAAGCATTCACCGAGCTTTTCATTCCAGTCGCGTTTGTTTGATGACACGAACTTCTTAAGAAGCTTGATGATTGTTTTGTTGAATGCTTCAGCCAGACCATCAGCCGCTGGGTTGTATGGTGTTGAAGCAATATTCTGGATGCGGTGCTTGTTGCAAAACCGATAGAAGGCTTGGCTTGTGAACTGTGGACCATTATCATGGATGATCCTTCGGGGCTGTTCAAAGCGATAGATGACGTGATGCTTGAGGAAACTGATCACATTTGAAGTCTTTACTTCTGCAAGCGGAACAGTCTCCGCCCATTTGGAGAAGTAATATATGATTGCGAGTATGAAGCGATGTCCTCGAGACGAAGGCGGAGTGATCGGACCGATGATGTCCATTCCCCATGCTTCGAAGGGCCAAGATGCCACCGTCGGGTGTAAAAACTCAGATGGCTGGTGGATGAAATCTGCGTGGACTTGACAGGCTTTGCATTTTCGTGCATAGTCTATTGCGTCTGCAACCATTGTGGGCCAGTAGTAACCCATTCGGGGAAGGCGATCTTGTAGTTTCGGGCCAGGCTGATGGGCCCCACAGATGCCATCGTGAGCTTCACGCACGGCTGCTTTGGCATCTGTATTTGACAGGCATCGAAGCAGTAATCCATCGTATGATCGCCGATATAGCATTTTTGTCTCTGTATCGTAGAAGAATCTGAGGGAACATCTTCTAATAGAAGTGGCTTCCTTCGTATTCTTCGGTAGGATGTCGAAGACTACGAAGTCAATGAACGGTTGTCTCCAGTCTGGTGCTTCATCGACTGTCAGGGCGGAGTAGCTATCGGCATACTGAACATTATTCCTACGACAGACCAACTCACGGCCTATGATGTCAATCAAGTGGTGAGCATGATTTAGAACTGCTAAGGAAGCAGCTAGGCCTGCTAGGGCATTGGCTTCAATGTTCTAGAGCCTAGGAACGTGCTCTATGAAGAACCCCTCCAGGGACGAGATGATGTCAACTGCTATTTAGTGATAGGGGATCATATCTTCATGGCGAACTTCGTATGAGCCCCGGATCTGATTGACGATTAGCTGCGAATCATCGTATGCTTCAAGGTACTCTACCCCCAGCTCTTTTGTAAGTCGGAGGCCAATGACCAAAGCGTTTTATTCGGCCACGTTGTTTGAACAGGGCTCCGTGAGGAAATAAGCTCGATTGATCACCAACCCGGTGGAAGAAATCAGCACTATTCCGACTCCAGCGACAATATTGCCCTTGGGCCCAGTTCTAGAAGTGCCGTCGAAGAACATTCGCCTTATGGTTCCACGGGAGGCCAAATTTGAATTAGCGACCTCGTCTGGCATCTCTTCGTCTATTTTGGTTGACTCCGAACCTGGATGAGCTGCTAAAAAGTCTGCCAGAGCTTGACCTTTAACAGCCTTTTGTGGGACGAAGATCATGTGGTAGGGGACAATAATATCGCCCAAGTAGCGAGGCGAGAGCTGAGTGCACCTGGCTTAGTCATGAGGACCCTGAGGGGGTTGACTCTTGATATGACATAGATGGTTTGTCCTGTGATGTAGTGTCGCATCTTCTGAATGGCGAAACCAGAGCTAGGCACTCTTTCTCTATGGCAGTGTATCGATGCTCCGGCCCCATCATCGTTCGGCTAAGGTAATATATGGCTTGTTCGTGGCCTGTCTCTTTGTTTTGGGCTAGCAGAGCACCGAAAGAACGTTCCATCGCTCGTACATAGAGCAAGACTGGTCTTCCAGCAATCGGGGCTAGCAGAATTGGAGGGTTAGTCAGATATTCTTTGATGTTGTCGAAGGTGTGCTGGCATTCTTCATCCCATACGAATGAAACACCCTTCTTCATGAGGTGGGTGAATGGCTGACATCGTCCGGAGAGGTTAGAGATAAACCTCCTGATATAGGCTAGCCTCTCTTGAAGGCCTCGGAGTTCGCAGAGGTTGCTCGGGGGGCCCATCTCCATGATCGCCTTCGTCTTCTCACGGTCTACGTGGATACCCTGGAAGGTAATGGTGAAACCCAAGAACTTCCTGCTGGATACTCCCAAGAAGGATTTTGTAGGGTTCATTTTTAAATTGTGCGCTAGCATCAGGTCGAACACTGCCCTCTGATCATGCAGATGATCTTCCTTAGAGCGGCTTTTGACAGCGATGCCGACGACGTAGCATTCCACTGTCTTGCACAAATGGTCTCTAAAGATGATACCCATAGCTCTTTGATAGATGGCGCCAGTGTTCTTTAAACCGAAAGGCATGACTGCGTGGCAGAACTTGCCTATTGGTGTTCGGAATGATGTATGCTTTTCGTCGTCAGGGAACATCTTGATCTGGTTGTACCCCAAGAAACCATCCATGAATGACATGCGCTCGAAGTCGCAGGTGTTGTCAATCATAATATCCGTGATAGGGAGAGGGAACTCATCCTTAGGACACGCCTCATTCAGATTGCGAAAGTCGATACAAATTCGAATCTTTCTACTCTTTTTAAGGACTGGAACTATGTTGGCGACCCAGTCAGGATGATGTTCCTTACGGATGAAGCCGCTGGCTATCAGTTTGTTTACCTCGGCTTTAATAGCATTCATGACGTCAGGACGGAACCGACGTTGCTGTTGCTTGACTGGTTTTGCGTCTGGACGGATGTTGAGTTTGTGAAGTGCAATCTCGGGGTTCAGTCCCGACATATCTTCGTAGTTCTAGGCAAACATGTCGATATATTCATTGACAAGTTGTAATAGTGATTCTTGCTCTTCGTCGGTCAGATTCTTACTGATGAAGATGGGCTTTGGAGATGATTCATCACCTAGATCGACTTATACAACCTCATCCTCGGTGGGAGGCTCACTTTGTTCGAATCAATTCTCCCACTGTGCATCTAACTGTTGTGCCCATGGCTCTAGGTTAAGAAGTTCGGGAATGTCTTCATCTTCTTCGTAGGCATCGGCAAGTGCCATATTGACGGACCAGACTTGCCTGAGTATGTCCCTGATGCTGATATCTGAATCGGAAGTGGGTGATCCGGTTGAGTGTGAGTGCCAGTCGCATTCCTCGTCCGAACTTTTAGGGGTCGTTGCCGGTGTGACTTAACCTAGTCCACATCTAGTTTTGTTGTAGTAGTCTCGTAGTTTCCCAGCCGGGACCGACGATTGTAAGGGTAATCGTCGTCCAGTACCGTAGTTCAAGCCTGGTGTAGTTTCCAATCATACCCTTATTTTTGCCTAGGGTACTTGGATTGGGACTATACAGATAAAGTGGCAATCTCCCGGTGTCGGGTTCGAGCTCAACTTCTTCTATCTTGAAGGGCTGTGGATTATTCTTCCGGCCGAAGATGATTGGGTGATCCCCTCCTTCGATTATGCGGTAAGCGTCTTCCACTGGAGTAAGTTGGTTTGCGGTGTAGACATTTGTCACTTGTGTGCAGGTGAGCGCCTATACCGTGTTCCATAGCATACATTGTACAAAGATTATTAAGCTTGAGATAATTCAAAGATAACCCTTTATTGATGAAGTAAGTTATCTTTTTCAGTAAAATTACATCATCTGCGGATGGCGCATCAGTGTAAGCAGCCAGATACTTGGCCAGCTCTGACTCTTCTTCAGCCACCCCCTGTGTAAATGCAGACGGAGAGGATGACTTGGGAAACTTGATTATTAGGGGCTCTATGGGTGGAAAAGAACGTGGAGTTGTTGGCATACTAGCTACCCCCCAGTTTGGTGCTCGGTGCTGGGCAGGGAGTTGTTGGCTGGCCAGCAGTCCCTGGCTTAGTGCTCGGTTGCCGATTCATTCTGGAAAGACGAATTGTCATCAGTTTGACAGATGGATTGAGCTCTTCTACTTGTGGCCGACTAGCTTTAGACAGCCTGATTGTCAGTGGCTCTGTCGTGAGTCTTGGCGCTTGGCCAGACCTTGGCAGTCGGATTGTCATATGTTCCTCCTGTGCAGAGAGGCTAATTGCGTCCTTACGCAGAGTGGCTGTAAGGGGCGCAGTTATGCCAGGCTTGCGGGCTTGGAGGTAGATTGTCAGAGGTTCTTCTGATCCAGATGCTGCTTCAGTTTGAGCTTGAGTATCTCCTTCGGCGAGATGCTTCTTCGACTTCTCATACAAGCATGAGTCTGAGTAGTAGGATTCGACCCTTTTGAAGGGATCGATATCGACAAATTCTGTTCTTACGAAGCCGTACTTGTCGACGCACTTGAAGCACTGGTGCAGTGTGGAGGGCACGATCATATAATCATGTATCCAAGGATGCCCCAGGAGAATATTGTAGGAGGTGTCCGCCTTTATTATATAACAGGTCACTTCCGACTGAAGATCGCCGATTTGGCATTTTAGGCGGATCTTCCCGATCGGGTAGCTCTTGCCTGAATTGAAACCGCTGATGGCGGTGCTTGTCGGTGTCACGCGATGCATCGAGATGTGCAGATGGTGTAGTAGGCTCTTCGGGATGATGCTTATGGAGGACCCGGGGTCAATATGCATCCGATCTACCTTGATATCGCCAATGTACCCAGTATAGTACAGAGGGCGATCGTGTAGGTTGGTCTTGATGTGCATATCTTGCGGAGTGAAGACAATGTTCGGCATTGACCCTGTGCAAGCGCTGTCCTGGAGATCTGCAGGCGAGCTTTCCTCGGTGAGGTTGGACTGAGCTAGATATGCGTCGGCATTCTGAAGTGCCTCGCTTAGTGCAACGCGAACATCCTTGGAGAGTCTCAGGAGCTCATGTAGCGACAATTTGGCCGGTGTGTTGGCCAATTGTGCCAGGATGTCAAAGTTGTATGGCCTCTCTAGCCCATGAGGAGTCTCTTTTCGGAGTGGTTTGTCAAAGTGAGTCTCCTTCGGCCTAGGCTTGTCGGTCGTCGAAGGCTGTGGAGGTCCTGGAGCATCAGCAGCTGATCATCAGCCGAGTTACACGGTGGAGGTTGGGTTTGTGCGCCGGAGCGGGTAACAACAGCGGTAGCTCCTTCGACCTCTGTCGAGATCGTACGGCATAATTCGACTTTTCTATTCTTCTTCTTGCTGGTGGAGGGTGACGTGGACTGAGTCACCTCAGGTACCAAGTCCGGATGGACCCACATGATCTTCCCTCGTGATGCGATAAGGGGTACTAGACCAGCAGCTTAGTCTCGGAGAGGTGAAAGGTTACCGACCTCCATCCTTGCTTTAAGGACAGGTACTACTCCGTCTTGAGTCCTTGTCGGAGGGAAGTTGCCAAATTGTACTGACACCATATTGGCTGCTACGGTCACCTCTTCGAAATCAATGGCGAGGGCCTTAGAATCGATGAGATGTTAAGTGTATCGCTTCAGCTGATAGCAGTCTTGTGTAGCATGGTGAACATAGCGATGGTAATGGCAGTACTTGGGGCTCTCCATATCTGCAGGACGAGGCTTACGCCTGGGAGGAGGGAGCTGAATTCGTCCTCCTTGGATGAGCATATCTAAGATGGGTTTAACATGGCCATCCTCGAAGGAGTAGGTCATCTGAGGCTACTGCTTTTTTGTCGGTGTTGATTCGAGTTTTGGGGCTGTGTCGGTCACCGTAGCCTGCTTGCCCTTGTTATATCGGTTGCTAGAGGAATTACCACCGTTGTTGTTGTTGACGTTAGGGCGTTTGCCCTTGTCTTCCCCTTCCGAGATGTACAATCCCAGTTGGCGGGCTTTCTTCACCTTGTCTTCTGTACTAGTGGTACTGATGATGAACGTCTTCCAATCCCTGAATTAACTTTCGCCCATCCAGAGGCTGATTGTGGGAAGCAGTTTCTTTTGGCAAATTTCAATCAAGGAGGAATCAGGGTTGCCAGAAGGCAGCTTCATCGCAGTTTGGCAAAACTGCTCGATATAATTTCTTGTTAGCTCCTTTTCTTCCTGAACAATGTCCATGAGAGTGGACATTGTCACGTCTTGTCCTACTTTATAGAACCTCTCTAGGAACATGCGTTTGAAGCCGGTGAAGGAGTGGATGCAATTATCCGGCAAGTTACGGTACCAGTCGAAGGCAACCCCTTCCAAGATTCCAATGAACAACCGCGTAAGGATGGTATCGTCATGAGGCAGATGGTCGGTTATGACTTCGAAGTAGGTGATGTACCTGCTTGCAGATGTCTTTCCATCATATGGATTGATGTGGAATGGTTTATATTTTGGTGGGAAGGGAACATCTCTCCACGCAGCGGGATACGGTTGTCGTATCCTGAGGTCTTGGTAGTTTTTCGGGCATAGAACATGGCCTGGAGCTCCTGGACCTCTCTTCTTGCCTCCCTGGCCTCGTCTGTAGCGGTAGGAGCCGATATTTTAGGAGGACTATCGCCCGGGTTTGGGGCAGCGGAGTTCGAGTCCGCATTGACCGCGGGACCCAAGCTTATTTGGCCAGGCGTTCTTCCTTGCAGAGTTGGAAGGGCTGCTTTGATCTCGTCCACAGACTTGACCAAAGCATGTAGTATGGCCTCCAGAGTGTCAATGCATTGGCGATCACAGAAACCTTCTTGGTTGCTGTCTGTCATTAACACCGTCCTCATATGAGGAGAGATCGAAGGAATGGTATAGGACGTGCCCTCTGAGTCATACCCTTGTACAGAGAAGTCGTTCGAGTATGTGGGAATGCTCTTCTCTGGTTCTGACTCAGAAAGAGTGGTACCCCCAGCTTCAGAGCTTGCCTCGTCTTAGGAATTGTGGATGTCCTCGGGGACGTCGGGATCTGCTGCATCTGTTGGGTGAACCATTTCCCCCGGACTATCTTCTTGGAACTCCGGGTTATTATGGATATTTGGAGGAATGCTACCCCCGGCTTCAGTGTCTCCCATAGATGTGGATGAATCTTCCAATGTGGCAGATTTCGTCTTTGAGCGGGTACCTTGGTAAACTCCTCCTGCAACGGTGGTAGACAGCCGTTTAGAAGAAATTTTCTTGGTTACGTCGGTTGAAATTTTTGGGCTGGAGACATTTGTTTTCTTCCTTCTTTCTCTGCCAGGAATCTTCAGAGCAGAATTGCAAGAGGCGACGAGAAGCACCTCGTCTTCTGAGCTTGGGTGTTACAGCCTTTGGAAGACGGACCGTCGGTCTTTTTGTACTACTGCCTTGTTGCAGCAGCAGTTGGGTATATTGATGTCCTTGACAGGAATCTTTGTACGTTAAATCTTCATCTCTTTCCTTGCGCTTGTGAAGAATCACGTTGCGCGGGTCACCTGCTTTGTGGGCTGATGAGTGCGTTGGCCTCCTGCCTGCTCCCTGATGTGGGGGTAGCGTGAGTACTCGCCCCTGATCCTTGTTAGGAGATTCTTGATAACTATCCAGTTCGTTGGCCGTCGGGGGCTGGATACGGGTACTTCTGTACAACTTTCTATCAGGGGCTCGAGTAATAGTCATCGAGATGCCCTGGTAGTCAGAAGTCGGGACAGCCGACTGAGCTCGTCGAGCCCGCTCTGTCCGAGACTTCTTTCTCCTAGCACTTGAGAGTGTGTAGTAGGAAGAGTCCAAGCTGGTCACAACAGAGTCTGGCATATGCTCCAGAGAGCCTTTATGGTCAGGACCATATGAGAGGCGGTCAAAGACTGACCGCGAGCCGCATGGGATAGATGGTATTCGACTGGGATCGGTTGCCGCACAGGCTGTCTGCATGCGGCTGGTATGTGTGGCCGCATGACCTTTCTGTATACGGCTAGATGTCGTGGCCGTACAGGCTGTCGGCATACGGCTATCCTTTGTGGCCGCATGAGCTTTCTGTATGCGGCTAGATGTCATGGCCGTGCAGGCTGTCTGCATGCGGCTGGAAATTCTGGCCGTATGGGTTTTCTGCATGCGGCTGACTTGTGTGGCCGCACGAGTTTTCTCCATACGGTTGACAGTTGCGGCCGCATGAACCTCCATGCGGCTGGCGCCCTTATGCGACTTGGATCGCACAGAGTTCCTTTTTGTCGCTGCAAGTCCGACATCATAGTATTTTTTTCTGCCGGACTTGGGGACAGCAGAGTCCTCTGTGGTCTGAAGTGGGCCCGCAAGCGAGACTTCTCCGCTGTCTCGGGCAATAAAGAATACTTCTTCGAGAGCTTGGGAAGGAGCAAAATTTTTGGGTCTCCACTCCCTGCGGTCCTTCTTTGTACGGGCTCGCCGCTGGATCGGGCCAGCGCTTTCGTCGGAGAGCATTTCTTCAAGCGCCTGTTGGTCGAATCGGGCAACCAGCATTTGTTGAGTGGAGCCAAGTTTGGTTGCGTCTGATTGCGTCACCAACTCCTCAGCCGTGGATAAGTTAGTCTCCAGCAGAGTCGCCATCGTGTTTGCCATTGATTATAATAGAACAAACCAATTATATGGGAGGATTGGACTTTTACTTTGCAATAGAAACTCGCTCGTACAAAGAAAGCCTAGGTACGAAAACCTAGGTACAGCAATCTAAGCACGATTGATTAGTTTTGATTCTGGGGGGGGGGGGGTGACGGTAGAGGCTCAGAAAAGCGACGGCCGCTCTGCCTTACTCCTTGGACGATCAGACGTAGCCTTGGCTCCGGTGAAGAACTGCTCTCAAGATGGAAAGACTCTTCTGTGCGCGCCTTTGTCTCTCTGTGTGTCCAGCCGGGTGGATAGTATCTCTTTTGCAAGGGAATGGTACCTTGCTATATTTTTTTGTTTCTCTGGATTCGATCTTTTTTTACAAGGGAATGGCACCTTGCTATTTATAGGACTGGGGTGTCATCATTAGGGTTAGCAATGATCACCCTAAAAAAGTCGACGGCTTGGGAACTTAATTGCCATTTTCCTTGATCCTATTTTGTGGGCAATTAATCTGGACCACTAATCTTGATTGCAACGAATCTGGACAATTAATGCTGATTGTGTAGAATCCGTATGGACAATCAATGTTGATTATCATGAATCCTGGGAAGCTCAGATCTCCTGCCACGTGTTTAATCCATGTGATTGCCACAAATCTGTTTTGATTCGTGTAATTATGATGATTGCACTAAATATGGTTATTGGGATTTGATAACTCTTGATTGATTTAGTGCCACGTGGAAAACTGATCTTCTGCTACGTGTCATAACCGCGAGCCATAGCCGCATGAGGGTAGCTTCTTAGGTTTTGAACTGCATGAAGGTGGCAGCCGCATAGGTGTAGCCGCCAAAATCTGAGCCGCATGGGGGTGGTTTCCAATTGAGCCGCATAGGACTAGCCACGTGTCAAGGCTGCATGGGCGTAGCCTCTCAATATTTGAGCCGTATGGAGATGATCCCTATGATCTGAGCCGCATGAGAACAGCGGCCGCATAGGGTGACTGTTCATAATTTGAGCCGCATGACAAGGGTCTTCACGCTCTGAGCCGCATGCGAGCATCAGCCGCATGGGGTGGTGGCAGCCGCATAGGAAGCTTTTTATTTGGTGGATCGTGCTAGCTGCAAAGGAGATTTTCTTTATTTTTTGAGGAATACATCGTCATGTCGAAGTTTATCATTTCAACTTTAATGTTAGAGTTATCGCTTTATGTCAGAGCATTTAATGGGAGCAGTCACTTTATGGCCAGCTGTAAAGGCAAGCTGCATAGGGTCACGTGATTTTTGCCTTAGCCGCATGAGGCTATTGAAGAGTTTCTAAGCCGCATGAGGCTCTGATAGATTCCTGAGCCGCATAAGGCTCCTTCTGTTTTGAGCCGCATGGGCTTCTTCTGTTTTGAGCCGCATGGGCTTCTTCTGTTCTTTTCCATGCTTCTACACCAAGTTTTCCGGATGAGAAGGTGTAAAACAAAACTTCTTTGGTAAGCCTTCCAGAGAACTGGTTACAGGTGTTGTATCCACTGTGTAAAAGTTGATTGTCTGATGTGTATGTCATCATCGTCATCGGAAAGAGCAGCTGTACTATTATTCTCATCAAAGGTTACATTAGCAGATTCTTTAACAATCATAGAGCGTTTGTTGAACACTTGTATCCTTTACTCTTGGCAGCATAACCAAGAAAAATACTTTCGTCAGCTTTAGCATGAAATTTGCCTAATTGTCTTTGGTTTTAAGGATAAAGCAGCGACAACCAAACACTCGAAAATAAGAAATAGTTGGTGTTCTACCAAACCAAAATTCATAGGGAGTTTTCTTCAAAATAGGTTGAATCAACACTGTCACGACACGATACCAATATAATGGGTCCAGGCGGATCATGCCAAGCCTGCACCATTGTGAGACGGCGGCAGTAAGCTTTATCAGGCAGTGAACGCAAGCAGACAAAACTAAAGCGGAAGGAAAATATTTTATTAACCTGGAAACTGGTCTGAAATGAAATAAATACAAACAAACAAGTATTCAATTATTACAAGGTTTACTTGCAACAACATGGAAAATAATTAAACCAAGGTGCATCTAAACCTCTGGGGCTCCCTGATCTAGTTCAGCTACCTCGTCAGTGTTCGGACCAGGTCTGTAAAAAGATCTATAGGCATAATCTTCGTCGTCGCAGTCACCTAAAAATATTGGGTCTCCAGTCAGAAGTGAGCAAGAAACACATTTCCATATTTAACATTCTAAATTATAAATAAATGAAATGCAAGACAGTTTTGAAGAGCATAATATATTTTTGATAAATAATAATAAAAGACAACAAGCAATATTTCAGGAACTACAACGATGCAATTCTACAATAGTGCTTTGAGTATATAACAGTATTTGTGACTGGCTGGTTAGAGGCAATATGTATACTGGCATTCTGGCCAAAACGACAGTATACGGTACGGCTCAACCCACATGTGCAGTAAGGATTAGCGCGAGAGAGACAATCGGTAAACAATAGCGTTGGTCATAGACGTTATACTACTCCCCAATTAATCCCCGAGTCAATGAGTCAATAAGCCAATTAAGGTAATCAATCAATCCATCCGTCGATGTGGAGTCCAAGAAGGATCCACTATGATTTAGTGTCACTACCATAAATTATTCTACTGATGCAATACATTTAATATTAAATAAAGCACAGACATAAAAGATATGAAATTTGCCTTGGGTGTATCCCCGACGTGGATGAGACAGCAAGAAAGTAACCGCTAGGGTTTAGGAATCCGAACCTACAATAATCGTAACACCAGATTTACCAGCTTGAACAAACTACACTCTAATCCTTAAGGGCAATGCTAACTAGTAATTAAGGCTAAGTTTGGTCGGGTTGAAAATAACGTAATTTTGTTATTAACAAAGAAGATATTTATATTTTAAGAATAGGTTGATTGATTATTACTAAGTGACAAAAAAATCGTTATAGTGAGAATACATGTTTTTACCGTAATAATTAAGGGTAAGAAAATAATTATTTAATCGTATTATAGAAATTAGTATTTTTATGTAATTACCAATTACGCGAAAATACGATTTTACCAAAATCCATTTTTGACTATTATTCACAAAATAAGGAAAGTAATATTTTAACCGCATTTAACAACTTAATATTTTACCAAAATTACGATTTTCCTCCAACTAATATTTTTTTATTTTAGTTAACTAGAAATCATTTTCCGGTTATTATTACTAATATACTTTTTTTCCAAATTAATTCAATAATAAGTATTTTAACATTAAAAGAATTTCAAACTCTTTTTATTTATAAAAACTAATTATTTTAGCTAGTAAAAACATTTATAATAATAATCTCATTTTTCCATATTTCTTAATAAGCCAAAATACACATTTTTCGACTATAACCACCAAAAACTATTTAAAACCCAAGTATTTTATCTTTATTTTTTTTAATAAAAGAACTAATTTCTAATTAAAACTATATATGATGACATAGTATTTTAATAAAACTTATTACTAAAAGTCATCATTGCAATAATTAATAAATAAATCCTTTTTAATAGCAAAACCTCATTTTAACTATTTATTTGGTAAAATAGAATAATTACTAACTTTTCTAAACTTTTGGGAAATAATATAAATAATTACTTTTTAGCATAAAAAAATATTCATATAATTTCTAAATGCATTTTTGATATAAGAATCTTTTATAGACAACTATTTACTTATAGAAAATGTTAATACCAATTTATTAATTTATTACCAATAGTTAATTACTCTTAATAATAATTAACCAAAATGACAAATATTCTAAAATAAACTAATTTGCTGTATAATTATACCTTAATAATTTATAATACTAATATTTATTAAAAAGTCAATAATACACTTAAAATTATTCATTAATAATTCTAATTTTTATAGTTCTCTATAATTAATAACTACATTAATTAATTAATTAGTCTACACAGTAATTCATAATTAACTAACATAGTTATTTAACTAATCTAACTATAGCTTCATTCTGTCAATTGGCCGGAACAGAGAATAGTTTCTGTAAGTAGGACATGAAAGTTTCTGGAACAGAAATTTACCAAAAGGTTGTACGAAAGAGCACCGAAGGGAGGTCTCAAACTCGGAGCAGAACGCCGGAACACCGAAAAGGAGTCGGACACGGACACGAGGGTACAGAACGCGCGGACACGGGGGTCGGATGCGTACGGGGACGTGTTGTCGGGGCGCTGGATGGCGCAGGGTGTGTGCCGGCTGCTGTCGACGTCGGGGACGCGCTACCGGGCGTTGTCGGCATCTGGGTTGCTGCTGGTGCAGCGGAAGGCGGCACGGGGGCACTGTCGACTTGGCGGGGCCGGTAGGGAGGCCGCCGGGGTGGCTCGGGTCGACGGCATGGAACGACGGGTTGAGGGGTCTAGAATCGATGGGTGCGGCTAGGTGAGCGCGTCGGTGGTCGCGGATCGGGGTTTGATGGATCGGTGAAGGAGTTGTGAAGCTTTTGGTGAAGAAGAGAGTTGTGAAGGTTCTGTGATGTTTTTGATCGGGAAGAAGGATTTCTGAGTATTATTTCGTGAAGGAGTGGAATAGGGGTGAGTGGCGGGTAAAGTGGATCGTGGGAAAACAATGGCATAGGTTAACATTAGTTAAGTCAAACGGGTTTGGGTTCGGGTTGGGTTGGTAACAGGTTTGGGCCTAAGTTACGTATTAATTAAATACACCAAGAATATGGGTCTTACAAGCTTCCCTCCTTAGAAAAATTTCATCCTCAAAATTTAAGGATAGAGATAGGGTATAATCAAGCCTCAGCAAGCAAGGACATTAAACTCTTAACAGTCTCAAATAAAACTATGTTAGCCGTCCCATGGCTAATCTATAATGGAAAAATATTTTGATCAGTTCATTCACTCTTTTCAAAATAACATTCTTCCCTCTTTAGAAACACTGTTACTATCCACAATTATGGATTTCTGCTTCCATCTCTGAATTGTCAATCACCGTCATAACCTTGGGAATTTTGTCTTCCCACCTTTTCATATAATATTTTTCGTAATATGTTTTGTACTTCCTTTAGCTTGCTAATATATATATAAAATATAATTCTATGACATACCCCTACATGTTTTCCAATCACATTCTTATACATCTCATTCGTTCTTGGCCAAAATATTATAATTTGGTACACTCCGTCTTGTCGTAATACTCTAGTATCAAGCCTCAGTAATCCAATATCACATTAAAATCCAACATCACGTTTCAATACTCCAATTTGTCATGATCCATGAAATTTTTATCATTTCTTGTTTATCTTTTTTACTCATATGTGATCACTCTATAATTTTTAGTCGTCTATTTTCACCAATATATATATATCTTGATTCCAAATCCTCATTTACTTATTTGATCCCGGATTCTCAATAAAATTTTAATTATCCTGTTTAAGCTCGAATCCTTCATCTTAATTTTACTGTATCATTTTGACCAAACTTTTCTCTGTTAATAATATATCTTACTATATCTTCCAACCTTGTATTATTTACAATCATTCCATTTTTGAAATCAAAATTTGTAATCTTTTGCATCCTTCAATTCATACGATTGCCATCCTTAATTAGTTACACCTTAAGTCTAATTTTTTTTGTTTTGGTCATCCTTTATACATCTTTTGATTCATCATGCATCTTTTAAAGTGCATCTTCATGCTTATCATTTAACATCTAATCTACAATGTCAATTTGCTTGGTATTCACATCATTAATTATCCCTTTATTGATTCCAATCACAAGTCACAAGTGTTCATAATTACCTCATCTTTATCCCATAACTCATATACTATAAAAATCCCTGCTATAAATCGTTCTGGATTTAAATCATCAGGCACGATCAGATTCTAGGCATGATCACTAGGTACAATGATAAAATATAGGCACGATCAAAATTATCTAGATATGAACTGAAATAGAGTTAGAATATTGTTATGATCAAAATTATTTTAGGCACGAGTTAATCTAGGTATGATTAAAATATAATCAAATGATCATAAAATAGGAAAAAAAAAAATCAAATGAGGTCTCCTGAAACAGAAAAGATAATAATGAAACGAACGCCAAAAGTTTATTGAGAAGGCATAATATAATGGAATCGTCTGAGATAAGGGATTAAAAATTCCAAATTAAATTGGAATGTAAAAATGGAAAATTTCCATTAAGTAATGTATTTAACTTTATTGAATTCCTTATATAGTAGTTAGAATTAGTTGTTGTGGTATGTAGAATAATAATTTTTCCGTCTACTCTGGGTTCTAAATATAATATTCTTTTTTTTGCATTCTCGTTTTTATTATAGTCGATTTCATTTGTGATATGGTTTTCCCTATTATTGTACTTTTCTTTTCACAATAGAAATCTATTGTGAAAAGAAAAGTATAGCAAATTGTGACAGGTATGGAAACTTTTTTGTTTTATTATATGCCTATAATGGTTTGTGACTCAGAAAAAAATTAATAAGTTGTATGATAGTCGGATAGCGAGGGTGATTAGAATAATCTAGCTATGATAGGAATGTAATCGGATGAGGTATTTCCATTGAGGACTGAGCGATGATCAAAAGGGAATATAAATAATATTGTATCACTATTTCAACGGTCAGAAGATAGGATATACAGGAAAAAAACATACAAGATAACCATCTTACTAATACTCATGCAAAACCAATCTCTAATTCGCTAAATTAGCTGAACTCCCAGTACCTACATAAAACTAAGGCAGCTGCCAGGTATTAAAACAAAATCTATTTGGAATCATAAATTATATAAATCAAATTTCCATCTGTCATTGTTTGTAACTCGTATGCCAATATATTCCAAATTTTAAGTATTTCTCTTGATCAAATCATTTTACAGACATCAATTTCTATTTGTCAGTCATTCTTCCAAAACTGACTACAACAAAGTCACATTCTTCACTTGTCATAGTAAATCCTTAGAAAGTTGATCCATGATCCATATTCGAGAATTTTCCAATTCTTGAAATCAATTGACCAAGTTATAATCACTAATCAAATTTTAATATTTAGCTATGCACCTAACAATCGTTCTCATCCAAACACATTAGCAAAATATCACAAAATATCACAAAATCTCAATCAATCTTACCATAACTAATATGAGTCTCCATTGATTGGTAGAAATTGCAAACCCAATTGTTCCCTTCTAAGGTTACATGCCAATGGTCTTATCTCAATTCCTCACACTTATTCCCTATTATTTCATTGCTCGAGATATTCCTTCAATGGTTATATCCGTCCCTTCAGGGTACAGTAGTCATCTGATCATAAAATTTGATCCTCGTCAAGTGTTTATTTACTTGATCATCATATTCTCATGTTTATATATATATATATATATATATATTATCCAAATTCACTTCCTCTTTGGAAAAACCTTACAAAATCCTAGACTTTCCTCGCTAACTCTACCTATATTTTCCTGTATCTTCCATAACTCTTCCTTTAATCATAAAAATTCAAAATCGCCATGTTCTTTTATCTGTTCAATTTGATACATAGCACTAGTAAGTACCACTAAGGGTTCTATCATCTTCTTTTCCTGAAAAAGTCACAAACTTCAAAGTCTATAACTCTTTCAAAAACTTATTACCAAAACCTGGCTACCCATGGTCCTATTCTACTATCTTCATATCTTTAGCTATCTAACATTCTTGAAAATGTTGATCCCAAAGCCCTTACTATAAATGAGATAGATAACAAACTCTGTTTCCCCCGCATATAGCTATCAACTACATATTTACGCATATAGCTATCAACTATATATTTATATATGGTCATTCACAAGATGTATAGCAACTATTTAATATATAGCACTATCCACAAGTATCTATAGCTTCCAAGGTATATAACTATCAACAAAATATATGCAACATACTAAAGTTGGACTAGGAAAGAGATCGAGCCAATAGAGATTGATAGGGTCCTAATAAGTTCTAGGAAAAAATCAAGTAGAATTTCATAAAAAATTTATTCTTTCTGACGGTGATAAGAGATCCTGAAAATGGAGACAACCGCTAGAAATGCAAACCCTCTAATCGGACAAAAGTCAGAATAATTTGATGGTGCTGAAAAGACAACCATGGTATGGATATAGTCTTAATAATATTCGAAAAGCAAATATATCCGAAGTCACTTTGCCTCAAATTCATGCCTCGCCAGAGTGCACCCGACTACAGTAAATTTTTGGCTCCATAACTTGAATAATGATAGGTTACCGAGTAGTTTATCAACTTTATCCATTTTCTGGTTGAACAACATAGGAGACAAATATGATGTATTTAGGACATAGTCTCAATAATATCAGAAAACCTATGAACACCTGAATTCAGTTCAACTTAGAGTGTATGCCTCGCCAGTGCGCAACTGGCTGTAGTAAACTCACAGTTTCTATAATTCAGATAAATGGCTGCAACGCATATGTCCGAATCCATATTAGGTCACTGAATATTTTCTCATCCTTGTCCATAAAAATTTCAAAGGGATAGTTCAATAATTCAAAATTTTCTCCAATGACTAAAGAAAATTCAATAATATAATGGAATCAATTCTCTGATAATTTCTGTTTCATGATACTCAAGCATTGAGTTTAGAAGCTTTCAAGATCTTGAAATGATCAAGAAGTTGCCAGAGAGAGAGTAAAGTTTCAAGTTGAGTGGAGGAAGTCAACAAATGAAAATATTCTCGGTCCTTGGAATAACTTAGGAAATATCAATGTTTAGGTACAAACATAAGCAAGGCAACATACGAAACTATAAGTAAGCAAAAATAGATATTATAAATAGATAAATTCTGTCCTATATTGTAACAGGGTGAATATAATCTAGGTGTTCTAGTTGTCTCTAGAGTCTGTTTTCCTATAGTCATATCTATACCTTGGTCAAATTATAGGACCGCATGTTGGTTTAGACTAAGTTGAATGGACTAATTTACAGAACTAGCCTGCACGGGCCACCACTAAAAATATGTCATGACCGGATCCTAATATAATGGGTCCAGTCGGATCATGCCCAGCCTGCACCGTTATGAGATGGTGGCAGTAAGCTGTATCAGGCAGTGAACGCAAGTAGACAAAACTAAAGCAGAAGGAAAATATTTTTTTAACCTGGAAACTGGTCTGAAAAGAAATAAATGCAAACAAACAAGTATTCAATTATTACATGGTTTATTTGCAACAATAGGGAAAATAATTAAACCAAGTTGCATAAACCTCTGGGGCTCCCTGATCTGGTTCAGCTACCTCGTCAGGGTTCGGACCAAGTCCGTAACAAGAGCCATAGGCGTAATCTTCATCGTCGCAGTCACCTAAAAATGTTGGGTCTCCAGTCAAGAGTGAGCAAGAAACACATTTCCATATCTAACATTCTAAATTATAAATAAATGAAATGCAAGACAGTTTTGAAAAACATTATATATTTTTGATAAATAATAATAAAAGACAACAGGTAATATCTCAGAAACTACAATGATGCAATTCTACAATAGTGTTATGAGTATATGACAGTATCCGTGATCGGCTGGTTAGAGGCAATATGTATACTGGCATTCTGGCCAAAACGACAGTATATGGTAAGTCTCAACCCACCTGTGCAGTAGGAGTTAGTGCGAGAGAGACAATCGGTAAACAATGGCTTTGGTCACAGACGTTATACTACTCCCACAATCAATCCCTGCGTCAATGAGTCAGTAAGCCAATTAAGGCAATCAATCAATCCATCCGTCGATGTGGAGTCCAAGAGGGATCCACTGTGATTCAGTGTCACTACCTTAAATGATTCTATTGATGCAGTATATTTAATATTAAATAAAATGTAGACATAAAAGATATAAAACTTGTCTTGGGTGTATCCCCGACATGGAAGCGACAGATAGAAAGTAACCGCTCGGGTTTAGAAATCCGAACCTACAATAATTGTAACACCAGATTTAGCAGCTAGAACTAACTACACTCTAATCCTTAAGGACAATGCTAACTAGTAATTCAGGCTGTCTGGTCGGGTTGAAAATAACGTAATTTTGTTATTAACAAAGAAAATATTTATATTTTAAGAATAGGTTGATTGATTATTACTAAATGACAAAATAATCGTTATAGTGAGAATACATGTTTTTATCGTAATAATTAAGGGTAAGAAAATAATTATTTAATCGTATTATAGAAATTAGTATTTTTATATAATTACCAATTACGCGAAAATATGATTTTACCAAAATCCATTTTTGACTATTATTCACAAAATAAAGAAATTAATATTTTAATCGCATTTAACAACTTAATAGTTTACTAAAACTACAATTTTCCTCCAACTAATATTTTTTTATATTTTAGTTAACTAGAAATCATTTTCCGATTATTATTACTAAAATACTTTTTTTTCCAAATTAATTCAATAATGAGTATTTTAACATTAAAAGAATTTCAAACTCTTTTTATTTATAAAAACTAATTATTTTAGCTAGTAAAAACATTTATAATAATAATCTCATTTTTCCATATCTCTTAATAAGCCAAAATACACATTTTTCGACTATAACCACCAAAAACTATTTTAAAACCAAATATATTATCTTTATTTTTTTTAATAAATGAACTAATTTCTAATTAAAACTATATATATGATGACAATATTTTTATAAAACTTATTACTAAAAGTCATCACTGTAATAATTAATAAATAAATCCTTTTTAATAGCAAAACCTCATTTTAATTATTTATTTGGTAAAATAGAATAATTACTAACTTTTATAAACTTTTAGGAAATAATATAATTAATTACTTTTTAGCTATAAAAAATACTCATATAATTTCTAAATGCATTTTTGATATAAAAATCTTTTATAGACAACTATTTACTTATAGAAAATGTTAATACCAATTTATTACCAATAACTAATTACTCTTAATAATAATTAACCAAAATGACAAATATTCTAAAATAAACTAATTTGCCATATAATTATACCTTAATAATTTATAATACTAATATTTATTAAAAAGTCAATAATACACTTACAATTATTCATTAATAATTCTAATTCTTATAGTTCTCTATAATTAATAACTATTATATTAATTAATTAATTAATTAGTCTACGCAGTAATTCATAATTAACTGACATAATTATTTAACTAATCTAATAATACCTTTATTCTGTCAATTGGCCGGAACAGAGAATGTTTCTGTAAATAGGAAATGAAAATTTTTGGAATAGAAATTTACCAAAAGGTTGCAGAAGGAGCATCGATGGGAGGCCTCGGACCTGGAACGGAACGCCAGAACACCGAAAAGGAGCCGAACACGGATACGGGGGTGTGGAACATGCGAACATGGGGGTCGCGAGCGTACGGGGACACACTACCGGGGCGCTGGCGGGCGCAGAGGGGTGCGCCAGCTGCTGTCAGCGTCGGAAAGGCACTACCGGGCACTATTGGTGCCGGGGTTGCTGCTGGTGCAGCGAAAGATGGTACAGGGGTACTGCCGAAGTGGCAGGGCCGGCGGGGAGGTCGTCGGGTGGCTCGGGTTGAAGGCACGGAACGACGGGGTGAGGGGTCTAGAATCGACGGGTACGGCGAGGTAAGCGCGACGGTGGTCGCGAATCGGGGTTTGGTGGAGCGGTGAAGGAGTTGTGAAGCTTTTGGTGAAGAAGGGAGTTGTGAAGGTTCTGTGACATTTCTGTTGGGGAAGAAGGATATCTGAGTATTATTATGTGAAGGAGAGGAATAGAGGTGAGTGGCGGGTAAAGAGGATCGTGGGAAGACTTGGGCACAGGTTAACATTAGTTAAGTCAAACGAGTTTGGGTTCGGGTTGGGTTGGTAACGGGTTTCGGCCTAAGTTACATATTAATTAAATACACCAAAAATATGGGTCTTACAAACACCCTATTCAAAATATGGCATGTTGTACTGACAGCTTCAGCCCAAAAGTATTTCGAAAAAGAAAATTGATTCAACATGACTCTAGCCATATCGCCAAGAGTCAATCTTCTGCTCACAAAACTGATTAAAACCATTTGAGTCACAAAACTTTTTAAAATTAGAGTTTCGAATTTGCCACCATGATCACTTCAGATTCGTGTAATCATGAAGCCTTTTTTGTTTTGAACCTTTTTAGCAAAAACTTCGAAAAAAGAAATAGTATCACTTTTATTTGTGAGGAAGAAAACCCAAGTAAATCTAGAAAAATCTTCAACAATTACAAAAGCGTAGAGTTTTCTACCAAGACTGGCTATCTACTAGGACCAAATAAATCCATATGAAGTAGTTGCAAAGGTCTAATAGTACTTATAGAGTTGATGGATTTAAAAGGGGATTTGGTGGCTTTGTTTTTCTCACATTCGGCACATACCGTATTCTTTTTGAAGGTAATGTCAGGTAGTCCTCTTACTAGCTTCTTGGTTGATAGTCTTGATATGGTATCCATGTTTGCATGACCAAGACGCATATGCCAAAGTAGTTTTTCATCCTTATGAGCGTAGAGTCATCTTCTTGTATTGTTAGTATCTCTAGAAATATAGAATATATATATATATATATATATATATATATATATTTTTTTTTTTTTTATATATATATATATATATATATATATATATATATATATATATATATATATATATATATATATATATATTTGTATCTTCTCTTATCACATCAAAAATGATGTCTCCCGATGATCTATCATATATGGAGCATTTAGTTTTGCCAAAGTCAATATCATATCCATGATCAGCAAGATGACTAATGCTGAGCATGTTATGCTTTAACTCGGTTACTAAACAGACATCCTTAATGATGAGAGAAGAAGGATTGCCAATAGTACCGTTACCTATGATATAACCTTTCAAGTTATTTTCGAAGGACACATATCCTTCCCTCTTCATCGATAGTATTTCGAATAGATTTGCATTTCCTTCATATGTCACGAGCACCCACTATCGAGAATCTACTTGCTTCTAGAGGATTAAGGAAGGTCCACCTACACCATGAGTAGATGTGACCTTTGGTACCCAAATCTTTAAGGGTCCTAAAAGGTTAGTCTTCGGTACCCATGCATACAGTTTTAAATCAACTAATCTTCTAATTCTATACTGTGGTAAAGTGTGTCAATGTTTACCATAGTAGTGACATGTAGCATGTATATTCGTGTTAGGTACAAGATAATAGTGCTGTCTACGTGTTTGATGTGCTGTATAAGAATGTGTGTGCATAGGAGTATGTCTATGTGTGCCATGTGTATGTATGGGTGTTCTTTGTACTGCATATGGATAAGTGTACATAAAAGCATGATTATGAGCAGCATAAGTATATTTGTTTCTCTTCTGACGTGTGTTTTTGTGTTGAACAAACTTTTGTTTAGTGTACGTGTTGTGACTGTGAGACTGGGTTTGAGGCTGAATAGCTTGTTTCCCCAGTTTGATCTCTAATCTTTTAGAGGTGTCGCACATATCATTATACTTGGCAGTTAAAGCATCAATTCTTTTAGCATCAATATTATACTTCTTTTTCTCATCTAATAGTTCCTTATTGAGTGCTATAATATCACGTATTTATTTCTCAATGCGAGTTTCGGCATCGTGTAAGCTTAATTTAAGCTTGGATACCCCTTCAGTGTTATTCGTGGATGGTGTCTCTAACATTATCAAGTAAACATGAAAGTCTATGAATCTCAGCTTCATGAGTTTTGATCTTATCCTTTGCATGTTTATACTTGCTAAGAAACTTCTTGTGATCTTCAAGCAAGTTACTAAAAGCATCACCAAGTTCATCAAATGTAAAGTCATCAAGAGGATCGTTTGTTACCTTTTCGGACATTGCCATTAGGCAGACGTTTGTTGTATCTTGCGGAGAGTTCTCTTCTTCTTCTGAGTTACTGGCTTCACTCTCATGCTAAATTCTTGTATTGGCATATTTTCGAGAGGTTGGCCTCTTATACGAACTTTTATGTCGACTTCCTTTTTTTGCAGTAGGGCAATCTTTCATGATGTGTCCCATCATCTTACAGTCGAAACAAATGGGCTCTTAATCATCTTCTTTGTGTTGTTCCTTCTTTCTTTGGTTGAAGCAAAGAAACTTCTTGAAGTTGCAGACCATCAGTGCTTGATCATCACCTTCGGAATCATCATCATCGGTATCTTCTGGAGTAGTCTTTCGGCGATGAGCTCTTAGTGCAATTTCCTTTTCCTTCGGAGTGGCTTCTTCAAAGTCTTCGAGATCGAGCTCATGCGTTATCAGCTTGTCCACCAAAGTTTCTAGAGACATGGTGGTGAGATCATTGCCTTCTATGATCGTCGTAGCTTTGGGGTTCCAGTTCTTTGCTAGTTCCTTTAGCACCTTGCATATCTTCTCATGGTTAGAGTAGTCCTTACCAAGAGAAGATAGAGGGTTGACGATGTTGAGGAATCTAGTGATCATCTGCTTGATCGTCTTATTGGGCTTCCTCTTGAAAGCTTCGTACTCCTGCGTCAGGCGACTGATTTTTGATTCTTTCACCTGTGTGTTTCCTTCATGGGTTACCTCCAGAAACTTTCATACTTCCTGTGAGGTGGAGCAAGTAGAGACCCTGTTGAATTCAATCCTGTCTATAGCATAAAAGAGAGCATTAATAGCCTCAGCATCTCGACTAGCGTATAATTTTTCTTGGTAAGTATATTTATCGTGGGGTTTATCTATGAGATTCCCCTCGACAACAATTCTAGAAGGCTTTTTGTAACCATCAGTGACTATGGTCCATAAATCAAACTCTAGAGACTTTAGATAGAAACTCATTGTAGTCTTCCAATAGGTGTAGTTGGTTCCAACAAATAGGGGTGGCCTATTTGTGGACTGTCCCTCACCATAGTTGTTAAAGATAGGTTGTGTGGTTGCCATAGATCAGCTCTAAGATGTTAATCCATTATCAAGAGAACAGCGTTCTGATACCAATTGAAGTTACGTGTAGACAACTCTAGAGGGGGTGAATAGAGTTTGTGTTGATAATAACAAATTAAAAATGTAACACTATATCAAGTCCAAAAATCAACTACCAAGAGAGTAAGTAATCAGAGAGTAATACGAGATAAAAAGAGATCAGAAGAGCATACACAAACACAACAATTTAACCTAGGTTTCCTCGTGGAGGACTAGTCCAGGCCTGAGAACTCTCGCTCAGGATTGAAATCCACTTTTTGTGAAATATGGTACAACCACATGCCTTTACTCAGAAGCGCACGATAATTTCTTACAACTTCGTAGAGGCGAAACTTGAAATTATCCAAGTGACTTTTTTACCCTTGCACATGACTTCTAGCTGATATCACACTGAGCACCTTGGGCTAAGAAGAGTTTTGGCTTAGAAGATATGGAAGATTGGTGCTTGGAGTAGTAGAGGTTAGAAAGCTTGAATATTTGAAAGTAAGAGATGATTTGAAATGAGAGAATTCAAGCTCTATTTATATAGTCTGAGGAGGCAGAATTCAGCCAGAATTTTCTTCCAAGAATTTAAAATTTCGAACGTTGGAAAGCTAGTATCAAGCTGGCACTAAAAATTAGCATACAAATTTTTTGGAGGCAGAGTTCGACCCGAACTCTGCTTGGGACATAGTTCGTCCCGAATTTGGTTTCTATGGGGCCAGAACATACATTGGGCTATGACAGGATTGGTTTGGTTTGGTGATTGTCTTGTTTTGCGTGGTGAAGCTTGGAGAGTGAAGTCTAGGTTCAAGATAGCACAGTACGACTCAACGTACATGTTACTAGACTCAATAAAATAAAAAGTACAGACTTAGTACAAGTACAATTGCAGTGATCAACTTGTTGATGACGTCTGTCTTGAGCTTGATATGTTGTTGAAGATGTTCTGGACTTTGAGCTCAATGTGTCGTATTGGATCATGTCAAAATGTTATTTTGTTAAATCTCTAAATTAGGTTGACTGTGATCCAGTTTAGGTCAATATTTTGGTTGTGCGTTACTTTATATGCTCGTGTGTCGGTGAGTGGCCAAAGACAATGTTCTACTCGAGAAAAGATCTACAACCCCAGTCAATGTTTGGTTTAAGGGTTGTGGCTCTGATTTCTAGTAGTTTCTAAGTCCCTTATTGCTCATCGGCTTATCCTGTTTCATAGCTACATTATTCAATATTTTCATTTGTAATCCCCCTAAATTTTATATGTGTATTTATTTAATTTATTATGGATTTATAGTATTTTTGGAATTTTCTATGTTATTTATGGTAATATTTGACATATTTATATATACTTGTGTATATATATATATGTATATATATATATATATATATATATATATATATATATATATTTTTCTTTTTTAATATATATATATATATATATATTTTAATATATATATATATATATATATATATATATATATATATTGAATTAAATGAGTTTATTAATTTTTCAAAATTGTTATTTAAGTTTTATAAATTTTTAATAATAAATGAGAAACATATTTATATAAGTTTATATATATATATAAAATATATACATATACTTTTTCTTTTTTTTATAACATATATATATATATATATATATATATATATATATATATATATATATATATATATATATATATATATATATATATATATATATATATATGTAACGAAAAAAAAAATATATATATATATATGTAAAAAAAAAAGAAAAACGGGAGCCACTGTTCACCATGTGAACAGTGCCTCACATATCTCGACCCCCCATTAACACTGTAATGACAGCCGAATTTTTTTGAGAAATTTAAAAACTTAAATCCCTCTAAATCCTTCACCAAAACACCAAAAATTGGTTTCATTCGAATCTCGAAAGGATTCTCTAATGATTCAAATCAAAAATTTGAATCTTAAAACAATCAAGAATGGTTAAAAATCAAATCCAAATGTGATACATATCAAAACTAACTTTTTATACAAATATACCCGAATCTCTAACCCAACTCTAAAACTTGCGATCCCCCTCCAAATTCTTCGACTCTAGGCCCTCCCCCATGTTCCTGTGCGTTTGCCTTGCTTTCAGGAAGCCGTTGTCGATGATCAGACTGCGAGGAACCCCCTCAAAATTGACACGAAACAAGACACCCTATTTTCTAACCCCCTCCGAGACAGCAAATCGCCCTGGGCCGCGTCAGTGATTCTACTTCCCAAGAAGGATAGGTCGACGAGGATGTGCATCGACTACCGCAAGCTGAATGTAGTAAAAATGAAGAATAAGTACCCACTACCAAGGATCGATGACCTGTTTGACCAGTTGAGTGAGGCCAGTATTTTTTCCAAGATCGATCTTCGGTCGAGATACTATCAAGTAAGAGTCCGGGAGCAAGACATACCGAAGACAACATTCAGATCTAGATATGGGCATTATGAGTTTTTAGTAATGCCCTTTGGACTAACCAACGCCCCCGCAGTATTCATGGATTTAATGAACCGCATCTTTCTGCCATTTTTGGATAAGTTTGTGGTGGTGTTCCTAGATGACATCCTTGTCTATTCTAGCAGTGAAGAGGAGCATGAGAAACATCTTAGGACTATCTTGCAGACATTAAGGGAGCATCAACTTTATGCGAAGCATGACAAGTGTGAATTCTGGTTAGATCATATTTCGTTTCTGGGCCATATAATTTCTGGGGCAGGAGTGTCAGTGGATCCGAAGAAGATTGAGGCCATAGAGCATTGGCCAGTCTCGAGAACGGTAACAGAAGTGCAAAGTTTCTTAGGATTAGCTGGTTACTACAGAAGGTTCGTGGCAGACTTTGCCAGGATCTCAGCGCCCTTAACGCGTTTGACGCACAAGGACGTAGAGTTTGTTTGGTCAGCTAGCTGTCAGGCATCATTTGAAGAATTGAAGAAGAGATTGATCTCAGCCCCGATCTTGACGCTTTCAGTAGGAGCGGGAGGCTTTACAGTATATTGTGACGCATCAGGGAAGGGTATTGGATGTGTATTGATGCAGCACGGAAAAGTGATAGCATATGCGTCTCGGCAGCTTCGAGACCATGAGAAGAATTACCCGACTCACGATTTGGAGTTAGCAGCTGTGGTGTTTTCACTCAAGTTGTGGAGGCATTATTTATACGGAGATCGGGTAGAGATCTATACTGATCATAAGAGTTTGAAATACGTATTCACGCAGCGAGATTTGAACATGAGGCAAAGAAGATGGTTAGAACTACTAAAGGATTTTGACTTAGATCTTCAGTATCATCTAGGCAAGGCAAATATAGTTGCAGATGCACTGAGTATGAGAGGCAGTGCCTATATCTTGACCTCGCTGAAGCATATTTTAGAAGACCTTCAGAGTATGGGAGTCGAAGTAGTTTTGCCAAGGGATATAGGGAGAATGACCAGTATACAAGTTCAGTCTACTTTAGTAGAGAGGATAAGGGCAGCACAAGCAGGAGATCCACGGATTTAGAAGTTGCGGTCGGAGTGTGAATCAGGCCGTAGGAAGGAGTTAGTGATTCATGAAGATGGTACGCTCAGGTTTGGAAACAGACTTTGTGTACCGAGTGGAGACCTTCGACAAGAAGTCATGTACGAAGCTCATAGTTCTATTAACTCCATTCATCCAGGAGGAACGAAGATGTATCGAGATATCAGGCAGTACTTTTGCTGGAATGGCATGAAAAGAGAGATAGCGAGATTTGTATCCAAGTGTCTGGTATGTCAGCAGGTGAAGGCCGAACAGCAGAGACCAGCAGGATTGCTACAGCCGCTTTCTATTCCAGAATGGAAATAGGAGCACATCACGATAGATTTTGTGACCGGTTTACCTAGATCCCCGACTGGTAAGAATGCGATCTGGGTAATAGTAGATCGACTCACGAAGGTCGCTCATTTCCTTCCCTTCCAAGTTAGACAGACTACTGAGCAGTTAGCAGAAATGTACATGAAGCAGATAGTAAGGCAGCACGGTGTTCCAGTTAGTATAGTATCAGATCGGGATACGTGGTTTACTTCCCATTTTTGGCGGAGCTTACACCAAATTTTGGGAACCAAGTTAAGATTCAGTACTGCTTATCATCCACAAACTGACGGACAATCAGAAAGAACCATTCAGACGTTAGAAGATATGCTACGGGCATGTACCTTGGATTTTGGCAGTTCATGGAAGGATCACCTTCATCTAGTGGAGTTCTCCTATAACAACAGCTATCAGGCTAGCATTCAGATGGCCCCGTTCGAAGTATTGTACGAAAGGAAGTACAGGTCCCCTTTGGCATGGGACGACGTCGGAGAACGAAAGTTGTTGGGACCAGAGATGATCACGCAGACTGTGGAGATAGTTAAGTTGGTTAGAGAGTGCCTTCGAGTTGCACAGGACTGACATCGTCATTGGGCAGATCAGCATCGCAGGCCTCTAGAGTTCAGAGTTGGCGACCAAGTGTTTCTGCAGATTTCGCCTACTCGGGGTATCATCAGATTTGGAACCCGAGGAAAGCTTAGTCCAAGATACGTTGGTCCTTTTAAGATTCTCGCTCGGGTAGGTGATGTGGATTATCGACTTGCCCTTCCGCCTTCGTTGACTGGCATACATGATGTGTTTCATGTGTCCCAATTACGTGGGTATGTTCCGGATCCGAGTCATGTCCTCGATCATTCTGAGTTAGTCGTTGGTACCGACCTAACTTACGAGGAACAACCCATATCTATTTTAGATCGGCGAGAGAAGGTACTCAAGAATCGGACGATAAGCCTTGTCCGTATTTCTTGGAACCATCACTCTTCGGAAGAGTCAACCTGGGAGCGCGAGGACGAGATCAGATCTCGGTATCCGCATTTGTTTGACTAATAAGGTATATTTTTTGCACAATATTGACACGATTCCATGTTTATTTGCACCTGCTTGTTTTGCACTTTGTGACGTATGATAATAATTGCTATGATAGTTAACTTGTATATGATTGTGTCTTGCTTGCCCTGATTTCACTATCGTATCTTGGCTGGAATTTCGAGGACGGAATTTTTCTAAGAAGGGTAGAGATGTCACTCCCCAATCCTGGAATACGTATTTTAATACATAAACCCATAAATTATATTTACCTTGAATTTATATGATATTTATTATGCAGTATTTCTTCATGCATTTCCCAAAAATATTCGACAAAATATTATTTCCTAATTTATTTTCTGCATTTGGGCCTACAGTTTAGGCTCATTTGGGTAACCTATTCTTGGTTCACCAATGGTTCATCATGAACCCATGGGTCCAAGATCTTTATATATAACTCATCTCAATCTCTCTTCTCTCATTTACTTTCTCTCATTTATTTCCTCCACCAACCAAGGCAAGTACCAACTTGCTCAAGAGATGGATCCATAATTTTGTCAATGATTTCTTACAAAACTATTTGCCAAAACATGTTCTTCTTCTCAATCTATACTAGTTTAGAACTTGGAATTTTCCATTTTGAAGCTTTGATTTTTATAGATCTAAGTTTTATTCATTTTCAGATTTCCTTGGTCTTGATCTATTTTCATTGGGGTTTTGTGGGTTTTGATGCTTCTATGTGGAAGAGAATTCCATTTCACCCAAGTTGGAACTTTGGAAATCCGGATTTGGAGTTCGGATGGCCAAGTTGTGATGTTTTGAAGTTTGGGGATTAACCATGGTGTTCTTGCTGTTTGGAGAAGACAGTGAGCAGTGTGCTCCTGTTTGAGTATGCTTCCTGTTGGAAGCGGGTTTCCCCTGAGCCTGCGTGACTTTTCACGCAGCTCTCCCCCTGAGCCTGCGTGACTTTTCACGCAGCTCTCCCCCTGAGCCTGCGTGACTTTTCACGCAGCTCTCCCCTGAGCCTGTGTGACTTTTCATGCAGCTCTCTCCCTGAGCCTGCGTGACTTTTCACGCAGCTCTCCCCCTGAGCCTGCGTGACTTTTCACGCAGCTCTCCCCTGAGCCTGCGTGACTTTTCACGCAGCTCTCCTCCTGAGCCTGCGTGACTTTTCACGCAGCTCTTCCCCTGAGCCTGCGTGACTTTTTACGCAGCTCTCCCCCTTGAGCCTGCGTGACTTTTCACGTACGCAGCTCCCCTTGAGCGTGCGTGCTTTGTGCATACGCTTTTGATATTTTATCAGATATTATATGCCCATTTTATATCCTTACGTCTTTTGTCCCGAGATCGTGTTACACCAGCCGCCTTGAGATATTGTCTCGACGTGCCGGCTGGTCTCCACAGATACTGTGTCATCTGCAACGAGTGGATGACTGTATCCGATTAATTCCTGCTATATATTATATGTTTTAGCAAGGTGGCCTTACGAGGGACCTGTGCTCAATCATACCAGTCTACGCGAACCCCTGGGTTGGCTAGCCTTGCTGGAAAGATACGATCTGAGGATTTTTTAATAACATGACGCGATGATAACCTCGTCCCACTAGAAACTCGTAGACTTGATTGGCCGTGAAAATGACTTGCTTGTATCCTATTACCTTCCGCGAATAACCGAGGAAAGCGGACTGTTGTGGTACGTGATCCAACCCATGTTCTTGTTTGATTGTTGGGTTGGTTATCGTACTATGACAGGCTGTGGACCGAAGTTATGAACGAAAGACTTATTCTGGTTGTGAAGTGTTACTTCTGTGAATGACTGAGGAACATGGTCTATCATGGTACAAGATCCAACCCATGTTCTTGTTTGATTGTTGGGTTGGATATTGTGCTGCGATAGGCTATCGACCAAAGTCACGATCAGAAGATTTTCTTGTTTATACCTTTTAACTTATGTGAAAGTTATAGAGTACGACACGTCCCGACTCCATGCGGCACCTTTTGTCCTTGTTTGGTTGTAAGGGTGCCATATGGGTTCGAGGATGTGCGCTACCCTATAATAGTAGCATAAGTATTACTATTATCAATCATTCTATTAACTGGGTTTTTAATCTTAACTCTTGTGCCCCTTTGGCGGTACTTGCTATTCGGGGCTGATCCCGCTGGTTTTGTTTGGCCAGATCTCGTAGCAGAGCCGGAGGACACGATCTTCCTTCCTGACATCCATGGTGCATACTATGAGCATGGCGGTTCGGGGACTCGAGTGGGTTTGTTCTCCACCACTCCTGCTTATACTTTTTGCGGCGTTTAGCCACCGGCACCTGTTAACCGGATTACTCGATATTTTGTGTTACTACATAATTGTAATTAAACAGACTGCAGCTATGTATAATTTTGTACTTCTGACTCTCTGAGATAGCTAAATTATAAAGCTAGTCTCTCATGACCATTTTAATGAAGCGTCGGGGACGCCTTACTGCTTTATCTTTAATGTTCATTTAATTGCTGATGTGACTTGATTGATTGAGACATAGAACTCTGTGGGACCATAGGAGACTTGATTGTAGCACGTACCCCCCTAGTCTCTCGACAGCCACGATCGCCGTATGACGTTACGTACCTCATATGGAGTAGCTGGCCTAGTCCGTCTCCATATTTTGGTACTGGGGCGTGACACAAGACAAGGAGGATCCCTCTCAATTTACCACTCCGCCAGCGCTTTCCCGTAGCGAAGTGCTTTCCAAAATGAGCAGGTTAGGCGAGAAGAATTCCCGGGAAAACGAGGATCGGGAGTCGGATGAACGTTCCTATAGCTGTTTCTGGCACCTTACTCATCGGATGTCGTCGAAAGCAGTATTAGCTGCATATCTGATGGTTTGGCTTCGGGATTACGATTTCACGGGCGGGTCAGGCTCTATAGAGAGGGTGACCCGGAACTTAATCCTGCCAGCAGTGAAGTTGGTTTTCGGCCGGCGTCTGGCTCTTCTCCCCGCGATGGTGTGTAACCTGCTACGAGGTTTACGGGAGTTTGCGGGAAACGTGGTTCATGATCGCGGTAGGAATGACAACTTCCCGCGTGCCGAACTGCCATTTCCCTATCTGATGGGGTGGTTAATTTTACACCATCCAAATGTAATTAGTCCGGGTTCGGAAGAAGACCATAGGGTCGGAGATGCATTCCTTCGTCGTTTCCACCATAGGAGCTGGTTGCATTCTGGCGTTCCTGTTTGTAGGAAGGTTTTATCCCACCTTCATGGGTGGGAGATCACAAAAGTAGGTCCCGTCTTTTCGGGTTTTGAGGCCGGTAAAGTCTTAATGGATTCGAGTGAAGATGCCACCACTCTGACTCCATGGGGATTCCGCTGGTTGCAAAGTATCCGACCGTCCCATCTGGTGTACCGGAACAGGAACCAGTGCTATCTGGAACCGTATTTACCGGACCATTTTTTACGGCAATTCGGCTATGCTCAGTTGATGTTAGATAATCCCAGTATCACCCTGGGGTATGCTGGGAGCTTGCTGGACGGTGTACGAGCTTGGCATTACTATAATGTCGGATGTACCGGAGCTCACTTTACGCTGCCCATCCAGAATCTACGACCGTCGATTCTTTTCTCAGCCGCCAAATTTTACTGTGTTATGGCTGCCATGTCTCCCGAATATGATAGGGAGACCAGTCTTATCGTAGGCACCCCATTAGCGGTGACCGAGAACACATCGGCGAGGGTTCGATCGTACCGTCTGCCAGAGGTGGGTCATCGAGGTGCCCCTGCTGCATCCCCCAGAGGGTCAGGCCGAACCTTCGGTTGATCAACCAAAACGACGTGCGGATACTGAGGCTGGCTCTTCTATGTCAAAGAGGCAGAAGAAGGCATCGTCACTGACTGTGTCGTCGGACTCGACCCCTACGGAGGTAAGGGTGTCCCATATAACCCAATTCAGGATTCATATTTTGTGTGACTTATGCTTTCCTTTTGTAGAAGCCGCTCAAAAGAAGACCCCGTACTCCCAAGTCTGGTGGCAGTAGGCAAAAGACGATGGTGGGCTCATCTGAAGAGCGTATTCTGCCGATTATGATGTCTCCCGTGGAGGAGAATTCAGATGATGTCATTGTTGTGGAGACTCTGACATCTCCAGATTATGTTAAGAGGGAGGCTGAGGGTGTAGCAGCTTTCGGGATAGTACAAGCCGCCTTGGGGGCCTTCGACGTTGAGGATCCTGTGGACACGAGGCTTCGCGATGATGAAGTGGAGTGGAGTTCGTCGTCTTCGGATGACGTCGCTCCAGAGTTGTAAGAGTCTGTTGCGGGGGCAACAGATGCGATTGGAACAGAGGAGAGGGTAGATTCTCCTCCTTGTCATCATGAGGGAAGGTCGGCTGCATCATTGCCGAACCCTACCCCAGACTCAGCAGCGAAAGCTGAGGTGGCTACCGGTCAGGAGGTAGCGACAGATCCTATCCCTGTAGAAGGATTTGATGAGAAGACTCGTTTGGCGGTCCTGACTTCGGGGGCGAGTCAGGAGGCAAGTGTTGATCTCCCCGTTCTGCCAGGGGAGGTACTGGCTGCTGATAGCACGTTGGGGGCTGATGAGGTGGCCACTGACGTCGGGGGTTCTTTCAAGTTTGGGAAGGGTAAGGGTTTGATGGAACCCTCTGTTGCTCCTTCCACTTGGGGTACTATCTCAACGCCTGCTTCGGCTTCTTTGATTCCTTTGGCTCCTCGGGCTAGTAGTCAAGCCCCTGTTGATGAAGAGCCTGTTGATACTGAGGGTCCAGCCTCGCAGATTGAGGCAGGCGAGCCTTCTTGCGGTCCGCCTGCTAAAGCAGCTCCTTCGACTCCTGCTATGACATCGCAGTACTGGCAGATGCAGATGAATACGTGAAATTCATCATCGAGGCAGTGTATAAAATGCTGCTGAGGGGTGTATCGGCCGTGATGGACGCAAATAGGAGTTTTACGACGACAAGAACTCTGGCAATGCCTCATTTCAACCTGATCCGTCTTTATCAGGGCCATGATCATATGGCCGACATTCTAGAAGCCTCGGGGTCAAGATGGACAAGCGGCTTTTCAAATTGGAGAGCATCCAGCGAAACAACCTCTCCATCCTGATAGATACGGAAAAGAAGAAGCTGATCGCCGAGACTGAGTCTTCTTACCAGGCCATTGTGAGTGTCTGGGAACGCGAAGTGGCTGAGACTGAAGCTGCAGTGGAGCGGTTGTCTCAGTCTACGCGGGAGACGGTGGAGGCGTGAGCTGCGTTGGACGCTAGTATTGCAGAGATTGACGCCCAGATCCGCCGCCTTGAGGACCAGCGAGCCCGATTCCTTTTAGACGCCGAACGTGTCCAGGCTGGACATGTAGCATTCAAGAAGGACGAGGCAGCTTTTACCCATTGGGCTCTTGCCCTGGCTCAGCAGCGGCAGCAGCTGGATGAGAAACATGAGAATGATACTTCCCCTGAGGCTATTAAAGCGATGCGTCAAGAGGCTGAACGTCGAGTCTTGGCGACTGTGGAGACTCGGGCGGCAGATTTGAGGCGTCGAATTGAAGAGCTTTCAGCCAACCCTGGGGATGTTTAGGGCTTGTAGTCTCTTCTTTTTGTGTATTTGCAACTCTTGCTGGGGATGGTGTAGTCCTTTACTCTTCGTTTTTTTAGAAAATAAAGAAGTACACGATTTTCTGTGATGTGTTCATTTTTGCTTGTCATGAACTTTGATGATTTGTGTGGACCTATTATCTTTTGCGTACCTTGGTTTTTAGGTACAGATAATAAGTTTGAAAGAACCAACATGTTTGCTCAGAGGTAATATAGACGTGGCAAATATGGGACTCAAAATGATAGAATCTTCCCACTCAGAGGTGTTATGGACGTGGTAGGAATGACTTTAGAGGATACGCGAAACTACTCAGAGGTAATGTAGACATGGAAGTTCTGCGATTAATGTACGGCAACGCAGGGGTTGTCTGTACGGGATGTTTACTCAGAGGTAATGTGGACGTGGTAAACATGATTGGTAGCATAGTCTTATGGGATGTAAGATTCTGTTTTGTAGGGTGTAGGGGGACAACTCAGAGGTGATGTGGACGTGGTTGTCCTTCTACTGGAGGATGCGACGGAACAGCTGGGTTCCGGAAGCGTATGATTTTGTGGAAGGGAATTGTCTGTGAGCCCTGATGATTGGGTCCACAGATCCCCTGGTAGAAGCACATGTCTGAAAGATGTCAAGAGTAGTACTTTTTTAGGAATTTGCCGTTGATGGGCATCATGAACAAGTCCTCATTGGATTTGTCGAGGCGGTAAGCACCGTTTGAGTATAACGTCTCTACGATAAAAGGTCCTTCCCACTTGGGCTCGAACTTTTCTGGTGTCTTGTGAGTCAACACCATCGGCCTCCTGACTGCCAGAACCAGGTCGCCTACTTGGAAAGTCCTCTGCTTGACCTTCTTGTTAAAAGCCTGTGATATACGGGCTTGGTAAAGTTCGATGCGTTGTTGAGCTAGGAGACGCTTTTCGTCAAGTGCCTCCAGTTCCCGCAGATGACGACGTTGATTGTCCTCTTCTATGAGTTGGTTTGTGATCGCTACACGGAGAGAGGGTATCTAGATCTCGAGAGGTAGTACCGCTTCGCTCCCGTAGACCAGGAAGAATGGTGTGTTGCCCGTCGGGGTCCGTACCGTTGTGCGGTAGGCCCAAAGGCACTCGCCGAACTTTTTGTCCCAGTCGCGTTTGTTGGATGACACGACCTTTTTGAGAAGCCTGATGATAGTCTTGTTGAACACCTCGGCCAATCCGTTTGCTGCCGGATTGTAGGCGGTTGATGCCACGTTTTGAATACGATTCTTGTCACAGAATATGTTGAAAACATGGCTGATGAACATTATCGTGGATGATCCTTTGGGGTACTCCGAAACGGTAGATGGCATAGTGTTTGATGAAGCTGATCACCTTGGAGCTTTTTACTTCTGCTAGTGGAACTGCTTCTGCCCATTTGGAGAAGTAGTCAGTGATGGCTAGGATGAAGTGGTGTCCTCTCGATGAAAGAGGGGTGATTGGTCCCACAATGTCCATACCCCAAGCTTCGAAGGGCCAGAAGGCGACTCTAGGATGTATTGGTTCTGACGGTGTATGAATGAAGTCTGCGTGAAGCTGGCACGCATGGCACTTTTTAGCATATTCAACAGCATCAGCGGCCATGGTTGGCCAGTAGTAGCCCATGCGTCGCAGTCGGTCCTGCAACTTAGGGCCAGGTTGATGGGCCCCGCTGGTTCCATCGTGAGCTTCTCGAAGGGCTTCGGCTGCTTCTTCGTTGGACAAACATCGAAGGAGAAGTCCATCGTAGGAGCGTCGATACAGTATTTTAGTAGCCGTATCGTAGTAGAATCGAAGGAAGCGCCTCCTGACTGAGACAGCTTCTTTTGGGTCCTCTGGAAGAATTTCGTAGACAGCGAAGTCGATGAACGGGAATCTCCAGTCTCGGATATTAACGCCGGCACTGGTTGACATGGCATGGGCCACTCGTGAGCACAGGTTATTTTTAGGACAGACCAAGTCTCGACCCACCACTGTGACGTAGTGTTGAGTCCCGAAGGGTGCTGCCAATGAGGCTGCGAGGCCAGCCAGAGCATCAGCCTCCAGATTTTGTAGACTTGGTACGTGTTCGATGAAGAACTCGGTGAAGGTTGAAATGATGTTCAATACAACTTCATGGTAGGGGATCAGATCTTTATGGCGAACCTCGTATAGCCCTATGACCTGGTTAACAACGAGTTTCGAGTCACCGTAGGCTTTCAGATGATTCACCCCTAGCTGTTGCGCCAGCTGGAGTCCCTTAATGAGCGCGTTGTACTCAGCAACATTGTTGGAGCACGGCATTGAAAGGGAGTAAGCATGCTGGATGACCAGATGATCGGAGAAGACTAATACCACCCCCACTCCAGTGATGATTTGGCCTTTGGGGCCTGTTCTTGAAGCACCATCGAAAAATATTTGCCAGACGGAGCCTGCTTCGGTGACGTTTGATTCTTGGACCTCATCCGGGATGTCTTCGTAGAGTTTTGAGGACTCTGGGATGAGGTGTGCAGCTAAAAAGTCGACCAGAGCTTGACCCTTGACAGATTTTTGTGGAACGAATACCATGTTGTATGGCATTAGCAAGATCGCCCATGTGGCAAGCCGAGAGTTTAATGATCATGGCTTCGTCATGAGGACTCTGAGCGGATTGACTCGGGAAATGACATGAATTGTCTGGCCCGAGACATAATGACGAATCTTTTGGATGGCAAATACCAGAGCCAAGCACTCCTTTTCAACGGGGTTGTACCGGTGTTCGGTCCCGATCAGAGTTCGACTGAGGTAGTAGATTGCTTGCTCATAGCCTGTATCGCTGTTCTGAGCTAGCAGAGCACCGAAGGAATGATCTATGGGACAGACGTAGAGGAGGAATGGTTTGCCGGCGACGGGTGCCACCAGGACTGGAGGGCTTGTCAGATAAGCCTTGATGTCGTCGAAAGCCTTTTGGCACTCCTCTGTCCAGACGTAAGAGACTCCCTTCTTCATGAGCTAAGTGAAGGGTTGAAATTTTCCAGAAAGGTTTGCTATGAACCTCCGGATGTATGCCAGACGCCCCTGTAGGCCTCGAAGTTCTTGAAGGTTCTTCGGAGGGTCCATGTCGAGGATGGCTTTGGTCTTCTCGGGATCGACATGAATGCCTTTCGTCGTGATAATGAATCATAGAAACTTTCTGCTAGAAAGCCCCATGAAGGATTTAGCGGGGTTCATCTTGAGTTGATGCGCCCACATGAGATTGAAGACTATCTTGAGGTCTTGCAGGTGATCTCCTTTGAGACGGCTCTTGACTGCGATGTCGTCAACATAGCATTCGACTGTCTTACGAAGATGCTGACGGAAAATGGTGCTCATAGCTCGTTGGTATGTCACGCCAGCGTTCTTCAAGCCGAAGGGCATCACTGTGTAGCAGAAAATATCCTTCGGAGTCCTGAATGACGTGTGTTTTGTGTCATCGGGGAACATCTTGATCTGGTTGTAGCCTGAATATCCGTCCATGAAAGACATGCGTTCGAAGCCACATGTGTTGTCGATCATTACGTCGGTAATTGAAAGTAGGAATTTGTCCTTCGGGCAAGCAGATTTGAGATCCCTGAAGTCGATACAAACTCGTATTTTCCCATTCTTTTTGGTGACAGAGACGACGTTGGCTACCCAATCTGGGTGTTGTTCTTCACGGATGAAGCCGCTGGTCAAGAGCTTGTCCACCTCCTGATCAATGGCGTTCATAATGTCCGGATGAAAGCGTCGCTGTTGTTATTTGATAGGCTTGGCATCAGGTAAGATGTTCAGCCTATGCATCGCGATTTGGGGGTTAAGTCCCGACATATCTTCGTAACTCCAGGCGAAGACGTCGATATACTCTTTAGCCAGCTGGATTAAAGATTTTCGATCTTCTCCTTTTAGGCTTTTGCTGACGAAGATGGGTTTGGAAAAAGATCCATTCCCAAGGTCGATCTGCTCGACCTCATCTTCGATGGGAGGTTCACGTAGTTCAAAACGAGACTCCCACTGTTCTCCCAAGCGTTGAGCCCAAGGTTCTTCTTCAAAGAATTCTGGCATTTGGCCTTCATCTTCTTGAGGTTGTGTTGATGTCATGTTGGTTGAGAGCACTTTCTTGAAGACTGATCCGATGCTGGTATCGGAATCCCAGGTTGATGCTTCGGACGAGTGGAAATATTCTACCTCTTCCGCGTCTGAACTCTCAGGAGTTGACGGTGGCGTGACATAGCCTACCCCCCGTCGAGTTCTATTGTAGTAGTCCTGTGACTTTCCTTTAGGTGTTGGAAGCCGGAGAGGGAGACATCGACCCTTGCCGTAGTTCAGGCCTTTGTTGCTTTTTAGGTCGTAACCCATCTTTTGGATGAGGTACTTTGCCTTGTCCGTTTACCGATAGACTTGCATTCTGCCGGTATCTGGTTCTGGCTCGAGTGGCGGAAGGTCTTGATGACGCTCAACTTTGCCGAAAATGATGGATTCTTCGTCTCGACTCCGCGGTGGGACTACAGAACAGACCCCTTGGAATGAGACTACTCGATTTACATGATTAACGGTCGTTATTTGTGTTTGCAACGACCGTAGAGCGTTATCTAATGTATACATGGCATTCCAATGTGGAAGACTTGAATAATTAAAAGACACTCTATTATTGATGAAATACGAGATTTTATCCCGCGAGATTACATTGTCCAGAGAGGGTGCATCTACATCAGCAGAGATGTATTCCCCTAGCTCTTCATCTGTGAGTACTGGAGTAGGATTGGGAGGGTCCACCACAGCGTTGGTCTTGGAGTCCGAGAGGACTATGCGGGCCTTTTCTGGCAGCTTGGATGGCGACGGCTTGCCTTTAAGACGCACCTTCAGATGTGCCTCCACTGTACCTCCGGTGATTGGCGCCTTCCCCTGTAGTTTTGCCACAAGGGGAGCTGATGTTTGAGGCGGCTTTTCCTTGAGCCGTATCTTCAAGGGAGCTTCAGGAGCAGCTGGTGCTTTTTCGGGCATTTTAATGCTCATTGGAGGCAACTTCTGAGGTGGTTTGCCTATGAGTCGGATCTTCAAAGGAGCGTCGGGAGTGACCTCCGGCTCCATGTCCGGCTCTGCTGCCATTTCTGCCTCATCGTCAGCATCATTGGCTTCCTCCTCGTCAGGTGACTTGTACAGGTCAGAATCGGTAAAGTAGGCTTCAATCCCTTTGAAGGGGTCGATGTCCGCAAACTCCGTCTGGATGACGTTGTTGGTGGACACGTACTTCATACATTGGTGGAGCGTGGATGGCACCACCATGTACTCATGCAGACATGGACGACCCAACAGGAGGTTGTAGTTGACGTCGGCGTCCACGACATAACAAGTCACCTCAGTTCTGAGGTTACCGATATGGCACTTTAGTCGTATCTTGCCCAGTTGCTCGCTTTTGCTAGCATTGAAGCCACTGATAGTTGTATTGGAAGGCGCCAACCGGTACATTGGGATCCCCAGTGTTGAGAGCAGCATCTTTGGGATGATGCTGAAGGAAGACCCCAGATCGATCTGAATCCGCTTCACCTTGACTGAACCGATATACCCTGTATAATACAGCGGCCTGTTGTGTCAGTTTTGCTTGAGCAGCATGTCCTGTTGGGTGAAGGTTAAATTGGAGATAACCTCATCCGTACAGTGGCAGTGTGTGCATGCAGTTGGAAGATCTTCAGGCTGCTTGATCTGACTGATGAAGGACTCAGCATCCTTCAGGGCTTCACAGAGAGCTTCGTGAGTGTCTTTGGAAAGACGAACGAGCTCAAACAGAGAAAGGCGGGTATGAGTACTGGCCAGTTGTGCCAGTATGTCGAAGTTGTGGGGCTTGGCTAGCCCCGAAGCATTCTCCTTTCGCAGAGGCCAATCGAAGCGGGCTTCTATCTGCTTCTGCTTATTGGCTGCTGGGGGCTTAAACGGGCCCTCCACCTGGACAGCAAGGACGATGCAGGGAGGCACCACCTCGACGGCAGCTTCGTCGGGTTGGGCGTTCTATTGTGAACGCATCTGTACAGAAAGTGCCTCTTCCGCTGAGGAAGAGACCATACGACAAGACTTGATCTTCTTGCCTTTGGATTTGGAGGTAGGGCATACCTCCGGTTGAGTCACCTCGAAGACAAGATCAGGGTGAACCCATAGGATCACTCCCCGAGATGTGGTAAGTGGGATGAGTCCACTCATGTTGTCACGAGTAGGTGGTAGGTTGACCACCTCCATTGTCGCCTTAGGGATGGGGACGACGCCATCTTGTATTGTAGTTGACGGCAGGGTGCCGAACTGGAGTGAAACCACGTTGGCTGACACCGTCTTCTCCTCGTAGTCGATGGAGATTCCATCCGCATTGATCATGCGCTGGATGTAATTCTTGAGGATATAGCAGTCCTTGGTTGGGTGTCCGACAAACCGATGGTAGTGACAGTACCTCGGGTTGTCCACTTTTCCAACCTCGTCGGGACATTTCGGGTCCGGCAGCTTGACCTTGTCACCCTGCTTCAGTATCTCAAAGAGTTGCAGGGTGTCTTCGTCGTTGAACGAATAAACCTCCTATGGCCTTGGTGCAAGTGGAGGCTTCTGAGTAGGTGCTGACGCACCTTTTGAGGCATTGACAGTCAACGCCTGTTTCCCCTTTGTCTCTCGTCCGGGGTTATTGGCTGCAGGCCGTTTCCTCTTGTCCTCAAAGGCAGGAAAACTGACTCCCAGAAGACGAGCATTGGCCGCCTTCTTTTTTGCGGCTTCTGCTTCAATGATCAAGGAGCTCTAGTCGGCAGGAGAAGTAGAGTTGAGCCAGAGTTTGACTGCAGGCAGCATGTTCATGCTGCAGGAGGAGAGGAGTGCATGTTCTGGCATGCCCGGGGGCAGCCTGAAGCAGGCCTGTCGGAAGCGTTCGATGAACACTCGAACTATTTTCTTCTCCTTCTGGCGTATCTCCATAAGGGATGCCATTGTCATGTCCTTTCCGCCGTCATAGAAACGATCGAAAAAAAGGTGCATCAGGTCGTCGAAGGAGGATATGGAATTGTCGGGGAGGCTGCAGTACCAGTCGTACGCCACTCCCTTTAGTGCCCCGACAAATATGCTGGTGAGTAGCGCGTCCTCCTTCGGAAGATGTCCCGTCTGAGACTGGAAGTACGTCAGATAGCGACGAGGAGAGTCCTTCCCGTCGTATGGCATCAGTGTTTGTGGTTTATACTTAAGGGGATAAACCACTTTGTTCCACTTGAGGGGATAATGTTGGGGAATCCCTATCTTTTGGCGCTCCTCTTGTCTCGTCTTGGACTCAAAGCGCTCGCGCAAGTCCTTGATCATCTCGACCACGTCATTCGTGGAGCTGGGAGTCGGGGAAGGTGGTACCACCTGCAGTTGAGCATTTGAGGGCTCCGATATCTGAGGTGCTTCTCGGCGATCCGTATCCAAGGATACCCATTGAAGGGGTACACTTGATTCTCCATTGGCCCCTGGGTCGGGACCAGTAGAAGGTGTCTTAGCCAAAGCAGACCCTATCTCAAACACTGCTTGAGTCAGTGTTTGCATGGAGGCAGAGAGGGTTTTGAGACCTCCTTCTAATGTGTCCATGCGCTGGACGAGGTCTGGTGGCGGTGCATCAGAGTCGGAATCACCCCAAGACATGTATACTGTCATGACACGGCTGGAAGTGGATGGATCGGTTGAGGCTTCACTCTCTTGTAGGGGAGTTGCCTCTCCTGGAGATTCGTCCTGGCCACCCCTGGCTATGTTCTGGAGAACATTCTCGACGGAAGCGTCTGCAAGGGCCTGATTACCCTTGGTTCCGTCTTGAAGGACTTCTTCGTCTCCGAGACTCAGATCCGTGGGGGCTAGACTTCCCCCGGCTGTGTTCTTGGGGATACCCTCGTTTTGAAGGACAGGGGATAGATGACCCTCAGCCATGTCTGGGAGGCTGACTTCAAGAAGATCAGCCTCAGCTGTACTTTGAAAGACAGCTTCGTCTTCGGAAGGAGGCTCGACAAGGGTCTGACTACCCCAGTTTCCTCCAAGATCTTCTTTCTCCCTCGAGTGCCTTGAAACACTCCGGAGGACGAGATACTTGCCTTAGTTTTCTTTGGCTGGCTCTTGGACGAGGACGAGGAATTGCAAGTCATCTTTCGGACTGACAAGGAGTTAGAGATCACGTTGCATGAAGCAACCCTTGGCTCTTCTTTTGTTGACACCTTCTTCCCGAGGCGACGTTGGAGGGGTGTCGATGATTGTAGCCACTGGAACACTGACTGTCTTGGTGCTTGTCAGCCGACTCTCCTGATTGGTGCTTGTGAGTGATCACGTTGCGCAGATCGTTGGAGGAGAGGGCCACCTTCGCACCCCCTTCAGACGCATGGCAAGACCAAGTGCCGGTGTGGTCAAGTGAATGCTGCGTCCCCTGATCTAACACCAAATAGGCGTCCCGATCAGTAGTGGGGGAACAACATTTGAAGTGACTTGAACGGACCTCAGACGCACAACCAGAGGAGGCACGGGAGTTCAAGACCACTGGATTTGCCTTACTCGACTTAGTTGTACACGCAATAGATGTGCCCAAGTGAGACATGGACTTTGAAGGTCGGCTCGTTTCTGGCGCAGAAGCAACTGAGTCGACCTTATACAGCTTACCATAAGCAGCGCGCATGATTGTGAGCGCATCCTTCTGGCTTGCTACTGGCATAGCACGTTTGGAAAGCATGGCCCGTGCTACCTTGGACTTCTTCGTACCAGGCTACTGGGATGCGTAGTACTCAGAATCCAAATTCTCCTCGCCACTACAGCGAGCGAGTCTGTCAAAAAAAGAGACTTTCTGTGGTGCAGCAGAGGTGATGCGTGGGGTATTGGCTGCGCCCCTGCTCCGTCGACGCATCTTCCTCGACTGGGAGGGAGATGGCTTGAGAATGTGGTCAGCCGCACGTTTTCTCGAGAGATGCGCTGCACCAGAGGGTGCATCTTGGTTGCTGAGGACGTCAGCAGGAATGGAAGGCTGGATCGGCGCATCCCCTTCGGTGGTGGTGCCCGAGGCGTCGACCTTGCGCACCCAGACTCGGCGGGTCTTCTTCGGCTTTGGCAGCCGCTTCGAAGGACTCGTACTTCCTTCAGAGACGAACTCCTCATATGTTTGTTGATTGAGGCGTACGACCAGCGTCTTGTGGGAGGAGCCCTCCTTCACATCGTCGGACTACGATACAGCTTTCTCGGTGGAAGAGAAAGAGGTCTCCAGCAGAGTCGCCAGCTTGTTTGCCATTAAAATTCTTTTATTGCAAATTTTAATACAAACAGAACAGTGTTACAATATAGGACTTAGATGTAGTCCTAGGAGTACACTTTTGTTTATCTAGGTCCCTTATGCCGATGGAGTGAGTGGTAATACGTTGACTCCCTTGACGATCTGACGACGGTTATCTGTTCTCTGAAGGTCTGGATTGCTCTGGGTGCTGGAGCTTGCTGAGAGGAGGAAGACGTTGAGTGTCTGTATCTGCCTCTCTGGTGGTGTGTTCGTTCATTTTTCCCGTTCGTGGGTGAGAAGGAAATGATCCCTCTATTTATAGCTTTGCAGGCTGGCTGCTCATGCGCGCATATGTAGGGTACGCCTGGATGCGGGGATGCCACATGGTGATTGCTTATGGAGGCGTATGGACGCTGCACCCTGATTGAGGGGTTGAATTCTTCATGCTGCTGTTGTGAGCTGGCACGTAGTAGAGGAGAAGATCTTTCTGTTGCTGAGATCTTGGGTGAGTTGAGTCAAAGGACACGTGTCATCGACCCATGGCTCAGAGATCTCGGATTTGATAGGGAATGATCTGGAAGGATGTGCCTAAGATTGGGCGCATGAGGAGGCTTTAGCTCGTAACCTTTGGGAGTCACGAACCATTCGGGGCGCATGGCTTTTGAGGCGCATACGAGGCTTCAGTGATGACTTAACTCCTGTCTTTCGGGATCAGAGAGAAGTCTGGAACATATGGCTTTTGAGGCGCATGCAGAGCTTTAATGGTGACTTTCCTTCTGTCTTTAGGGATCATTGAAAAGTCTGAGGCGCATGGCTTTTGATGCACATGCAGATTTAGGCGCATAGCTACGGAGGCGCATGCGAGATGATCGGGTGGCCGCGTGGCAGAAGCCGTCGGAGGAAAGTAAATGATGATGCTGACGTTGGCGACACTTCGTCTTCTGTACTGTTCAGACTTCGAGAGGCGTAGTGCCAACTCTGTCAGTTCAGCATTTAATGTTTTTGATATTCGATGGACAGCTAAGTGGGCGCATCGGTTAGCGTTCCACTAGGCGTATGGGGACGCATGGGGGCACATTCCCTGTGATGTACTTGGTGCTGAAGAGCACGTCTGTGTGATGCGTTTGATGTTGAAGGGCGCATCTGTGTGACGCGCGGTCTGGCCGGCGCATCCGCTTCGTGACACGTCTTAAATGGTGCGACTGTTATGATCTTCGAGTGCTTTAAATAGCCGTTTTGACTTGGCTGAATTCGAAGCGTCCAATTCATCCATTTAATACAAATTTATTTCACGGAATTCGGAGATCCATCCACTTGGCATATGGGTTTGATTTGCCTGGCCTATAAATAGTGGCATGGAGAGAGTTTGCTTCTCGTTCTCTCACGTTCTTCCTATATGAACTTGTTTACTCGGATGTATTCTGTTGATGAGATGCTTCCGAGGGTGAAGATACGACGCAATATCTTTATTGATGCATTTGAAGGTAACTGTTACATCCAAAAGTCGAAGTCGAGGGCTGCTGAGGCATGCAGAAGGTGCCTGTTGCATCCAAAGATAGGGATGCACGAGCCCCGTCTCCGTCATGTGGGAAGAGCCGCAGATCGGAATTGCGGTACTGCGGCTTTGGGGGTTCTTTCTTCCTTCAAAGTGGGTGTCGCCCACTCTGGTTGTGTTGAAAGCTGCTCCTTTAGCCGCGGTTTCGATTACGGTCTTCCTTTGCCTTTGGAGGCTCTTTCGAAACCTCCCCTGGCCACAGGTTGGCTTGCGGTGCTCTTCTCTTCCTCGGTTTGGGGAGCTCTTCCTCCAGCTAGAGGGTTGATTGCCATCCTCGTTCTGCTCAATAGATGCTTCATTAGTCGAAGCATTTAGACGACGGTGAGCCTGGCTGGAAGAGCAGCACATAACTGGGCTGCTGAAGGGATGCACATAACTGAGGATGCATATAACTGAGCTGCTGAAAGGATGCGCCCTGCTGAGGGCGTATGGTGGGATGCGCCTGACTGAGGGCGCATGGTGATCGCTGTGCTTGGCTGTAGACTTAGGGTCTTTTCTTTTTGTAGAAGTTCTCCTTTGTACAACCTTTTTTAGACATGTAATAGACTTTTATATGTAATAAAAAAGTCCTCTTTCAATGTCTATATTTGTTGTTATTGTTGCGTGAAGTACTTTGTCCAAGCTCTCTGGCGCATGTAGGGTTTGGCGCATAGGATTTCTGGTCCTGAAATTCTATGCTTCTACACATAGCTCATCTCTTGACCTCACACAGAGAGTTGATTAGAGATTTGCAGCAGCTTGGTATTGAGGTAGTATTGCCTGGAGCGGATGGTGTATTAGCCAATCACCAAGTGCAATCGTCGCTAGTAGAGAGGATCAAGACGGCATTGCCCACGGATGCTAGATTTTGACGGCTTAGAGAGAGGGCTGAAGCATGAGAGCAGACGAGATTGAGGATTCATCCCGATGGGATATTGCGATGTGGTGATCGTATTTATGTTTCTAATAGAGAGCTACAACATGAGTTGATTACAGAAGCACACAGTTCGACTTACTCTATTCATCCCGGAGGAACTAAGATATTTTGGGACTTACGACAGTATTATTGGTGGAATAAAATGAAGCAAGAGATAGCTCGTTTCGTGGATAAGTTTTTGGTATGCCAACAAGTGAAGGTCGAGCAGTAGAGGACGGTCGGATTACTGCAGCTGCTATCCATTCCCGAGTGGAAGTGGAAGCACATCACGATGGACTTCGCCACGGAATTTCCTCGGAGTCCTAGTGGACGATATGCGGTATGGGTGATTGTTGATAGGCTTACCAAGTCATCCTATTTATTATCTTTTAGAGTGGGATAGACTACAGAAGTTTTGGCGGATATGTATATTTAGCAAATAGTGAAGCTATACGGTGTACTAGTTAGCATCATGTCAGATCGTGACTCAAGGTTTACCTCACACTTTTGGAGGAGTATGCAGGACAGTTTGGGTACGCATTTGAAGTTTAGCATGGCATACCATCCACAGACAGATGGCCAGTCAGAGTGTACTATTCAGACGCTAGAGGATATGTTGAGAGCGTATATGCTTGACTTTGGCAGATCTTGGAAGGACCACCTTCATCTTGTAGAGTTTTCCTACAACAATAGCTATCAAGCGAGCATTCAGATGGCTCCGTTTGAAGGGTTTTATGGTAGGAAGTGTTGATCTCATGTTTGTTGGAGCGACATAGGAGAGCGACAAATATTGGGTCTCGAGTTGGTTTTGAGCACAATGGAGAAGGTAAAGAAGATACAAGACCACCTGCGAGCAGCGTAGGATCGACAGAAGCTTTGGTCTGATAATTGTCGTCGACCTTTGGAGTTCAAGGAAGGCGACCATGTTTTCTTGAAGATATCCTCCACCAGAGGCACGATTCGATTCGGATGATGTTACAAGTTGAGTCTGAGATACATCGGCCCTTTCGATGTCAAGGAACGTGTTCGAGAGGTTGCCTACATATTGGCATTGCCATCATCGTTAGAGGGAGTACATGATGTATTTCACGAGTCTCAGTTGAGGAGGTTCGTGGCAGACAGTAGTCATGTGCTTGATCACTCCGAGATCACTGTTGGACCGAGCATGTCGTACCAAGAGCAACCGATAGGCATCCTCGATCGCCGAGTGAAAGTGTTACAAAATTAATCTATACCGTTGATTCACGTGGCATTGAAGCATCACTCGCCAGGAGTCTAATTGGGAGCACGAGGATGACATTCAGAATCGCTACCTGCATTTGTTCGAAAAGCAAAGTACGACTTTCAGTTGTTAGCTCCCTTTAATTCCGTATTGCATTGCATACCACTCCTGATGTTAGTTTAATTTCGAGGACGAAATTTCTATAAGTTGGGTAGGATGTAATCCCCCTAAATTTTATATATGTATTTATTTAATTTATTATGGATTTATTGTATTTTTTGGAATTTTTCTAGGATATTTATGGTAATACTTGGCATATATATATATATATATATATATATATATATATATATATATAAATGAGTCTATTAAGTTTTAAAAATTGTTTTTTAAGTTTTATAATTTTTTAATAATAAATGAGAAATATATATATATATATATATATATATATATATATATATATATTTTCGAAACCAGTAATTTTATTGATGAAAGAGGAAATTACAGGTTACAAAAGCTATCCCACTCCAACAAGCAGCCATGTTCCAGGAATTGCAGGCTTGTGCTTACAACGCCGCAAAGCTTTCCCCACCTGTCTTATAATTTCTGCAACCAACTGAGATACCGAGTAAGAGTACTCCTCATACCGCCATTTATTCCTATTCTTCCAGATCACCCAGCACGTAGCAGCCACCACTATCTCCTTCAAATGAACATTAGGCCTCTGCCACCACTCCTTGAGATAACTAATAAGATCCACCCGCCATCTTTTGACCTTGAGATCAGTCTGTAGTTTGCGCCAAACCTGGACAGTTAACTCTCCTGCACCAAAGATATGAGCAGTAGTCTCCACCTGTGGCCATGAGCAGCAATGACACTTCGACCCAAGCTGAAAACCCATCGCTTGAATATTATCATCCGTGGGCAATTTGTTGGTGAGTATCCGCCACAATAATACGGACCACTTGTAAGGGATACAAGAACTCCAGATATGGGCGAAATGAGGCTGAATAGTGGAGGGGATTCGAGCAATCTTCCAAGCCGAGGCAACCGAGAAAATCGCCGAAGAAGCACCTAGCCATTTCCATTCTCCCGACTCCAGAGTTATAAGATGATTAGCCATTTCCCTCCCGTACAGCATCCGACGCCATACATGGGAACATTTCTGTGGCTCACCAGCTGTGTCTAAATCCTGGAATTTGCAGTAACGAGCAGTAATAAAATGCTGCCATAATCCATCCTGCGTTTTTAACTTCCACCACAATTTTATAGTGAAAGCATGCATCATTTCTTGTAGAGTCCTGATACCCAATCCCGCTTCTTCAATAGGACGAGCCATCGACCTCCAACTTGCCCAGATATGTTTTTGTAACCCATCACTAGATCCCCAGAAAAAGCAAACAAACATATTCTCCAAACGATTAAGCACCGTCTTCGGGGGATTGCAAGCCGCTAGCGTGTATATGGGAATTGACAACAAGACTGATTTCAATAAAGTTATTTTACCTCCATAGGATAGTATTTTCTGCTGCCATCCTTCCAAGCGCATGCTGATCTTAGCAACGAGATCATCATAAAGTCTGGTTGTGCGAACCCCTACAGCCATCGGACAACCCAGTTAAGTAAATGGAGGCTGCTGGATATCAAAACCAGTGATATTGCGGAGCTCCTCCTTTCGGTCAAAGGATGGCATCGTATATATAGAAGACTTGTCTACATTAATGCTCTGTCCTGATGCTCGCTCATATCTCCGCAACACTTTATGTAACAATTTCACCGAGCGAACGTCCCCAGCTGAAAATAACAACACATCATCTGCAAACGCCAAATGTGTGATAGCTGGACAACCACTGGGAACGTAATAATGCTTGAAGGATGCAATGTCGAAAATCTTATTGAGATTTCTCGATAAAACTTCTGCAGCAATGATGAACAACGCTGGTGATAACGGATCCCCCTGTCGTACACCTCGAAAAGCTTTGAAGTAGCCAGATGATATTCCATTAATGATGGTAGAGTACCAAACATTATTCATAAGCCGAAACACCATGCTAATCCATCCTTCAGCAAACCCAAACCTACGCATAACTTGCATAAGAAAGGTCCAGTCCACCCTATCATACGCCTTGGCCATGTCAAGCTTGATTGCAATATTACCCCCCTATTATCATTGTTCATCAAACTCAACAGCTCTTGAGCCAATAATATATTATCAACAATCTCCCGCCCGCGCACAAAACCACTTTGCTCAGGACTAATGATGCGAGGAAGAATAGGCGCAAGTCTTAATGCCAGCAATTTAGAAATAACTTTGTTGAAAACATTACATAAACTGATAGGGCGGAAATCAGTCATGTACCTGGGGTTGTTGTGTTTGGGGATCAGGACCAAGGATGTGCTAGTGATAGCCTTAGGCAAGTCGAAGCCTGCCATAAATAGAGATATAGCTGCCAACATGTCCTCCTCAATGATAGGCCAACACTTTACAAAGAATGTAACAGTAAAGCCATCCGGCCCCCCCGCACTGCTGACATCCATACTCTTGATAGTCTGCAGTATTTCTTCTTTAGTAGGCTCTGCAGTAAGGACTGCATTATCCGTATCAGATATAGTAGCAGGAATTACGTCCAATAGGCCAGCATCCCCTTCAGTACGATCGCTTTTATACTGTTTCTCATAATAAGAATTACCCACATGTTGAATATCCTGAAGCTCAGTTTTAGTACTCCCCTCATCATCAATGATATGATGAATATGCAGTTTTCGCTGCTTACTATTGACACACTCATGAAAGTACCTGGTATTCCTATCACCAGCAAGATCCCAGTTCAATCGCGCCTTTTGCTTCCAATATGAGTCAACATAAGAGTGTCGCTGCTTCAAAATTACAGTAGATTTGTCCAAAGCTATCCTCTTCTCACACGACCGATCAGCCTCAAAAGCCAGCTCATTAGCTAAAACTTGATCCTCCGCAGCTTGGCACTCTTGAAAAATATCACCAAATTTGTTGTGACTCCACCTAGAGAGGGCTGTTCGACATGCTGCAAGTCGCACACATATACGCACAAGGCTATTAGGATGATCAGTAGAAGTCCACGCCTGCTGGACCAGCTCCATAAAGCCCTCTTGCTTAGTCCAAAAATCGATAAACCGAAATGAGCGCCGTCCCCCCTCCTTCCTAGCTAAAAATCTGATCAACAATGGTGCATGATCTGACTCCGCTCTATTAAGATGTTCCTCCTTCGATAATGGAGCAAGATTAAAAAAATCTTGAGTAAGCAACATCCTGTCCAGACGCGATCCTCTTCTCTCCCCGAACTTGGAGCGGAACCAAGTAAACTTACTCCCTATTATAGGAAGTTCAGTAAGACCAGCAGACAATTGAAAGTTGTGAAACTCATGCATAGATATTGGACATGGGAGCCTGCCTCCAACCTTCTCCTCCTCACACGAAATAGCATTAAAATCTCCCCCAACAGCCCATGGAATAGAGTAAACCGAACGTAAGTGTAGTAGCCTCTCCCATATGCTCCTACGTCCCTTTTTTTTGTTGTGACCATGCACGAAAGAAATTATGACCTCATTGAAGAATTCATTTTGAAAGCCAATAGTGACAGCTTGATCAAAAGAATCCAGCACAGAGAAAGTACACCCTGCCTTGGTCAGAATCCAGATATTGCCTTTATCATTAGCACAGCTCTTATCAAATCCAAGCTTAAGTTGATAATGAAGAAGTTTAGAACTGTCCACCTTTGGCTCCAAAACGGCCAACAGTTGAACTTTATTCCCCCGACAAACATTACGAAGTCTTTTAAGAGCCATTTTGCTTGCAACCCCACGAATGTTCCAACACAATATGTTAAACGTTAGTGGGGATGGAGGTTGTACCTGATTTTTTGAGTGCAGACGATCGAAGAACCCTACCAGTTGGCTCCACCTCCTTCTTTTTTCCGCTTCGGTTTGTCGACCGCCGTCGACACACCCTCTTCTTCTTCAACAGCATCAGCCTAACTC